>OX596154.1:2565742-3816114 GCA_951394285.1 Epirrhoe tristata
TTTGCCGCGACCTATCATTTTGAAGTTCACTGGACTGAGGACTATGGAATGGAATGTAGGTATATCTCACACGTGGAATACTATTAACTTGGAATGCATAAAACTTGACTACCAATCTATTTTGTGCAAAGCAAACAATCAACACAAGGATATCAAAATATTATCACTTTTCATGACCAGACTCAAAATAAATTGTCTTATATTACTCAAACCAGAGGAATAGATTAAAAAAAGTTATAAATTAAGTTCCAGCAGGTTTAAACTAAAAGGAAAACCTTACTGATTGTAAATATTACTTGGTAGCATAGCAACTATAATGCAGCTTAGATAAATTATGTTCACGTTTTTCCTACAAACTGATCAAAAAAGAGTTACTTTCATTTTGATGATATGACAATTTATAAATAATTTAATCTCCTAATTATTGCGATTCTGACTAAACTGCATTACCTTGCTTGCAAATCTTAACTTGTAATCATATCGTTGGGTGCTAGCAGGTGCGAGTGAGATGGCACTAAAAAACGTAAACGTTGTAAATTCTAATTATTGAGGTATACTCAAACTATTTTTACAATTCAAATCCTCTTAGTGACAATAGGCGCCACCTAACTGGTCTCAATAAATCGCTAATCGAACCGCCATATTGTTTTTACTGATCTGTGATTGGCTGGGGCTTTTGCTAGTGCCGCCAAATTTTCTCGTACAATAATCAACGTCACTTTCTAAAACGTAGCATGGTTGACAGAAGCCTTTATCTCTTTCTATCGTCGGCGCCGTATGGCTTGGTAGGAGTGAGACAACACTATTTACCAGCCCACTCTGTTATCTTTCCATTCTCGAAGGCCAAGTTTTTTCTCGGTAGGGGAACTAACGTTCCACGTTTCACGATGCCCATATCCTCACCAGGGTAATACTGAAAACATGGAAAATCATAGGATTTATTTATGAATACAAAAAGGGGATATTTGTATTCATATTACTTATAAAATAAATCTAAAATGTTTGTGTTTCAATCACACCTGAACCAGTGAACCGATTTGGATGAAACTTAGAATAGGTGTAGATAGTGACTTGGAATGGAATAGCATAATATAGGCTATTCAAAATGTTGGTACCACGCGAGCGAAGCCGCGCGCAGAAGCTTGTCAATAATAATTTGCAATAGACAGATAAAATGTCGATGGGCTTGCAACCTGTCAAGTATGGAATACTAACTTCTGCAAGATGTGGGGATGTATCAAATATGTTTGGACATGCCTCTGACTACCCCCCTTAGACATCTTCAAAGGATCTGGAATAAGTTACATAAAGATCTGAGAGAATGTCTACCGCACCTTGGGGATACAGTCGTGAACCTGTTTACGTTTACAGATAAAATAATCGATCTTACCTGACATTGTGAAACAAACTTCAAGACATCAGAGCATAGAAATTCATTGTCCTCCTTTATTTTATCCAATCTGAAACAAGAACTCAATGAAAAACTAATCTTCCTACTAATTAATAACGTCTCTTTTAGGATAGCTTACAATTCAGGCTTCGCTATCCTTTCTACAATACAGTTGCAAATACTTTCGCACATCGCCTCGTCAAATAGTGGTATTCCAAATTGCAGGTCCAGTATCGTCCATTTCTGTAACAACATTAGACAATCAATCTTAAAAATTCAGATACAGAGTAAGTACACTATAACTTATAACGATAGAGAGACTATGATACAACTGAACAATTCTTGTAATTTATTTATTTATTTATTTATTATTATTAGGAAAACCAACAGCTAAATTAACTTAATTAGGTGAATTTATATAAACAGAAAGCCAATTATAGGTTCTCACGTTTAGAGGTAGCTTAGCGAAAGAAAGGTAGGAACAGAATGAAAGTTAACTAAAATTTGGAATAGGTACATAAAACAGAGAAATACAAAAAGAAAAAACTAATAATAACACAACCACTTAAAGAAAACGGAAACTAAACAACCTACACTACTTGCATACTTGTAATAACAAATTGAACCTTATTCCTAAGTGATACGGTTTACGAACCTCTGGCCGGCAAGTCTCCTCGTCAGATGCATTATGTGCCGTGTCCACACCGCTGTCTTCAGTCGACATCTCGGCCAACTTATCCGATAGTTGCGTGAACATAGATATCGATTCTTCAGCCGGACTCAACAAATCATTATACTGTGGAATCGAATTCCTCTCTCCATAAGCTGGTATCATTTCGTTTAAGCTATTAGAATCGGGCAGCTCGTCAGGTGTTCTCGATACTTTCTTCCCATCATCGCTTTTGTCATCGATACTGGTGGACGAAGAGTGAATCGGGACGAGATCATCGATGCAAGCTATAGACTCCTTGCTCTGTTTCATCGGATCGTTCAAAGCCAAGTTGTCCAATTCCTCACATAGCAGTTGGTTTGACTCTATGCTAGTGAATCCGTTGGCCGGTGAGCTAGTTTTGCTTTCTGTAGTAGGGGTGACGGCAAAGTGTGATTCTATGGGGGACTGTAGGCGCGTTTTGTCGTCGGTATCAGTGGATGATACGGATTCGGTGACTGGTTTCGCAATGCCGCATATGTCTTTCCTTCTCCGTGGTGGTACTGAAACAAGATTTTTACTTATTTATGTTCTTAAGGCAATAAGTACTCTCAGTAACCACAAAAATTACAATCTTGTAGCTGATTGACTGATACTGTTCATAGAAAATCTAAAGTTTATCCGCATCATTCACTCTCTTGCAAGGTTACTGGTTTATGATGCTTTTTTTCTACTTGTTTACGTAACTGTGGTACATCAATGAATGCTAAGTGTTTTCCTAAATCATTAAGAATTCAGTCGCGGCACAATTCCGCTTAGCTTACACGGTAACTATCAAAATTGAATTGGTTTTTTCATACCTAGTTGTACATTAGTAGGTGGTTTCGCACAGCCCAAGTCCGGTACTCCGATATCCGCGAGTGTGACGTAACCAGCGTTCCGGGATAAATGCAGCCGCTTCAGCAGCCGACGCAGGCCCGCGTGTCTCGTCCATAACACTTGACTTTCTGGAAGTAAGTTTGTATGTAGAGTTGGTTTATAGTGATGGTGTCTTTTGGCCTTCTGAAGACTTTTTTATTTCTTCTTTTATTTTTGTCATGACTACTGGAGCGTCGCGCGAAACGTCGGGCGGCGCGGCCCGCACTGAACTCAAAAGTATGGCTTTGTTGAGTGCGTTTACAGAAAGCGATTTTATATGCGTTGGTTTGACATGCTTCCTTATTCGCGGCGAACCTTCTGCCATTTTTGTTTGGAAATTGCACAACGCAGACCAAAGCTTCTTCAGCAATGGAGTGCAACATGATCGAATTTTTCTCTAAAGAATAGCAGCGCTGCCCGCCGCGAGAGGATCCGCCACTCTTCACGCCCCGCTTCTTTATAGACGTCAACGTATGTCAGAGGCCGCTGCACGCGCCGCCTCTTTGTAAACGGACAAAACGTCCAACGCACCGCGAGAAACCACGCCACACGCGACGCGTGACGCCCCACGTCTCCATATACGAGGCCTCACGCACACAGAAACAAAACACACAGTACCTGTGTCCGCGGCGCGCGGCGGGAAGGGCAGGTGTCGCGCGGCAGACGCCAGGCGCACGCCGGCGGCCTGCAGCAGCACGGGCGCACGCCGTAGGGCGCTGTTGGCGGCGGCAAGTGCTGCAGCAGCGGGTAATGCTCCCCCCTCGCCTCCCCCCTCCGCGCCCCACCACCACACCGATAGCCGCGAGTAACCGAGCAGCAGACGCGGCACCCCGCGTAGGTGAGTTCCTGTTAAAACGAATTATAAGTCATCACTCCCGTTCGTTAAACCGAAGCAAACTCAAACGTCCTGACTGCGCACGACAAATCTGCTGAGGCTCCTTAAACCCGACAACGTTTGGCTCGGGCCGCGGGTATTAGTGATAAGAGTGAATTGTGGAAGAAGACATCGCGTACCCGTTGCCGTGGGTTAAGATCAATTCTATTCGTTGAGAAGTGAATTCATTCATAGATGATTCTTAAGTGGAAAAAGGTTAAGTGGCCAGTGCTCCGGCGGTCTAGTGGTAGTAGCCCCGCTTTCCGATCGTAAGGTCGTGGGCTCGAACAAGCATGATATAGCATAACTTGAAATCCATTCCCAGTTGTCATCCCAATAGAGCTCAACCAATCACATAATACGAAAATGACAATTGAAGTCCAGAATGGGTTTCAAATGTCAAAATAAAGTCCATTGCCAGTTGAATTGCACAATAAGGCCCCAGGTCGTGCACCAATGAGTTTTTCTATAGAAAAATTTATGTGCACTATGCCAGTACTCTCAAACGGATCGTGAGGAAACCGGCATGTCGTAGAACTTAAAAAGTTCGATAACGTGTGCCAAGTGCACGAAAGGAGCCTTAAAATCCTTTCACCGCACTGGTTCGTAAGAACCGGTGAGACGATAAGAAAAAGTGAAGGGAAATATCATGTTATACTAAGCACAACGGATCTTTAACTCTCTGAAGTTAGGTGCAATAGACGATTGCGCAGGTTCGGTAGAGTAAGCGAGATAGCACGATATTAGGCGTCATCAAATATGGGTTCTGCGCTACTTCAGAGCGCTCAAGACTGTGCGTATTGTACCTTTAGTGAGCAGCAAAGTGGGCGGTCCGTACCCCGCGACGTGGTACAGATAGAGACGCATCCACGGCGACGCGGCCTCGTGCGGCGCCGGACCGACGTGCGGCAGGCCGGCGGCCGCGGCGCCCGCGCGCGCCTCGCGACATAGCGGCGCGGTGGATATCGCTAGCCTACAACAATCATATTCATTTATTCATTGCTTGTATGTACATAGGTGTAGCTTAGGTCTAAGTTGGCTTAGTGAGTAAAGTACACCCTGATGGGCGCTGCAATTTCAATTATGTAAGTAAATTTAATTGAATTAATTAAACTTTTTAACAAAAAAAATTAACCGCCGAAAGAACTGAACAGAAAGAGCATAAATTCCTTAATCTGACTACTTTGTAAAAAGTTATGCGTGGTCATACATTACAATCAGGTTATTACGACGAATCTAACGATACCCTAAAAGCCGAAATCCATCCAGTCGTTTGGGAGATATGAGGGAATAAAGAAATTTAACGCATTACATATCGAATCGACAGATAACGCTTAGAGTCCCCCTGCGTCTAGTGGCATTATTTGCTAAAATTACATACATTTTACGTCAAGTACCGCGGCACGTGAGTTCCTGGCATTACCATACTTATGTCAAACATCATAGCTAGGAGGGAAGGTTTTTATAGTTTACAGGGAAACTATCAATCCCTCAAGAATAAAATTTACATGGGACACCTTCGGGAGCCTTTGTAATAAAAAAAGAATTATCAAAATCGGACTCCTCGGTAAAAAGTTATGGGTGGTCTAGCATAAAAAAAATATACGCGTCGACTTGATAACCTCCTAATATTTTGTATATGTGAAAGTAACTCTGTCTGTTTGTTGGTTATCTTTTCATATCCAAACCCCGGAACAGATTAGGCTGAAAATTGGCATGGATAAAGGTTGTATCCCAGGGAAGGACATAGGTTACTTTTTATCCCGAAAAAATTAAAAATTCCACCGCGGGTCACACCGCGGGGGCGCAGCTAGTAACATCATAAATTCGTGAGTAGGTATTATTTATGCATGCTGTTCTCATCGAGAATCCTCAGTTATTTTTCTGTTTTATCAGGGTGATGTGGTCGCTAAGCGACAAAACCCTTAAATAAATTAAAAAAAAAACCTGGGTTATTTATTGAAACGTAAACTTATCAAAGTGTTACGTCCAGTTTTAAGAACCTAATAAGAAGACTTCGGGCAAACCTACGCGACAAAAACGCAGGACGCGAAACTAGACTATAGAGTTGCTAGAGGTCACGTGATAGCGGGGGTGGGGAAGTTGATTTAGGTGCCTCCATTAGTTTTTGCTGGCAAATCGGTAGTTTATATTAAGAAAAAGTGAAGTATTCCCCGTGAAGGACCCGTGGGAAATCCAGCTCATTTATTTTTCTTCATAATTACTATTATACTATAGTATTTTTCACGTAGGAACGTATCCCTGACACATATAACTTTTACGTTTCACGTTGTACCCCTATAAAGATTTTTGAAATAAATAAAATCTAGTGAAAATACTTATACAAATATAAAAATATGTTTTTGTCTATTTCTTTTTTAATAATTGCATAAATTAACATAAAAGAGCCTTGTCACGGGACCGTTCCTATGTGAAAAAGAAAGGCTATACCTCTAATTAAACCATATCGCATACCTGTACTTAGTAGTAAGTAATCTGGTTCTTGCCGGAGCCCCCAGCGCATGCAGGGCTTCGCACCGCAATAAGTCGAGGGGCCGCAGTCCGGGCCGCAATGTTCGTAACGCGAGTCGCAAGCAGGCCGCCGCTGCAAGGTAGCGCCGGGCTTCGCCTTCTATCTCTGGGTCTGCTACCACCTACACACAATTGAACCAAACATAAATAATACTAAAAAATAATAAACACACAAAAATAAATGTTGCTGTTAATTTATACAGGGTGTAAAAAGACAACTACCGAAAACTGAGGCGTTGCAATCAGACCAAGATTCTAAACTCATTTAGCGAAAAAATAATGCAAAAAAAATTTTGACTTAGTTTAGTTATTTTATGTTATTTTCAGTTATTGACTACTAGTATAACATAATAAGACCATACCTACCTAATTATTTCATTTTTAAAAGAAATAAACAATTTAAATTCAAAATCCAGCGATCTACGTAAAAAAACGCACCAAGTACATACGCAAACAGTAATTTTCAAACGCTGTTTTCTCCGGATATAATGATTTTTAAGGAAAATCCTTTTGGATTTGGTTGTGTCTTAGGATGCTGTACCTACCCTTTTCGGCTTCGGTAGACGTCTTTTTACACCCTGTATAATGCCGGTAATTAATTTAAGCTATTGGTCCACTTGGGTCGGCCTGGTAGAGGTGAGATCTCCCTCTTTGATATAAAATGGGGAAAATTACACCTACCCCCAAAAACTTAATCTTTGCCTTCCCCTACAGATTCGGGAAAGAGACGTGATTTAAAAAAAAGCACTGGATATTCACACTTAATCCGGATGCATCAATTCAATGAACCTCTTTGAAAAGTAACATTTTTTTATTGTCGTCACCTAAGATTTTAGAAGTTAATTGAAGCGATGCATCCAAATGGACTGTGAATAGCCATGCCCAACACCAAAGAAACAACACAAATAAGTTAATTTGCCAAATTATAATCCAAAGAGTTTTTCTGTCCTAAAATGTGTGCTCTATGACACGTACGTCATACTCTCTCACGTTGAAGGAAAGAACTATTGAAATAATCGTAGCTATAACAATTTACCTTATCTAACTCCATAAGTAGACTGTCCAAACTTTCATCACACAGCTTCCCGACCTCAAACAAAGTCACTGCGTGGCTCTTTAGATCCTATAAATGCATAAAAGTATTTGCATTAATAGTAATGTAAGAAGTATAAAAATCAGAGAACATCATGGGGCTTATTACAAGAAAATAAGCCGAGTTTAGACCAAGTCTAACTAAAAAACTGTCCCTAGAAAAAAGATCTTTAAATACTCGTACATAGAACGCTTTTTTGTGGTGGGGTTTAACCAAGGTTTTACGTTTTTATAATAAGCAGCTATAGGATTAACTTGTGTTTGTGTATGTGTGTGAGTGTGTATGTGTGTGTATGTGTGTGTTTGTGTGTGTGTTATAAGTATGGCATTCCAATTTTAAAATACATACTGGTGAAAGATTTCCCATCATCAAATAAGCCGCTAGCGTCGAGTCGAATAAAACAGCCACCCTCTGTCCGGCGTTGTTCACTAAACTTTCTGACGTCTCTTGGTAACTCTGCAAAACAGCTCTTATCAGAAAGGCATAAGGTTGATATTTGCTGGACAATTTGGCACACCATCTATATGCTTTTGATTTTCTGAGATCTCTACAAAATAACAAAGTATTGTAATAAGGATGTTTACTTTAAACTCAAAGAACAAGCTAAAATTAACCCAGATAGATAATAATTTGCTCTAGAAATATGAGCACTTATCTTACAGTAATAAAGTTGATATTTGCTTACCTGTCTTGACGTGGAAGGTGTCTGTGTTATGAGTACCGGCTCCATTTGTATCGCGTCATCGTCCATGCTTTGTTCGAAGGTGGGCGTTAGGGGCGATATTTGACTGTACCTGAAATAAATATTGTATTATATACAGGGTGTTAAAAGACAACTACCGAAAACTTGAGGGGTTGCAATCAGACCATGATTCTAAACTCATTTAGCGAAAAAAAAAATTTTTTTTTTACTTAGCTTAGTCATTTTATGTTATTTTCAGTTATTGACTACTTACTAGTAGTACTAGTATAACATAATAAGACCATACCTACCTAATTATTTCATTTTTAAAAGAAAAAAACAAAGTGATTTCAAAGTGATCCCAGCGGTCCTACTGAATAAATGCTATTTGACTTTGACTTTGACTTTGAATTAAAACTCAAAATCCAGCAATCTACGTAAAACAACGCGCCCAGTACATACGCAAACAGTATTCTTCAAACGCTGTTTTCTCCAGATATATTGATTTTTTCGGAAAATCCTTTTCGATTTGTTTGTGTGTTGGGATGTTGTACCAACCCCTTTCGGCTTCGGTAAATGTCTTTTTACACCCTGTATAACTAAACCGTTCACACCAAGCTACAGTATGTATTGTTCTGACGACCTCGGTGGCGCAGTGGGCGAAGGTCTGCCTGCGACGCAGAAGGTTGCGGGTTCGATCCCCGCCGCGGGACAAATGTTTGTATGACCTACAGATATTTGTCTCGGGTCTGGGTGTTTCTATGTATAATATGTATGTATTTACAAACAAAAAGTATATAAGTAGTATATCAGTTATCTGGTTCCCATAGTACAAGCTTTGCTTAGTTTGGGGCTAGATGATGCTGTGTGAAAAGTCCAGCATTATTTATTTATTGTATTGTATGTATTATAATTATGTGTCAACATAAAACGAAAAAGTGTATAGGTACATGTTAGCAGTGTGGGGTAAGCGAACCCAGCAGTACTACTGAATAAATATTTATTGACTTTGACTAATAAAACAAAAACCTTTCCCCACTATAGTTAGACGACCTCTGTGGCGCAGTGGGCGAAGGTCCGCCTGCGATTCAGAAGGTTGCGGGTTCGATCCCCGCCGAGGGACAAATGTTTGTATGACCTACAGATATTTGTCTCGGGTCTGGGTGTTTCTATGTATAATATGTATGTATTTACAAACAAAAAGTATATAAGTAGTTTATCAGTCATCTAGTACCCATACTACAAGCTCAAGCTTACTTTGGGGCTAGATGATGCTGTGTGAAAAGTCCAGCATTATTTATTTATTTATTTACTATTTCCCACCACCATTTCGTCACCGGTATCATGCCTAGAACAAACAGTTCCTACTTGTGATACTAACGGTTGATGCCTGTGCGTTGTGACGGCTTCCTTCCAAGAGGGATGTTGCGGTGATATCGGCGGCGGTTGCAGATTGTTCGCGAACCCGAGACGGCAGTATAGGGATACGGCTTGCTTCACCAACTCGCATTCCACCTGAAATTTTCGTCCTCTAGTACCGTCATTTTTTTTTCATTTGACGACCTCTGTAGCGCTGTGGGCGAAGGTCCGCCTGCGACACAGAAGGTTGCGGGTTCGATCCCCACCGCGGGATAAATGTTTGTATGATCTACAGATATTTGTCTCGGGTCTGGGTGTTTCTATGTATAATATGTATGTATTTACAAATAAAAAGTATATAAGTAGTGTATCAGTCATCTAGTACCCATAACACAAGCTCTGCTTACTTTGGGGCTAGATGATGCTGTGTGAAAAAGTCCAGCATTATTTATTTATTTATTTATAATCTAAAAGCTTCACAATAAGTACAGGAATATGGTTTGTTGTTTGATACGCAGGAAATTGACATTACCCAATCACGCGCACTTGAATTGACCAATCACAAAGCTCGAGCGGACAAATGAAAATTTCCAAATTTACAAGGTATCCAATTCTCTGAGCATTGTGAGTAACTTTACTCACACACCAATCCCGCAAGTTCTATGTTGCGGGATACATTTGTCCCGTCGCTACTTTACCCAGGAACCAGCGCGAAAACACATCGATTCCAAACATTGAAGATCTCTAATGCATGTGACCTTTAATAATGAAATACTTAATTGTTTGAATTTACCTGTAATACCGCCGCCAAATCAGTGATGCTGGTATGCTCGTCGATAGAAACGAACACTTTGTACAGCAACGTTTCGAAATAGTCTCCTGCGATACGGTTCATGACGAATCCTTTCAGCGGCGGTACGGACACTTTGTCCGCAGATGTTATGGGCACATCCAAGTATATTAGACCTCGTCTGAAAGGTACAACAGATTTTAAAAAAATCGTATATTTTTTCATACTTTTTGACGGTTTTTTGACGACCTCTGTCGCAGTGGGTGAAGGTCCGCCTGCGACGCAGAAGGTTGCGGGTTCGATCCCCGCTGCGGGACAAATGTTTGTATATCCTACAGATATTTGTCTCGGTCTGGGTATTTCTATCATATAATATGTATGTATTTACAAACAAAAAGTATATAAGTAGTATATCAGTTTTCTGGTTCCCATAGTACAAGCTTTGCTTAGTTTGGGGCTAGATGATGTTGTGTGAAAATGTCCAGCATTATTATTTATTTATTTATTATTATTTTTAGATTACCTAAGCTGATTCAAATGAACCTTATCATGGCTATTTTTCTTTTATTTACTAGAGTTCCATTAAACAGGTCATGCCTGACTCTTTTTTTAACTTTCAGCTTAATCGAGCACCGAAAAAAGGATCAAATGCAGCAAAACTTGACCCACAAAAACATTGCTTGTTAAAAAAACCTTTAAAAAATAAAAACCCTTACCTGTATAAAGTCTTCACAGTATTATAGTCAAGCGTGCCGGCGGTCTGCGAGCCACGGTCGATCAGCAAATCTATTAGTGCCCTCTCGCTCTCGCTTAGCGGCTGTCGTGAGGGAGTGAGTGAGACATGCGTATTAGAATAAAACCACAACAATTTCATTAGATACGTTACGTTTCCTATCTACAGTTCTATTTGATAGAGGTAAACTTTGTAACATCCTTGATCCTATATTCCAGATGAACATAGGATTCAAATTACGCGGTTGAAGTCGAGTAAGTCACTGGTTGCATTTTGTCACTAGTGTGTCATCAAAACACTATCATTTTTGTTTTTACAGGATTGTCATAACATTTTATGATTTTGATAAGTAATCAAGATATAACCCAATGTTATCAATCAGTAATTGAACGGAACTCAAATAAAATTAGGTACCTATAATGCCACATCTTAACATCTGAGTTCACATTTTACCCTTTAATTTGTGCATAGTCCACAATAGATTGCAAAGACCTAAAGATGTAATTGAATATTGGGCATAACTATACTTTGTGACCTTGAAACAAGCTTTAGCAGACCGAGTCTTAAATCAATGAAATAAAGCTCACATTACCTTAACATCTTCCTCAAGTACATATCCCAATTCGACCCTCCACCATGGCTGCATTGGAATGTTTAGAGGTACTTTCGGTAGCAATCCGCGGATAGCTTTGTATCGGCCGCGACGACCGAGAGATCGTGCTTTAGCCACGAGCTCTAAGTATTCGTTACGACCTATGCCTAACAGGCGGAGACCTGGAAGCGTTATAGAAATCAATAAAAAGTAAGTACGTATGAGTTAATGGCCAACTCTGGTGACGGAGTTTTTAGGCCGCTTTAAAGCATCTGTCATGGTATAACGACTTAAAAGCCGTAGAAATCCATACTAAGATCTTGAAAAAATACCAAAACACAACTTTGTATTCCAACACATAGGTAAGGTACAACTTTTTTTATTTAAATTGTTTTCATTATTATCATTTCAGCGAGATATTAAAAAAAAAATGTCACCCAGAAATGAACCCAACTCAGCCTAACCTAGCCTTGCTCTACCAATTGAGTTTTTCAGGTTTTAAAATTAACTTTCCCTTACAAAAAATATATGATTTCCACACAATGTGTTGCTTAATACTTACAATCGGCAGCAGTGAAATTGGGCATTGTGTCATAGCTCTTTTCCAACTCAATAAGTAGCGCCACCACTTCCACATAGTAGATGAATGGTGTGATTCTTAATCCTACAAAATATCAATCTTGTGTTAATATTATATTTTTGTCACAAAAGCATTCATTATAATCCTTTTCACATAGGAACGGTTCCGTGACAATGCTCTTTTATAAAAATCATTTATTTTTAGTATTTTTACTAGATTTTATTTATTTCAAAATGTTTGACTGTTGTACAGCAGTTTTATGTGTCAGGGATACGTTCCTATATGAAAAATACTATAACTAGTAGTTTACTTTTTTTAAAGTAAGTACCTACCTAATCTAAAGTCTAATTTTATGTATTGTTTTCCTAAAACTGGGAAAAACTCAACCAGGTTTCCCCATGCTGGATACTGCATCAGAATCCATTGTACTAAATGAGAACAAACTTCACGATTTTAGATCTTCAAAGGTTTTTGAAACCATACACAAATAATACCTATTCATTCATTCATTCATTCATCTACAGCCTGACTTCACCCACTGCTGGGTATAGGCCTCCCTAAGCTTGTGCCATCCACCTCGATCCTGCGCTAATCTGATCCATTGACTATTTATTAATAAATCTAAAAAGATATTTTTTTTTACTTACTAATATTGTTAAAATAAGTAGATAGATAGATAGATAGATAGAAGATAGAAAATACTTTATTGCACACCACATAAAAAAGTGAAACAAAAACATACAAAAACTTAACTATGATATACAATCGGCGGTCTTATCGCTAAAAAGCGATCTCTACCAGACTAAGTATATGATTGAATGGAAGATTGTAATATTAGGCTTGAAATGTAGTTCTCATTTGTGGTAACCTGTTTGTGGTTTACCTCCAGTTACTACTATTTGAGGAAATTAGAGATGAGTTGCAAGCATGAATTGAATAACAATGATTTTAAGTTAATCTCAGAAACAGTTAAATTATGATGAAGTGGACTATGATTTTGAAGGAACAGGAGTAGAATCACATAGCTTTAAGACTATTCTAAGTGTTCCTAGCATTCCTACTGAATAAATGCTTTTTAACCTGTTTAAAATGAATAGCTAAAGGGAAGGGGAAGAAAATGAATACCTTTGCCCAGCAGTGGGACACCATAGGTTGAAAAAAATAAATAGTAGAACCATCTATAAAAATATGACGACCAAATGAAAATGCAATTTTATGCAACCAAACTTCCTGTTTCATCATTCAAATCTGTCCACTGGAAGATGTGATTGAAATACAAATTTAAGTACAGATAATAAAATAATAAATAAAATAAATAATGCTGGAATTTACACACAGCATCATCTAGCCTCAAAGTAAGCAGAGCTTGTGTTATGGATACTAGGTGACTGATATACTACTTATATCTTTTTTGTTTGTAAACTTATATACTTATTATACATTGACACACCCGAGAAAAATATTTGTAGATCATACAAACATTGGTCCCGCAGCGGGGATCGAACCCGCAACCTATTGCGTCGCAGGAACATTCGCCCACTGCACTACAGAGGTTGTCATAATAAAAATACATCACACAAGTGAAGTCAAATACCTTTCACAATCATATCAGCGAGGTGGTAAGGATATAGCATGAGTCTCTGTATGCTACTTTGTATGAGAGCTTCATAATACTTTCTCTCATCTTTACGAACTGTTCTTACTGAAACAAAAGTACATTAAAAATCTGAAGTGCTCGAGGTCCTGCTTGCTTAGTCGTTCTTGATTGATTGTCAACATTCGAGACAGTCTGTAAGTGACTGCCAATGGCAATTTCATCTGAGCGCCTCCGTGCTTTAGAAGGCACTTTAAATTGTCGGTCCTGGCTATTTAAGTTGTTAAGTCATACGCCTTAAGGCACCCTAAAGACTCTGTTACCAGAATTGGATACTGACTTATACAAACTTACTTTTTTATCAGAAATCTAAAACAAAAATCTGGATAGTTTGCACAGGAGGTAACCATGCATGTAAGGGGACACAGATCAATTGAAAATTGACAATTATATTTACACAGAGCTATACGCCAAAATGTATAATATTAGTAAAATGATACATACCAAGACTACCTCTGTATCTAAGCTGATTTTTGATACTGAATTCAAAAATGTATCTCTCATATTCTTTGGCAGAATCACCCAGCAGCTAAAATAATAATAATGGAAGAATAATGAAAACATCTAGTAACAATGATTTTGTGTAATGGAACAATTTTTGTTGTCTAAAAATTGAACTTAGAGAATGGGACTAATCACATTTTTTTGCTCATGTTTACCTTTTTCATAGGGCCAGGCAACTGAGCCCATTGTACCTTTTTTCTGATACATTCTTCGATTTCATCCTCCATAGCGTTCGACTGAATTTGTACGATAAATCACTACATAGCACTATATTTTTGTTGGTAAAAGAATGGCCTTGATGTTAGAGAGAAACGTAACGAATAACGATGAAAAATCTTACTTGATTTGTTTGACTAACTTGACTGACTGGCTGGATGGATGGATAATTAATTTTGCCTTTTTTTTTGGAAAGATCAAAATGTGCGTTCCGAAACTATGTTTATCTCAATTTCGGTAGCGCGTGGTCTTGTTGATGGACTTTGGACGACTTAAAATGCGTTTACATTTCCATATTTACGTGACTTCATATTTTTACGGTTTAAACAAGGCTTATCAAATTTTTAACTCAATTACAGTTTGCTTTAATAAAACTTAAATAGACAAAAAGGTAATCTGAGTGTACTTAAAGAACGTTCCATAAATCCAAAGACATTTAGTTTAGGTGTTGCTAGTTTCCAGTAAGTAGAGTTTCGGGAGAACTAAGGAAAACTGCGAAGTAGAATGTTTTGTACAGTAGAAGGCTTTTAACACTTTAATTGTATAATTTAATTTAATTGTATTTTATTTAGGTGTAGTCGCTCATCGACAAAGCCCTTTTTTTGTTAATGTAAATAAAAAAAAAAAAAAAAAAACACTTTAATTGAATTGACTGAACCATTGTATGACTTTTACTATGAAAATATACTGTACGACTTCCTTGAATTTTTTTTAAATTTTGTATACCTACTTAATAAAATAATAAATAATACCTCTGTCATGTTGCAGTGGGCGAAGTCTTTGACGCAGGAGTAAGTAAGTTCTCTAAATAGCCGGGACCGACAATTTAACGTGGCCTTCGAAGCACGGAAGCGCTCTAATTATAAGGCCACTGGCGGTCACCCATTCACTAACAGACCGTTTCGAACGTTGCTTAACTTCGCTGGAGTGTGGACGCAGGAGTATGAGTTCGATTGAAAGGCAGCATCTCACGGGATTTCAATTTAGCAGAAAGAAATGTACACTGTTCTTTATTAATTCATATATTTCATATTAACAATAAAATTATCAAATTACTTAATTAAACACATCTTCGAATGCATTATGGATCTGTACAATCATGTCTGAAGCTATCATACTACGACCATGTATCAAAAACCCCTTGGAATTACACAGCCTTGTGAGTTTAGAAGCTGCAAAAGCAGATATACTATGCGCAAATTGTTTTTGGTTTTCATGCTCACAGTTTAATTGTTTTATAGCCCAGCTATAGAAGGTACCCAGAGAACCCGCTAAAATATCTCCTTGGCCAGCTGCACGCCGCCCAGACCCATTTTCTGAGTAAGACCAGTCATAAGATTCAGTAGAAAGAAAATTATCCTGCTCACCTTTAATTAACACAGATACAAATTTACCCCAATAGCTATACCAATTACTGCTGTTATTATTTGGCACAGATGTCATTAACTTATTGGCTTCACGTTGGTTAGGTGTCATAATGATACCCGGGCTTGGGTAATTTATGATCACTGATGGATTTTTTGATACTGCGTAAAGACCATCAGCATCTAACACTAAAGGTTTTTGGAGTGTCTTACATGTTTTAATTATATCGTAAGTCAAAGTCATTGTTTCATCTTCCCTTCCCAATCCTGGACCTATTATAATTACATCCATTTTTTGCAATAAAGAACTTATTTTTGATACTGTTTTATAACTTAGAAATGGATAAACGATTAAATCGGGGCTATAGCTCTTGATGGTTGGTGCTGCTGCTTCAGTAGTTATCACGTACACTAAGTCTGCTCCGACCTAAAACATGAGTTTATTGTTATACTTAGTACCTACACTTATTGAGGGAAGGCAGGTCTGCCAAGTAGATACCTACATATTTAGGTAATTAATACCAGTACCATTGAAATATGTAGGTGGGCAACTACCAACCAAGGTAACTAAATAAGTTCTTACATCTACAGGTGAAGCCTTTCATCACAGGCTTCAAGCAAGCAAGTTATTTTGTGTAAGATTGTTGCTGCGCTCCACGGTTTAAGGCGTTAGACACGGCGCGGCGGCCCCTCGTTACCCATTAGGTACTTCACCTTTTCGGGATAAAAAATAGCCTGTGTTATTCCAGACTAAAATCTATCTCTGAATTATTGAAGCAGATTTTGTAATAGAACAAATAAAATAGAGTTGAGTTACCTTCAATGCTGAGATTGCTGCGAAGTATGGCGCTCCTGTATACTCAATAGACCCTCCTATTACACATATTTTACCTGCATCTCCCTTAGCTTTACTTTTCAAAGTGGGAACAATTAGTGGAACGAAGCCTTCTAGTTTTGTTATAGTAAGGTTGGTTTCTGAACACTTATTAGTAACAGAATCTATACTTTTAACTTCTAATACAAACATGGATAAAAATATGTAAATTGCTAGTCCCATTATCACTTTTACAATAAACTTCGGCTTCGATAGGAGATACTAGGTAGGTACCACCTATCTACATAACTCAGGAGTAGGAGATATTCCACAGAACACTAAATTTTACACACCTACAATATAACCTGTCTAGTGTTTATGCCAATAAAAACAAAGCAGAATAAGGAAATATTCAACACCAATGTTGATGTGAACTAAAAGGTGATTGTTGTTATTCTAAGTACAAAAGGTCAAAATGTTATATCAAGTAGCTCATGTAATGCTGGCAAAAAATAAAATCTATGTGGCAACATTTATTGGTGCTTCAAATCCCTAATCTAGATGTCATGTCAACGTCATTTGTCAATCCAAATGTACCGACCCGATCGTACCGTACCGAGCGAGCCGACTTTTCGTGATATTTTGATTGATTTGTTTGATTGAAGAAATGGAAATCTGAATAGGATTTTATTTTGTTATTATAATTCAAAGTAAAAATGGAAACAAATCAAGAAACTGTGAAACTGCAGTATACGATTCATAAATTTTCAAGTTATTCATTGAATTTTCTGCCACAGTAAGTAAAGCTTGCTATATTTACTTGCATTTATCATCAGGATTTACCCGGTTTCTATTGTTTTATTTTACCAATAGTATTTTGATCTTGCGAAGACCTAGCTTTTTTAAAAAAAAACTTTATAGAGATTTATTGTGTTATACATTGGAGTACTGGTATAATTTCAGATGTATCCTGCAAAATACCCCTGCAGATGGATTTTCGAGATGGTTTACAGACAGTACTATCCCAAATCAATTTATTATGCTAAAACTCCACACACCAGCTGTTGTAGAGACAATAAAGTTCGGAAAGTTCATCAAGTCACATGTCAGCAATCTCAAAAAATTCCAAATATTTGGAGGAACGGATGAAAATTGCTTGTCCTTATTATTGCAAGCGTAAGTATCTTTGTGACTCTAAGAGCCCACCCACTCGGTGTTTGTATGATATTAATCTGTGTTGCTGGGGAAGTGTCGCAGAGGACTGCACTGGATCAAACTATGTGGTTTTAGATAAAGAAGGGTCTTTACCCAGTGGGTGCAAGCAGGCTAATGTTAGCATAGTTGTCTCAATTCAATTTCAGCGGGAATCGCTTTCGAAGTTCGATAGAAAGTTCTTCCATACTTAAGTTGGGTGCATTACATTGTTGGGACTACTATTATATCTTTGGGGTAGGTGGTATTCCCTCAAACTATGGTAAAGAGAGAGTACTCGCCTCGCTAAGGTTTGCCCAACTGGCACACTTACCTAAGGGCCTGTTCAGCCGACAGTTGTAGCCAGATAGTTCTATATAGGTAATATGCGCTTAGAAACATCGTTTGCGCGATTCAGGATTCATTGTAATTAACATCTCTTGTAGTTCCAGCGATGGTAGATAGAGGTCGCCACATATCTACTTAGCTATACAAGAAACATTCACCTGCATCCTAAGATAAAGTTAAAATATTTTTTTAACATATTTCAGTGGATTAAAAAATGATTCAGAAGCGGAAGTATTTAAACTTCGACACAAGACACTGGATGGGCTGCTGTTGCCCATAAGCTATATCAAGATAGTTCCAATACAGTCATGGGGCCCTGCACACAACTTCTCCATTTGGTTTGTAGAGCTTATGGGGAAGAATCAGGAAGAACTCATCAGTCAAGCTTTAGAAACTATCAATTTAGTAAGTCATATCATGCAACCCTGCTATTTATTAAGAAGTAGTTTAGGATTATTAGCAACCCTCATGGTTGCTAATTCTTGCCATCTTATTTTCATTTAAATGAGTGAAAAATATGGCTTAAAGAAGTTTTGCTAAATTAGTTGCAGGAGATGTAAATGGAGTTATATTAGGTGTTAAATAAACACTTAAATGATATCCCGTTTTTGCTAAGAACAGTCTTGTAAGAGTATCTGATTTGGCGCTATTTAAGTTTCAATGTCTGCTGATCACAAAGATGTCATAATTGTTTTTAGATAGATTACAATTTTCTTTTATTTTTCAATAACCAACCGATCAAAAGACTCTATGGAACCATTCATGCTTTGAGTACTAGAAATGTCAGAAATCGCCAACACATACATCCCTTGGTCACAGCATCACGCGTGAACGGCTGGACCGATTTCAAAAAACTTTTTTTTGTTGTGTTTGTTATTGTGTCAGGAGAAGGTTCTTATGACAGAAAAAATTAAAAAAATTGCGCGGAAAAAAATTAATCAAGCGCAGACGAAGTCGCCCGGGTCAGCTAGTTTTGTAATAAAAATCTATTTCAAAAACGCGGGTGAATATTTTCAAAATTAGTAAGTAACGAAAAGATAAACAAAATCAAGACTTTTGAACGTTAATTGGCTTTGACGCAAGCTGGTACTGCTCCCCATACAAAAATGGGCATTGTCCATTAAATTTCAGCGTAAAGAAGAAGAAGCAGTACGTATACTCCTGAAGCATTTACGACGACGTTGCTACAAAGATGCGTTTGAAGCGCTCTCTCGCGAAAGTGGCGTGCAACTCGAGGGTCCCGTTCAAGCTCGACTGTGGAACGCACTGGTTGAGAAGGGGGACTTTGAACTCACTGAGAAGATATTCAAAGATGCTGTTGATAGTAAGTGTATTTTTTTTGTATTCTAATCATGCAATCAGTCTTCACTTGACGACTATTAGCAAATGAGGTGTGCGCTTGTTGGTAAGTGTAATTACTTTTTGCTGAACAATCAGTAGCCTTATTGCATTGTAATAAAGATCACTCTCATATCAGCGCTGACAGCGTGATAGGAAAACGAGCTTCTACCCTCTGCTAAGTCTGGTTTTAAAAGAGGACTTCATTGTGTAAACAGATTAAAAATAACATTTTGTTTCCCGACGTTTGGCTTTCAACAGGCATGGTAGCTCGGAGGCTGATTAAATCAATTATGAATAGTGATGTCTAAAGTTTATGGCCTTATTAAGTGCTGACCTGTTTGTCGGTAGGTACTGTATGCCGTATGCGTGTTTTCAGAAAAGCACTGACCGCGTCCACTTACGCAATAATATAAAGTACTCTACTGCACTTCAGTATAGCACTAAGGGGCCGTCTCTACGGGGGAGATGGCGCCCCTTAGTACTATACTGGGGTACTTAGTTCTATAACTCTAGGGATATGGATTCTTATTTCGGGCAGTTTTGGAACTGCTTTGCAATTTCGTATACTTAACAGAAACGAATCTAAAATGGCAGCTCTTATTAAGTTGTCTCGCTTACACACAACCGGGCTTTACGAAATCCGGGCTGAACGCCTAAGGCCGCGTGTACGGACAGGCGGCGCTGCTTGCGACACGTCAGGCGTGGCTTCGTGCGACGCATTAAGCTCTTTGACTGTTTACGGAAAGGCGACGGCTGCTGCGGCACGCGTCATCGAACGCCTAAACACAAATATATATAGCAACTAGCTGCGCTCCCGCGGTGTGACCCGCGGTCCCGATTTTTTCATTTTTTCGGGATAAAAAGTAGCCTATGTCCTTCCCTGGGATACAACCTTTAACTATGCCAAATTTCAGCTTAATCTGTTCAGCGGTTTGGGCGTGAAAGCGTAACAAACAGACAGACAGACAGAGTTACTTTCACATTTATAATATTAGTAAGTATGGATGTATGACGATTACGTTCAGACGACGGCGGTGGCGGCGGCTATCACCGCGGCTACGGACACGGCGACCGCAGCCGCGTTCGATGCGACGGCGACCGCATGGCAATGTCAAATAAACGCATGCAAAAACGTCTCTCCGTAAACTCACAGGAACAGCGCCATACATTTGACTTTAGCGTGTGCCGCGTCCTCTGCCGCGTCGCACGCAGCGCCGCCTGTCCGTAAACGAGCACTAAGAAAAACTAAAAGATGTTATTGTTTCCAGCGGGTGAATTAGACTGGTATCTCTCGTGGCAGCCGTACACGCCGGTGTGGCGGCAGATCACGGCGTGTTCCTCCCAGGTGGAGGCCAAGTTGTCAGCCCCCGGGCCTCGCGCGCCGCCCGCGCCGAGGACTCACGATCTACACTCCGTCGATAGAGACGCGCAGGCGGTGAGACTATCCTTTAAATTACCATGTTTTTTTCACGTCGGAACGTATCTATCCCTGACACAGAACTTTTACGTTTCACGATGTACGAGTACAACAGTGAAAAATTTCACAAAAAAAAAAGGATTTTGTCTCTTTCCTTTTTGATAATTTCAGATATTAACATAAAAGAGCCTTGTCACGGAAACGTTCCTATGTGAAAAGGACTTAAGTAATTTCAGCGTGTCTATGAGTCGGGACAAATAGGACTTTATCATGAACACGACAATATTTTTTGATATAGTCACGAAAAGTTTGAATTATTTTACTACTCTCCGCGGTGTTTCCCGCGGTCTCTATGATTTACTTTAAGTTTTTGAGATATAAAGTACCTACTTATAAATAGGTATGCGTTCTTCCACGGTTTAAGCTACATCCTCAACAAGTTTTATCAAAATTCGTTTAGCTGTTTTAGCGTAAGGAGGACAAAAAATTCATCCGAAATTCCATAAAACTAGTAATATTTAAATTGAGACAATTGTGGAATGCATTGTCTTCCGAAAAATGTATAGGTAGATAGATGTTAGTTGTCCTTGAAGAATCCCTGTTATTTGAAGAAGTCTTTTGGTAGACATGCATAACTATAAATTAAACTTTCCGTCATTTTAAAATTTTATTGGTATTTTCCAAATCGCTGTGTTCCAAATATTAGAATTTGGAACTGAACTAAGCAATGTTATGTTATGAATAAGGGTAGCTTTTCGTCGTCCGCACTCTGTATATTCCGGTTCTGGAACAAATTCAAATAGTGAATTTCTTGTTTGCTTATCATTGAATCCATGAAGCCGTGTTGGCCGAATGGGGTTGTACCTCAACTTTCAATCCGAAGGTTGTGGGTTCGAATCCCGGCCGTGCATCAATGGATTTTGCGTTTCGTAAAATTTATATGCGCTTTAACACGTGCTCTAAACGGTGAAGGAAAACATCGTGAGGAAACCAGTTAGTGTTCTTATAGGCGGCGATGGGCTTGCAACCTGTCACGTATGGAATACTAACTTCTGCAAGATGTGGGCATGTATCAAATATGTGTTTGGACATGCCTCTGACTACCCCCCTTAGACATCTTCAAAGGATCTGGAATAAGTAGCATAAAAAAAAGATCTGAGAGAATGTCTACCGCACTTAGGGGATACAGTCGTGAACCTGTTTACGTTTTTTGAATCCATGAAAAACGCTTCTTACCCATTCTTCCTCAAATCATCGTTCCCCATCGGAAGCGTAGAACCGAAGCACATATTCAATTGCAAGCGGGCGTCGTCACCACAGCTATATCCAATCAGATTGTTGCACGTGACAGTTGCCGCGAAGTACTGCCATGCCCGGCTATGGCTGCACACGTCCAGTGTACAGCCTGGGGAGGTAATATGAACTCTCATTTCCCGGCACTTTACGTTTTATCATTTAAAAACCCATTAAAAATAATTAAAGTACCTACCTACATTGTTTTTCTAAGACTTTAAAGCAAAATCCTCAAATAATACAGGGTGTAAAAAGACGTCTACCGAAGCCGAAAGGGGTAGGTACAGCATCCCAAGACACAACCAAATCCAAAAGGATTTTCCTTAAAAATCATTATATCCGGAGAAAACAGCGTTTGAAGATTACTGTTTGCGTATGTACTTGGCGCGTTTTTTTACGTAGATTGCTGGATTTTGAGTTTAAATCGTTTATTTCTTTTAAAAATTAAATAATTAGGTAGGTATGGTCTTATTATGTTATACTAGTAGTCAATAACTGAAAATAACATAAAATGAATAAGCTTAGTCAAAAAAATTTTTTGCATTATTTTTTCGCTAAATGAGTAATCATGGTCTGATTGCAACCCCTCAGTTTTCGGTAGTTGTCTTTTTACACCCTGTATATAAATTCATATTAACCTGGTTGGATGTAGCCGCCGTTCGGTGAGAAGTCAGCGTGGCCGACATTAAGCTTCGTGCCTAGCAAATTGCGGTTCGTGTGGACTGCCTCTACATACATAGCGTCAGTTTTCTTAAGATGCGCTGAGTTGACCGTCCAGAGAGGACCGGCTGGATCCAAACCTGCGTATTTATGTTTTATTTCTTAACCTACTGCTGCTTATTCCAAAAACGTTAAACCTTAGTTGAACCCCACATTGGACATGTCAAAACAAAACTGTTACCACAAAAAAGCGTTCTATGTACGAGTATTTAAAGATCGTTTTTCTAGGGACAGTTTTTTAGTTAGTCCTAGTCTAAACTCGGTTCATTTTCTTGTAATAAGACGAATTATGTCTTACCCAATTCATACTAATGCATTTGAGTCAGACTGGCAAACTGTGTCCTTGGAGTGGAATATATCAAAATTTGATATTAAAAGATAGTATTTGCATGTCCGCCTGTCCGGCTTTGCCTTTGCCCAGATACAAAACTCATTCTATGATAAGTAGCTTCGTTATTCAAAGAAGTAGAGGACAGTCAGTTTAAATTAAATTTTCATTGCCTTTGAACAAAACATTAATCTTTAAAGCTACATAAATATGCATACTTACATTACTTTTAATCTTACCCGTTATCCTAGCCGCTTTCGCGTTCAAAGTCCTGCCAGCATTGCCTACCAAATGCGCTCCTAAGCTGAAGCCAATAAGGTGCATATTGCTATACTCAGCTCCGGCTTGTGCATTGAGGAAGTTGAGAAATTTGCCGAGCGAGCGTCCCGCCGAGGGCGTTCCGTAGACCGCTGTGACGTAGTTACGTAGTGCCAGCCATGACCAATCTACTACTACGATGTTAACATCGCTTTTCGATAGATATGCTGAAATTGATTAGAAAATATTGTGTAAAGGATGTGTTCGTGATTGTCCTGCAACTCTGACTACAAGCCGAAAATATGCAATATTCTGTAATAGAATAACCGTATAATTTGGTTAGTTAGTATACACCTAAAATTGGAGAATGAACCTAAGGATAATAAAAATAAAGGTTTAGGTCATTTTGGCCTTATAAGGTTTTTTGCAAAAGAAAAAATCAGTTTTTCGGGTTCCACAATAGGCGAATGATTATACAGGTGGATTTTTGAGATGGGCCACGGAGGGCAGGTACCTTAACCGTTGTAGCTACAGGAAAACGCTCATAGAAGACCTTCTCTAACTTTTTGAGATATTTTGAACTGCATTCACAGATTTTGTAAAAATGTACAGTAGCGCCAAAAATTCCAAAAGTAAAAAAAATTGTTGATGCCAATTTATTCAGTTTCATGTAGGGATCTAAAGACTATTGGGTTATTTAAGGTTTGAGTAAGGTGGAGTACATACCTACGCTAATTGCAACTACCTTTTTTAGTTAGAGTTGTAACTTCATCGCTTGATATCTCTACATCTTTACACACTAAGTTTTTTTTTTTAAAGATCTGGTAATAAGTAAATTTCATCTAGTTTTATATTGCAGTCTTAAATATCGGATGCTGTAAAGAATAAAGATTCTATTTCACAAATTCCTGACGCAGGGAGCAATAGTTGCAATTACCCTCCAGGGTGGCCCATTTCACCACAAAAATCCACCTGTATAATCGCGTATACCTTTAGTGATAGTCGGATTGATTTCGGAGATCCGGCTGCTATCCCAGCCGTGGACTATCACAACGGTGGGCACGTCGCGGTTGAAGTGGGACGATGTTATAGAACTGGCGTTATTCGTGTACATTTGCTGGTAATTGTCCGGGTTATTTCTGAAAAGGTTACATTAGTCATGTCTTCGAGAACGAACTCTTCATTAGATCCAAGTATAGCAAGCTTTTAGTCAGTAGCTTTTTTTTGTTGTGAAATAAATGCACCTTCCTTCAAGCTGAGAAAAAAATGTAAATCGCTTTTCAATAGCTTCACCTGTATGATCATTTTTGTGAAGCCAACTGAACTGATGAATATAAAACCAGAGTAGGTACGTACTGAGTAAACAAAAAGTATTTATTATCCTGTGTTGAAGCCCTCTCCAGCACTATCGGGTCGATCTTACCCCGCAGGTCAATGAGCCGCGTGGTGTTGCCTTCTTGGTACCATATGTACCGGGATTCGTCTTCAGTTTGTTCAGCTGATACAGAACCTGGGAATAGAAATTAGTGGTACTCTTTTTAGAATAGAAAATAGAATTAAAATAACACTTTATTTTTCACGTAAGAAACAGAACAGGAAATACACAAAAACAAGTAAGTAGGTACTATGGGCGGCCTTTTTAGTAGTTTTATTTTTAGTTCGTTGAAGCTATGGCAAACTCTAAACGCTAACTATTGTCAATAAAAAGTTATGGAAATATGGGCAACTTTATTGATTTATTTATAACATAATCTCTGCCTACCCCTTCGGGAAAGAGGCGTGATTTTATGTATGTATGTATAATAATCTAGCTATAGGATTTTTCTAAACAACAGAATTTAAATATTGCCGCACCAAAAAAAAAATTAAATAACTTGGGATGAAGTCATGTATCGTACATAAGTTACCCTCAAAAATTGCAAACATCGCATTTACATACCCAGAAGAAGAAAAACAATGCAAAATAAAATCTCCATTACGTTAACACTTCTGTATATAAAGTTGTAAAAAAATACATGCACCTGTGTTTACATTAGTAAAATGACTCTCATACCTTCCCTGCAGTTATATATAAATGATTCTTCATGAAAGCATGTATACTTTCAAATGTATTTTGAACAATAAGCCATTTAATATGTTTGTTTTCAGTTTTGTAAAATACTCGTGGTCTCGATTACTTTGCCGAGATTGTCGTCTTTATTTCCTTAGATTGGATTAGTATTCAATATTATGCTGAGACAATTCGTCACGTTGAGACTGTCGTGAGAACTGAAACATGACTTAACTTATGGACCTAAATATAACTCTTAGATCCATCTAATTTTGAACTTACTCTCAGACTATGTACAATATAAATAAATAAATAATGCTGGAACATATCACACAGCATTATCTAGCCCCAAACTAAGCAAAGCTTGTACTATGGGAACCAGATAACTGATATTATACTACTAATATAATACATAGAAACACCCAGACCCGAGATAAATATTTGCAGATTATAACATAAAGATTTATCCCGCGGCGGTGATCGAACCCGCAACCTTCTGCGTCCCAAGCAATATGGATGGTTTTAGTAATTTTAGCATACACAGCGTACACTGCGTACTCACGGGTCTCTAGCGATTATTAATTAGGTACCTGTAGCTATAGAGTCTGTCCAAAATATCAATGCTTGAAAGCTAACACGTTAAATGCCATTGAAGCATAAATACAAGCATGATAATACTAAGCGTATTGCGTCCCCTTCGCAGAGATTACTAGTGAGCGCACTTTGCTTACACTCATGTCAGAATTCTCGATGTATTTTCAAAGGTTCTATGAAGGTGCTATTTTCGGTAAGCCCATTGGTTCTAGATAAGATTATTGTGTGATTCTCAGGAAGGTCCTTTGAACGGTGAGAACGGCGAAGCCGATGTGGACACGGCATGCGGCCCCGACGGCTGCTGCAGCAAGCCAGGACCGCGGGGTGGACATCAGCTCGTAGTGGACTCTACCACTGGTGAGAAGCAGAACTTATGTTTGCTTAGTTAGTGGCCAATGAAGTGACGGAAGTCTAAGGCTACCTAAAGGTCTCCGTCATGGCTTAACAACTTTTTAGCCGGGAATGGCAATTTAGCGTGACTTTTCAAAGTACGGAAGTGCTCAGTTCTAAATAAAAATTACAATGGCGAGTCCCTATAGATATCTTCAAAAATGATTAGGTACTACTAAGAGTAATCAACATTTAAGCTTTAATAACTACAGATACACTATTAACATTTATCCTCCTTCATGTGTTTAACAGGATCTCTTTACCTCTACGGCGGTTGGAACGGCACAGAAGACCTGGACGACTTATGGTCGTATAGCACGACTGAGCATAAATGGTCGCTTCTCTGTCGACGCAGCGAGTTGGTCGGGGGCCCGGGGCCACGCTCGTGCCATAAGATGGTGTTCGACCCGGTGCATCGGAAACTTTATACCTTGGGACGGTATTTGGATAACATACAGAGAATACCGTCGCTTATGAAGGTAAGATCTAAGTTTTTATTTAAAATGGAGACAAAACTCATTGCGTGGAAAATGAAATAATAATCATGAAATTATGAGGTGTTCTAAAAAAGTAGTTCCAACTCTGCTTCTAGATGGCGTTGTAAGCAAAAATTACCTTTCAAAATCAATTCAATCATTTAAATTTAACAATACAAGAAATAAATATGTACTTACCTATTTTTTCCTGTAAGTAAAACTTACTTCTCGTAAACTAATTCTAGATGTAGTATTTGGCTACGACCATGAATTTGGTACTTCATTGGTTAAGTGATTGGTATATTGTCCTATTTTATTTTAAAATGCATCCTAAAAATTGCACCCGGGGTTTTAAAAGACCTACTCCGACAGACTGTCTATTTTCCCAGTGTGAACTCTATTCATTCGACGTGGTGACTAACGAGTGGACATTAATCTGCGAAGACACGGCTAGCGTCGGTGGACCGAGGCTTGTGTTCGATCACCAGATGTGTATAGATGCTGAGACGCAGACCATTTATGTTTTTGGAGGACGCATCCTGCCTGCTAACACGTGAGTTAAACTAGGGATTTAACCTTAGATGCCACTTAAAACCCTTACTGGAAAATTCGCAAAACAGAAGGGCTTTATTTTAATGTTGGATATTTCACACAGCGCCATCTAGCCCAAAACTAAGCAAAGCTTGTACTATGAGAACCAGATAACTGATAGAATACTTAATACGTTTTTTTTTGTAAATATGTACCTACATATTTTATACATACACATAGAAACAGTACATAGAAACAGACCAGAGATAAATTCGCGCCAATTCGTCATAATTATCTCTGATCTTTATGTATTCCCCTTGAAGATGTCTAAGGGTCCTTGTCAGTGTCCTGGTCCCAGTCTTTGTAATTTAAGAATAATAAAGTTTTATTTTCTCCACATCATATACAACAGTTACAATAGGTATATATCTACATAATTTTATGTGGGTGAAAATACGGCTACCCCTCAGCATTTGCTCAGACAGCTCGAGAGTGTTGGAGCGCTGGTTTTCAGTGGTTAAATAGGCCCTATTTTAATTATTAACAGAGAAGAGGCAGCAAACCCCCAGTACAGTGGTTTATACGCGTACTACATAGCGACTAACACGTGGCAGCTGTTACTGCCGGACAAGCACACGTTGGATGCACCGCAGTCGCGCGTCTCGCATTCCATGCTCTTTCATCCGGTAAGCGGGTAGTTTAAAATTTTGTGTTAGTTAGGTTTTTTATATTATATTAGAAGTTAAAGAAAATAGTCATGGCTCGTATTCAAGCTTCTTTGAGGATATTTAAGGGGATCGTCAGAGGCATATCTCCAAATATGTTTTAGCACGTGTTTACATTTTGTAAAAGTTACCTGCAAATGTGAAATGAAAATGAAAATGAAAATCGTTTATTTCTGTAACAATTTTACGATACAAAATATAAGGTTGAGACCTTCTTTTAAGTAAGAAATTACTTGTGTTAGAAGATCCCGCTCTTCCATAGCTATATATTATAGGTTACAGATTGGTGAAAACTATGAAAGTGGTGGCTTTATATAATTTTATAATAGGTATTCTAAATTATGTTATTATTAAATCTAAACACCTTAACATTAATATAATAAACTATTAAATATACATAGTAGCAGTATAAGTAAAATAGTAGCGATATGTATGAATTAACTTTAAGAATTTCTTAGTCTAAGATATTTTAAATGATATAAAAAGAGTTTGATGTTACTTGTATATAACATTTCGAAGGTATTTGAGCTTGTGTGTGCAATTTGTGTGAGTGTGTGTGTGTGTGTGTGTGTGTGTGTGTGTGTGTAAGTTGTGTGTGTTTTAGTTGTGTGTGCGTGTGTGTGTGTGTGTGAGTATAGGTGTGTGTGTGTGTGTGTGTGTATGTAGGTATATATATATATAATGTTTGTGCAAGTAGATTTCTTTAGGAGTAGGTTTGTGTTCATTGGGTAGTAGGTATAGGTAATAATTGTGTTAGGTGATAATTTGCAGTAGCGCTTCCGTGTCTTCGTAGCTTTTTGTCTGCAACCAGTCCGTCAGGACTTTTTTACTGTCATAATATTGCATGGGGTATATATTTAGTTTCTTGTTTATTACGTTGTATATGTGGGCAGATTGAATGGCATACTGGTTACGGGCAAATGAAGTTTTTGTTCTAATAGTATTTACGACCTTGTCTTTTCGTCTGCGATTAACGATATTAGGATTATAAGTTATAGTTTTGTGCATTCTTAGAACCACTTGTAGGATGTACAAACGTCTAATAGATAAAAGTTGCGTCATAGAATAAAGCCTATTCGTTGGGAATCGATATGACCTAAAGTACATTACTTTGATTAGTACTCGTTGAGCTCTTTCTGTTTCGATGAGTTTAGTTTTTGCCGCTCCACCCCAGATAGAGATACAATATCCCATAATGGATTGCGCTAGGGCAATATAGATTTTTTTTAGTAATGGTTCTTGAGCAACGTGTCTTAATGTTTTAAAGATCCATATGAGTTTTCTTATTCTGCTGCTCAAGGCTTCAATTTGAGGGTACCATGAAAGATTCTGATCGATTATGACACCCAAATACTTAGTTGAAGAGACTTTATTAATATAGGGGCAGTTACAATTATCATTATCAATATTGCCACAACTGTGTATGCGCACGTTGAAGTCTATTTCTGGTTGAGTCCTATTATAAATAGTGAAGCACATATAGTTGGACTTACAAGCATTCAGTGTAAGTAGATTTTCTCTAAGCCAGCTTGCAATTTTAGCCAATCCGAGTTCAGCTTTTACTTTTACTCTACTCCAAGTTTTGTCACTGAAGACAACCGCTGTGTCATCGGCGTACGAAAATATTCTACCATTTCCTATGTTAAGTCCACATAAGTTGTTTATATAAATTAAGAACAGGGTTGGACCTAAGACACTTCCTTGCGGAACGCCGTAAGTGATATGGGATTCCCCACTAACATACTTCCCTATTTTTACACGCTGCTTCCGATCACACAAATAATCTTTGAATAGTGCTAGAGACGTATCTCTGATACCGATGGTCTCTAATTTCTTTATTAGGATATGCGTGTCAACGGTGTCAAAAGCTTTCTTGAGATCTAAGTATAAAGCTAAACATTTTTTGCCCTGGTCAACTTCATCAACAATAAATGAGCTTAATTCAGAAACAGCATCTTCAGTTGACTTCCCGTTTCTAAAGCCATACTGGGAATCAGAGAGTATGTTATACTTATTAAGGTAGTTTATGAGTCTTTTGTTAATGATTTTTTCAAGAATTTTCGAAATCGATGGCAGTACGGATATAGGTCTGTAATTGTTCACATCATTTATGTCACCGTTTTTGTAAATTGGAGTAATAATTGATTGTTTTAGTAAAATAGGAAATATACCATGGTTAAAACAGATATTTATAAGATGGGATATGATGGGACTTACTTCATTTTTAGCCAATTTTAGAAAACTAGTAGGGATGCTATCCCAGCCAGGGGCACTATCCGACTTTAGACTCATAAGGACGTCATAAACTTCTTTAGGGTCTGTTTCTAAAAGAACAAAAGAGTTAACTTGAGGGTTTTGTGCTTCGTTGCTTGGATTTATGAGGGGGGTCAATAGCAAGTCTTCCGCAAGGTTTTTACCTATATTAGCAAAGTATTGGTTAATATGGTTGACAGAGTCTGAGGGTGAAGATTTTATGTTTAGTAATTTCGTGTTATCCGATTTTGAATTTTTACTAGTGTAAGTTATGGATTTAATGCTCTTCCAAAGACTTTTGGAATTTTTTGTAGATTTAGCTAACTGTTCTCTTTCAAAATTACGTTTACATTTCTTTATTAAGTTATTACAGTAATTTCTATATCTTTTATATGTGATTTTCAAAACTTCGTTGTGAGGATCTAATCTTACTTTTTTCTGTAGTTTATTTCTGTTCCGTATACACCGTAATAGGCCAGAGGTTATCCATGGCTTGATTACTTGCCTACTATTGGTTATGGAGACAGTGATAGTGTTTTCTCGTAAGGACTCTACTATTTTGTTAACCAGGCTTTCGATCAAAGAGTTGGGGTCGTCGCAAAATAGCAGTTCCGCAAGGTTTTTCTCGGCCAGACTAATGAGTGCTTTGTTAAAGTCAGTCACTGTCTTAATTTTAGCATATTCCTTTTTAGGATTTTGGCTTGAAAGGTTAATAAAGATCATAGAGTGGTCAGTGATGGTTGTATTTAGAACAGCAACTTGGGCCGTTATCCTGTCTTTATCAACTTTTATCATAAAATGATCTAAACAATTGTTTTCCCTTGTTGGAAATGTATGACTTGGCATCAGGCTGTGCATTGATAACATAACGTGACAAGTTGCAAAGTGCTTAAAAGTTATGGTAATTTGTTTATGCACGAAGTTTAGTTCTGTGTTCTATATCAGGGTTTCTTAAACGTATGGCACCACGTACCTCTATCAAAGTTTCTAGATGACTGCGAACCTCTAGGCGTTCGCCCCAGTTTGAGTAACCCTTTTGGCCAGCCCCATCGATCGATCTCCTTCGGCAGATCTTTGTTAGCACAAAGCCAGCTTTACTCAATGTAAGGTATTCGTTTCTTGATCGTAGCACAAAGTAAAACAGCTAAATGATATAGGTGCACCGCCGTCTATACATCCTAGCGGGTCAGCGCAACAAGCAGCACCTGTGCGAGCTGTGGGCGTGGGACGCGGCGCGCGGCGCGGGCTCCGCGCTCTGCGCCGCCTCCGCCGCGCCCCCGCCCGCCGGCTTCACGCAGCGCGCCACGCTCGACCCGGCGCACGACGAGATACACGTGCTCGCGGTGAGTGTACCCCCCGCCCCCGCCCGCCGGCTTCACGCAGCGCGCCACGCTCGACCCGGCGCACGACGAGATACACGTGCTCGCGGTGAGTGTACCCCCCGCCCCCGCCCGCCGGCTTCACGCAGCGCGCCACGCTCGACCCGGCGCACGACGAGATACACGTGCTCGCGGTGAGTGTACCCCCCGCCCCCGCCCGCCGGCTTCACGCAGCGCGCCACGCTCGACCCGGCGCACGACGAGATACACGTGCTCGCGGTGAGTGTACCCCCCGCCCCCGCCCGCCGGCTTCACGCAGCGCGCCACGCTCGACCCGGCGCACGACGAGATACACGTGCTCGCGGTGAGTGTACCCCCCGCCCCCGCCCGCCGGCTTCACGCAGCGCGCCACGCTCGACCCGGCGCACGACGAGATACACGTGCTCGCGGTGAGTGTACCCCCCGCCCCCGCCCGCCGGCTTCACGCAGCGCGCCACGCTCGACCCGGCGCACGACGAGATACACGTGCTCGCGGTGAGTGTACCCCCCGCCCCCGCCCGCCGGCTTCACGCAGCGCGCCACGCTCGACCCGGCGCACGACGAGATACACGTGCTCGCGGTGAGTGTACCCCCCGCCCCCGCCCGCCGGCTTCACGCAGCGCGCCACGCTCGACCCGGCGCACGACGAGATACACGTGCTCGCGGTGAGTGTATGTAATTAAAAAATTGCGCGGAAAAAATGAATCCCTATATCCCTATATCCTATGTCCCTGTCGCGCGAGTCAGCTACTTAGGATATAAAACTCATTCCCTTTTCATCTTTGTATTACACTTACATAGGAAACTTGTATAATCAACGAAAGCTGTGTAAATTATTTTAAGTCATTTCACTCTTACTATTTATGCTTATAAGCACTTATAAGTCCAAATTAAAGAACTAAGCTAGTTTTTTTAACCCCTACAGGGCATGAGTAAGGAGAAAGAGCGTCGCGTTTACAACACATTATGGATATTCTCACTGCGACGTCGCGCGTGGAGCTGTGTGTACCGAAACGAACGTGTCAGCAGCACGGAGCCACGACCGAGGTTCGCACATCAACTCGTCTATGATGCAAATAACAAGGTATAATTTAAATCATAGATGTACTACGAAATTGTAAAATGTATTTACGAGAATCACACAAACCTTATAAATAACCCAAAGAAATAAACCATACAGGTTGATCTCGAAGGAGAGAGATGGTTAGAGGGATATGGAGGAGACCCTTGCCCAGCAGGGGGACTACTTAAGTTAAAGGAAAAAAAAACATACAGCAAGTAAAGTCTCATAGCCGAAATCGGCCAGGAGGATTAGGTAATTGTAAACAGTTAATGTGTTCTTTTTCAATAAATATTCTACTTTAATAGAAGAAAATATACACAATCAAACAGGCTGATTAGATTCGATTCCTCATTCATTGGGCACCTCAAAAAATTACAATAGTTTAATTATTTCTCTAGATAATATGATCCCACTGGAAGGTTGCATTGCACTGCAACTGAGCTAATGGATAATCGACGCCATTGTTGAAATGAAACTCTATTAAGGCTTGTACTATGGGAACCAGATAACTGATATACTACTTATATACTTTTTGTTTGTGATACATACATATTATACATAGAAACACCCAGACCCCGAGATAAATATTTGCAGATCATACAAACATTTGTTAAGTACATTTTTACGTCCATGTTTTAAACCTTCAGATCCACTATCTATTCGGCGGCAACCCCGGCAACCAAAACCACCCGCGCGTTAGATTAGACGACCTTTGGTCTATGGAACTGTTACGGCCGTCAGCTGAAGATGTTCTGAAACGTGGGACGTCGCGGATCCGAGAGGCGTGCTATAGGGAGATGTGCCGGTCGGAGCCCGAGCGGGCGCTCACGTATCTACGGACGACCGTCAGCGAGGCCGTTGATCATAGTGACTCTACGCAGGTAAGGTTCCATCGAATACAAATTGCACAACCTCACGTAGATCTGTTTGGTGACTCCATATTTACTTTTAAGATAAAATTAAATAAACATTTTATGACTGGTCACCAAAAACAGCTCAAGGATGACAATTAATTTTTAACTTTAGAATTGTTTTTGTTTTTTTCAACTGATTTTATTTTTTGTTTTGACTTTAATTAAGTTTAATTTTAATTTTAAATTAGCTTTAGCTAGTCATCAGTTCCTATATTTTTACTACAAATGTTATGCATGCCTATAATTGGCATACATTCTATAAAAGACTCATCAAAATGTTAATAATAATGTGAATTATGTATGCTGTTGGTGTTGCCTAAATAAATAAATAAAATAAAACACGCTATTGTGTGCGTGTTTCAGTGATGTGTGCGAGTGTGTGTGTGAGAGTTTTGGGTCTTGGAACTTCTGCAGTCGTCGGGTATTGATGTAAGATGATTCATGATGTTTTGGGAAACCTAACATACCTTGGGTAAACGTGTTTTTTTAACGTAACCTGTTATTTCCCAGCTGGGCAAAAGTATCGTCCCACTGCTGGGCAAAGGTTTCACCCTATAACTACCACTCCCGCGCTCCAAGGCCACGGTTTGTCATGGCTCGAATACATCCAGGGGCCGTATTCGCGTTCCTTTTTTCGTTCGTTTGATGAATATTCGGATGTTATTTACTACGATTTCTGACTTCAAAGGCCAATTTTTGGTTTTGGAATATTTTGTCTTAGGTTAGGACCGTGCTTTAACGTTTGAAAAATTAGTCCTTGAAGTCAGAAATCGTACGTAACGAAAAAGAGAACGCGAATTACCCCCCAGATCGCTGTCTTCGACCGTCTGCGGGTACCTCGTTGGTTAAAATTATACAATTTCCCGGCCCAAAACTTTCCAAAATTGGCCTCTAACTCGTATGAACGTTACTTTCCTGCAGGTGAGCACGTTCCAACGTCTCGCCACGCTGCTGTTCGCGGCCGAAGGGGGGCGCGCGGGGGCGGGGGCGGCGGCCCTGTGCCCGCGTCGGACCCGCGCCCTGGCCCGGCGCCGCGCCGCCGCGACACAGAATAATGACTTCGCGCATGCTATTCGACAGGTACGTATTAAGTATTAGCCCGGTTTATAAAAGAAACGAATCTAAAATGGCAGCATTTTTTTTTTATCAATAGCTTCGATCAAGAATATTTAAGATGCAGCAGTCCAAAATCAAAGCTAAATTCTGTCCGCGTAACAAAAAGATTACACCCTTTGTACCTAGTAATAAAGTCGCAAATCCTCAAAACATTATCTTAATCTTAGAGCGGTTTCACATTATCCGATCCGATATCGGTATCGGACGCCGATACGATGGCGGGGCAAGTAAAATGTACGAAATTGATAGCTCCGATATCCGATATCGGATCGGATATTGTGAAAGACAGGTACATATTTAATATACTCGTATTTTACTTGCTTCCGATATCGTATCGGAGTCCGATACCGATATCGAATCGGATAATATGAAACTGCTCTCACGATCATTCATCACGAAAAACGTCAAAAATGCTAAACAAAATAACGGCACGAGCTGATACCGAGTAAAAATACGATTTAGGCTAGTTCATTCTGTCACTGAGCTTACAATGCGTGACGAATCCGCTGCGCTACCGCTCCGCTTTGAATCCGCTCGTCCAGTGTGATAATGCTCTTAGTTAGTTAGAACTTACTCAACATATCCCCATGTTCCAGGTGCTAGGCGGCCCCGAAGAGAGCCTGCCCGAGCCTGTCCGGCCATTAGAAGACATGCCGCCCCCCGAGCCCGACTCGTGGGACATCGGCCACGACGAAGAGGCCAGCTGTCCAACAGAGTGGGATGCAAGACAAGAACGTTTGAAGTTGTACGACGAGCTCTGTACGTACTTCAGACCTTCCACTGTACCGCCGGACGGTGATGTTATGGAACTTGTTACTCTATAATGAAGTTTAATGTATTTTCGTATGAGTCAGTGGCATACTCAGGGGCCGTATTCCGGTTCTGATTTTCGTACGTTTGATGAATATTCGCAAGTTTTTTTTCGGTTTGGAATGTTTGGTCCTAGGTTAGGACGTGTTTGATCTTATCGACTAAATACAATGTAAGTCTTAGTAAGAAGCATCCGAATATTCATCAAACGAACATAAAAACGAACGCGAATAACCCCTCTAGTGACGGGAGTTTTTAGGCCGCCTTAAGGCCTCCGTTATAATTGGCACGAAGAACTATATTGTAGACTCGTAACTTCGTAAGGACATCACTTATCTTCGAACTGGTTGTGTACGGGACATGGTGCGTTTCGAGGCTCATGCTCTCTCGCTTGCTAACTATTAGTGTGCAAGCGAGACAACGTTGCGACGTTTATTTATGAACCTTGATATTCAAAAACTACAAGAAGTTTGAAAACTGCCAGGAAATAAGAGTTCATGTTAACCCCCTGGTTGGTTACTCTTGTGGATGTTGTGTAATGACGTCACGACATTGTCTAGAGTCTGGCAAATGAAAGTAGACCCTGAAAAATCGCGGAAAATTAAAAAAGTACACATTAATTATAAGGATATTTGGAAGAACACAACTTGATACTTGGTTATTATTTTAAACATAGTGCTAGAAAATTTACCCTGCAGAGATTTTAAATATTCTTACATATTTATTTAGAAAATTTATGAGTTGTCACGCTTATATTTTTTGAATTTGCCGCGATTTTTCAGGGTCTACTTTCATTTGCCAGACTCTTACTTCGTGTACCTCTATAACCCGGGACGTCACAGAACTACTAGTACTTAGGATATGACAGGTGAACTTTGGACTGTCATTGTGTCGTGACGTCATTAGATTATACTTGTAATATTATCGCTAAGGAATATTTATAATTTACTATGTGACGTCATTTATTAGAATTGGTTGATTTTATGGCAGATTTACTCTAGCCGCTTGCCGATAGGAATTAAAAAATATGTTTTTGTAGACAATTAGAATACTTAGCAGATATATTTTTGTTTTTTATTTATCGCTAAAGACTTTTGTTTCGATTATTCAATATTTATTTCGTTAATATTACGTAGTTTCCCTACATTAATGAATTCCATAAAGATTTAAACTTTAACCAGTAGATTCAATACTTCTATTAATGTATCCCTTTTCACTTTTTATACGTAAAATTATAACACGATTCTCACATAATTTACTTATCTTTTGAATTGATACACAATTTAGAAATGACAATTTAAATCTTACCTAAGTACAATTACCATTCTTGCACTATCTTATCTCATTCGTATTAATAAGAAGTTGTTCATGATGTAATTGTGATGACATTTTGTAAAAAAATATGACGTATATATGTTAGCGTAACTTAAATGTACAGGCAGACACAGCATTCAAGATTCATTTCAGTTACAGTCCGATGAATTTATATATTAATTTAATCACACTCCATTTCACATCGGTGGAAATACAAACGTTAGAAGCTTAGCTGGGTGGGTGCTATTGGACTGAACAATACAAGTATGTCAGCGTCACCAATTGGGAACCTTCCTAATGTGGCGGTTTAAACTGAAGAGGGTTTCCAGTTGATGACGCTGGCCGTATTTGTGTCACAAGTTACTTTTAGGCATTGCTCAGTTCAGTATTTTCCCGATTGTGTAATAATTGTTTTTTATTACTTTTACCTCATCTGAAGTGTTATTGAGAGTTCTGTATTTAAACAGTTTCATTTAGAATAGTGATTTTTGACTTGTATGAATACAGACTGTGATATGAACGCTGTAGTCAATAGTTTATATTTTTTAAATAATATAGCTTAATATGTATCATCCAAAATTCACTTTGTTATGTTAAACCTATAAATTGTATTATTAGTTGTGAGTATATGCCAAAATTGCTAATTTTATATTATTAGAAATGTAAGAAATACATAACCAAAGTAAATAGACAGCTTATGTTAAACAAGAAATAATACTCGTGTACATAATGCAAACTTGTACCTATTGCGTAAGTTGACGTTTAATTTATATTTTGTAAATACTACGTACTTAATGCATTTCTAAGATTAAATTATTGTTGCTTTTGTTAATCTGATCATGTATCGGTCTGTATTTAAATACCAAATTAAATAAAAAATATAAAATAATCAATCAAGCTTTTATTCTTTGACTGCCAACAATAGGTAAGTAAAACGGAATCCTCCTATCTTTCTCATATTCAAAATCAGAAAGAAAGTACATTCGTGTTTTAAACACGCCATTCAAAATTGAATTAAACGTGGAAAATTTAGCTCGCGACCCGTGCACCCACTGGCTTTACCCACTGGTGGGTGTAGGGGTAATTCCGGAATTCCAACTAACAGACCTATAGCATAGGTTGCGAGGAGCGAAGCGACGAGTGGTTAGGTGTATAGTGAACAACCACGCAAGAGCCGAGCGAAGCGTGCCGCGGCAGCGGCCGGCGAGTGCCAGATCCGAATTACCACTACACCCACCGGTGGGTGAAGCCAGTGGGTGCACGGGTCATCTCCCGAAAATTTGTAGATAGATTTCGAAAAGCCTAATGACCATAATATTATCTAACCGTTGAAAAACTACTATGCCAGCAAGGCCGTGAAAGGAAGGTACCTAGTAGGAAATAAAAAACCAAAATGTTAAATATATAATTTATTATTCTCATACATGATTGTTATCAGTCATAAGACAACACGGTGTGCCATACAGTTCGAAAATAAATCCGCGTCTGCCATGATATGTTCCCGATGGTACATCCCATCTGTCGGTGAATATCTATACTGTTCATTCATCTGATACTTTATACTCTCCGAAGCTCATACATTACTTTACAAGTTGCAAAGACTTGTAATCTGACGATTACAAATAAAAATACCATCTTGTTTCAACTAAAGTAAATAATTTCAAATGCAACTGTGCAGTACTGGAGGTCGATGACCGATGATATTGGTCTGCGATGATGCCTTCAAGTGAAGCACATCGTCGTGGTACTCAACTACAGATCAAAATAATACCGAGATGCGATGGGAACATACATGCGTCGAGTTCAACACCTAAATCATGTTGCAATACAATAAAAGTAGCGAGCAATTTATTACAATCAAATAATAAACTCATAATCAATAGTAATCTAAAATATAAAATCTCTATAATATGCCTAAGCAAAAATAAGTGATCTAAATAATCATGTTAAACCGTGTAAAGAAATATTTGGTTAACCGCTCGTTACAACCGCCACCGCCGGGCAGCAGACATCGAGCGACGCCTAAATAAAATAAATATAAATACTCATTTCTAATACTTCAACCTGATGAAAACATCGATACTGTATAAATTATAAACAAACATTGCACTAATCATTGTGAATAGAACCAAATCGTGGACATCGCTCGTCCACTGATCATAATAATCTTACAACAATAACAATTAATCTGAAATAAATAACCGAAATGTTTTATTATTCCAAAAACATGTCAAAAATACAACGTAACAAGATAGAAGAGACAATACAAGTAAGTATACAACGGACATTTGGACAGAATATCGGGCGATGAAGCCGCTTCACAACCGCGGCCTACGTCGGGCCGCTGGGCAGCTGGGCCGCTGGGCAGCTGGGCCGCTGGGCAGCTGGGCCGCTGGGCAGCTGGGCCGCTGGGCAGCTGGGCCGCTGGGCAACTGGGCCGCTGGGCGCGGTGACTAGACATACAATACATAAACGATGTCTGCTGCTAAGCTAATAACAAAATAATACTTAGAAAAGAATGTTAGGAAACTACAGCTAAAATCGGTAAGTCCATCGTTTAAGTACATGAAGATGATCTACTATAAAAGCTAGTCAATATAATATTATCTAAAAACAATAAATGCAAGGCTATGGTCCGCAGGTCCTTTGAGCGATGCAAATCATTACGCTAGTTATGTATCGCCAACAACCACTACGAGCGAGATCCGCTCCGAGAGGTAACCCACTAAATACGCTAAAGGTTAATAAATATCTAGTTCTACACCTAAACCAGTAAAAATAGCTACCGAGGCGAGCGCCCCCTCTACATGGAACGGTAGAACTAGCCTAAGTACGTGAAAGTTCAGAAAAGACGAACGACTACGTCATCGACCGGTCGTACGCGACCGTAACGGGAAGCTGCCAATATCACACATCCACCTTTAACATAAACAATAATAAATCGTAACAATCGTTTCAATAAAATCTTTAAATTTTGTCTTATCATTAGTTCCGGCCCGGACGGCGACTCTCGGAAACACTACGTACGTACAACTACAACAAGATGGACGAAAGTCAGAGGCAAAGGGCCACAACGCAACAAACTTATCACTTCACTACGACAGATTACTAGTCTTTTTGCGCACACAATGGATGGAAATCGACGAAATATTTTTAGAAATTTTTCAAATGGACGTACTGAACGTTCGCATCGATAAGAGGATTCTATCGTAACATATGCGATCCCGAACGTTAAAATATAATTATGTATATCGTAAAAAATAACGCAGCACGGTCTCGCCACTAGCTCGACCGCAAAATACAATATTAAAATCTGCATCCGACTGGAATACAACAACGAGACTCAACGACTGCGATAAACCACTCGCGTAATAAAATACACAGTTGCTAATACAAAAATACTCGTCAAACGTTGATTAGAAACGTGCAAGGAGATACTATAGGTACGGGGAAATTCGATTAAGAAATACGCGGTCGCGCAAACTATGGGACAAGCTACGGGTAACTAGTGCGGGCCCCAACGCGGGCGTCACTCAAACTCCCGCTACAGGGGTATTCCAATTCCTCGAGAAGCTATCGGATTCGATATCGGGAATAAACCACCCAAAAGAATAGAAAGGCTGTGCCACTAGCTCCATTGCGATAAAGTAGCAATCACTAGAACTAATATGGTAATGTGCAACCAAAGAAATTTCAAACGGAACGTAGGTGATTGGTTTGATTGTCCTGTAGAGTCGATGTTGGAAGCTACCGTTGCAGGAGCCTCTTTGAGGCGCGCATATAATCCTTTCACTGCACTGGTTCGAAAATACTAGTGACCTGATAGTAACAAATCCGCCTTTCTAACGAATTAAAACACCCCATTAAATCTAAGTGTATAAAAACTCCGCACGATTATAAAAGAGTGTAGCCGTAGAGTTCGCTTCACTGAACAATAAATTCGTCCGCTAGTGGCGCGGCGCTCTTTATAATTGGTTACCGATAACGAATCCGTTCTTTAGAATTAAAACACCAGACTTTTAGTGTATAAAGAACTCCGCACGATTATTAAGTGTAGCCGAGTTCACACTGCACAATAAATTCGTAGACGTGTTCGCTTCACTACACAATGGTGCGCGAAGCTTTTTACACCATTGATTACCGATAACGAAAACACCCCGCTTACATTAAAGTGTATAAAGATCTCCACCCGATTATAAAAGGGCATTCCACTGCACAATAAATTCGTCCGCTATTGGCGCGGCGCTTTTTATATATTACTATATTGGTTACCGATAACGAATCCACCTTTCGAACGAATTAAAACACCCCGCTTAGATTATAAAACATCGTTCCATTGCACAATAAATTCGTTCGCGGCGCTTTATATAATTATTACCGATAACGAATCCGATCGAACGAATTAAAACACCCCAGAACTCCGCACGATAAAAGAGTGTAGTCGAGTTCACACCGCACCGCTCTTATTAAAGTGTATAAAGAACTCCACACTTTTCCGTTTATAAAGTGTATGCAAGTTCACTGCACAATTAGGTGCGCTATCTCGGCGCGGGCAGCAACGCGCGCAGGGCGGCGGCGGCCTGCTTCAGCGCGCGCACGAGCCGCTAGAAGTCACGCGGTCGGGCGCGCGCGCCGCCCGCCGGCTTAGGCACGCGGCGAGTTCGCATCTCGCGGTCAACCTGCAACAGATAATTACGTTTTAAACATGTTTTTTTTAACAAGTACTAGCTTTTAATGGGTTCCCGAGAGACTTCTCCGATGGAAGTACAAAGTTTCATTTCAATCAACCTATTTTCTGAGGAGTTCCGTTGTCCATCAGATCAGCTCGCAGTCATCGCCTTTTAAAATTTAAGATGATAATTGATCTACAAACCAAGTTTCAACTCAATCGGCCTATTTTCTTTTTTTTTATTTTATTTAAATTAGTGTCTAACTATTATTTTTAAACCCTAATAATATTACAATCTGGCCAAGTAGGCCAATGAGCAATTTGTCTCTGACATAGTTTTATAAAGAAAAATATAACTAAGAATGTGTCCAATGGCACTTCTCTTACTGTCTCTAATTAATGGGAAGACACTTTGTTCATGTGTTCTTTAAATCCTCGTACACTTATCACTTTATTATTTTACACTACACTAACTCAAACGGTTTGATTCGTTTGAGTCTTCTCACTATGTCCGTGGCCTATATTCTGAGGAGTTCCGTTGAACAGCTCCTGACTTCACCATCACGTCAGCTAACTGTCACCGAAGACTCATAAGTGTACCAAAATTCAGCTCAATCGGACAACGGGAAGTAGGATAAACTAAGTTTGCAAGATTTGACCTGGACAAACATACATACAAACATTGCAAGTTAATTAAAAGCTTTTAAGAAATGAAACCGAATGCTCGACTCACGTGTGATGAAGGTTTATCTATGTAAAAAGTATCATCACTCAAGAGAGTTAATAGGCAACTTCTGGTGCAAGTTTCGAGGTCAAGAGCCGACCCATTCTTTATAAAAAAAACTCAGGATTAAAATGTTTAAGGAACCACCTGGGAAGTCATAGTATATCAAGTATACCACGTCAATAATTTTCCGTATCAGTCCAGACTTCTTCCAGTAATCGGGGAACAAACAAAATTGAGAATCGAGAACCTCCTTTTTGAAGGCAGTTAAAAACTTAGGCGAATCAAACTGTCAAACAAACAAATCACATTCGTGTAAGTAGGGGTGGGGTATGTCTATGGAGTGTAAGGTTACCTCGAGTTCTTCTAATCTCTGTGTGAGCGCCAACTTCTGCTGCACAGCGAGTCGCAGCAGTTGGTTGAGCGTCTTCTTCTCCTCCTCTGCGCCGGCGAGCGCCTGCGTGAGCTCGTCCACTTGCGTCACGTACTCTTCGCAACGCGCCGCGAACATCGCGCGGAGACCTGGGACAAACGATTTATCATCCGAGCCGATAGAGACGACCTCTGTGGCGCAGTGGGTGAAAGCCCGCTTGGGACGCAGAAGGGTTCGATCCCCGCCGCGGGATAAATGTTTGTATGATCTGCAAATATTTATCTCGGGTCTGGCTGGGGGTGTTTCTATGTATAATATGTATGTATTTACAAACAAAAAGTATTTAAGTAGTATATCAGTTATCTGGTTCCTAGTACAAGCTTTCCTTAGTTTGGGTCTAGATGATCATCATCAAATTTAAGAACTCAGCTCTTGTCGGTGCAATGATGCAACTTCCTCCACCTCTCCCTTTCCAATGCGGTCTCCTTTACTTCTTTATACGACATGACAGCGATCTTCTAGATGATGCTGTGTGAAAAATGTCCAGCACTATTTATTATATCATCACCCGTAATTGAAGCAGTCGTGGTCGTGCTTGCTTACTCCTTCTTGATAGATCGTAAGTTAAGCAACGTTCGAAACTGTCTGTAAGTGGATGGGTGACCGCCAGTGGCATTTTTTTTTCATTTTCATCTGAGCGCTTCCGTGCTTCGGAGGGCACGTTAAATTGTCGGTCCCGGCTATTTAAATCGTTAAGCCATGACGGAGGCCTAAAAACTCCGTCACCAGAGTTTGTCACTGACTCATACGAACTTCCTACTATCACCCGTAATTAATAAATTAGAGACGTGGAGCTTTCTCTTAGGGATGCAGTTTTGGCTTGGTTACTGCAATAGGTAAATTAAATACACTACATAAATTTCCTATTTGTCTAAGGTCTCCGAGCGAGAGAATATTATCGTCGTGCCACGTAATTCTCGTCGCATCGCCATGTTAAGACATGTTTTTAGAAATACGTGGCGCAATTTTCTCGCAAAATGAAATCTGCAGTAACTTATGGCAGTTATCACGCCAAAACTGCGTCTGATGTCACAGAATACAGATAGATATCGATAATCATTATTGGCATACACGCATCCCATTACGGGAAATAGGCATTGCATATTTTTTTTGTCAAATATCAAATTAAAGACATCAGACGCAATTTTGGCGTGTAAAAAATAACTCACTTGAGAAGGTAGCGGCATCTTCCTTGAGCAGCCTGAGTTCGTTCCTCAGCTTGAGCATAGTTTCCGTGACGATAGTTTTCTCCGTCTCGTACTTAGACTTGAGGTTTGCGAGAGCGACCTCTGCCGTGTTCTTGTTTGATTTGAGCACGGTACGTAACGTTGCGATCTGTTCCCGTTTGGTCGACAATAGGGACTTTAGTTTGATCACTTGCTCCTGGAGTTCCGCCATTTCCGCGCCGCGGTCTTCGGCCTCCATCACTGTTTACAAACATTATTTACAGAAGCTATAATTTATAAACTTAGGCCTTATTATAAAATTAGATGATTTATACAGCGTCAGGAGGCAATCCATGCCTACACTTAACGGGACGCTGTAGTGCCTGGGACATTGTTTGAGATGGAATAGGCTTGCCCAGCACCTAAACCATTCTCTCAGCTTAATCAGCCGCCCACAGGAAAGACGACGTCGATACGTGTGGAGCTGACTAATCTGCGGGTTTCCTCACGATGTTTTCCTTTACCGTTAAGAAGCTCGTGTTAAAGCGCATATACATTTTACGAAACAAAAAATCCATTGATGCACGGCCGGGATTTGAACCCACCTTCGGATTGAAAGTCGAGGCACAACCCCATTCGACCAACACGGCTCTTTAATAAATAAACTAACTACAATAAACTATAATTTATACTACAGTAATAAATCTGAAAGCTTGATAATATGATTGGATGTTTAAAAAAATAGTTTGTTCACTAAAGTTCACTACATAATTTTGATGACACTAATCTGATTTTACATGATTATCTGACCAGACAAACGTTTTCAATTATATTGTCAAACCATAAGGTTACCATCCATACTATACTAATACTAATATTATAAATGTGAAAGTAACTCTGTCTGTCTGTCTGTTTGTTACGCTTTCACGCCTTAACTGCTGAACAGATTAAGCTGAAATTTGGCATAGTTAAAGGTTGTATCCCAGGGAAGGACATAGGCTACTTTTTATCCCGAAAAAATGAAAAAATCCCGAGGGACCGCGGGTCACACCGCGAGAGCGCAGCTAGTAGATAATAAGGGTACATTACGGTCGTTTAGTTTTCTTGATTTTTTTAATTTTCAACACAATTATCTTAATTTTTCTTTCATAAGAACCTTCTCCTGGCAATAACAAACACAACAAAAAAAGAATTAGTGAAATCGGTCCAGCCGTTTACGCGTGATGCCGTGACCAAAGAACTATATTTATAGATGTTGCGGAGGGATAGATGGATGGATGGTTGTTGCTTCTTAACACTGTACAGATTATAAAATGAAGTTAACACTAAAATGAATAAAAGTGTGTAAGTAAGTAAAGTTAAATTACTTGTAAAACTACTACTTCATAATAATAAAACTATTGTATTTTGAAAACTGAAAACAAAAACCTTGTATTTTCGGATTCAGCAGTACACCCCTCATATAATATACTGCAACATCAGTACACAATTGAAAAGACTGGACTTGAGAGTATGTTTTATGGTATCCAATATATTGCATCTTGTAACTTCGTTCTTTTTAACGTAAATATTTTTGCCATACAACTTTGAGTCTTTCCAAATGGAGTGAAGGTTTAAATCTTTTCTCCCCAAGTTATGAGTTCTTATAGGTGTCTTAGGGCTGCAAGGGATAGTGGATCTTATGGTCATAGAGATAGGCTTTTGGTTGCTTGCGAATTGTATCTTTGTTGGGTTGATATTTTCAATGTTCGAAGATATTTTCGACATGTTTTCAAAGTAAACAGTCATCTCCTTCACTGTTTTTCCGGCACAAGTATTCTGTTTGCTCTCTTGAGATATCAAATCAAAAGATTGTATCTGAGAAATGAAATTGTACAGACGTTTTCTAGTGTCGGCCATTTTAAGTTTCGTATTTGTTTGTTCTTTTAATCTTTTCATGCTATTTGGTTGAATGCATTTAGTTTTCAGATTGGATTGGGACGTATTGGAACCTGGTCAGAAAACAGATAAAAGGATAAGGGAATCTTGGAGAGATAGGTATGGGTACGGACTGTAGAATGCACTGTGCCAAAAATATTGATGTTATATTAAGATAAGTAGAAGTAATCACAAAGAACTCCAAATCGCAATTTCGTATTAAAAAGATCCGCTATCAATCATCTAACTTCACAAAATCTACAAATGTGTAGATCCGTTTACATTGTTACTTACAAAGGAGAATAAGTAATGTACATACCAGGTTGATGTCTGTTACGCGAGTCCAGTGCGGTGTCGAGTTCCGCGCGCAAGTGTGTCAACTGGTCGAGCAACGTGTCCGCGGATCGAGCCACGCCCGCCGCCGCGCGGAGACCTGGAATATAGTGAAATGTTTGTCTATTCAAATAGCAGAGAATTGGCAGCTGTTGTGTATATCGAAACATGTACAGTACGCGCAATCTTTAGCTCTCTGAAGTAGCTGCGCAGAACCCATTTTTGATGACAAAGACAGCGTTGTATAGCTGCCTCGCTCACTCGTTTAGTTAGTTGCATCATCCTATCTCGCCTACTCGCGCAAAACTGCGCAATCGTTTAGTGCACCTTCAGAGAGCTAAAGATCGGTTGCGTACTGTAGGTTCTGTTGTAACCGAAGAATAGACACCACTGAGCATCGTAGAAAACTTCAACACAATAGATTACATCGGTTTCTGTCTTGCGCCGCTTCCAATCAGATCACTTTCGGGTCGATGCGCCAGGATAGTAAGTATCGTAGAAAACTTACGTGTTTGCTGAAGCGATTGCCTTGTTTAGTCAATCGCTTTCATCATGAATGGCCATCTACAAGAGATGATTTTGACAGCGTCCGTTTGGTTGGTCCGGCACTTACGGAGATGGCTAGTAAGGCCAATACGGGAGCGATAATAATCAATCGCTTTATTGCTGACAGTATTGTAATAATGTTACATGTAGCACTTGAATATGGCAACTTTGACTGAGTTTTTAGATTGCCTTTATAAAAGTATCTCTAAAAAAAAAGAGAGCGTAAAGATTTTTAATCTAGATTATATTTTTTCTCACTATAGAAACATCACAGACTTAATAGAACGCCCAACTCTCTCAGTCTAACTAGTCAGGATCAATCAAGATTATAAGGTGTTATAATACGCACAATCGTTCCTTAGCTCTCTGAAGTAGCTGCGCAGAACCCATTTCTGTTGACGCCTAAAATCGTGCTATCTCGCTTACTTTACCAAAGCTGCGCTATCTTCTATTGCACCTAACTTCAGAGAGCTATAGATCCGGTGTTCTAAGTATACCTTCGAGTTCTCCCGCTGCCAACGCCAACGCTTCCGCATCTGCATCGCCGACGCCGCCCGCGCCGTTAGCCGCGCCGGCCGCGCCGCCTTAAACAAACACACACGAATATGAAACTTGAGGTTTTAGTAGAGATTTTTATAAGAGTCAGGAGAATACCCTATATACTAAGAAAAAAAAATTAGGCCTTTACATTCATATTAGATGATTTATACAGCGTCAGGAGGCAATCCATGGCTTAATACACACTTAACGGGACGCTGTAGTGCCTGGGACATTGTTTGAGATGGAATAGGCTGGCCCAGCACCTAAACATTAGAAAACATACCGTCTATATATGTGGGCAAGGGCGATCAAGTTGAGAAGATTAGATTAGGCAAGACCTACGCATCACAGCGTCCTCGGGGGACCAGGAATTTTAAAGCGCCATTAGGTTTATGAAATAACAGTTCATATTAACCCTCCTGGGGGGTAACCTTCTCGCTTGAAGTCGACACTAGTGCAGTCATTAGTGTGCAAACGAGAGGAATCGTAGCATTTCAGATTCGCTTCTTTGTTTTAGTTCAAAAACTGACAGGAAATAAGAGTAGGCGCAAGTTGCTTCAAGACGCTATATAAATGTTAGATAGTATGCAGGGTCAGGCCACATACCAGCGTGCTCCAGCAAAAGTCGCGCAGGCTGCGTGCCGTTCACAGCGCACACGTGGTGGTACAACTGCGCCAGTGTGTCCGCCGCCGAGCTCAGCGAGGGAGCGGCTGAAGCGAGCGCTCGCCCCGCGCCGCCCGCCAACGCTCGGAGAAGTTCCGCTTCTGCGTTCAAGGCGGCACAACGGACCTGGAATATAAGAGGGACTGATTTAGTGAGGGTAAATTTTCCGACATGAAAAAAGGTTTTTAAGTTTTGATCATGCTTTTATGTCTCGACTAGCTACTGCTCGCGGCTTCGCCCGCGTAGTACCAATATTTTGATAGTGATGTGCTATTCCAGGATATCTACGCCTATTCCAAGTTTCATCCAAATTGGTTCACTGGTTTAGGCGTGATTGAAACACAAACATCCAAACATCTAAACAAACTTTCAGCTTTATTTAGTGGGATGTAGCGGAATCTTACCGCGATTAACCTTTGAAACGTCGGATTCCGAACGTTCGGAATTGAAACTTCGTACACTTTTATCCAACCGATGACAATACAGTCTCTTATAAAAAACATGTCTAAATTAAACCCCTAAGGTGTGAAAAATGGGGATCGCGTCACATACCACGCCCTGTAACGCCCTGTAAGAGAGCATAAGGCACTTGTCTCACCGGCAACGAGTAACGAGTAACGAGTAGAGCTAGAACTAGAAACGAGTTAGCGAGACGCGGGGAGCGAGTGCGTAGATCCGATATTTGTGTAGCTCGGCTATAAGCGAGTGTGCGAGTGAGGCGGGCGATTACTCGCATCACTCTCTCGCTATTCAGATACGCACTGTAGAGAAATGACCACTGGTTGCTCTCTCGGCGTGAGTTCTAATCGCTTGGCGAGTATCGCCGAGCGAGTGTTATCTTTCATAGCTCTTGTCGCTCAGCGACAAACTAGTGAAGCGAGTGCTCGCCGGCGATCAACTGTTTGTATATGCATCTCTTTTGTTCACACGGAAAGTATATCTATTGTACGTTTCTTGAGCGAGAAAATAGCCGATAGTTAGTAGTTTTCTCGTCGTTGGTGGGACAACTGCCTTAGGCATTCTCGTCCTTAGGTGCAGGTGATAGGGTGCTCACCTCGCTTTCAGCCACGCGGTCACTGAGCTCAGCCAGTTGCGACCGCGTGACATTTTGCGCGCCTTCCCCGGCCGCGGCGCCCTGTATCTCCGCCAAGGCGGCCGCTAGCGCGCTCAGCTCGCCGCCGGACACTCGCCACCATGTCAGCCATTTTGCAGCGCGCGACGATACAGAACCGTTCTCGACCTTCTCATCCTCCTGTGTTTCAAGAAATTATTTCGTAAAATGTTAATGTTAAATCTTTATAGAGTCAATATAAGGTTTATAGATAGATATATAAAAAAATAGAAATAGCAAAAATAAAAATTGTGAGAAAACCAATCCGGGTGTCCTTTCAGACCGTTTATAACAACGTTCAACAACAAAAAAATTGCTAGCAGAGGCTGGCATATACTCAGCAGTGGGTGATACCGGGTTGGGGTGATGATGCTAAAAAAATTAGGTAACACCGTTGGTACACCGACGCATTCGCATCCGACAAGGACGCACCTATTTCATTAGCTACGTGCTAGAGTGAGACGTGGGTTCGCATTCGCATGCGAATGCGTCGGTGTACTAACAGGGTAAATGTGCTATATATAAATATACTAACAAGTGGTGCGCACTCGCTATGCAGTGAATGCAGCGCAGTGACGCGGCTGTGCGCCCGCGTCAGCCCGGCGCGCAGCAACGCCGCGCATGCGCCCTCGCTCTCTGCGGCACTCTGCGCACTTCGCATCGACGCTGATAGCTGGCTCTGGAGAAAAAATAGAATTTGAACCCATGGAACTATAAGAGAATTTGAACTTCGTACAATCTTAATTCCTAGGGAACAATCTTGGGAACAACACGATAGATAAGGCAGATACACTCGTATGAGTTCGGAATGGATATTCCAAATCTTTTGAAATTGGAACATTCCTGGGCCTTGATTCATAATACAGCGGGATGCGTTCGGTTCGGAATCGACCGACAGCAACCAATCACAGTGCAAGAAACGTCAAATTCGGATCTATTCCTGCACTTTGATTGATTGGTTGCTGTCGGTCGATTCCGAACCGAACGCATTCCGCTGTATTATGAATCAAGGACCTGGAAGGCAATGCTCACGTTTTCATTGTGCGCCTGTTCGAGCTGCTTCTCCAATCTTGAGATCTCATGCAGATGCACTTCAGAGAAGAGGTCTGCGTGGTGGTCGCCCATCGCGGACAGTTCCGCGGCCGCTGAGCCGCCCGCCTCGCCTTCTTCCTCTGTGCTGTCTTCTGGCATACCTGCTAACAATTTATAGCATTTTATACCCTTTTTATATCTTGTTCTATGTTTATATTTTGCTAGACGGCCGATAGAGGGAAAAGGAGGAGGTATATGTGCCGTCTGTGTGATTTTTTTTTGTGTGACAAGGGCAGGATTTTGCCCAGCAGTGGGACACGACAGGTTGAAAAAAAAAAAAAGGGGCAGAAATATTCTTGCCCTTGTCACACTTTATGTGGCTATATGACTAATATGACGAGTTTATAAAAATGATTTTCTCACAGTAAAACAAAATATTAGTGTTCAGGATATTTCACAACAACCCTTAAAAGGGGTATAATGGGGAATCTAAGTTGGTATGGGAACTGTTTAGCGGTTGATGCGATTCACTCGAAAAAATTGACAATGGTACCTACTAGTTTCATGATATTTCAAAACAAATCTTAAAATGGGGTAAAATTTTGTATCAAAGTTGGTATGGGACCTTTTTTAGGGATGATAACGCCATTAGTACACCGACGCATTCGCATGCGATTCGCATCGACAGATCGCATCCGACAAGGACGCACCTATGTCATTAGCCATGTGCTAGAGTGAGACGTGACTTTTGAATGATCTAGTCACACAAACCTCGTATACTATACGCCAAGTTAGTGATATTATAAGCGGCTTCTCTGCTAAGATGCGCGTCGAGTTCCTTCTTAGCGGCGAACTTGGCTTCTCTCTCCGCTTGCAGCGCTTCAAGCGCTTCAGCCAGCTGTCGCTCAGCGATGCGGCGCAGCGCTGCAGTTTCCTCAGCGGTCGCGCGAGCGTTTTCCGCCTCTTCTCTGAGTTGTCGGACCTCATGTTTTAACCCTTCGAATTCCACCTGGAGAGGGACACCAAAATTGAATTTAATAGAAGAACAGAGGCCGTATTCCCGTTCTTATTTTCGTTCGTTTGATGAATATTCGGATGTTTCTTACTACGATTACTGACTTCAAAGGCTAATTTTTCGATTTAGAATATTTGGTCCTAGGTTAGGACCGTGTTTTAACATTGATTTTATCGACTGAATACAATGTAGCTCGTAGTAAGAAGCATCCGAATATTCATCAAACGAACGCGAATAATCCCCCAGCATCGGAATCACCTGACTATTTAAATATAGTATTTATTTTGGCTGTTTCATTCAATTAAATCGCAATTTTCGATCGTAATTGAAACAATTTTAGCTAGGCCTACTTTCACATTAAATATTAGCAACTAAAATATTTTCAGGGCTGTGCTGTAACATACTTTAGCAGAATAATCGGGACTTACCTTTGGAGAGTTCTGTTCATCTGGTAATAGTCTGATTGCTAATGCTGCCTGGAGCAGGTATCCATACTAATATTATAAATGTGAAAGTAACTCTGTCTGTCTGTCTGTTACGCTTTCACGCCCAAACAGCTGAACAGATTAAGCTGAAATTTGGCATAGTTAAAGGTTGTATCCCAGGGCCTTCCTTGGGATAACATAGGCTACCTTTTATCCCAAAAAAATGAAAAAATCCCGAGGGACCGCGGGTCACACCGCAGGAGCGCAGCTACTTTCCTATAATTATGGCACTCACCTGTGATGATCTGAGCGCGGACACTTGCTTCTGCAGCGATATATTCTCGTCCTCCAAATCGCTGATATCCACCAATTGCCGCTGTTCTCTTTGCCGCGCTTCTCTGAGCTCGGCCCGTAGCGCCGCGCGCTCTGATTCGCGCGTCTGTTTGTCCGCGCCGAGCTCCGAGCTCTCCGCCAATAGGCGGTCGCGCTCGCTCACCACGCGGTCTAGCTCGTGACGCAACTGGAGGGAAATAAAGTTATAGAGATAAATAACGTGTAATTAAAAAAAAACTAGGCGTCTCGGCACCTTCAGTGCCCCCCATAGTCCGGTAACACTAAAACGGCCTCATAGGCCATTAGTATTAGGACCTCCAAAAAAAAACGTGTAATAAAATAGCCTATATTTTACAAAAATCTGAGACGATATTTCATCACCTTAAACTGTTTACATTAGAAAATAAAAAATATGATTATTAATTAGTAGTCGCCGGGAGGTAAAAAATAAATCTCTTTCGCATGCTTTCTTCATCCAACCCAGTAGTAATTTACATCTATATTTACACTACATCTACTCTCACACTGCAATATAACAATCATGTCAATAAATAAATAAATAATACTGGACTTTTCACACAGTATCATCTAGCCCCAAAGTAAGCTGAGCTTGTGTTATGGTTATTACTAGATGACTGATAAACTACTTATATACTTTTTTTGCTTGTAAATACATACATATTATACATAGAAACACCCAGACCCGAGACAAATACCTGTAGGTCATACAAACTTTTGTCCCATATTTGTCCAATACCACTAGGTATAGAATAGACATATTGGATCTACAGCTTGAAGCATAGAGTTAGTGAAACACAGGAATAGTTTTACTCGTATTTTAGGAAACTTATTGCAAGATGAAATCAGCATAATTTTATCTTCTATTTCGGTATACCTCTCGTATGAGATTAAGTACTAAAGGAACTACTGATTTTATAAAGGTAAACTTATACAATGACTATCACAAAGACATCTTCAAAAGATCTACAATACAAAAACGAGCTGAGAGAATGTCAACTGCACCGCAATCTTGTCACTTATACTTACGACCTAACATTTTGGGATTTTGGGGTAATATATCATTTTTTTCCATATGTAAATTTAAATACACGGATGCGTTACGGTGGTTACGCCCACCCGTAAATAAATAGGTACCCGTAGAATAAAATAAACCGACAACGTAGTTCATCCATAATGATGTCGATTTATCGACTGTGTTCAGGTCAAGGACTGGGGACAATAATGTGGGGCTAAATGTACAATGCGTGTCTTCTTACTTATTGTTCAGGAAGCACATTTTTCTATTAGGTTTTTATAAGACGTTGCCACATTATCAAATAATGACGGACAATATTTGAACAATCTTGCTGTACTCTGCGCTATACTTCGATCAACTATTACCACGCTATAGCATACTTTGTCTAGTCTCCTTGTTTGAAAAGATTCTTTGATTAGATATCATCTAAAGAAATTATAATGAATAGCTGTCCGCCCCGGCTTCGCACGGGTTTATTATAGGTATTTAACAAAAATTTAATAACAACATGGCGGCCCGGTATGATCCTTTAAAGTAGAGGTTATAATATGTAGGTAAGGTCTAAGGTAGGTAGGGGAGTATTGGGCAGTAAGGCAGGTTTGGACACAAATCCCCGTGCTATGCCGGCCATACACCATCATGCCAATCCACCATTAGTCATGCCAATCCACCCCCATACATGGGCAATTCTAACTGATCAAATTCCGATTTGACGATAGGCATGATGGTTTATGGCCGACATGACACGGGGGTGTCCAAACCTCCCTACTGCCCTAGTATATATTGTCTGTGCTACTGCCCAATGCTCCCCTACCTCCCATATATATTTCATTGATATATTACCACTCCCCCTCCCATTCCATAGTTCCCAGACACTTTTTAAACTATCATGGTTTTCAACATTTTTAACACATTTAACGGGATATTACCATGATTTAATGTTTTTTGAGTTTCCCGATATTTCGGCGCAGTTGCATACGCCATGATCAATAGTACCTACCTATCTATGGTATTAATCATGGTTAATATCCCGTTACCTGTGGTAAAAATCCCAGACACGTCTTGTCCTACCGTACTAACTGATATTTATTCTGTGGTCGCGATGTATCTTACATTTTTAAACTCATGATAACTTTTGAATAAAATGTCCGATTTCAATCATTCAAAAAGTAATCGACGGGTACTGAAACAGCCTTTACTACGAAGGAATTTATTTGGATAAGAATAAATACCAAAATAAGAATAACGTGGTCTGCTTTTGGTCGGCATTTTTGTTAATTTTTTAAATTATAAAAGTTGTTATTCTGACACAACCACAATAGTTGGACATATGCTATCGCTGACTTTTTTGTAGATATTGATACGTTCTTTAATATTGTAGAACATTTTTTTGTTCTATCATCAATAGTTTTCGCAGCGCACGCGATATGAAGAATTTTATGTTCAAAATTTGTACACCTTTGGTTACATTATTGCAATTTTCATAAGGATCTCTAATTTTTTTGAAAATATTTTATAGCCTATGTTCATCAGATATAATGTAGGATTCTAATGGTGAAAGAATTTTTCAAATCGGTCCAGTAGTTTCGGAGCCTATTCAATTCAAACAAACAAACAAACAAACAAACAAACAAACAAATGTTTCCTCTTTATAATATTAGTGTAGAAGTGTAGATTTGCCATAAGCTGCAGGAAAATTTTACGAAAGCAAATCCACTAAATCTCCAACTGTGCAAATAGAAATATATTTAGGTTTGACGTGATCGCGTGGAAATTCTTGAACACTTAAATTCCCTAACTATCCATTTATATTCAAAGCGGGCTTCACTTAAGAGTTAACTCCCACAATACGAAACCTTACAACTCAATTTCCATGGAACTATCGACCCGGCAGCGCTAGTTTTGTGTCAGTTTATGAGACAAAGCACTTTGGGTGATTACGCCCTGCCTATTTGTAAATTAGAGGCGCGGCGGTGGTCGGCCGGTGGCCTGTTGGTTCGGGGCAAACAAGGGAAGCGAGCCTGCCGGCTATGCCGGCATAACATGACCTTCGAGAATACACCCTACAGCAAAACTTTATAGAATTGAATAGAATATTGCCGTAATGAACTTGTGTGGGTCATGCACGTATACTACTAAAAGATAGCTAGGTCCTAAGCCGTGTTTTTGACAGTATTGGTCGCGAAGACAGATTAGAATCACCTAGATAGATCATGACTATTTTAAGAGATCCCACCCGACTCAACGAATAAATGGTTTTTGAATTCGTATAAAAGTTACATTAGCAAACTGTGGGCATTATGCCTCTGACTACTCCTATTTGAAGAAATATTAATGCCATTTTAGTAGGTCCTACGATCTCTTTAAATATCTGAAGGTTTGTTTGGAAGTGGAAATTAATTCTGAAAAAGTACATTCATATGTACCAGTCAAGAGCAAAGTCGTGGGCGAAAGCTAGTTCATAATTTTGACGAAAACATACCCGTTTCAGGCAATCCATGGATCTTGATTATTTACTTGGAGTTAATAAGTTATACACAATAATACACATTAATTATGCGAGGTTAGATAATAGTCCCTATGCTCGAATTAGAATACCTATAGGAATCTAGACTACCACAAATACGATATCTAAATCTACCCTCACCTTTTTCAGGTCGCCTTGTAAATTAATTCAAGTTACGATTACTATACTAGTTACGAAGTTGCATACACTTATGGATAGTTTTGTTTTCTCACGATTAAAAAAAACATGTGTTCTCAATAAAATGAGTTGAATAACCGCAAGTCTGGGTGCTCAAGACAAGAATCCTCGTTCATAGCATTTGTTTAGATGATGAGCTAATAAGAATCATTTGCCTAGTTCTATGACATGTATTGGTATGGTAGAAACTGGTCTATACCTTTAAATGTTATGTTTATACGCGTTTATACCTCAAAAAAGACATACAACGACCTTTACGTCTTTATAAATAGTCCTTTAAAACAGGTTACTAATAATTGCTTCACCAATGAAATACCAAGTAATGTTGTAGGCGTACGTAAAACAACAAAACTATTAGCCAGTTTAAGAATACTTTTATTAATTGAATGATGAAAGTAGCAAACTCTGAAGACTCCACAAAAAGTAGTCTAATAAAAAGTATCATTGTTATTTTGAAGTCGTAAAAACGAATGGTCAGTAATTATAGAGGTATTCTACGCTTTTTTACAAGCCAATATAGCTTAATACTTGTGATATAATGCTGAAAATGCAGTGCTCATTTTAAACTTAGTTTTCTAGTACAAAAGGTTCGTGTGAAATATCTTATCTTTGCTGCATTTATAATAATCTGGATTAGAATCTCCAGAGATTCATCTAATCATTATATGAAAGGAGGTGTTGTCTTAAATAAAATTATAGATAAGTTTTAGCATTTATTCCGGTACGTACCTACTGATTGAAGGTACCTGTACGTACCTACTGTATTTCATGACTAAACTAAATTACACGCTTAAAAAACATTACCTATAGCACATCTTAGTCTACATCGCTGGGCACGGGCCGTAAGTTTCGTTGTGATATTGAACCCGTCTACTTAGTAACAGTGAAAAGGTTGGTAAAGAAACGTTGAGCAGCAAGGTCCGAACACCCTAGGTGGGTTTAGCTGTTAAATGTGAATTATAAAAGGTAATTGGCTGTTAACCAGCAGCCTTATGCAGCCTACGCAGGTGCGGAGTAATGTCAAGGTTTTTGATAGCAAGCATGTCGGAATAGTTCAGATTGAGTCAACGCAAACACTCGCAATTAGGAACGCTGATAAGAGAAATGACCTGCCTACCCAAACAGCCTCGCAAACACGCACGGACCAGCAACGTAAGTTATTGCACTATTCAATCAAAACTTTACTTATATTAGCAGGAAATAAAGTTTAAATTGGATTGACTGTTGTTAATAGTTGGTATATTTCTGCGTGTTCCGCTCGCGATGCCGTGACTAACTTGCATTGTAATGCGCTAAATCTGTCTTTTCGCGAAGTGGAAATGGTTTTTTTATTTATTTATAATGTTTAACGACGGATGATTTCTGTAGACGGGGAAAATGGAGCTCATTCCGACGATGCGGTTGAGAATTTAATGTAGCGCACGTCATTCAGGTCACAGGATTCAGTCTGGTAGAAGGAAGCACCAATAATGACGCACTCATTGTGCTAAACTTGAGTCAAAATTTATTTAATAAGTTGCAAACTGAAACAGAAATGTTGCGACTTTTGTGAAAAGAATTGATGAAAACATTATTTCTAGCAAATCGTTTTTCGATAACACCTTTGTATCGAAACAGAACGAAAGCTATTGGATATCGTCCAAATATGGAGAGCTCAAAAGATGATGACAAATAGTAGACCATTAAACCTATAAATGGATCATAATTCGAGCCGTATTCGTCCCCTTGCTGGCGAGCTGCCAGCGGCCTAACAAGTGTCAACAATGTTCCATTACTGGAGTAAACACACCGAGTGAAATACGAACCAACGGACCGTCACATAATAAATAAACATTAGCGATAAATATTAAAATGAATATGAAAATCCCAGGACCCGCCCGCATGGAAGTGGTTCTTTAGTCGGGAGTATTAAACAGACTTCTGAACTCACTGAAGACACTGAATCGAATTGGCTCAGTATAACACACGATAGGTGCAAGCGGCCCAGAAGTACTAAAGGCAAATGAGTAAAAATTTAGGTTATTATTTCCGTACCTCCCCTCCATTCATTTTTCGTATGTCGCGGAATCTCAGCACATTATTTACACACGTACACTTGGCACCAGCACTAACTATCCCACACGATCAGTACTGCACGGTCCAGGCGTGCATTTCAAAAAACTACACACCATTGAGTAAAGTCAGTATTTGAATCAAGGCCGAGCAAATAAAAGTGTATTTCTGGATCAGTGTTATGGATTCCCGACGCGCTTACGCCATTCGAAGCATTACATCACTCGAGAGGTCTTTTTGATTCGCGCCAGTCTAGACTAATCACTGTTTACGACGTTTAGTATTAGAAAATATCGCAAGTGAACTGAGACTACATACGAGTGTGATATCAGTGCGTTGGGAAGGGGCGACTCACGCGCACTGTTCTGAGGGTCCAGCTATGAGTCACGACAATTGCTCCCAATTCATCAGGCGCGTAGGCACGTTGTGCCTGAAGCGTCTGGGACATACTTAATTAGATAATGCGATTCATTGGCTATCACACACTTAAACCAAGATTTGAGAATAAGCTTCAGCCCCCGAACATTCAGACAAGTTAAAATCAGTTTTAATGAGCCCAGTTCAGTAATTTTGGCTTCACATAGAATACATCACGCGTGCAAATCTAATGTCATAAACTAGGCATAATACTAGTAAACTATGCTCTTATGTATGTGTGTGTAATGTATCAAATGTACTCCAGGATGTGGCTAGCTCAGATTACAGAAGTAAATGGTTCAGAAACTAGCGACATACATATTGCGTTGGTAAGTTTAGACACCCTTACTGCCTACTGGGATGTCAGAGCTATACGTAATCTAGTATGCTAAGGGGCAGTTCCATCACTTGCTGATAAAGTGTCTGCTATATTATGTGACGACGATAATCGAAGTTTCGACAAAAAAATACAGCAAAAGCCAAACGAAAATGTGTAAAAAAGTGAGGTGATTCACTCAATTCTCACGGAAATAGGCACTGTTTTCGGTCGCGTGTGCCATCTAGACACATACAGTCAAACTCCCCAGCTTCATAAGCGCTAATAACTAATTCAGTACCGTGTCCCAGCCAGACGGCAATTTGAATGAGCTAGTAGCTAACTATCTCAACTAAATTAACGGACGTATTTTAATTTAGTTACAGGTCATAATCGCGCAAGTATTAATTATTTATTCTCAGATAATGCTGCGATTTGTATTGGGGATGATTTATTGGAAGCATTGGATTCAAGTGGATGGACTGATAAGCACGTGGTATTCTAGAAATGATTTACATCGATCTTTTCGATGAGATCAATTCATGACTGTTCATCTGTGGATTCAACTGTAAGAAATATTGTTTGAACCTACTTTTGAGGTCGTGTCTGATGACGCTCGAGCTAGTAAAATGCATGATATCGACCAAAAATAAACCAAATTACAATAAAAAATTAAAAGTAAACAAAAGTTCCAAAAGTATATTTCTAGATAATGATTTTTTTTTCTTTCCATGGAAATCGATTATACAGGGTGTAAAAAGACGTCTACCGAAGCCGAAAGGGGTAGGTACAGCATCCCAAAACACAACCAAATCCAAAAGGATATTCCGAAAAAATCATGATTTCCAGAGAAAACGGCGTTTGAGATCACTGTTTGCGTATGTACCGGGCGCGTTTTTATACGTAGATTGCTGGATTTTGAGTTTAAATTGTTTTTTTCTTTTATAAATGAAATGATTAGGTAGGTATGGTCTTATTATGTTGTACTAATAGCAAAAACCTATATGTTCAGAATCATGGTCTGATTGCAATCCCTCAGTTTTCGGTAGCAGTCTTTTTACACCCTGTATAATGAAGCCATTTGACGCTTGTTTTCAGAGGTTTTTTTAGTATATTTACCTGTTTAGTTTCACTCTCGAGTTCAATAATCTGCAGCGTGAGGGAGCTCTCCATTGCGGCGGATTCGTTGATAAGCGCATTTTCTTGCTCGATGCCACTCCGCGTCGTCACCTTCTGAGTTGTGTCCAGTTTCATCAGCGCCTACCAACAAAATGGAGATTGATTTTGATTTTCATAACTATAGGATACCAACAAATGGATTGAGCGTTACCTACCACGGTAAAGGTCGCGGGTTCAAGCCTCGCATGAGGTGCAATTTTCGAAATGCATTTTAAAATCTTTAATTTTAAGCGTGTGAGTTCTAATTGTTGGCCAGACTGGTCAAAGAAATTAAAAAAGAAACAGTAGGCATTCCCATCTCTAGTAACGATGTTTAATGAAGGCTGCAGATATAGCTAACCAACATAATTGATGGTATCTGCAATAACCTATCTGGAGGAGAAAGCAAGAACCAAGAATCCAATTAATAAATAACATTTGAGGAACAGTAAATATTTTAGATTTTTTCTGCATTGCTCTACTTCATAGACAATAGTAATAGACAATAGTGTGATGACAGTAAAATGGCGGGTTTAGCTTTCCAATAATGATCATAATACACCATTTATCGAAGTATCTTTAACAAACATTCCAAGTAAGAAGCAAACAATACCCTATAGAACATTAGTACTCAATAAATAGCTGTAATCTTCGATCATATATCTCGCTGTTATTTACATTTCAATGGTATTGTTTAAGGCATTATAGTGTTTTCCATTTTCACATTTTTCTTTCAAGTTGGATTTAAAAAGAGAGTTCATTGAACTGTTTTATAGTTATAATAAGTCCTAATTGAGTATTGTATCAATCTAGATAGAATAAATAAAAACTATAAATTGTGTTTAAAAACTTCATGCATGAATTGCTTCAACATAAATTAATTTTAATGAACGTAAAAAGTATGATTTAGAACACATCCGTCAGATTCCACTTTCGTCAGAAGTAGTTTTTTGTATAATTTCAGTTCAGTTTCGTCATGAATGACGGATGTGGATAACTTCTAATGACCCTTTTGTCAGATTTATTTATTTCTGGCGCTTCGGCGGCCGCTGCCGCGGCACACTCGCTTCGCTCGCTCGCCTTGCGCATGGTTTTTTCACTATCCTAACATAACCTAACCAACGACCCATTTGGTTAGGTTAGCCAGAAATATAGAATAATGGAATCTGACGATAGAGGAATCATTGTTTCGTCAGAGGTAAAAAAATCTGACGAATGTGGAATAAATAAATAATCTGACGAATGTGGAATCTGGCGGATGTGTCCTAAAGCAAAAGTATGTAGTTTGAATGCATTGTTTGAAGAGGCCTTCATGAGACTAACATAGAAATGTCTCATAAATTCTATACATCTATGAAACTATAATCCTTTTTTTTTCTAAAGACTAAACATATGCATAAGTGCATATTATTATGTACTAAAATTGTGTTTATTAAATTAAAGCTTAAAACTTTAACTGATCATTTACAAAAGTGAAAAGAAACCAATAAGTGCTAGAATAAAATTGAGTAGTATAAATAACCATAAAAATATGAAGTCATAGTAGATATGCGAGTGGTGGGAGATCGTCAAAGATAGAGGCTAGTGGAAAATTTTGGGTGAGACCTTTGCCCAGCAGTGGGACACACTAAGTTTACTTGGTGGTCTAGTGGTAGTGGCCCCGCCTTCCGATCGTAAGGTCGTGGGTTCAATCCCGGTCGTGCACCAATGAGTTTTTCTCCGAAAAATTTATGTGCACTATGCCAGTATTCTCAAACGGTGAAGGAAAACATCGTGAGGAAACCGACATGTCGTAGAACCTAAAAAGTTTGAAAACATGTGTCAAGTGCACGAAAGGAGTCTCTTAGAGGCGCACTTATAATACTTTCACCACACTGGTTCGAAAGAATTGGTGAGACAAGAAGAAGAACTAAAAAAAAAGTAGAAATACAGTGAAGAACAATATTGTATTGTATAGTAATAATATTGTATTCTTATTATTGAATATTATGTATTACAGGATAACTGTTAGTTACTATATAAATGGAATTTGACGGCTTTGTAACTTAGTAAGCTACAAGTAGCTGAAGGAACAGATCAACAGAGAGGTTATCAAACTAAACTTTGAGGCCGCCTTTCTACTTGAGATTTTTGAAAGTAGTTCACAATGTGAATATTAAATTAATTCAATTTTCTCCATTTCAGCAGCGTAATGTACCCGTTAATGCATGAAGAGTGAAAATAATTACAATAATATGTAGGCCACTAACCTCTTGTGTGATTTCTAGATCGTGCCTTGTGTTTTCGTAGAGAGTTTCGAGTTCGTCGCATCTTTGCTGCAGGGAGCTTTTTTCTTCCAGGAGTACCAAGCCCAGTTGTGCCGACTGTATCTTTTCACTGCTCGCTTGGTCGAGCTCTCGGGAGAGCCTCTCGATCTCGGCCTGCAACTCCACCACCGACAGCTCGTGCTGAGCCGTGGCTGCCATCGTGGGACAGTTAAACGGCTTCCCAGTCAATCTTCATAAACAAAGTAAATAATCTCAGAAAAACAACTAGTTAAAACGTGTAAAATCAATTGTTTCTACATTCTCTCAAAGGTACAACGTCTTGACAGCTCATTACTGTTTTGGGGATTCCAACTCAGGATTTTATAGTTCCCCTTACCATCCCACCCTCCCCAGACAGGTGTCAAACATGGAATTTGAACTATTGCACTAATCATTTTTTACTAATTTTACTATACAAAGAAGTACCTAGCAGATCTTCCGCCTGGAAATAAATCTAGAATTAGTAAAGTTTATTGATGCACTTAACCAAAAAGTAGTCTCAATTAAATTTTGATCATTCATGGGTCATCTCGGATACGCAAAAAATCATGACAATATTTCTACCGTAGTTCGAATAACTGAACAAAAACTCTTTTGACTGACTCTAACTAAACGCAGTGTTGGTAGGAAATTCCCCAAAATGTGGGGACAAAATGGGAAACCCATTGGGGATTTTGTGGGGTATGCATTGATAGGGGGGAAATGCGGGGAATTTGGAATAATGTAGGTACTTTATAGCCAAAATATCAATGTAATATTGCAATATAAAATGAAAAAGGGCTTGTATCCAGCAACCTTATTGTCTAATTTGAAATTCATTCCGTTGTCATCCCAATTACTTAATAGGAAAATGACAATTGAAGGCCAGAATGGGTTTCAAATGTCAAAATGAAGCCCATGTCCATTGCCAGTTGATTTACACAATAAGGCTCCTTTCGGTTGGATAACCTTCAAGAAATAAATTGAACCCTGTCTACTGTCGTCAAGTCATCATTTTTATTCAAAATTGACATAGTTTTTGGCGCTAGCTAATATTTTTATTCTAAAGAATAATAAAAACAGTAAATTAGTAGATATAGTCAAAGCGTGGGAATTAAAGGATATAGCTAGCTACAGATATATTAAAGGATAGCAATTGGAGCCAAGGAGGAGAAAAAAAACTGACCTATTTTTTTTTATGAAAATCGGTTGTGGGGAATTTGTCCACAAATGTGGGGATTTTGGCCGTGGTTTGTAAGTAATTTGAACACAAGAGCATTGGCAACACTGTCTAAACGATAGGTTTTTTTAATAGATTAATATTTTTTTTATTATTTTTGATGATTGGAGGGATTTGGGGGAGACCTTTGCCCAACAGTGGGACGAATTAGGTTAATTAAAAAATAATAATTATTATTTATAATAACAAATTTACCCGCAATATCTGAAACCCACTATAGTTGGCAAGACCTCAGACATGCGTCCAAATAAAAATTAAAGTACCAACTGCCATCTGTTACGGAGTAGCGGAACTATGATTTAAAATGTTGATGATTGGTAGAATCTAGGTAGAATAGAAAACTGATAGTCGCCACTTTTTAACCGACTTCAAAAAAAGGAGGAGGTTATATGTTCGGCTGTATGTATGTTTTTTTTTTTTTACTAGATGAGGGTCACAGAACAATAATCCTGTCGATGAGGGTAGACAAAAAGCGCCGCAGGCAGTGCGGGCACGGCGCCGGCGCCGGCGGCGATGCTACATTGGTAAATGCGAGTCGGGCTCGCCCACCGAGGGTTCCGTACAAAGGCCTAAGTAGGTACGTATAACAGTGCAAACTGTTAGTACCTGTGGTTGTAGTAGGTAATAATAAGCCATGTCTAGTAGTTTAGATTCTGATGGCAATGAACATGCTGCTTACTTGGGTCGCTAACTGGAACCTATGGCTGTCATTAATAAACACGAACTAGGGTGGTATTAGCGCTAATCCAAAGCATAAGGCTGTAGTAGGTCAATTCAGTATTAATAAACAAAGACCAAGGAAGAACTAAGCTAATTCGACTCTACTCTCGGAGTAAGAGTTACTCCTAGGCGCCACCTAGTATAGAGATGGAGTAGGCAGACGTAACACCAAAAAGTTTTAGAAGAATAAAACCTCTTTGAATAAAACAGATTGTCAAATACAAATTATTGTCTATCTCTGTCATTCATATAATTAATGACAGAGATAGACAATATTTTGAATGATAATATCATTCGTTCATTCACTCTTTTTCTACTAATCCCGATGTAAGGAATGTATTACTCATTCGAGGCTACTACCAGTTTATTAATAACATCAAAATATTCAAGTTGCTCCTTCGCTACTAAAGAAGTAACAAGTCTGAGAGTAGTCTCGTATTAAGCTAGAATTAGGGTAATCTAATTAATAAGGCCGTATAAGTTAAAATAAATAGTTCGAATATGGTTTATTAGGAATTTATTTAACAGCAAATTGACGAAGAATCACAAATTTCACAAAACAGATATCTGTAAGTAGGTAGTTTACACAAAAATAAAATGGTTTTACAAATCACGATTTCATAATAAAATACCTAGATTAGAAATAGCTTTAGATAGCGATAACTACGTCTACTCGTAAATGAACGTGAATAACACCATTTATAAATAAATACTTATTCATTTTGGTGATCATTCACCAAAATATGAGCAACTATTTTTTAAGCTTTACCTGTGTACCTACCTAATTACCAAAATATGTTTCTGATAATTTAAAGATGTTAGTAAAAAGTTACAATAGGTAATAATTTCGATGAAAGTAAAAACCTAGGTTGAATTGAAGCTATTGTAGTTTAAGGAAATAGGAAATATATTTAAATTTAAATAGGTAGGTTTAAGACGCCAAATGAGGTAGCAGAAATAACGCACCATTGAGACAAATTACTTCCTAAAGAATTTATAATACGCACAATCGTTCTTTAGCTCTTTGAAGTAGCTGCGCATAACCCATTTCTGATGACGCCTAAAATCATGCTATCTCGCTTACTCTACCAAACCTGCGCAATCGTCTATTGCACCTAACTTCAGAGAGCTAAAGATCCGTTGCGCTTAGTATACTAACTTTATTAGCACCTGTTTTAACATTTCGAGACTCAAACGATTATTTTTAACATAATAACAACTGCACCAACTAATACTTAGATAAAAGTCAAATAAATAATCTTCATCTACTTTTTTCCTTCTGGGTTCTCATTCTTGCCTGTGTAAGTTTCGAGGTCAAGAGCCGCCCATTCATCATAAAAAAAAAAACTTTTTCTAAGAATCAGTTGGTGAAATCTGGCCTCGCACACACAGGCCGATCTGGCAGTAAAAACCTAAATGAAACCTAATATAGTAAGTAATTAGAATTAGGTACAGTAGTGGTATGAAAAGGTTCGCCAGTTTTCAAATTGATTCATTTAACGTTCCGCAAGCACATATTACCTTTTCAAACTAAGTCACAGAACAGACTGGTTCACAGAAAATTATGTTTAACTGTTTGACAATAAAGTTTAAAATTACAGATTATACTTGTTTGATTTTCTGTCTTGACCAAGAAGATTATATAATGTAAAAACTTTTTATTGGTTTCAACATCTCGTTGTCTGTCATTGTTGACATTGCAATTTTATTTTTTCACGTTTCTATATTTTACATAAAATGCCGAGACCTTTAAGTGTTGTAGAAAGAGCAGCAATTATTGCTGAACATGAAGCTGGCTACAATATCAGTGAGATATCGCGTCGTCTTAATGTAACCAGGGATAGTGTAAGATTTTGGATCCGGAGATATGGTGAAGAAGGTGAACTCATAGATCATCGTCACAACAATTCTGGTCGCCGTCCTATCCTTAGTGCTGCACAAAATGCCGACATGAGACGGCAATATGAAGAAAATGGCTTTGTGTCAACCAATCATTTCGCTCAACTGTATGAAGTTTGTCCTAGAGTAATAAGAAATGCATTACACTCAATGGGATTACATTATAGACGACACTCAAAAAAAGTTGCTCTGACACCAACCCATAAGGAAGCACGCTTGAGATTTGCAGAGACCTATTTGAACTTTGATTGGAGTACCACTATATTTACCGACGAAAAATCCTTTATGTCAAGCCAACATGGGAGGCTTCATTTGTGGAGGTATAACGGCACGAGATATACAGAAGACCATGTAGTGCCCAATTTTAGTTCTGGACGTATCTCTGCCAATATTTGGGGGTGGATGTCAGCGGATGGAGTGGGCGAGCTCGTTCTTCTTCCTTCAAGGGCAAATGCAACTCACTATCTATCGGTTCTGGAAGACAGTATGCTACCAAGTGTCCGTACCGTATATACAGCTGCTGACTTACCTCAGGTCAGCTACGTTCAAGACAATGCTCGCACGCACACTGCTCGTATTGTGAATGAATGGTTCAATCGGCACAGTGATATAGCGGTGATTCCGTGGCCAGCAAGATCTGCAGATTTAAACCCGATCGAGAACCTATGGGGTTTAATGGTGCAGCGATGGGATAATAGAAACGAAAGAACCAAGAAGGCTATAGAAGACCACTGCCATATCATTTGGGAAGATACACGAGGGACGGACCTATGCTCTCGCCTTGTTGGTTCTATGAGAAACAGGTTACAATGTGTGATTGATGCTAATGGTGGTTATATACGTTATTAAATAAAATAAAGTTATTATATTACTTATTCGTACTATTCTTTCATATTCGGTCCTATCAACAAAGCGGTTTACCCCGACAGTAATATCTCTGTCAATAAATCTTGGCAGTCCAGGAAAATAGAGTATAATTAAAGATTACAGTAATCTAAATAACGTTTAAATACAAATAACCTATATCAAAATCTTGTTGTTATGGGTAATTGTTATTTTTGTAAAATTGACAGGATGGAGTAAAACAGTAAACAAATTATGCAAAACCTTTTTGATATGTCATTGCCTATAATCGATAGTAAACGCTAAACATAACAAAACGTAATATTTATTAATTAAAATGTTGGCAGTACTGGTTCTTGCACTCGTGCAAGCAAAAGTCGACTTTAAGATGACGAACCTTTTCATACCGCGACTGTACATTTTCATATATTCAGGTTTTTGTCTCGCTCTAGATTGCCTTTGGCAGTTGCCTGACAGACCTAAGTGTGCCAGCCAGGTTCAAACTGTTATATTACTCATTAATTGACCTAATTAATTTAGCATACAAAAGGAATGCTATTTATTATTGCTATTATAATTTCACATTACGATTTGGAATGTGTCTAATAAATGTCTAATTACAATTCATTTTACAAATCGAATCTAAACATCTACAATAATACTTAACTAGATACAATTTGAAATATCATTAAATTAAATATGTAAGTATATTAACGACGAATGTGGATATGGTCACAAAATATAATAATTTGTACTGATTGGCTACAAAAATTTGTAAAACCGAATATTTTTTTAATAGTATTAAAGGTGGTTATATTGAAAGTTGGCACCAACATGGCAGAGAGAATTAATACACATTAATTTAAAACAAAACTTTAGATATGATAAATTTTTCGTTATTGTCGAAGCTCAGAGATACAATTACTTACATATATTTTTTGTTTAACTTAAACACAACATTGCACATTGACTATCGCTTGAACTTTGTGACCAAAAGCATGCTTCTATTTAACCATCTTTATGGCTGTAGTAAAAAAGGGAGGTTGAGCAACATTGATCACTACATACAGTATTTAATCGCAAACAATTCTTGTTTTATCATTATTTTGTGTAAGGCCTGTGTTACTAACGAATATAATTTTCTACTTTCAATCCACTAAAACTATGTTATTGTACTATTAATATCTAATAAATTGGACTAAAGTAAACACATTTTTAATAATTATTACAATAGCTACCCATAAACTACAAACATATAATAATATGCCTAAGACAAGTGTACCATATTATAAAGATGTTCTCATTCGGCATTGTATAGCTAGCCAGCTTACAGTGACAAGCCTATTACTACGGTATATATATGTATATAGAACATGACATTTCTAGGTAAAAAAACCGTGGCACTCCCGGGAGTGCCGCCGAGAGATGTGAAAACTTGAACAAAAAAATTATGCATTTTTATTTACCCGTTTAGTTATAAAATTAGCTTTTAGAAATGTAAAAATATTGATGTAAAAGTTTACCGATTACAGAACTAGATGGCGCTACTGGTAGGTGTCGGTGACCAGTCACGTTAATCACACGTGACCTTTTGCGGCGAATCTAATAATTTATTCTCATCTCATCAAAAATGCCCAATGCGCTTAAAGAAGTTTTCACTTAATTTTTTTTTTCTACTGTAGCCTCAAAACTCTAATTTGTCTAACTTCAAATGTTTTTCACTCTATTCAACCGTACTCATCTGTAAAAAATTATATCGGTAGTGCTAAAATGGTATTCTTATTTACGTAGAATAGTCCTCATAAGTTGGAACAGTTTGAACACGATACCGTTCCAATAAGTGTGCTATTAGTAATAAACAAACTGTTGCATGGCTCGTAAATTCGTGCATTTTATCAAAATGACATTTAACTATTCACAAATACATGATCATTACATCGTACGGAAGACAAACAACAGTGAATTATCAACATGCCTATTTAAATATTAACTTCTATCTAAGAAATAATATAATTAAATATTGGTATTTGTAATTGAAAATCTGAAAGTACATTTTTGTACAAGAAATATGAAAATCTCGTCAGTAATTTGAGATTCATTGAATGTGATTGAATGTAAAAATAGAAAATATGAACCAAAATCATTTTGTACGCACTTTAAATACTGAATATTAAATAATTGATTTAATAATAAATAAATTTTCATAATATTTGACCTTACATCCTATTTACACAGAAATATAACAAACTGGCCGGACCATATTAAAATTTATAAAAATACAACACCCTAAAGGAGAACATATTTTAATATTACCTATTCCCATATTATTTTTGGTTAAGAGTTAAAAACCACTCATTCATACATCACACAAGTTAATGACATTGATTTTGGTTGAAAACAATAATTTTTATTTATAGGACAGCACATTGTGTTGATTTAAGTGTAGTTTTACATTGAAACTGGCGAGTTACAACTCTGTATTGTGTTGCTACGTTGTGCATATGCCTAGCTCAGTAACCTTACTAGATTATCTTCGTTCTTCATTTTATCTTGAAATCATTTAAACTTGATTCGCGGGCGATAGTCTATTATTGTGGTGTTAGATCTTGCATACTATTAAGAACAGCTCTATAGTCAATACATTACATAACAGAACAACCAGACGACGTAGCTTCCTTCACCGGAGTTTGTATTCTCGGTGGGCTAACATCTTTCACGACCTCAGGCTCAGGTAAAACATTTGGCGAATCTTTTCTTACCGGCTTACTCTGTTTGCTTACTTCGGCCTTCTGCGTGGGTTGTTTCGCCTCGAGGCTATGCATATGCATAAGTTGGGGCTTCGGTTCGGTGAGGGAGCCTGTGGAGGCGGTTCTAATGCGAGTTTTGGTGACCATCGAGATTCGCCGCTCTCGAGCGTTGATCACTGATGTTAGGAATGGTATTTGATTGCTGATTCCGAGCATGAACGGTTTGTAGCCGTAACTGGAAAGAACGGAATAACTGAGTTAAGAGAGTAAGAAACTGAGTCTTACACCAATATTCACCCATCAATTTATCATTTAGCCTCAGATAATATTTCTTGGGACTTCTTTCGCCATTTTTGAAGGAACTAGTGGCTCTGCTATTTTATTTAGTTTTCTCGTGTTTTACTAGGTTTTATTATGTAATTTCGGTGGCATTTTACTAATGAAGCTTTGGATACGTAACAGGAGATTTGGCAAATGGAATGGGGGAGTATTCAAGAAGTTTTCTCATTTGACGAAAGATTTCCCTTGGAGTTTTGAAAAGACGTTGATGTTTTTTCAATTGACTCAAATTGACGTGACGTAATACATATTTTGAAGAAAGATTTGAAGTGAAGTCCAAGTGAAAAGAAGAAGAAGGAATAAAAGAAGAAGAAGAAGAAACCAATAAGTGAAGTGAAACCATAAAGAATATGAAGACCTATATGATGAAGACCTAGACCTAGATGATGTTTATTACCGATTGGGCGATATAGTCGCTCAGCGACAAAGCCCTTTTTTTTGTGAATAAATAATAATAATAATAATATTTCTTTTTGTTTTTTACACTCATGTATTTGAAAGTAAAGGCAACATATGTATCAGTAGTACGAACTGTAGGGTAAAGTATAATAAATTCCATTATGAAGCCGTGCATCGATGGATTTTTCGTTTCGTAAAATTTATATGCGCTATAACACGAGCTCTTAACGGTGAAGGGAAACATCGTGAGGAAACCCGCAGCTTTGTCAGCTCCACACGTATTGACGTCGTCTTTCCTGTGGACCAGGCTGATAAAGCTGAGAGGATGGTTTAGGTGCTGGGCAAGCCTATTCCATCTTAAAACAATGTCCCAGGCACTACAGCGTCTCGTTAAGTGTAGGCATAGGTTGCCTCCTGACGCTGTATAAATCATCTAATATAGATGTAAAGGCCTAAGTTTTTTTAAAACATACCACTAAAGAAAGTAAATAAGGCGACAGTGAATGTTGAGTTCGGAGAGTGAACTTTTGTATGTATAGGCCTCTAAGCTTCTGCCATCTACTACGATCCTGTGCTATTCTGACCCACTGACGGTCTCATCAATAGGTTAAGTCAGATCGTATGACACGATCCTATGTTCATAAATAATAATAATAATATAATCATTCTGGACTTTTCACACAGCATCATCTAGTCCCAAAGTAAGCAGAGCTTGTGTTACGGGTACTAGATGACTGATATATTACTAATATAGTTTTTTTTGTAAATACATATGTACATTTTATACATAAAAACCCCCAGACCCGAGACAAATATTTGTAGATCATACAAACATTGGTCCCGCCGCGGGGATCGAACCCGCAACCTTCTGCGTCGCAGGCGGGCCTCAAAATTCATAATACGTTTATTTGCTTTAATGTGGTAAACAAAGATCTTAAATAATAATATATTACAATTAGAACACACATTGGGATGGTTAATCTGACCATAGACGGTCTATACTCATCAATGGGTTAAGACAGATTGTATGATTTTTTTGTGACACAAAATAAACTATTTTATCTTAGACGACCTCTATGGCGCAATTGGCGAATGCCCGCCTGCGACGCAGAAGGTTGCGGGTTCGATCCCCGCCACGGGACAAATGTTTGTATGACCTACAGCTATTTGTCTCGGGTCTGGGTGTTTCTATGTATAATATGTATGTATTTACAAACAAAAAGTAAATAAGTAGTATATCAGTTATCTGGTTCCCATAATACAAGCTTTGCTTAGTTTGGGGCTAGATGATGCTGTGTGAAAATATCCAGCATTAAAAAAAATACCATTCGGAATCTGTCCATGCGCAGATATCCTGAAGCGTGCGCCGCAGCCTGCGCACGGCGTCGAGGCTGACGTCGCCGGCGCGCGCCGCGTTCGTCGTGCGCAACACGGCCAGCGCGTCGCGGAGAACTATCGCGATCACCACCGACCACTCTATGCAGCTCGCTTCCGTCATCAGTTGGAGAAAATATCTGGGGAAATAGATAAGATATAAATAAATAATACTGGACTTTTTCACACAGCATCATCTAGCCCCAAAGTAAGCAGAGCTTGTGTTATGGGTACTACATAACTGATAAACTACTTATATACTTTTTGTTTGTAAATACATACATATTATACATAGAAACACCCAGACCCGAGTCAAGTATTGGTCCCGCCGCGGGGATCGAACCCGCAACCTTTTGCGTCGCAGGCGGGCATTCGCCCATTGCGCCATAGAGGTCGTCTAAGATAAAATAGTTTATTTTGTGTCACAAAAAAATACACAGAATGTAGTTACAAAATTAATTTATAGGCAAGTAATATTTGCGTTGGTACTTATAATAGAAATGGCAACAAAATTGTTCTTCTTCGGCCTTCCTGTTCTTGCATACCCAGCCACACAATAAGTTAAGTAAGTATGGACAGTACCTCAGTCTCACGTGCGCAGTATGCTCCCCACGTTCCGCCTGGTGCTGGTGCAGCCGCTCCATGAGCGCGGCGTAACGTCTCTCTTCGCCCGCCTCGCCCCACGCCACGCCGCCTTCCGCCACGCTGCCTTCGCCCGCGGAGCTGACACAACATCCATACTAATATTATAAATGTGAAAGTAACTCTGTCTGTCTGTCTGTTTGTAACGCTTTCACGTCCAAACCGCTTAACAGATTAAGCTGATATTTGGCAGAGTTAAAGGTTGTATCCCAGGGAAGGACATAGGCTACTTTTAATCCCGAACAAATTAAAAAATTCCGAGGGACCGCGGGTCACACCGCGGGAGCGCAGCTAGTTATTTATAAAAAAGTACGTGAGTATTGTGGAACCTCCGTGGAAAACTCGGAGTTTCAACTTTGACATTTGGCATTTGTCAAATAAATTATTGTCAAATATCAAAATCTTGGAAACGCTTTTCCGTTCTAACAATGCAATAATCTATGGACTGTTTTGCGTCTGCGCACTTCGCACTGTGACGTTTTGACCTATGTATGTGTCGTGACGGTGAAATCGAACGCTTTTTTTTCTAGCCTCCATCCTCAAGGAACTTCGTTCCAATAAAAGAGTTGACACAATGATTATAATAAAAAGCGGACACAACAAAACAACTTGAATTATATGTCAACTAAGAGAACAACAGCTTGCGTGGTCAAGCTCAATCTGAATTATACAGGTTGGGACAAATTTTACCCTATTGAGGGCAAAAAGGAAGTAAAAACAGCCTAACGAAAATATATGTCAGAAAAAAAAACAATTAGGTCACACGTATTTTCTCGAAGTAAGTTATAAAATCAGATTTTGCATAACGGTTATTATTTGAGAAATTAAGTCTTATCAAAATTTTCGATTCCGACGGGATTAGAACCCGAAGGAGGAACGTCTGATCGTCGCAGGTTCGAATACCGTCGGAATGGAAAATTCTGATAAGACTTTTAATTTCTTAATGAAATACCTAATTGTGGTTTAACACTTACAAAAAAACAAATTTAAGGTTATTCTTTCTGTATACTCGCATAACACTTTTAAATAATTTAAATTTAAATAAAGTATACCAAATTAATGCAATGTGCTAATAAGGGTATAAAATATACTTTTTTTTTATTGAATCAAAATATAAATACCTGACAGGCCCAGGTGACATGGGAACACCAGACAATGGCAAGGCGCGTAATGGCAGGCTCATGTATCCACTGTCGCCGCACAAACTGTCCGCTTCCGCTGAAGGTGTGTATGAACCTAAAAAATACCGTTATCAATTATCAACCTACGATGAACACAAACTTAGACCTTTACAAACAAATGTTTGTATGACAAATGTATGTATAATATGTATGTATTTACAAACAAAAAGTATATAAGTAGTTTATCAGTCATCTAGTACCCATAACACAAGTTCTGCTTACTTTGGGGCTAGATGATGCTGTGTGAAAAAGTCCAGCATTATTTATTATTATTATTTATATCTTTAATAGATGATTTATACAGCGTTAGGAGGCAACCTATGCCTACACATAACGAGACGCTGCAGTACAATGAACACAAAACATACGTAAAGTAACTGACGGAGTTTTTAGGCCGTTATAAGGCCTCCATTCTAGCTTTTTTTTTATGATGAATGGGTCGGCTCTTGACCTCAGACTTACACAGACAAGAGTGCGATCTACGATAGTTAAACTTAAACTTAATAGCCGGGACCAACAATTTAACGTGTCATTCGAAGCACGGAAGCGCTCAATTCTTAATGCCACTAGCGTTCATCCATTCTGTGACCGCTCCGTTGTTTAATTTCGACAATCTTGAGTTATGTGGATACATTAAGGCCTTTACTAATAAACTTGACATAAATTTATGTCATGCATAAACCCTCCTCCTGACCTCTGTGGCGAAGGTCCGCCTGCGACGCAGAAGGTTGCGGGTTCGATCCCCGCCGTAGGACAAATGTTTGTATGACCTACAGATATTTGTCCCGGGTCTGGGTGTTTCTATGTATAATATGTATGTATTTACAAACAAAAAGTATACATATAAGTAGTTTATCAGTCATCTAGTACTCATAACACAAGCTCTGCTTACTTTGGGGCTAGATGATGCTGAGTGAAAAGTCCAGCGTTATTTATTATTATTTATTTATAAACTAAAAAAAATTATGGTCCTAGTTTATGCATGACAACTTTATGTCAATTTTATTAGTAAGCCACATTGTTTTGTATACTCACAAGTAACAGTGCTAGCTTTCCTCTGCATATACAAATCAGCGTCCTGATTCAAAACCGGGTATGGCCAGGCGAAGTCTTCATGCAGTTGTTTGAGGCACAGCACCGCGTTATCAACCTTCGCTGCTGCTTCTCTTTCCCTCGCTAGCCAAGCCACAAGATGCAAGTCTAATGCAGACGCCATCTTGCCGAGTGCAAGTAAACGTGCGGATGAGAGTAGGATCCTCGCGTATCGGTGGATCATCACGTCAATGAAGAATTCCTCATCGTTCCCATATGTAGTCTCTCTGTGAATAAATTAGTGATTGGATTCGTGCGAACTTTTTGTGTGAGTATGGAAAGAGGCTAATAAGTTACAGAAGTATCAATAAGTTTTTGGAACGAAGTTCCTTTTCGGACGGTATCGAGTATGGGGGCTAGAAGAGAAAAAGCGTTCGATTTTACTGTCACGACACATACATAGGTCAAACGTGCGAAGTGCGCAGCTGCGAAACAGTCCATAGATTGTCACATTGTTAGTACGGAAGAGCGTTTCTAGGATTAGTATGACACGACATTAATTTATTATTTTGACAAATGCCAAATGTCAAAGATGAAACTTCGTTCCAATCGTTCACGACACTCATGTACTATTTTTTGTATTTTTTTTTTCGATAAATACACACTTTTATGGTTTACCGTAAGCTGATAGAAATGCACCTAAATATGTATATTTTACTATTATTCACTGAGGTGAGTTCCGTGGAACAGTTCCTCACACTATCGTCAGATCTGCTTTTGTTATCATATTATTGCATTATCACCGAAGTTCAATAAGCAAAATTCAGCTCAATCGGATACCAGAGGGTTAAATTCAGTTTGCAAAGTGGAAAAAACTTTTTAAATGAAGCGCCTGTACCTGCAATGCCTTTGCTTACACGCTTAGCAAACCCTACTGCCAAACTCCTGTTCTCTCGCTTGCACACCAGTGACGTTGCTTATCATTTGTCTCGCTTGCACGCTGAGTTGTATGAGGCATGCCAAGCGTTACAGCGGATCACATTATCCGATCCGATATCGGTATCGGACGCCGATACGAGGCAACTAAAATGTATGAAATTGATAGCTCCGATATCGGTTCGGATAATGTGAAAGACAGGTACATATTTGATACATTTTACTTGCCTCCGATATCGTATCGGACTCCGAGATACGCTCTCATAGTAAGCCCGACAGCGTATAACTTATAGATTACCTATCAGCTCTAGCAGGGACGGATTTCTTCCGTTTGACGGTAGCGGTGGCACGAGCGGGCGGCGCGGGGGGCGCGGGCGACGGGGTGGGCTGCGGGGGGGAAGGCTCGCGGGGGGAGACTGTAGTGCTGAAGCTTCGACCTCTCCCGCCGGCCAGCTGGGACAGAAAACATAATATTTTGTTTAAATAGTAACAGTAGTAGTAGTAGTAGTAGTAGTAGTAGTAGTAGTTTAGTAGTAGTAGTGTGTTTAGGAGTTAGTGGCCAACTCTGGTGACGGAGATTTTAGGCCGCCTTGAGGCCTCCGTCATGACTTAATAGCCGGGACTGACAATTTAAAGTGCTCTCCGAAGCACGGAATCGCTCTGTTGGTAATGCGCCTAAGTAATATGAATTTTTGACGACTGTCTTTGGTGTGTTCATCTGTGGAATCGAAGCTACCAATCGTATGGACCGATTTCGTATATATTTGCTTTTAAGGGGACTTGAATGGTGTCCATTAGCTATGAAAGTCTGTATGACTGGGACGAGGTTTTGGTAGGGTTTACTAGGCATTATCTAGATCATTACAGCCAATTTTTTTATTTATTACAGCCAGATACCCAGACTTTTAGAACAAATAGTTACCTGCATATTGCCAAGTATGACAGATAAATCTTCCGCATTCGGACTGACTGTTTGCTGCACTATCTGTCCATATTTAGCTTGCACGTTCACTGAATTTCTCGGCGAATCGACATCATTTGGATCTGAAGAATATACAATCGTGACATTCTCCCTTTTACATGTAATTATATGTAGGAATCTGAATCTTATACTGTAGAAAATAAGGTTCACATACCAATAGCTCTAAGAAATCTGACGAGATCTCTGGCCAGGTCAAACCTCTCCTGTTGTAGCGCTGTGTCTAACAGTTGCGTCGCTAGCTGCCTGCTCACTGCAGAGCTTTCTAAATTCTAATCAAAGAACACAAAGAATTACTAGATTTGCCAAAACATAGATTTTGAAAAATACAAATGCTTTTTGCAGATTTTTTTAGGAACTAGCTGTAAGTACTTAGATATTTATTTCAATATTAGTTCAGAAAAAAGACATGTCATATAAAAAACCTTACCTTCTTAAGCTGTAAAAGCGTACACAAGTTTTAAAGCCTTGTCATCCATTTAACTTGTCATCCTTATACTAATCTTACTTACCTGTAAAATTATGAGATAAGACGCGGCTGTGTCAAGCATTTTCCTTTGCAAACATTCTTGAAATAATTCCTTAGGCTTGCCGGCAGCTGAGAAGAGATATGCCCATAGTGCTATCTCTGTCTTTCTCGCACATTGTACTACGGTCTGAAAGAGTGAAATAAATTGTATAGAACATTGGATTCTTTACCAACACAAACAAAGAAATTTTGTTGTAGTAGTAGTATTAAATCGGCCCTAATTAAATAAAATATGTACTATGTGAAAATTTAAATACATACATTTATACATAGAAACACCCAGACCCGATATAAATATTTGCAGATCATACAAACATTTATCCCAGAATCAGGAATTCACCCAATGCCTGATTGGTTTTGATTCCTTCAAATACTCCGCGAGCCACCATATGTTTTCAAAATTTAAAAAATAAAAATGTAATGCTAAGAAGTGTTAATCTGATTACAAACATTGTTGAATCGTAAGTAGAATGTACACAACTCATTGTCCCCATTCCATGTCTATTTAGCAAAATAAATGATCAATTATTCATTTTGTTTCCAAACATGTTAACAGTGGCACTAGTTTTGTACATCTAATGCAATAGTTTTCCACACCTACACATTTGGACGAGTTATCAATCATTTGATACTTGCGTCGATGTCGGTAGGACTACTAAGGTTCAAAGTTTTGAAATGTAAAAAAAAACAAGTTAGACAATTGAGGCTTGGCAGGTTAGTTAATTGGTAAGAAAACTATTTTTAATTGAATAATTTAAAAAGTATAAAGAATCGTAACAAGTGCTTGATTTTATTGCTGCTTAAGTTATTTGGTAAAAGGCGTGTCGTGTATCTATCTAATTCGTGAATTAACAAATATCTAACTTACTTAAATTGGTATTTGTAATAGAGACCCTGGTTTAATTCATAAAATCTATCGAAAACTATGTTTTAGTTGGAATATGACAATTATAATGACTGAGTACATAGACCATTGAAGGATATCGACGATCTGTAGCGCAGTGGGAGAAGGCCCGCCTGCGACGCAAAAGGTTGCGGGTTCGATCCTCGCGGCCGGACCAATGTTTGTATGATCTACAAATATTTGTCTCGGGTCTGGGTGTTTCTATGTATAATATGTATGTATTTACAAACATTATTTGGCCTTGTACAAGTTTGACAGCACAAAATCTTTACAACCTGCATCTTACCTGCAAATAAACTGGAAACTCATGAACAAACTCTATGACACTTGGCAACTGGGCGTCCGGTATCGGCTCTTTGCTAGTCGCCTCTTCTTCTAACACCTCGTGGAGAAGCAGTTCCAAGGAATGCGGGAAGTAAGCGAGCTGGGCACACGAGCGCGCTATCTCCCACGCGTGATAGCCGAGGTTACGACGGAGCAGTTGACGAAGGATTTGGTGAAGGTATACTTGACTCTGGAATACACACATGGTATAATACGCACAATCGTTTTTAGCTCTCTGAAGTATCTGCGCACGACCTATTTTTGATGACGCCTAAAATCGTGCTATCTACTACCAAACCAGCGCAATCATCTATTACACCTAACTTTAAACTTTATATGCTTATTAACTGATTATATAACCGTGTCCTCTAAAAACGGGAAAACATTTAGGATGGTCAAGTTTAGGCCCAATATAAGGGCGTAACGTAACTGATATCCTGCATTCTACATTACATCCGATATGATGTATAATTTTGTTGTGTTAAACGTTTTATAATACGTGTTGTCTTACTAAACACTGCTAAGGTTTGTTTCTTGCTGTATCACAATAACAAAATTTGGAAATATATCACTTATTTCATAAAATCATGTATAAAATATAATACAACTCACAGTTCTATTGACAACGCAGAATGGTAGAGAGAACACTGAGTTAGAATCCGACGCATACAGCGTTGTGTCATTTTCAGCGCCCAGAAGAATGGCGTCGTCAAATAAAATTGCTGCGGACAAAATAATGCATGATTAAGATTCAGAAATCAGTGTTACTTCTTTACAGATTTAATTTCCTGGAAGATATCTTTAAAATCTCGATAATCTGAAGATCTGTGATAATGTCTATCTTTGAGGTTTTTAATTAACTTTTATAAATTCTACATGTGAAAGTAAAAACAACCTTCATTCATAAGTTAAAATACTTACTCAACGGATAGATATTGAGATGAAACGGTAGCATAATCCTCTTCGCCATAAATGTATGACGGCCCGAATCTGGGTGTCTCGTAGCGTCTCTTGGTAATAAGGGTAGCCACACACGAGCGCCTAGTGACCCACACCAAAGCCATAGCGCGCGGGATAGCTGGGTTTGAGGGGTTCCGGCGACGCCCCCGCAAGCCCAAACGCTTTCTACGCAAGACGCGAGGACTGTTGCCGGTAGGCAACTGTAAGCCTGAAGGAGATGAATATAGATCAGTTGTATCAAGTTGATGTTCTTTTGAATGACGAGCAGGGGTTATTCGCGTTAGTTTTTTTGTTCGTTTGATGAATATTCGGATGCTTCCTACTACGAGCTACATTGTATTCAGTCGATAAGATCGTTAAAACACGGTCCTAACCTAGGGCTAAATATTTCAAACCGATAAATTGGCCCTTGAAGTCAGAAATCGTAGTAAGAAGCATCCGAATATTCATCAAACGAACAAAAATTAGAACGGGAATACGGCCCCTGAGGCAGATTTGGATACCTGATTGATCTGATTAATAAAAAAAAGAACTGTTTTAAACGAATAATTACAATATTTTTTTTAACTTTAAGTAACCAAGGCACACACAGTATCTTAGGCCTTTTACATCTATATTAGATAGTTAGTCACAACTGTCTGTGTTGTACTAAAAGTAATTTTATACATTAACAGAAGAGCGAGATCCTCTAATACAGGTATTTTCTTACTTAAAAGAGGGTCCCAAACCCATGAAATGTATTTTAGTTTAAGTTAAAGAAATAAAATATTTTGTATTTTATTAGATGATTTATACAGCGTCAGGAGGCAATCCGCCTACACTCAACGGGACGCTGTAGTGCCTGAGATATTGTTTGAGATGGAATAGGCTTGCCCAGCACCTAAACCATCCTCTCGGCTTAATCAGCCTGGCCCACAGGAAAGACAACGTTAATACGTGTGGAGCAGACTAAGCTGCGGGTTTTCTCACGATGTTTTCCTTCACCGTTAAGAGCTAGTGTTAAAGTGCATATACATTCTTCGAAACGTAAAAACCATTGATGCACGGCCGGGATTCGAACCCACGACCTTCGGATTAAAACGATTAAACTCATCACGACACACAGTATATTAGTATGAAATATGGATTTCATCATTTCTTAGTAAGAATATTTATCATTCATAAGATTGATAGGTACTTGAAAAATACACAGCCAACTATTTTCCTGTAATTTTTCATCCAATATTTCATAATTGCAACAGTTTACCGTTCCAAATCCAAGTGTAATTGATTCCCATTAGTTGATTTAATTACCGCAAAAACGGATTTCTAAGCAAAATCATGAATTATAGCTATCTAACAATACAAATTGGAAGCAGTTGTCAATCAGGTTATAAAACGAACAATAAGCTGCGATGTTATTATAAACAATATGGTAAAGAGCTTCAAGTAATAAGGAAAACGATCGTTAGGCGCATGTTAAAATCTCTGCAAAAAATAAGCCGGCCGATTTCAAGTTCACACTATTCAAGTTCAGCCCGAATAACTATGAAAAGAGAATTGGATTATACAACTATGATTGGTCTTGCTGACAGACAGCGGTTTTACGAGCAGGTTTACACGCGTGAGCGCAACTGGAGCAAAACGTCACATTAGTAATTCGCCTAGATTGCGTCAAGGCGGGACACGCATCACAGACCATTCTTGGTATTGGTATCATTAGATACCTATTACTCAAGGTCGTAAAAAAGCGTATAAAAGCCAACAAAATTTAATTAATATTATTTCGGTAAATTACGTCTTGTATTTTACGTTATTTAGAATAGAAGTATTTTAATTGATCTTCCATAATCTTTAAGACTTTTAATATGGTGGAAAATAGAATTTTAATCTGTTTCCTGAGCTTATAAAGGTGTTAATACACCCAGTTCCACCAGCGAGTTTCTTAAGAAACTTAATACATGCACGTTTTCACCTTCCGAAGGTTCTATGAAAATAAGGAAACCTGATGCAACTCCTCACAAGTATTGTGCGTACGCATACACGAAACATTCCATATCCGCAAGACGTGAAGACCTGAAGGTCTGTGCCGATTGCCTATAAATTACATGGATCTGCTTGTTTACATCCAGTGCGTTTCTAGCTTCTAGTGCTCGAGTGTCTGATACAATGTCTACTTACGTGGCGGTTAGTGTACTCCCAAACCTTTCCAAGTTCATTACAATTAGTCGTGTTCTTTTTACAAAAGTCTTAGTGGGATGGGATGATAGATGCAAAATCCAGTGATGTATACAATTCAAGGTGATATTTGTGTTGCAGATATGTTGCCTTCTGGCATTGGCGGCGGGAACTCAAGCCGATGGAAATTTGGGCTGGGGTGGTCCAATTTATGCGCCGCAGCACGCCTCCGTAGATTACTATGTAAGTTATAAAACCTAAACTTTGTTTCCGTTTTTTTTTAAATAGTTGCTAACTAAAATCCCTTTTTCAGGCTTATCCAAGATACGCTTTTGAATATTCAGTTAAGGACCCACACACGGGGGACAATAAGGCCCAGTGGGAGAAACGTGATGGAGATACTGTTAAAGGTAACGGACTTTACCAAAAAACTTTTACTTTTGTCAGCACAATGGTCTAACGCTGTTGTCTGTTTCAGGGGCATACTCGCTGGTGGAACCTGACGGCAGTCTTCGGATAGTGGAGTACTGGGCAGACGATAAGTCCGGCTTCAACGCTGTCGTGAAACGCGTCGGTCCTAACCTTCACCCGACTGGACACGCGCCGATTTACAAAGCTCCGATCCCGGTCCTCGCTGGTCCGGCTCTCGGCCCACTATCTATAGGCCCGGTGGCTAAGCTCGGAGGTTTGACCGGAGCTCCTCTATTAGGCGGAGGTTACGGACACGGGCCCGCAGTGTCAACGGCATCGCTCGTCAAAGAGGCCCCGATAGCCTACAGCGCACCGATCATCAAGCCCATCTTACCGATTGCCCCAGTCTACTCAGCGCCCATCTACAAGTCAGCGCCCGTACTACCAATCATCAAAAACCCGATAGGACTCGGATTAGAATCTATCGGCCCGATCGGTTACTCTGGTCTCGGCCTTGGAGGCCTGGGCGGTCTTGGCGGTGGTTTGATAAAGGGGCCTCTTATTGGTGGTTACAATGATATAGGCCTCGGTGGTGGATGGAAAGGCCCAGTTGGACCAGTGATAGGAGGCCTCGGCGGTCCTTGGGACGGTTCTTACCTAGGAGGCTGGAAACACTAATTAACAGCTGCCAAATATTCCCCTGCCATGATAAACTCAAAGTGGTATCTTCCTGAAATGTGATTGTTGTAGTTAACTAGATATTTATAAAGCTAATGATAAGTCAGACGAAAAGTTTGCGAGCACTAATAAAGCATACGCCACTGTGTGGTATTTTATGTTTTTTTTACCCTTGCTACTTAGGAAAACCCTTAAATCAAAAAGTATTTATACTTTAGGACCACTGAAATCACAATTTCACGGTCTAAAACTACAAAATCATTCAATAAACATTATTCAACTAGATATTTATAAAGCTAATGATAAGTCAGACGAAAAGTTTGCGAGCACTAATAAAGCATACGCCACTGTGTGGTATTTTATGTTTTTTTTACCCTTGCTACTTAGGAAAACCCTTAAATCAAAAAGTATTTATACTTTAGGACCACTGAAATCACAATTTCACGGTCTAAAACTACAAAATCATTCAATAAACATTATTCAGGAACGTGTTGAAGTATGCGTATCAATTATGATACAAAAAAAATGTAGGTTTGTTTTTTTGTAGAAAACCTACATTTTTATTAAAATCTCTTGAAATCAGAATGGAAGTATGTCTTGTAGGTATCGAATACTTCGTGTGATTCACACATTTGGGTGCTGTGTATCAACTCGTAAGTCAGGTTGTAGAAAAACTGCTACAACGAGTTACACTGCTCATAGTAGTGTTGGTAAATGCTTATAAAATGGTGGCTAACAGACAACAAATCATTCTACATTTAAACGGCTCACTGAAATAATGAAATCTATATTACTGGTAAAAATAATATCATCATAATGACTTTTTTGATAAAGTGGACTACCAAGTTTTTTGTGGCTCTGGCCACCTAACCTACTCCCTTACATTTTCAGAGGATCTTGAATGCCGTGAATGTTTTTATTGCTTTAAAAATTATTCTATAACAAAAGAAATCATCCTTATTAGATTATGCAAATGCGCGTGGGATCATTGAAATTGATAATGTATTTTTTTTTTGTTATTATTTTTTACAGAGTGTGTGTTCTTTGGCACTAATAGCTAAAGCTATTGGTGGGGCTGCTGTGCCCGTAGCTCCAGCCATTGCTAGTGTTGCCACAGTTGTAAGTTTTTATAATAATTTATTGCCATTTAAAACAGAGAACAATGACGCGAGTAACGCCCGAGGCTATTAAAAAAAAGCTAATTTCTAATGTTATTGACGCAATTGGAAACGATTATGGGGTTGTTTATTCTGATTCTGATATTATTTTCAGGACCACCCTCGATACGCCTTCAAATACTCCGTCAACGACCCATCGACACACGATCAAAAGTCACAATGGGAAACAAGAGATGGTGGTAACGTAAAGGGCTCCTACTCGCTCGTAGAACCAGACGGTAGCGTGCGGACAGTAGACTACACTGCGAACGACCTGGCTGGATTCAATGCTGTGGTGAAGAAGGTTGGACCGAACCTACATCCGACGCCGTTGATCGCGAAGACTATAGGACCTTTGGCTCCTATAGTTGGGCCATTGAACTATGGATTTGGAAAGGCGCCGCTGATCGCTCCTTTAGCACCTCTATCTGCTCCTTTACTACCTTTGCCGGCTCCTATCCTCCCTCTACACGCTCCAATTCCACCGTTAGCGGCACCCTATCTTGCACCAATACTTCCGTCGGCTTCATTAGGGAAGTGGAGCCTTCCTTGGGATCCTATCACGAACTCGTATGGAGGTTGGGTTCCCCTTGGAGGACCTCTGCTGTTAAAGCCAGGACCTTACGCCACAATATTCAGCAAGAAAGTAGTCAATGGAAAAGTACACAGATGGGCAACCGGTCCCATCTCCCTTCACGGGCAGACGTTGGTTATCAGAAAGAAGCATTGAACTAAGGTTAAGTTTGATAGTCTATCCGAAACTTCTGTCATTATTATAGAAGTTGTTAGTGATTATTATAACATCTATTGTATAATTATGTTGTGCAATGTAAATAAACACCTCGACCCGATTCAATCACTGGGCATTGAACTACACTAGTCCGTTTTCATGTAATTGTGAGCCGTGTATGAAAGACAAAATAAAGTATTATGATGTTATTGGTAAATTATTTCTAACATTATTCCATTTAAATGAAATTAATTTAGTAGGTAGTATAAAAAAAATATATATCTATAGGTCGCTAGGACTACCTCATAGGTATTAGGTATACATACATTTACTCTATTCCTAAAGCCGATACTTTTAACTTATCTATGAGAAGTAATTACACACATTTTCAATTTCATTTTTGCTCACTAAATATTAATGAAATTATTTAGGAATAAGCTCATAAGCTTTTATTTCGACCAGCGTTACAGTAGCTTTACCTATCCTTGTATAGTATTTTTTTTTTAGATAATTACCACCTCTAGAAGTTCTTGATGTATTCAGAAAAAGAGAGAAATTCGAAACCACCCGAAGCGCTTTATTAATGTAGTTGTACTGTACTTCTTACCTTTATATTGACGCTGACCATACATACGAGCAAGCACGAGTCATGAAGTTAAATGTGATTGACTGCTGATGGTGTAAATAGACGTCTACCGACCGAAACCGAAAGGGGTAGGTACAGCATCCCAACACACAACTAAATCTAAAAGGATTTTCCGAAAAAAACATTATATCCGGAGAAAACAGCGTTTGAAGATTACTGTTTGCGTATGTACTGGGCGCGTTGTTTTACGTAGATTACTGGATTTTAAGTTTTATTTTAATTGTTTTTTTATTTAATTAATGAAATAATCAGGATACCTACCTGATTACGGTCTTATTATGTTGTCCTAGTAGTAAATAACCAAAAATAACATAAAATGACGTAACTAAGTCAAAAAAGTTTTTGCGCTAGATATGTGTGGAAACATGCTCTGATTGCAACCCCTCAGTTTTCGGTAGTAGTCTTTTTACACCCTGTATAAGTGTTTTAGCATAGGTTAGAGCACAGATATAAATGATACCTTGACCAACAGTGGGCGGAGGTTCAAATCCTTCACGACTCAAACTTTTACTTTGATATACTGTTATTTCTCATAGGAGAAAAAGATTACATTTAAATTTTTCAACACAAGGACAACTGAAGGAGTCGTGATATAGGTACTATGCATATCATGGAATGGTGGCCAGTCTCTATGTAAACGAAGAACTCCAGGATCTCCACGAACGTACCCGGGACCCTCTCGCATTTTGCCTTGAACAAAATCTCGGTGATTGAATCCACGGCCACACCCGACACCCACATCTATATATGGCTACTACATCGTACATGGTGTAGTAGCCAAGTGTGTGGTGCTTATGACGACTTTTGCCATGCCAGGGTGTCGACATAAGATAAGAGTTCTGATTGCTTTATAAGAAGTCCCCGTACAGACCTGCAGCCTTATTGTCTAACTTGAAATCCATTCCCATTTGTCATCCCAATAGAGCTCAACCAATCACATAATAGGAAAATTACAATTGAAGTCCAGAATGGATTTCGAATGTCAAAATGAAGCTCATGTCCATTGCCAATTACAAGGCCCCTGGTTATTATGTAGCTGCGAAAATAGCACAATTTTCGTCAGTGCTGCCTCTACAAGACAATCAAACCTACTAAAGGTTTAAAATATAATAGCACTTTAGTTCTAGCGATTCCTACTTTATCGCAGTGGCGTTAGTTAACAACCAATGAGCGATTAGCGTTCGATCGCACAAATGCATAATCAGGCGGCGTAACTAATCATCCAATAGCATCGTATAACGGAAGCCATGCATCATGCTGACCATGAATTAGCATGAGAGAATGAGGTTCACAGCCAAACACAGTCAGTTTTACAAGCACTTGACCCCATATATCTTCTTCTTATTTAAGGATTTACTCCTTGTCGGCACAACTGATGAATCCCTCTCCATGTATCTCTTTCCAGGGCTGCTTCCTTGACCTCATTATACGACATGACAGCTACCTTCTCCTTCACTTGGCTCATGTAGCTTTTTCTTGGTCTTCCCCTTCCTCTTCTTCCTTCCACTTTCCCTTCTATAATGTTCTTGATGAAACTGTCATGTCGTATAAGATGGCCGACCATCTTTCCCCTTCTGTTCTCGACAACTTGCAATAGCGATCTCTCTTCGTTGACTCTACGCAGTTCTCTTCGTTGACCCCATTTATAGGATGTACAAAAAGGTACCATGTTAAATCTATTCTTGACCCAATAGGAAGTGTCATATCGATTGGATGGCAAACTCCTTAGATTATGTTGGTAATCCTAAATTGGTACTACGTACTACCAAGTGAGCGAGATCGCGGGCGGGCCTCATAAGGAAGGTTGTAAAAAGGTTGTCCTTATTTTACCTAGTACAGAATTGGATTAGTTAAAGAAATCTCTGAAATCATACCTTTATTCGATTCCTTTAAGTCAGGGATGCATAAAATTTCATTGATATTCGACAGGAGTAATATTATTCTATGCATTTGAAACTCAGTTTACAAGTCGAGAAACTATCTATTCGAAAAACAAACTGCTCGTTAAAGTTATCTACTCATAACAATTTTACGCAAGTAGCATCCAAAGGCGCACCAATTATTAAACAGGATCAAAGCCATTCAAACAAATAATTAATTCAGTTATCATATTAGAAAATAATTGTCCGCATACCTGATTACTCATTTGTATAACGGAACGGGTTATTTAATTCAAATGTAAGTTTTCGTGCAAAAAAATAACGCTGACACACATCCATGCAGATGTTTGACAAAACCGGGGCACGAGCGAGGCTGGGTCGAATAATTAGTGTAGTATAAATACCCAAGTAGGTAATCACAATGCATCAGTACACTTCGTTAGCTCACTGGAGTACCTCGTCACCAAATATGAACTCATATTTTGCGGTAACGGAAATTACCTTCCTATTTGTGTTCATTTCGGAAATAGGGATTAGGAAGGAACATTTCGCCTCAACTATCTATTACCCTTGTATAGAACTAAAAGAGATAATTAAACTTTTTTATGGTCGCTATATATGCTATCTTGAGAACAGTACCAACATCATCAAGTGTGTCATTATTTACCTGCGACGCAGAAGGTTGCGGGTTCGATCCCCGCCGCGAGACCAATGTTTGTATGATCTACAAATATTTGTCTCGGGTCTGGGTGTTTTCTATGTATAATATGTATGTATTTACAAAAAAAAAGTATATAAGTAGTATATCAGTCATCTAGTACCCATAACACAAGCTCTGCTTACTTAGGGGCTAGATGATGCTGTGTGAAAAGTCCAGGATTATTTATTTATTTATTTTTAATGACAATATTTCATTTCAGTTGTCCTGCCTTTTGGCATCCGTCGCGGCCGCCTCGGCGAACCCTATCGGCGGCGTGGGCCTGCCCTTATACAACGTCGGCGCCACCATTGAAAGCATTGTAAGTTCTCGAGTTTTATTTGAACTGAGTAAATTGAGCTTCGAAATGCCTACAGTTGGAGATTTTTCTAAAGAAGTCTAATGCGATGTAAAATATTTCAATTACAATTTGTAGTAACTTAACTTTTCCCTTATTACAGCCGAATTCCAACTACGGATTCAACTACGCGGTGAACGATCCATCGACCGGAGACAACAAAGCGCAATGGGAGACCCGTCACGGCGACGTGGTTCATGGAGCATACTCCCTCGTTGAACCAGACGGCAACGTCCGACTGGTGGAGTACACAGCTGACCCCGTCCGTGGTTTCAACGCGGTCGTGAAGAGAACTGGACCTAACGTGCATTCAGTATCGGCTATACCCGTGGCCACTCCCGTCATCGCCCCAGTTGCGGAGGTGGCCCATGTAGATGTAGGTCACGTGGCCGAAGCAGTACCTCTCGCTCCCACCTACGACCTCAGCCACTACGCCCCTCTCGCTCCAATCATCGATCACTACCCGATCGAGCACGCTCCGATCGCGATCCCGCAAGTCGATGTCGCACCTCTATGGCTACCGCAGCCTTCCCCCTGGGTCCATCTATCCGGTTCCTCATGGGGCGGTAAGGGAAACATTGTCCGCCGCTGGGCGGCTGGACCTATCAACCTCGAAGGCAAAACCCTGACCATCAGAACCAAGCATCATTGATGTAGAATAAGCTTTTAGTTAACTTCTCCGTGCATAGGTAACCTATTTAGTTACTCGCGGCGCTAGTGTGTTATTGCGTATGATTTACGCGCAACAATACACATAGGTCTGTTTAGAAGTTAAGTTCGGTATTATCCCAAGCAGCGAAGTGTACCTGAGCGAAACTCGTTAATAAATATATTGAAAAAACTACTTAATACTTTCACTAAAATAATCCTCTTCCTTCCTGCGACTGCTTATATTGCTTGTTAGTAAAATTATATAGACGAGCTGAAATAAGAGAGACATAATCCTATTTCACAAGTGTCAGACCTAATAAACCAATAAAAACGCAATAAAATTCATTAGCGTGTGCAGCCACGTATAAAAAAAAACTCGATTAGGCATGCGTCATGGAACCCACTGACATGTAAATAATTAAAACCTCATTAAAACACTTACATAACGATTTATGCATGTCTTGTAGCACAGTACATTAGATGCACAATGGACACAAAATTGATAGAAAAATCAAAAACTTACAGGATTGTTGTCTTCGTCAACATCATATTCTTCTCTCTGCACCATCATCAGTCTACCGCTAGCGTTGATCACCTGCAAATACACATTTCAATGAGTGAATTTTCATGTATTTAAAACATTTTAAATGCCCTCCTCTTGACAATGCTTATCAAACCTAATTACAAACTAAGTAATCTTCAAAATATTAATTTATTTTATTGCTTGTAGTACTCGTAGTATCATTACTTTGGTTTTTCAGTGTGTATAATTGTGGGTGGATGAGTGTGAGTGGTGTGGTATGTGTGGGGGGGGGGGGTTATGTACAATTGTACATGTGTGTGAGGTGTGTGTACATTTATAGTGTCGGTTCTTCTGAGGACACCAGTCTCTTAGAGTCAGATTATCTACTCACCTGTGGGTTGGGTATCTACTCACCCGTGAGTCAGGTATCTGCTCACCAGTGAGTCAGGTATCTATTCACCAGTGAGTCGGGTATCTACTCACCAGTGAGTTGGGTATCTACTCACCAGTGAGTCGGGCTGACGCTGCGTGTGTATGAGCGGCTGCGAGGTGCGGTGCGGCCGATGCGGCGGGTCCTGCAGCCGGCACAGAGCGGCTGACACCACACACGCGGGGTGCGATAGCGCAGAGATATCCACGGCTTGCACGCATCGCATCTCTATATTACCTGCTGGGAAGTTTATTTACTTTTATTATTTAGAAAATAGTAGGAAAAACGTTGAAATAAACTATTTTTAAGGGCATGTATGTTAAATCCAAATCGATGTACATTTTTCATATAATTAACATTATATAATAATAATCTTATTAAATGCCTGATTTGAGCCTGATAACCTGAGGCAAAATTTGTAGTTATCAAGTCAGCATTGCCTAAGAAACTCGGACATTTCAATTTTCATCTATTCTACTTACTATTATCCACAGCCAGTTCATATATGGTGACAAGCGCGTCTGCCCCGAACACAACGAGCTGATCGTCGAGTATATCCAGCACGAACACCTGAGACTGTACGCGGACTATCTTCGCAAACTTGTTGTCCAATTTCGCGTCGCGCGGATAGAAGCGAATCTCGTCGTGCCCATCCAGTATACTGTAGCAACCTGTTACAGGATTTTCAGATTTCAACTTATAAAAGACATTTGTCTTTTATAAGTTGAAAATTCGTGGTGGAACTATCCTCGATCTTCTGAAAGGTGGAGCTTGCTGCCTTATTATAAAACGAAGATTAAAGATTCTAAGATGCTTAAGACCAGAGATAGCACCAAAATAAGAAATCAAAAAGAAGTTTATACCAAAACACGGATCAATATGGTCCATCATTTTGTAGAAAGAATTTATTAAATTCACGAAGAATATTACTTCGAGAGTGCAGGAATTTGTTTAGTTATATCAAGGACATCCTCATTTCAGTACTTAATCGTATTTTTATAGAAGTTATTCCAATACCACTACAGGAACTTCTTGTCGTGTCACTCGTTCTTCGAACCAGTGTAGTGAAATCATTACAAGTGCACCTCAAAAAGGCTCCTTTCGTGTACTTAAAGAGGCTTTATTCGACAAGAACTAAATGTAAATCCCCATCCTTACCTATGACGATATACTCCCGCCACCACAGCATGCCTCCAGTGACAACAAAGTCCTTTTCCTGAGCCTCGTTACCGAACAACTTCCAACGACGCGAGAGGCAGTTGTAATGAGCCAGACCTGTTCTACCGGCCACGCACACGTTCACTCCACCTTCGTCTATTGCACTATACTGTGGGATAAAGTAAGTAACTGTGGGATTTGCACAAACATATCTTTCTAAAATTATAAAAGCGCAAGTTTGTAAGGATGTATCTCTATCACAGAAAAAAACTACTGACGTCTAAGGGGTAGTCAGCACACACTTTTTACAGAAGTTAGCATTTCAAAAGTATCTGTTTTTAAGTTCAAAGCAGTCTATTTTCGGCTGCGAACTTGTGAGCTAATGGTATCAACACATAGTTGTACAGTAGATCACAAATTCGCAAAATATGGTGATCTACATCCTTAATCTCTTTATATTCGGAAACACTGAATCTATTTGCTATTTGAAGACACATTTCATTGACACAAGCAATATCGCGTTTGATAGTATTCACATACTTATCTTGACTACAATATAATGTACTCTTAAGTATTATTTTATCTGTGGCTGTACTTAGACTTACCCGTAGCGGCCAATTCGTAGCAATATAAGTAGCAGGCAACGGCAGCACAATCCACTGTTTCCTGCATTCGTTATCATCAATAAACTCCCTGTAGTTCGCACTGTTCTCGCTTTCTAAGTTAGGCTGGTCTATTCCTGTATCATACCCATCGCCCGACGAATCTATTATTGAGACTTTGGTGCGTTTCGTTAGATTATCTTCTAAGTTTACGTAGAGTTTGTCGTCCGCTTGCAGGTACAAATGTCTTTGGTTACTCTGCAATGCAAAATGTATGGTTGACGACCTCTGTGGAGCTGTGGGTGAAAGCCCGCTTGGGACGCAGAAGGTTGCGGGTACGATCCCCGCCGCGGGATAAATGTTTGTATGATCTGCAAATATTTATCTCGGGTCTGGGTGTTTCTATCTACACTAATATTATAAAGAGGAAACATTTGTTTGTTTGTTTGTTTGTTTGAATCGAATAGGCTCCGAAACTACTGGACCGATTTGAAAAATTCTTTCACCATTAGAATCCTACATTATCTGTGATGAACATAGGCTATAAATTATTTTCAAAAAAATTAGAGATCCTTATGAAAATTGCAATAATGTAACCAAAGGTGTAAACATTTTGAACATAAAATTCTTCATATCGCGTGCGCTGCGAAAACTATTGATGATAGAACAAAAAAATGTTCTACAATATTAAAGAACGTATCAATATCTACAAAAAAGATAGCATATGTCCAACTATTGTGGTTGTGTCAGAATAACAACTTCTATAATTTAAAAAGTGAATAAAAATGACGACCAAAAGCAGACCACTATATTCTTATTTTGGTATTTATTCTTATCCAAATAAATTCCTTCGTAGTAAAGGCTGTTTCAGTACCCGTCGATTACTTTTTGAATGATTGAAATCGGACATTTTATTCATGAGTTTAAAAATGTAAGATACATCGCGAACACAGAATAAATATCAGTTAGTACGGTAGGACAAGTGTCTGGGATTTTTAACACAGGTAACGGGATATTAACCATGATTAATACCATAGATACTATTGATCATGGCGTATGCAACTGCGCCGAAATATCGGGAAACTCAAAAAACATTAAATCATGGTAAATATCCCGTTAACTGTGTTAAAAATGTTGAAAACCATGATAGTTTAAAAAGTGTCTGGGAACTATGGAATGAATGGAAGGGAGTGGTAATATATCAAAGAAATATATATGGGAGGTAGGGGAGCATTGGGCAGTAGAGAGGTTTGGACACCCCCGTGTCATGTCGGCCATAAACCATCATGCCTATCGTCAAATCGGAATTTGATCAGTTAGAATTGACCATGTATAGGGGTGGATTGGCATGATGGTGTATCGCCGGCATAACACGGGGATTTGCCGGTGGTGTCCAAACCTGCCTTACTGCCCAATACTCCCTTACCTACCTTAGACCTTACCTACATATTAACCTCTAAACTTTAAAGGATCATACATCCCGCTCCGGGATCGCCATGTTGTTATTAAATTTTTGTTAAATACCTATAATAAACCCGTGCGAAGCCGGGGCGGACAGCTAGTGTTTAATATGTATATAAGTAGTATATCAGTTATCTGGTTTGGTTCCCATAGTACAAGCTTGCTTAGTTTGGGGCTAGATGACGCTGTGTGAAATGTCCAAAAAAAAATGTATTTTATGACAGGGGTGGTAAATTTGAATATGAAAATTTGCTTTTCTAACAAAATAGTTAAACGTTTGAGTCTGATTAATATGAAGGCAAAATAAACTTTATGACCATGCGACTAAGGTTTAAATGCTTACCATGCAAGGATTGACGCTAAGTGGACTCTTTATAAAATCTAGCTGAATCAGATTTGTGTTGTTGTCATTTTCTACTTTCACCATCCATAACTGATATCCCTCTGTAGCCCACTCCTGTAAACAGAAACAAGTTATATCTTCTTGTATAGTTCTTGCGAACCAGTGTGGTGAAAGGATTTTAAGTGCGCCTGTGCAGTTCTTTTCGTGCGCTTTACACAAGTGTTCGAGCCTTTCAGGTTTATTTTACATAGAAAAAATAATCCTTATAAAAAAGTATGTGAGTGTCGTGGAACCTCCGTGGAACACTCGGGTGGAACCTCGTTGGAACAAAGTTTCAACTTTGACATTAGACATTTGTCAAATAAATTATTGTCAAATATTAAAATCCTAGAAACGCTCTTCCGTACTAACAATGTAACAATCTATGGTCTGTTTTGCGACTGCGCACTTCGCACTGCGACGTTTTGACCTATGTATGTGTCGTGGCGGTAAAATAGAACGCTTTTTTCTTCTAGGCCCCATCCTCGATACCGTCCGAAAAGGAACTTCGTTCCAATAGGATAAGGGACCCCGAAATTAAATTAAGCGATGTTCTGAGGTCACAAAACGTAGTTGTTCCATGTATGAGTGTATTATCTATCTATGGAATACTCCATTGCATCAAGCCTATCTCATCTCAAACAACATCCCAAGCCCTTAATAAACTTCTGGACGCTGCATAAATCATCTATACTACAGCCAAATTGGTCATGGAATTTTTGTTAACATTGGACTGACAGTTTTTTCACTTGACAGCAGAAATTAACCAATGAGGAACAAGACGTCGAAACGGAAATTCCTTAGGGTTGTCATTTTTAATAAAAAGATGAAAACTTTGTGATTTATATTTTCGTTTTCGGTCATTTAGTGAAGTTTTGTGAATTCCATTATCAACAATCTTCATAGCAGTGACGTAAACATTGGAAATTGTATCAAATCTGGTAGAACTTATAAGTGCAACATAGTTTGGTTAGCACTGAACTTTACGTGAGTGACAACCCTAGACAAACCCAGCAATCAGCTGATCTCAAATGTTTACAAAAATTCCATATTGAATTTGGCTGGAGTATAATATACATGTAAAGGCATATATCTAAGGAAGTACGCACCAGATTAGACACGACCAGCGGGTTATGATTAAGTAAGTCCTGGCTGAGACCGTAGTCCCAAGCCAGCGAGCACATAAGCAGAGCCCCGAAGGTACTCCATACAGACACGCCGCCGCGTTCCCAACTCAAAGCCACGCAACGTCCGTCCGCCGACCATCTGACAATAAGTAAGTTCGTATGAGTCAGTTGCCAACTCTTGTGACGGAGTTTATAGGCCGCCTTAAGGCCTCCGTCATGGCTTAACGACTGAAATAGCCGGGACCGATTTAACGTGCCCTAACGGCGGTCACTCATCCACTTGAATGATCAACTCTGACAATGAACGTAAAAACGTAAACAGGTTCACGACTGTATCCCCAAGGTGCGGTAGACATTCTCTCAGATCTTACTTATCTGACAATGAAAACAGGCTTTATTTATTTTATACGTTCTACTCAAAATCGGATCCTTTGAACGTAAAATAAATATCCTTGTTTCAAAAATAGGTAAGCATTTCTCGTGTTGTAGTTAAGCGTGTCTCCTGCGACCAAAAATAACAAAGCATTCTAACAAAACGTGTTTTCCGTCCGCCTCGGATAACATTACATAACATGTATACAAAAAAGTTAGGCCACGCCCATATTTTGTTCGACGTTTGATGTTAGGTGTTAGAAAACACAAAAACAGTGTCGCAGGAGACCCGGCTTTAGACAGCGCTGTGTAGTGTAAGACTTTACTGTCTAGTCTCCAACTTGGATTAAGGGATAGAATACATAGGTACCATTTATCCTGGATGGCAATCAAACCCACAACCTAAAGACCAAGTAGAGCTAATGCATTACTTTTTGCGCTTCGTAGGTAGCCAACTGAGCTGTTAGGCCAGTTACAATATTCGCAGTAACATAAAAACCAATTTTATAGAGCTAAAATATAATAAAAAAATATAAGGGCTACCTCGGACAGAGGTTAAGTATAGCCAACGAGGTAATGCCGCCAGCCTTTTGGGCACATTACCTGCGGTCGGTGATTTGAACACTTTTTTATCTTTAGTTTAGTTAAATTATGTACCTAAAAACACATAAGGTATTTTTATGATTATTGTTTCGCCTTGCACAGGATCGCGACGTCTGGAGGGAATGTGGGGAGGCCTTTGCCCAGCAGTGGGACAGCAATGGCTCATAATAATAATAATAATAAAAATAATTGTTTCGTGTAATTAATTAAAGTGTCATTTTAGAGACAAATCTTCATTAGATTTATTTATGCTAATAAATATATAATAATATTTTGTAACTTACCTCATACATTTTATAGGCCCAGGATCGCCCGGAAAGTCTTTAGAACTGAGAACCATCGTATGCGACAGTTCTAAGCCACCTGTAGCCTCATCTATCGTAAACACATCTACTTGAGAACTGAAAAAAAATTGATAGTAGTTAGAAAATTAACAAATAAAAAAAAACGTAGAACGTAAACAGGTTCACGACTATATCCCCAAGGTGCGGTAGACATTCTCTCAGATATTTTTATGTTCCTTATTCCAGTTCCTATGAAGATGTCTAAGGGTAGTCAGAGGCATGTCCAAACACATATTTGATACATGCCCACATCTTGCAGAAGTAACAAGTAAAATATTCAAAATTTTACAAATACAAATATTGTATATCAGTTTGTTTGTATTTATAAATAGGTATAACAGTATACTCACTTCTTCCTTCCTATAGCTATAAGTCTAAACTTATGGTTGACTCTGGCGCAGGTTGCGTCGTCGATCCCCGTCGCCCATATTCCTTGCACTGCCTAAAATATCAAAATATTTAGAAACCTTCAAATATAATACTGGTTTTCACTATGAGCTTAATTTGTGCATATTGTGAATACTTACTCTCAAATGTGTTGTGTTTCTGTGGCTAGGAGTATGTATTAAATATAAATAAATACATAAGGTATAAAAACATTACGGGTTTACAAACACGAAGGAACCGAGCAATTGCAACCCTTACCCCCAAATCTGTGTCCAACAAAATCTGAGTAGAAAAATACGAAAAATTAGGCACTTCTTACTTCTTACATATTGCATAGATTGTAGTGGCTTGCATTATAAACTTTAAAACCACTTACATTAGGATCAAACTTGAGATTGGGCGCGGTGAGATACGCAGCACGGCCGTCGTTGAGTGTTATACCAAAACCGCAGACTAATGGCGAATATTCTATGTCATTTACATGCACATTGTCTTCTAATATAGGCTCAGCTGAAAATAAAGTAATATTTAAGTTAGTTGACATTCCTATATGATCTTCTACTACTTTAGACAAGTTTATTGGAACGAAGTTCCTTTTCGGACGGTATTGAGGATGAAGGCTAGAAAAAAAAACGATCGATTTCACCGTCACAACACATACATAGGTCAAAACGTCACAGAGCGTAGTGCGCAGACGCGAAACAGTCCATAGATCATTGAATTGTTAGTATGGAAGTTTCTAGGATTTTAATATTGACAATAATTTATTTGACAAATGCCAAATGTCAAAGTTGAAACTTCGTTCCAACCGAGTTTTCCACGGAGGTTCCACGGTACGACACTCACGCACTTTTTTTCAATTACACTTGTCACTTTAGGATAAACTTTCCACAGCCAAAGATGTAAAAGTGTTAACATACCTTTGGACACTTGTTGGTTGATAGAGAATGGTATCCTTCCAAGATCAAGGCAGTAGTCCCTATTCTGTGTACCATCCCAGCGGTACCTTAGTAAATGTGAGCGTGTGGTGCACACAAGTATCTCAGTGCCGGATATACAGCACATACGGGTTATCTGACCATCCCATACCAAGACTTCTTTAAACTGAAAATATTAGTTCCAAATGCATTTCTGATAAGTACTTTGGGAAACACATTCAAGTTTTTAATGTGGACAGTTTATGGTAGAAATGAAATGAGACTAAGGAAACAGAACAGCCACTGGTCGCGGACGCGGGTGCGAAGTTTCAAACATATGAAACGCTAGGCTTTCGCTTTAGCCCGGAGTGTGGACAGAACGCAAGGACAGGAACGTTTGATACATCGCGCCCGCTCGCAGTGTGTCCAACCACTTAGACTTTGCAACTTTGAGAGGGAATGGTGACTTTGGATACAAACAAGTCTCTACGGCGCCGGCGCTGAGAATACTTCCCACTAATCCCACTGATATAATAAAGCTGAAAGTTTGTGAGTTTTTGATGTTTGTATATTTGGATGTTTGTATGTTTGTGTTTCAATCACGCCTAAACCAGTGAACCGATTTAAATGAAACTTAGAATAGGCGTAGATAGTGACCTGGAATAGCATATAGGCTATTCAAAATGTTGGTACCACGCGGCCGAAGCCGCGCGCAGTAGCTAGTTTCAAAATAAGAACAACAATTACCAGTGTAATTCTCAATGAGGGTATAACTTCTTTAACAAACAGCTCAGCTGAATCCCGACGTAGGCTTGCGGTAGGTGGATCATACTGCTGGTATGCTGTAGTGTCATTTTGGGACTCCACATTGTATAGGATAAGATGTCCTTCAGATGTCTGGAATGTTAATATATATGTAGGTAAATATGTAATATTGTATATTAATATATATGTCGTATAATGAGGTCAAGGAAGCAGCCCTGGAAAGAGATACATGGAGAGGGATTCATCAGTTGTGCCGACAAGAAGTAAATCCTTAAATAAGAAGAAGAAGAAGAAGGTAAATATATGAAAATAGTTAATTACCAGGGGAACAGAATTAATATTATTGATGTTTATAAACTTTTTGCATTATCATTATGACTACTGAACATTCATATTTATTGTCTTATAATAAACAGGTAAGTGTTTAAAAGATAGATTGAATTGGCAAAATAATTTTTTTGCAGTGTTCTTCTTTTCCAATAAGTCTGACGGTGATTTTTTTAGTTCAATACTTGATAAATAGTTTTGTGGACTGTCAATCAGGATTATTTATAACTAGCTGTAGCCCACGACGATGTTTGCATGTATAGGCTACTTTTTATCGGGATTAGCGCAGGGAAGACCAACGAGAATAACTTGTCGGCACAGCCAGTTATAAAATAAATTAAGAAATAATATGGTTAGCCACAACCAGCCACAACATAATAACTTACCGAAATGCATAACATTGAAGAATCTGGTTTCCATTCCACCCCAACATTGAGACCAAGCCTTTGAAGAGATTCTTCATTCCGTCTGTGAAATGTTATTGGCACAGTTGGCTGAAACAATAAAACATTTATTTCAAGGGTTTCAGAATTTTTGACATAAATAGTAATGTGTATTTTACTAGAAAATAGGTAGTTATAACATAAATAGATGGTGTAGGTGGTGCAATGTTTTAGTTAAGGTGAGCATAGAATTATGTCCTCCAAACTTACCTTACAAAACCAAACGGTAAGGGAGTCGTCTGTGAGAGATGCGAATAGTATTTTATCCCTATTGGCTACAATTTGCCTTATAATTTGATTATCAACACCGAGAGGTTTTAGAACTTTTGGCCATCCTATAGGAAAATACATTGCTATCTATCATTTGATGTATGAATATCAGACACTTGAATCGATGATTTCACAACGTATTATTTGATTCACCAATTTGTATGGTTTACGCTTGTAAAACTGTGAAATTAGCAAAATCGTCACGAAACGAAATCATCACAATGCACTGTCCATGTCCAGTGACTGACATGACATGACATGACAGTCTGCCAACGAGCAAAAAAAAAAATTGATAGCTGATAAAAAAAAAAGCAAATAGACTGTAATTTAGAGTTGTCAATGTCAATTTGTGACAGTGAAATACAGTAAACTCTAGGATCATTACATAGAGAGATAGTCCGACCGAAGTTTCGGTTTCAGCCATAGATTTAGCATGGTACCTCTTTGGTACATCCTATATATATGGTTTCAGCTAGTTTCTGTCTATACCGCCTATACTAGCTGATGCTAGCGCCTCTAGAATCTCTAGCATCTCTGTAGCGATGTGTATATCCGGAGTGATTAGTTCAATTGGACTACTTCTTTTGCGTATAGTTCATCTATCTCTAGTTCAATTTCAATCCAATCATATCTTCTTATCCGTCTTCTTATCCGTAGTTCAGAGCGAGATTGATAGAAAGAAGCAGACACAGACAAGAGACAAGATAGGTGATATGTGATATATTCCAATCTTATCAATCTTATAGTTCAGTCTGAGCGAGAACGATAGAAGCATTCTTATCAATCTAGTTCCGTAGTTCAGCGAGCGAGTCGAACGAATTAGGGATGATCGATATTAGAAAAAATCGATGTTAACATCGAACTGTCCATTATATTTATGAAATGTGTTTATTGTTGTAGAAATAACAAAAGTTAAAGAAAAAAATTTCTGTATGTTATTTTTTTGGGCACACTCTGTAAAATGAGAGATGTGACACTAGGGTCGGCCTAGATGCTGATGGCCTAAGGGGCCTCGGTCAGCTTTACTGGACTTTGGTGTGTGCTGAAGGCTACGGCCGAAAGACTGAACTACTGAACTAAAAGATAGATATACTTCCCAGCGGTGAAAAGATATGTATATATCTTTTCAATTAGGAGATATGTTTTGCACATGATCTCTAGCGGCATAATTAAGAAATATGAAATAAGAAAATTAAAAAAAAGCTAGGGGTTCCTCTTTCCTCTATGGGTTCTATCCATAGAGAAAGTACCAGTGCTGCCAACTTATTGGATTTTCCACTAAAACTGGTGGTTTTGACCCCTCATTTAGTGGTGAAATATTTTAGTGGTTTAGTAAAATTCAATTTCAATTATTAAAATGCGATAACTCAGCCAGTTCCATATATTTTCTTTAATTCTTCGTTCTACTTGCTTATTTTTCAAGGGTATTTACTTTTATTGTGTAGGCAATATTGATCCGCTAGAACGATGCTGTTTCTTTGTATGCGGGGGGGATTCCACGCTCCGTACATTTTTCAGTCAAGTCTTCCACGACTCTTCTTGGAACTGCGCAGTTCAGCTCAATGTGTTGTGATGTGACTTGTGAACTTGTAAACTTGTGATTGCGAGTTTATTCATGCGTAATTATGTCGATGTCGAAACCACAATATATGCAAAAAATAATGTAGTGGAAAATTTAGCGTTTTTGTGTCTGGGAAATTATTTTATTATTATTATTATTTATTTATATGAACAAAATAAAAAGGGCTTTGTCGCTGAGCGACTATACCGCCCAATCACAATCAGTAACATCTTGGCTCAGTCTTCTTCTTCTTCTTCTCTCTAACTTCACATCTTGGTTTCTTCTTCTTCTTCTATTTATTCCTTCTTCTTCTCAAATTATTTTGACATTATTTTGTTAGTGGTTTTCTGGTGGTTTTAAAAATTGACTCTAATGGTAAGCTAGTATAACTGTTGGCAGCACTGGAAAGTACTATTTAAATTGTCTTTGAATTGAATGAGTGAGAGCGAGAGGGATTTTGAGTGCTGTGACGCTAAATTACATACATGAGAATTGAGAAAACAATAAAAATAATCGTATTTTCTTCTTTGCTAATCGGCGTTTTCTAACTCAAAGTACCTACTACAGTGAATTGGGAAAGTGATTGCAAATACAATAATGTTCATTTGTTTTGATACGACTTCAGTAGAGAAAAACAATCATCATGTCCGAAGAAATTGATTTAGACGCGAACAACCCGAGTAACCTGACGATATCGGAGGATGCATTTGAAAAGTTTCAATCAGCAACTCTGCATGATGAAGATGAATTCATCACATTATCAGACATCGTACCACCCCAACCATCCGCGCCAGATCTCAGCCAAGAGCTAAACGAAATACCATACGATAATGAGGTTGTTTTGGGTTCGCCTCAAAATTATGAAAACCAAGTAAACAATACCAATCATGACACCGAATCGCAATTTTTAGATATATCTCAAAATAACCTAAACCGAAACACTAGCGCTGTAGACCATGACGATAACGTATGTGTAGATATGGAAATTTCGGATACACCAAAGCAGCAAAAAATTATGGACTATTATGAACGTCAAGATTTATCATCCGATGGTCTAGGAGCCCAAAACTATATCTTTGAAGATGGCACATCTATTATTCAAGACTCATTACTCAGCACCACAGTAAATCACAGTGATTCTGTTATTGAAACACATTCTGAGACAGTAGAGGAATCAAATGGTCTTCGTAGAACAAAACGTGGAAGAATCCCGAATACCTCGAAATATCCAATGACCTCAACAACAGATTCTAACTCAAATAAAAGTTCTACTGGGAAACGTCGTCCTGGGCGGCCTAAAAAAGGTACTGTGACCCAACCTCCACTTGAACCGGATTCCACAAACAATGACAATACAAGTTTGCTTTCTGAAACTCGTGGTTTAAATGAACCCTCTAGTGATGTGAAAAGAGGAAGAAGAGGTAGGCCTAAAGCCTCTTTGACAGAAGAGAGTACACCCACTCCCAATAAACGTGGTCGCAAACCCAAGGCGACCAGTAATGATGGGTTAAGCAATTCTTGTTCAGACGAAAACACCTTAGTTGAATCCTCAAAACAAGATGTTGACCTTCAAATGGACCTAGATTCTCCCCTCCTAAATAATGACGAAAATAGTCTGACCCTAAGCACTTCCAAAAGAAAAAAGCAAGTCTCAAAAAGAGGGAAGAAAAAGATTTATGAATCCACAAATAAATCAGATAATGTTACACCCTGTAATAATAACATGATTGTATCTGATGATGATGCAGATGATGTAAGTTTAAGCCAAATAAAGCAGGGTTTGAAGGAACCTGAAGCAGTACCGGACTCCAATACCGATATGGTGATGAATGTTGATCAAAATAACATGGAGGAAAAAGCATCCGATGGTCAAAATAACAAGATTTCTGATGAAGTTCATACTGAAACTCAAGCCGAGTTAACTAGTGATGTTCAAAGTGCAGCAGAACCAACAGTGGTTATTGAAGCAATTCCTAACAATGGAGACTTAGAAGATATTGATGACAGTTCTAATAAAAGAAGTTCTAAAATGCCCATTATGTCTGATTTTGAGTACAATGTGGACAAAGTGGTGAAAGAAGCCACTGCAGATAGTCAATCTGATGGCCCTGATGAAAATGAGTGCCTTCTAGTTGAAGACACTTCCAAGAGACGAAGAACTGTGAAAAAAACATTTGTCTATGATGAAGGATCTGATGAAGATCCATTTGCTAATGTGGAATCATCTGAAGATGAATCTCCTAGAAGAAGGAAAAAAGGGAAGAAATATTATTCAGATGATGAATATGTTCCTATAGCTGAAGACAGGAAGAAAGGTGGAGGAAAGATACCTTCATCTTCTTCTGAAAGTGAAGATGGGTTTAACGATGACCTTGATGATTTAGTGAAGACGAAAAAGAAAAATTTTGGTGTATCACCATTTAAAAAAGGCAGGAAACCTAAATCACAAGTAAGTCCTATAGTTACTCAACCTGCTGACTGTAAAACTATTATAAGCACCATTGTACCTAAAGCTGAAGTTGACGACATAGAAGAGTGTCTTCAAACTACCATGATTAAAGTTGATGAGTCTTTAAAGCCTCCAGGTGAAGCTTGGGCTACTTCTAATGAATTTGAAAATTTCATTGCCCAAAAAACTCAGGGTACCAGCTTAAAAATAAAGAAAGTATCATCAAAAGAAAAAACGGAAACTCTAGCCCCTCTAGATATTCCTGTTATAAAACAAAATGAGCCAAAAAAGACAACTGAAATATCTACACAAACTGTTAAAGCCAGTACCTCATCATCCAGTTCTCAAACAAGTGCACCATATGATATTCCCATGAAACTGAACATAGATTTGACTCCTGCACAATCTGAAAAAGCATGTGAATTTTTGACAAGTGTTGTCAAAACAACTGTTGAATTAGGCCAACTGATGTCTCAAAAATCTGATGACTTCATGAAAAAGAAAATCAATACTGAGCATGTAACTGATACATTCAAGATGGATTATTGCGTTAGAAAATCATTTTTACTGTTTAAACTTGCCAAACACAATCTTTTGCAAATGGAGGAAGACTTGGCTAAACAGTATGAAGCATTTCTAAATGAAAATAAACTGACAGCTTGTCGAGAGCAACCAAAGAATATAGCTCCAAAAGCGAAGGTTGATAGTGACAGTGACTGTGAAATTGTTGAAGTTATGCCCAACACTGATTCAAAGATAAAACAAGAAAAACCTAAATTTAATCCGAAGACAGTTTTCTTAAACAAAGAACTATCTATCAAAATTGCCAAAAAGCCCTTTGTGCCCACAAAACCTACTCCAGGAAAAAAGAAACTGGAAATTAAAGGAAGGCATGCAGTATGGATCAATAAAAATGTGATGGTCAAAAAAGTATCTCCCTCGCAGTCTTTTTTAGCCCAGGACAGCCGAAATAAAAAACCACCTGATACATATGTGACTGAGAAAATGGTAAGTGATTTTTTTGAAGATTACAACAGATTAAAAGCCCTTTGCGTGTGTGCACCATTTATTAACAGTAACTGGACTCATGTAAGAAGAGAATATGCATGCTACTATTTTGTGAATGAGTTGGATGCTGCTAATACATCAAGAAATATCAATGATCTCAGTGTTGGTCCTGCTGAAAATAGTAATGCGACACCTGATGAAAACAGTAACTTCAATGAAATCAGTAATATTGTGAATCCTAAATCACTTTGTGCCCTATGCTTTGATGCTATAAGCAAAATCTTACAAGTCAAGAATCAGGCACAGACCACTCAGAAAATTACATGTGATGTTACAGATGGGACTGACACAAAAGGGCCAGTAACTTTATTTCGGCTGTGCATTAATGCTTTGGGCGCAGACCATTCTAATCAATACAAGACACAAAAAGATGCTGAAACTATTGAAGGAAATAGTTATTGTGACCTGCCTCACCATCAAAACAAAGAAAGTGCAGCAAATATGATTGAAGAGATAAATGGTTGTGATCAATATGATACACAAGAAAGCAGTAATAATGAAGAATATGATATTGATCATGACATGTCTTTTCAATATAACATAAAAGTATTAGAAGGAGTTACAATTCATAAAGATATTTTACCACTTACCAGTATTTGCTACCAACAAGTAGTAAAAATGTTGTATGAATCAGAAACTTTTCCCAATCAATATAAACTGTATATAAATAAAGTTAGCTCATTGGATTGTTGTCCTAATGAAAATGAACAAATTCATGAAGAAGTCAATTTGTCATGTCAAAGTGATGAAGAAGATACAATAAGTGATGACATATCACATAGCAAAAACGGCTTTAAGTCTCTTAGTATTCTATGTTTGGAATTGATACAGAAACTGCAGGGATTTCCTAAAAATTCTACTGCTCATACTAGCATCAGTTCACCATGGTGTCCAAATGTTTGTAAACCAAAGTCTTTAAAAAGTATTGCATTTAAAAATATCAAACAACTGATTCACCCAAACATTGAAGGGTTTGGCGACTCAGCAATTATCACAGAAACAAACAATGGGAATGATGCAATGGAAAACTTTACAATCAATTGTGTAAATACTCTGACAGAAGAAGCATTTCAAAGTCTACAAGTACCTATGGGAATAAGAATAAGAAAGCAGTCTCAGAATAGTTCAAACTTCTCAGATGAGTATGACAATGATGGTTGTGGTTTGGATGAAATGGACTTTAATGCAGATCTTGAAGAAGATAACGGGTGGGCTTCTCAATTGCAAGTGCATGAATTCAGATCTTGCACCCCTGTTCAAGCAACTGAAAACACAATAACTGAAAGAAATGAACCACCACAAAACGAAGAGCCGCTTCAAATTATACCTAATATCAAATCTGAGCCCATCGATTACTTTGCAGAAGACAACATTGTTGATACATCAATTGTAAAAAGTGAACAAATACAACAAACACTGCACGCTTTGAATGAAATGACGCATATACCAGATAATATTGTCACCAAAAAGGAACTGATTGAAGCATCAATTGACAGGGTTAACTCTCCTCTTGTACGAAGCAGTTCCAGCTATAATGTGGAAACATTTGAAGAGTTTGTTAGATCAAATAAAATGATACAATCTATGGATGAAACAAATAATGAGATATTCAGTCAAAGTGCTCTGAGAATACGTAAGCAACACGAACCAGACATAGATCAAGGCAATGACATGAGTATGAGTTTGTTAGTACCTCACACATTTGAGCCACTGAATCTTGTTGAAGCTAAAGGTAGCCTCATGGAATCCAGCTCCGATGAATCCGGTGGCAATTACAAGAAGAATGCAGGAAAAAAGAAAGACAAGAGAAAGAAAAAACAAAAGAAAGATACAAAAGCTGCAAATAATAAAGATACATCTGCAGCTAAACAACAAGACAGCAACAAAGATAAAGAGAAGACTGTTCCTGATAATGAACTTGCAGTTTTGACAAGAAAAATGAGAGACAAAATAAGACAAGAGGAGAAAAAGATTGTGTCTTCTGATTCTGATTCAGAAAACCTCTATATGTTCAGTTCTAAGAAAGACAAAAGCAAAAAGAATAAGACGGATCTTAGTGCGCAGAGTACTGAATCGTCTGGTTCGGAAACATTTTACTTACTCAGTGCTAACAAAAATGATAGTAAAAAAGATAGTAACAAAATAAAACCAAAAAATAAACATGCAAGCGCAGAGCATACAAAGGAAACTAAACAGAAAGATGATGAAGTCCAATGCAATAACGTTGATTCTACTGAAATGTTTAATGATTCTGCAAACAAGGAGTCTGAAAAATCAGTCCAATTCTCTGGATTCACAGCTATTGATCAGAATGAAATCACAAACTACCAAAAATTAATGCAATTTGTGTATGATAAAATCATACCCACTGATAGTGAAGATAACAAAAGTACTAAGGAGAGTCCATCTGCAAATTTGAATGATACCAGTCTTGTTTTCAACCCTGATGATCCAGTGGAATTGTTAGAATGTGAGCCTACTATGCCCATGTTTGATAATGCATCGATTGAACTCCCTGGACCAAAAAGATCAAAAAAGAATAAGAAGAAGACAGAAATCGTAAACAATGAACCACAATTTATCGAACGTAATGGATGGCATTGTTACCCTATAAATTCAAAAGAAACTAAGTTGTACAAAAAAGTCAAAATTTTGTTGGAGAAACTACCAGAATCCTTTGTTCAAACTTACATGGAATATCAAGACGTTATGGACAAAGATTTAGAGGATGAGGAAGTAGACAGGTATGTGGTTATTACTCATTATTATAATATCTATTTTGCCATAAATAAAATTCTAATTTTCATATTCTTTTAGGTTAACAAACTTACAGTCACTAAATAGATCAATCAGTGTCAATATCAAGGATGGAAAAACTAAGAGTCGTCCGAAGGGATCTGGCAAAGAGACAGCTAGTGGACAGAATTCTGAGAACATTTCCAATGCTCCGAGCCCCACATTCTCAGATAACTTTGACGAACTAGCGCGTTCCGATGACGAAGGACCCGCAGTAGAAGATGAAATACCACCACCCGTAAGTGAATCATTACATTTTAATAATCATCTGAGAGTATGTCTACCGTGCCTTGAAGATACAGTCGTGATCCTGGAGTGGATATAACTTGACGTGTTCAAATACTTATATCATCCTACTAATCATATCCTATTCTACTTCATATCCTACTATCCTATCCTACTTCCTACTATCCTACTAATATTATAAGTGCGAAAGTCTGTGTGTGTGCGAATGTTTGTTACCACGTATCTCCGTGACGACTTAACCGATTGTGATGAAATTTGGAATGTAAATGGTTTATGTTTTACAACACATAGGCTTACCTTAGTTTTGGAAACAGGATGTTAAAGTTTCTATGGAAAATGGTTCACGAATTTATCAAATTTTTATTATAATAGATGCCTGCGCGTTCTTCCGAGAACAATCTAGCGAAGAATCTTTTGATGGGCGATCACGACAGCGATTCCGATGGTGCTGGCGGAAAGAAAATAAAACATGAGCTGAAAGACCCTGACGATAAAACAGAGAAGTCTAAGAAAGCGGGACTGAAGTCGAAAAACATCGCGAATAATGTCGAATCCGGGTCATTAATGCTTACAGCTGATAAGATGATGAATAAGGAGTTGAATTTATTGCATGCGCCAGTATTATTGCAAGAACATGTTCCAGGGACATCAGCGAAAGGAACTAGCCCGAAAGAGGATAACAAATCTAATAAGGTAAATAGAAACACTACTTATCTACTTAACAATGTAGATGAAAGTTTCATTTTATATAATCACAATTTTGCGCTACCTATAACGGAGAAATAATGTAGCTTCCTTTTAACCAAACTAATATTATAAAGCTGAAAATTAGAAGATTAGCGAGTTTATATGTTACACAGGCCAAAACGCAACGGTAGCGCGATCTAATTTTTTCTGTGTCGCCATCCATACTAATATTATAAATGTGAAAGTAACTCTGTCTGTCTGTCTGTCTGTTTGTTACGCTTTCACGCCCAAACCGCTGAACAGATTAAGCTGAAATTTGGCATAGTTGAAGGTTGTATCCCAGGGAAGGACATAGGCTACTTTTTATCCCGAAAAAATTAAAAATTCCCGAGGGACCGCGGGTCACACCGCGGGAGGGCAGCTAGTCTATTATGTAGTAAAATGTCTCTGTCTGTCTGTCTGATTGTTACCTTTTCACGTCTAAATCAATGAACAGATTATGCTGAAATATGACATGGATAAAGATGTCCCAGGGACGGACATAGGCTACTTTTTTTTCAAAAATAATCATGGAGGGCGTGAATTAAGGGTTGAAAGTTTGTATGGAGAGTTGGAAGTTCCAGTTAAAGGTAACTAGATGGCGTTGCTAATTTATTCTATTCTGTGGCACAATTTTTATCTGACAAAAACATGTAAATGGTTATAATGTAGGAAATAGGAAATATTGACGAAAACTTCGAATATCTAATTAGTGACTAAGTAACTACTATAAAATACTACCTACCTATTCTGACAATACCTATTATTTTAACTTAATTTAATTTACCAATTGCTTACATAATTTTATATACTTACTTACCATTATTTTATCTTAATTTAATTGACCAATTAATTTTATATACCTACCAAACTGACGTTGCAGTGCCCAACAGGGTGTATGTACCTTACACACTAAGCCTACCTAGACCTAAGCTATACCTATGTACATACAAGCAATGAATAAATGAATATGAATATGAATATGAATATGAATATGAATATGGCTGAGGCCGAAATGGCGCTATTGTTGCATTTTTAAAAGTTTCATACATTCTGTTGCAGTTTTCAGTTCTATGAGGTTTTCAAGTATGTTATTTTGCTGATGAAGTCGCGGGTACCAGCTAGTGTTTTACATATTTCTTTACAATACAATAGATAGCAAAAAAATAAAACCTCCCTATCATAAAGGAATATAAGATATAGATTTATTGGTTTGTTTCGTTTGCAGAAAAGCTCGTCGCGACATTCTAAAGATCGCGTTAAAAACGAAGACGACTCTTCTTCGGAGGAAGAGAAGCAATGGGTTTCTACTAAAGAGAAGTTACTCAAACGGATGGGCAAGAAAGAGGATGCTGTGTAAGTAATTTAATTAAAATGCAAGTTAATAATGCGATAGAATCCTATGTCTAGATTCATTCAAATTAGCAGAGTCCTACGTCTATGCATTCTAATTATCTAACTCTTGGGGTTAAAGAACGAATTTAAGACGGGTCCTATTACATGCTCTTTCTTTACATATTTATTACAGTACGCACAACCGATTTTTAGGAATTAGCGTACATCTGGTCAACTTCCTCGCTAGTCGATTTAACTAACTCGCCAGTTTACTCATGAGACAGTTTCTAAATTTGTTAATTTACTTATTTGTCAGTTTCACTAAGTTGTCAATTTCCCTATTAAGTTGTTTTCCTGATTCGCAAGTTTCCTTGTTCATCAGTTAGTTTAGATTGTCAGTTTTTCTATTTCGTCTTCGTCTAAAATCGCAATTATTTATCCTGATGCTATGAAAAATTTAACTAACAGAACTATAGCATAGGTTACGAGGAGCGAAGCGACGAATGGTTAGGTGTATAGTGAACAACCACGCGCACGAGCCGAGCGAAGCGTGCCGCGGTAGCGGCCGGCGAGTGCCATCATGAGGATCACGATTAGTGAAGCTGACAAATAACGAAATTAGCGGATCGCAATACTGTCAATTTTGCAAAACTGACATCCTAGCAAAACTGGCAAAGGAGGAAACTGACGAATCAGGAAAATGACGAACTAGCGAAATTATCAACCCACCGAAACTGTCTAATGAGTAAACTGGTGAATTGATAAAATTTACTAGCGGGGAAATTGACCAGATGTACGCTAATTCATTTTTAGCTCTCTGAAGTGAAGTGCACTAAACGATTGCGCAGGTTTGGTAGAGTAAGCGAGATGCGACAAACTAAGCGAGTGAGCGAGGCAGCTATACATGTCATCAAAAATGGGTTCTGCGCAGCTACTTCAGAGAGCTAAAGATTGGTTGCGCGTACTGTACTTTGATTCTTTAGAAATACAGTAAAATGTGTGTTATTTTAAAACATGTTAAGCACATCAATTTTTTTTCAGTGCCGATGATGCAAAACGCGCCAAGCTTGTAAACGAATTCATAGAGAGGCGAAATGAATCTGAGCGTAAAAACAAACGTGAATCACATCTAGGTCGGAAGGGACGTATGAGGAGGAAGGCGCTAGAACGCCAAAAACAACTTAGGTAAGCATAGTACTATTCGTATTATAAATGAGATCGTTGTATACATGCGGAAGGTGTGTGTATGTGTGTGTGTGCGAATGTTTGTTACCACGTATCTCCGCGATTGTGACGTTTGGAATGTAGATAAAAGATAGATAATTCGTTATTGCATACCACATCGAAAAATACATACAGAAAAAAGACACTTTACTTATAGGTAACTGGCGGCCTTATCGCTGAAAGAAATGTAGATGGTTTACGTTCTGGAATAATAAAAAAGTACGTGAGTGTCGTGGAACACTCGGTTGGAACGAAGCAAAGAGTACTTTTCTATACTGGGAATATAATAAATTGTCATTTAGGTATCCTAGAAACGCTCTTCCGTACTAACAATGTAACAATCTATGGACTGTGTCGCGGCTACGCATTTTGCACTGTGACAATTTGACATATACATGTCTCGTGACGGTAAAATGGAACAACATTTTTTTTTCTTATTTTTCTTCGATACCGTCCGAAAAGGAACTTCGTTTCAATAAAATACATCTATTTGAACCATTCGCAATGTTTTTTATTGCTTTCAGATTTTTGTCAAACGAATTGTACAATGAGGGCGATGGTATTGTGGGGGGCAAAAGAGGCGCCGCCGCGGGTCTTTTCAAAGGTCGCCGTAATATCAGAAAAGTAAGCTCGTTACTTAGTTATAAGCTTATCTATCTAGCCGCGCCGAATTGTCAATTCAATAGCAGCCATTAGACGCACAATCTTTCGCGTGTGATTGCGCGCGGGAAAGCCTGCACGCAATCGCGAGTGATAATTTTGATGCTACGCGTTCTTTCACGCGCGATTACTCGTTTGTTCTTGTCAAAACCCTATAGTGCGGTAAAGCCTGTACGCGCAATCGCGAGTGATATTTTTTTAAGCTTGAAGCTACGCGTTCTATCACGCGCGATAGATTGTGCGTATAAAGACTGCTAATAGAAAAAATGCTGCTGACGTCAGAAGCTTGCCGCATTTTCTGACTTCATCAGCATTTTTTCTATAGAAAAATATATTTGAATGTGCGCGATGTACATTCAAATAAAATTCCAAACTTTCTTTGATATTAATAAAACGTTGATTTTCAGGTTATTGACAAAAAGTCTCTGGCGCGTAGCACAGTCGTTGCTAATATGGAGGAGTTCGAGAGGAAACGAAGACTGAATATGAGACAAAACAAACTGGTGAGGATTGTAACTAGGTCAAGTACCTAAGCCATTGATAATGCATTTGATTTGTTACCCAACCCGCACACCAAAGAAACTGTATAGTTTGGGATGTTAAGAAGTTACACAATGTTTTGTTGCGAATTATGGGTTAGGTTAGGAATGATTGTGTCATATGTAATGACGACCTCTGTGGCGCGGCGGGACCAATATTTGTATGATCTACAAATATTTGTCTCGGTTCTGGGTGTTTCTATGTATAATATGTATGTATTTACAAACAAAAAGTATATAAGTAGTATATCAGTCATGTAGTACTCGTAAGACAAGCTCTGCTTACTTTGGGGCTAGATGATGCTGTGAGAAAAAAGTCCAGCATTTTTATGTAAGGTGGAATTGAACCCAGGAGTCATTTTGTCTTAGATAACTTCTCTTTATATACTTTATTCATGTCTTTTTGACGCTAACTACACTCAGGGACAAAAGTAAGTTCGTATGAGTCAGTCGCCAACTCTGGTGACGGAGTTTTTAGACCGCCTTAAGGCCTCCGTCATGGCTTAACGACTTTAATAGCCGGGACCGACAATTTAACGTGCCCTCCGAAGCACGGAAGCGCTCAGATGAAAATGCCACTGGCGGTCACACATTGACTCACAGACCGTTTCGAACGTTGCTTAACTTCCACGATCTATCAAGAACGACTAAGCAAGCACGACCACGAGACTGATTTAGGGGACCGTAACAAAATTTTAGAAATTTCTTAAAGTAAATGCACACAAGAAAATGAGCCGAGTTTAGACCAAGTCTATCTAAAAAAACTGTCCCTAGAAAAACGATCTTTAAATACTCGTACATAGAACGCTTTTTTGTGGTAACAGTTTTGTTTTGACATGTGTCAACATGGAGTTCAACTAAGGTTTTACGTTTTTGTAATAAGCAGCAATAAGTTTTGTAATAAAAGCTTCTAGATAATGTTATTCCACAAAATCCACGTAAAAATAAGTTTGTATCAATAGTAGTATAACTTAACTCACAAATAATCAAAACTCATTAAACACACATTGAAAAGTAATATAATTTAATACGTTTCTCTAAATCAGTCCCTGATGGTATATCATCACTTGGATACTTAATACGAGGATTTTGAAAAAAAAAAACTTTGTATAATTCAAGGATCTTTTTTTAAAGTTTCATGGCTTTTCAGAGAGAGGTGCTGGGCTGCGAAGAAGGCGTGAACGTGCTAGTCATAAACGACGAGGTTTGCTTGGAATACGACTTCGTGGAGCAAAGGCCCGTTGTCACCGTTCATCAGTTCTTCACCAAAGTCATGAAGGCACATCAGGTATGATGTAAACAAATATGGGTGGTTCAAAATTTGAACTCTTCAGGGCAGCTACATTTTTAGTTAGAAGGTTTTGTTCATAGGAAACTAAAGGGTTAGATTCAGGTGATATAAATTAATTTGTTCTAATATTAGACAGGTCTCTGGTGTTATATGTGATCAGAAGATGCCCTCTCTGCAACTTAAGGGGAAAATATACAAATTGATCATTAGACCTGTCGTATTGTATGGATCAGTGGATGGTAGGGGTAGGCCTTAGGTGGATATGTTTGTGAAAAGAGTTAGTTTTTATATGACGAGTGATAGAGGGAAATGGAAGAAAGAAACATGTTGTGCCGACCCCACTTTGTGGGATAAAGGCAGGAAGAAGAAGATTGGACATTCGTTCTCAAAGACAAGTGCTTTTTTCAAAACTTAGGGAGGCTTGATCCTAGAGAATGTGGCTTGGAAATACAGCCGTGAAACAGATTTTTTGTAAATTTATATTTTAAATGTTCCCACAGTATGAAGGTGTGAAGTTCATGTGGGACGCGTGTTTCGAGAGCCTAGCTAGGATCGAGTCGGGGCACGGCGGCGGCGGGTGCATCCTCGCGCATTGCATGGGACTTGGCAAGACGCTACAAGTGCTCGCTTTACTACACACTGTGAGTCATTATTTTTTTCTCCTCAAGTGAAAAGTTGTTTGAATCACACGAGAGCAAAATAATTTGTTACAGAATTCTAACGTAGAATAGTGATTCAATAATAGAATCCTTCGCTTGTTCGTGATTCAAACTCAGCACTCGCAACAAAATCTAATTTTGCTCTCTTGTGGTACAATATACTATTTTCACTTAACCTATAATGTCACTACTTGGCAAAGGTCCCCCTTTATCTTCCACTCCCTGCACTCCAAGGGTGACGCAGTCAAAGACAGTCAAATTATTTTCTCTAACTGTCATGACCAGATATTAAACGTTGATGACAAGCTAATAGAAGCGTGTTAAAATATTACATACATACATAAAATCACGCCTCTTTCCCTATGGAGTAGGCAGAGACCACGGATCTCCACTTGCTACGATCCTAACACACAACTTTTGCCTCATTCACTCTCACTACATTCTTATACATGCTCGCCGGTTTAGCGTACTTTTGACCTGGCCCTTCTCCAAAATGTTGCTAATTAAAATATGAATCTGAAAGTTTGTGAGTATGTTTGTGTTTCAATCACACCTGAACCAATTTCGTTTTGAATAGCGTATAGACCATTCAAAATGTCGATACCACGCTAGCAAAGCTGCGAGCTGAAGCTATTTGCTTACACAGAAGAAGGTTGTTTTTGTTAAAACATTATTTCAAAGTTAGATATTAAATTGTACTAAATATTACGAGTCCTATACGAGAGGCCTATACCCAGCAGGCAAAGCCAGGTTGTGGATGATGATGATGAAAATATTACGAGTATCTGCAGGTATTGACACACCCACGCGCGAATATGCACCGAGTGCTAGTTTGCTGCCCGCTGTCAACCGTCTTGAACTGGGTCGACGAGATTCACAAGTGGATTGGACCAGTCACCAATGACATCAAGGTACTGCACTAGCTCCTTTTACTGGCTCTCCATCGAAGCTTGACTATTTTAGTTTTAAGATGGATCACCTAGAAATTGTTCTCCTGGTTCTTTACGGCATTGGTCGCGAACGAGTAGCGGTGCTACAGAATAAATGATTTTAGACTTTTGCCGGCTGCTACGCTTGTGCGATATAGATTTTACTTGTCAATTCAGGATGTCCTGCGTATTTCTGTATGAGATTATCTTCAGACAATTACAAAAATATATAAAAAGCCATCAAGGACATCTGCTGCTCCTCCTTTTTTCAATAGGGTCTTTCATTTTAAACTACACAAACTGGCAAGGCCTCATTTTTTGGTTGTGAATAGACGTTTGACGATATCAATTTAATTCCTAAGCCAATTTAAGTTTTCACTTCAAAATTTATCATTTATTGATTTTTTTGAATTGTTGATTGTTGCATAATGATTTTCAAGGAGAACAGGCGTTCCACCAATCGCAGCGCAGCTACATCACGAATGGGCTTAGTTATACAAGAAGCTACAATCAATTGAAAGGATAGTCTTAATCGATTTTCTCGGGATATTCATAACAAAACAAAAAAAATATCATAACATAAATATTTTTTTATTTATTTAACCCAACTCCTGAATTAATTAGTATAAAATGAAAGACCCTATATAGTGCTAGAATATGTTTTTGTCATTATATTTTAAACTTTTCAAGCCGCGAAAACTGAGAAGGAAACTGCAGGTAAAATATTATAATCTTGAATTCCTAACTTCTTTATATCTATTTCTTACCTTTCTCTGTAACCAATTGTTTTGTGATTTCATGTACAGTCAGCAAAAACAATTATCAACACGTAGATAAGTACGTTCCCACCGAACTTAAGAACGTTACTCATCTATTTTGCTAAGTAAATATAGATACAATTTACTTTTAAAATACTACCAATCTAAATGGGCTTGCAACTGTAAAAGGTGAGCATGTGCCAAAGGTATATTTAAATTTATCTTAGTATGACCAGACATCTTCAATGGATGTTGAATGTCTAAAAATCTAAAAAAATGTTCACGGCACAGAATTTTAGCATAAATACTGTGTAAGATTTCAGTAAACATCAATAGCCGAGTAACTTTCTTAGGTATCTTTACTGCTGACAGGTCATATATGAATAACTTACTTTGTCGCCTAGGTTTTTGAGCTTTCAAAGCTCAGAAAAACCTACGAGCGCGCCTACCAACTCGAAGACTGGTACAACGGCGGCGGTATCTTCATAATCGGTTACGAGCTATTCCGTAGTTTGACCACACTCGATCCTGAAATCGATGAAATCCGACCCACAATCATCAACAAGATACGAAATGCATTGCTAGACCCGGGTCCCGATATAATAGTGTGTGATGAAGGACATTTACTGAAGAACGATTGCTCTGTCCTCGCGGTCGCTATGAGTCGAGTGGTCACGAAACGAAGGATCGTACTCACAGGCACGCCTATGCAGAATAATCTGAGAGAGTATTTCTGTATGGTGAACTTCATCAAGCCTAATCTACTTGGAACTTACTCTGAATACTCCAACAGGTACGTATTTTTATTTTCCGATGTCCGATTACCATTGTCATCTTCCCTTACAAAAAAATTCCCAACCAGTCGAGAGTATTTTTAAGGTACGGGATAAGAACTGCTAAAGTCCAAATAGGCTTTTAAAAATAAAAAGCGGGCCACTTTGTAGTATCTCATTACGACCGTAGATATCTATCATCTCATCTAACCACATAGATGAATAATGCTGGACATTTCAGAGCATCATCTAGTCCCAAGCTAAGGAAAGCTTGTCCTATGAGAACCAGATAACTGATATTACTTATATACTTTTTTGTTTGTAAATACATACATATTAGGTATACATAGAAACACCCAGACCCGGGATAAATATTTGCAGATCATACAAAAATTTATCCCGCGGCGGGGATCGAACCCTCAACCTTCTGCGTCCCAAGCTCTCACCCACTGCGCCACAGAGGTCGTCCAATATAGCTCAAGTACCATTAACTTCATATTTACAGATTCGAAAATCCAATAATGAACGGCCAACATCGAGATTCCGTTGAGGAGGACATCAAACTGATGAAAGCTCGAACTCACATTTTGCACAAAGTTCTAGAAGGTTGCCTCCAAAGGCAGGAAGCGTCAGTGCTATACCCATATCTCCCTAAAAAGCACGAATACACTGTGTTCATTCCACTGACGAAATGCCAGTGGGATTTATACCATCATTACATGGATAACTATGCCAAAACATCCAAGCAAAGTGTGTTGAGGGACTTCCATATACTGCAGAAGATATGGTCGCACCCGCAAGTGTTGCACAGCTTTCAGATGAAAGCGCGTGATAAGAAAGACAAAATTAAAGGTATGTTTCGTTTATCTCTCTCTCATTCTAGGTGAGCTTGGAAGTGCTTCTTACTTAATTGTGCTCTCTTTCTATTTGAATTACAGTATTAAAATTTCGGAGATATTCCATAAAATATTTGACCGTGATATCTGGATAGTCTTCTTCCTGCCCTTATCCCACTTAAGTGGGGTCGGCACAACATGTTTCTCTCTTCCATTTCCCTCTATCACCCGTCATATCAGAACTCACTCCTTTCACAAACATATCCGCATTCACACAGTCTATCCATCTTTTCTTAGGCCTACCCCTACCGGTATATCCATCCACATTCATACTCAATCATTCATATCTGGATAGTGGTAATATAAAATCAAGCCTCTTCTCTATTTGATATGATCCATAAAAGTTTATATCTATAGAGATACTCTTGGTCTCCTACTCTTACTCTCTCTACTTTTTATAGAAATCGAATCTGCAAAGAAAAATTACTTCTTACGTACAGTACGCACAACGAATCTTTAGCTCTCTAAAGTAGCTGCGCAAAGCCCATTTTTGATGACGTCTAAAAGACGAAGACAGCTTTGTATAGCTGCCTCGCTCACTCGCTTAGTTTGTTGCATCGTGCTATCTCGCCTACTCGTGCAAACCTGCGCAATTCTTTAGTGCACCTAACTTCAGAGAGCTTAAGATCCGTTGTGCGTACTGTACAATTACTTATTACGCGTTGATTTGTAATCAATTCTCATTATTGTAGCGGAAAAAATCGAAGACGATCTTGCTCTCGCCGACCAAGAGGCGGATATTAAACCGGCGGAAACGGAAGTGTGGTGGCTCCAGTACCTATGCGAAGGCGCCATGTTGGATTCCCTGGATAGCTCCAACAAATTCGTGGCCGTGTTCAGAATACTGCATGAGTGCGTCGCTTTGGGAGACAAGATGTAAGTTAAAACGGATTTACATAAGTAAGTGTAGCATTTTCATTAATCACAGTTTACCAAATGGGTCGTGGTGTAGCAACGTTGCAAAGTCCTGTGCGGTCACTAAAGTAGATGGCGGATGGTTTTTTTTTTCCCCTTTTAATATCTGCAATCGGCTGTATAGCCATAATCAGATCTTTTCATTGGAGTCATTGTTTTAAGGCGCCCTTCCATTGATTTACGCTTTCTCCGTTATTTAGGAGATTCTGGGCTAGTGTGTTTGTGTGTGTTCTTAGTCTTTCCTTGTACTTTATGGCATATTTACAGACTTCTTTGACGGTTGGCATTTCCAGGTATTCGTGTATTTCGGTGTTTCTTACAAACCAGTGAGCTTTGGAGATGGTTCTTAGAGTTTGAGTTACTGGCTGTTCCCCTGTGTGTTCGATGGCGGATGGTAGAGTTAATTTTCGGTCCCGCTTTTAAGTCATTTAGCCATGACGGTGGCCCTAAGACGGCTTAGAAACTCCCTCACAAGAACTATTTTAACTTACCATGAATCAGCTCAATGTGGATCGATAGAAGGCAAATTTATAGTCCATATCAACGTAATACCAAGACCCTATTATAAATAACTCATACGAACTTACAATGAATCACCTCAACGTGGATCGGTGGAAAGTATATTGTCCATACAAACTATTCGTCATACAAAGTTATTCTTCCTTTTGAGCTAGGTCATTCTACGTCTCTTCTATCGCACGCTCCTTTTTCAGATTGATATTCTCAACATCACTGTTCTGTCTCGACGCGCTCGAATATTTCTTGAAGAAGATCAACAAATGGAGTCTCGGTCAGGAATACTTCCGGCTGGACGGCTCGGTGCCGGCTGAAGTACGACAGAAGTGGTGTCGGGAGTTCAACGCAGAGAATAATGTCAAGACTCAGTGAGTAACTCCAAATGTATAATCATGCTAATTTAGTTAATAATAACGCTGGATAATAAATAATAACGCTGGACTTTCCACACAGCATCATCTAGCCCCAAAGTAAGCAGAGCTTGTGTTATGGGTACTAGATGACTGATAAACTACTTATATACTTTTTTTTGTAAATACATACTTTTAGGACCAGGAGTAGGAATTAATTAAAAAAAAACATTTATTTTACAGATAAACAATAATTTACTCAGTTTTACATAAATCAACACAAGTATGCAAACAAACAACCATTATCCAAATAAAACCACATAATAAATCATTTAGGTAAATAACAATCGATTAAGCAAAGAATAATTACGACTTACTGCAAATTGCACCGACAACCAACCAACTAGACAACCTCACTGTGCGACGTTCCATGAGCAAATGGTCCGAGAACGTTTCCACAGCGCCATTTATACCAGTCGGTCGGGTGACGTCACAATTTGCAAAACAACAACCAAAATCACTAATACGGCCTCTCCTGATCGTGCGCCGTCCTCGAGCGCATCTTTAAGGACCCCTGAGGCGAGATGCTTAAGGGCCAGATGAAGGCCCGGCCATGTCTCCGTCATTATCATCGTCTGTGCCTGTTGATGAGAGAAAGGTTAAGTCACAAAATCCACGGAAATTGCCTATGCTTCCATCCTTCACTCATACAAGGCCACTTTTCACAGATTCACACTCAGCTACCTATTTAATCCTCTACGAGCGCTCATTACATCAACATACATCATCTGTCACATGACTCAAAATCATTCATTCTCATACTTGCTGTACGTACAGATCGATCAAACGAACCCCCCACACGTTAGAAACGTGTCTGCAGGACAAAGTCCACACGTGTTACAAAACACGTCTGCAAGGCCAAAGGCCCCTATGCATTTCAAAAAACGCATCTGCAGGACAAAGTCCATACGTGTTACAAAACACGTCTGCCAGGCCAGGGAGACAGCAAGCTCTGAGATTTGCCCGCGTTCAATGCTCGTGCCGCTACGTGAAGCGAAACTTTCGCCCCATGTAGATGCACCTCACACACGCACCGTTGACGCACCATGCATGTGTGATCCAAGCAAATGTCTGTAACATAAAGCATTAAGTTTAACACACGCTTACTTTCAAAGAAGGCGGCACAACTCTCGGGACACCATTCTCCCTTCCAAGGCACCATATACTGGGCTGCAGCTTGGGTGGTTTTACCCCGCGCACCATTTAACAGTTTCAATTCATAACGGTCACTTGGTAACACCTTAATAACATTGTATGGCCCTCTCATACCAGAGTCGAGTTTACCCGTGGACTGAGAGTACTTGATGACAAACACTTGATCATTCACTTTATAAACTCTGGGAGGGTGTCGTTGACGGTTTACATGGGAATCTTGCTTATCCTTATTTCTCTTTAGCAAGTCTTTGGCTCTGCTTCTGCTAATCTCTCGCATTGCCTCATGATTAGGGTTCACGTTCTCAATTGCGATGTCGCGGATCAGTGCACGAATGACAGGAGTAGTCGAATTAGTGCCGATTAATAAGTACAAAGCTGAAAATTGAGTGGTTTTCTGTTTAGTCACATTTAATATTAACTGGATTTTACCTAATGATTCAGACCAAGTTGTGTTTTTATTACGAGTCTCTACGCGAATCATGTTGAGAACGGTCCGCACATAACGCTCGGCTTGTCCATTTGCATGGTGCATTTCCGGTGTTATGTGGTGGATGTCACAGCCAAGGTCTGACAACCAATTGACAAAGTCAGACGCTTCGAACATGCGACCGCGATCGCAAACTAGTAGTTTCGGGGCACCGAATAATGAAATCGCATTGTCAAAAACGCGCTTGAGTTCGGCGGTGTCTTGTCTATACATGGGGTACAACAAGCAATACTTCGTGAACGAGTCCACCAGTATGAACACGAACTTGTACCCGTTAGACTCGGGCAACGGACCAAGGACGTCAGCGTGAACTGTGTTGAAGGGGACCTCAGGTTTCTCCCATGACGTAATGGGCTGACAAGGAGCTCGGGGAACTCGCTTTTTAGATATGCAGATCAGACAATGGGATATGTACTTTCGTACAAAAGGCTGAAGGCCAGGGAACCAAAAATGTTTTAGAATGAGGTCTAGTGTCTTTTCCGCTCCAATATGTTCGTGCTCATCATGAAAAACGCGCAACAAACTGAGCCGGTGTCCTTTTGGGATGTAGCATAAAAGCCTCGATTCTTCACCTACTGGTGAATAGCGGTAGTACAGGACATCATTCTGACAGACATAGCGATTTGAATCTAAAAGACCGCTATGAAGTTTCTGTATCATGTCCTGAACCTCTTTGTCAGCAGACTGGGCCATTTGTGCCCAGTTAAGCGGCCTATCAATATGATGGACTTGCGCCGTTGGTGGATTTCTGCTCAAATAGTCAGCGTGACCCATCATGACGCCTTTTCTATAAGCAATGGTGAAATTAAAGTCTTGCAAGTAAATCCACCAACGTGCAACTCGCGGTAGGAGATCCTTCTTACGCTCAGTGGCCTTCAGGGCGTTGCAGTCGGTTACTATCTTGAACTCTAAACCAACCAAATAATGTCTGAAGTGCTGCAATGCCCTGACAACCGCTAGCGTTTCCAACTCGTAAGAGTGGTACTTACTTTCTGCTCCTTGTGTTACCTTGCTGTAATAGGCTACTACCCGTTTATGATTTTCATCATGTACCTGCATGAGGACAGCTCCATAGCCAACACTGCTTGCATCTGTGTGGAGCTCGGTAGGAAGGTTTGGGTCGAAAATTGCAAGTATCGGTTTACTAGTCAGTCGCTTGATGAGGTACTGACGGACCTCATCTTGTTCAGGTCCCCATTCAAATTTTACATCTTTTTTGGTAAGACGTGAGATAGTTGCAGTTTTCGACGCATACCCCTCGATGTATCGTCTGAAATACCCAGCCAGGCCTAAGAACTGACGGACCTGCTTTACGTTAGTTGGGACGGGTGAGTTAGCTAACGCTTCGACTTTTCGAGGGCTCGGCCGTACCTGCCCATGACAAATAACTCTGCCCAAGTATTCCACCTCTGTAGAAAGAAACGAACACTTCCGAAGATTGATCGAGAATCCTGCTTCTGTAAGAGTTCTTAACACGTCACGCAATAAGCTGATTCCTTCATTGACAGTCATGCTCAATATTAATACGTCATCTATGTATACTAGCACATGACCTGACTCGATCAATTTTCGGAGCGTGTTGTTGATGATTCGCTGATACACAGTGGGCGAATTGCAGAGGCCAAAGGGCATCTTTAAATACTCATAATGAGATTCTGGGGTCACGAACCCAGTCTTATGTATTGACGCTTCATCAATCGGTATTTGGTGAAAACCTGATGCCATATCTAAACTTGTGAAGAATTTCGAGCTCCCAAGGCGATCTATGTGATCATCAATTAACGGAAGTGGATATCGATCCTTGACAGTGATGCGATTGAGAGCTCGAAAATCCACACACATCCTGTCTGTACCGTCCTTCTTTTTAACAAGGATGATTGGGCTTGCGTACTCGGAATCTGATTCCCTGATAATCTTTTTATCAAGTAAGTCTTTAACTATCTCGCGAACCTTAAGTTTCTCTTGGTAAGACAAGCGGTAAGGATGGTAGGCTACCGGCACATCACTTGTCAAATTGATGTGCATCTTACCTGTTTTGACAGTAGTAGTGGCGGTACCTGTTATTAAAAACGATCTAAAATCGTTGATCACGTTCATGAGGGAGCTATATTCCTCGCCTTGAAGAGGCGTATTTATCTTGTCGAGATCATCGGGTATTGACGAGTTAACGTTCAAAACAGTCGCTGGAGTGTGAGTCAAAAACTGGGAATCTTTTGTCCGAACAAAAGTTACACCGTCCCGATTGAGAACATCAGTACCGATGATGACGGGTGTACTCATGCAAGAAGAGGGCACAACGACCAAATCAACGTCGAGAGCAATGTTACTAAACTCGATCGTGAGTGTGACATATTCGTGAGAAACAACCTCGTTGGCACCAATACCTTTCAACACACAATGAGTTTGCTTCCGAGGTCCGGAGAAGTGTTTCAAAGCCGATGACGAGATTAGAGACACATTAAGGGCGCCACTATCTATTAGAACGTCTATAGGAATGCCCTGTATCACGGCGGTGATGATATCACTGTTGCGAGCCGCTTTGGAGGGTGTGTCACACAAGTTTACCTTACGTTGATCTATATTGCGACCCTCAGATCGAGCTTTGGCAAAACAATCGGTTTCTTTGTGCCCGGTCTTTTTGCAGAACGAACACGTGATCTTTGAAAAATTCTCGGAGGTCTTACGCTTCTTAGGACAATGTGCACTTATATGTCCAGTCTGGTCACAGTTATAGCACTTGCCACTAGATTTAGTAGCATTTCGTTTGTTATTGGCAAAACTAGTTGCTGAACGGTTATCAACTTTACTACGACCAGGCTTGACATATATAGCCAGAAAGGAAACTATATTTTCAGTTGTTAGGTTGGCATTCATCGCTGCCGCTTTAACCTGTGCATCATTGATGCCGCGTATGATTATGAGAACCATCAGCTCCTCACTAAGGCCCTGAACTATACGCAGACGTAGTAACGAGCGACGGGCGTATTCGGCGTATGTGGGGAATTTATCGGAAGTTGTGTTCATAACATCAAACAGTGTTTGTGCGTAGTCAATCTTTTGAGGGCAAAGAGATCTAAATTCTTTCATGAAATTAGACCACGAACGGTCATTAGTGGTCCACTCGTTGAGCCAGGTTTTAGCGTCCCCTTTAAGGCAGTGAGCGACACGCGACAAACATTCTAGATCTTCCCAACGGTTGGCTAACCTAGCGCGTTCCACCTCGTTACACCACACCTCAAAGTTATTGACAGCCGGATCAAAGTTAGATACAAAGTAATTTTGCGATTTTACTTTGTTTACTGCAAGAATAGCATCAGCAAGTGATTGTGTCACTGATTGGGCGTCATTCGAACGTTGAGGAGTGCTGGCAGGAGTGGAAGGCAACACGGTTTGAGATGCACTCGTGGTGCTTTCTTCGATAGCATTTAACCTAGCCATAATCGAACCTAGTGCCTGCTGTATTGATACATCGCGATCGCGAGTATGGGAACTACCCTCATTACTACGAGAACGCGAACGAGACCGACGGCGGTGTCGGTGCGATTTGCGGCGCTTTGCTTTACTACAACGAGGTGACTTGGTAGACCTCTCTCGTGAACGAGATGAACGTGGCATCACGGATTTAGAATAATGGTTGCTTGTTTTTAGATCGAAAATAAATAGACCGAGGCAAATACTACTACTGTGAGCTATGGGACAATCCCACTTCTGATTTTAGGACCAGGAGTAGGAATTAATTAAAAAAAAACATTTATTTTACAGATAAACAATAATTTACTCAGTTTTACATAAATCAACACAAGTATGCAAACAAACAACCATTATCCAAATAAAACCACATAATAAATCATTTAGGTAAATAACAATCGATTAAGCAAAGAATAATTACGACTTACTGCAAATTGCACCGACAACCAACCAACTAGACAACCTCACTGTGCGACGTTCCATGAGCAAATGGTCCGAGAACGTTTCCACAGCGCCATTTATACCAGTCGGTCGGGTGACGTCACAATTTGCAAAACAACAACCAAAATCACTAATAATACATATTATACATAGAAACACCCAGACCCGAGACAAATATCTGTAGGTCATACAAACATTTGTCCCGCGGTGGGGATCGAACCCGCAACATTCTGCATCGCAGGCGGACTTTCGCCCACTGCGCCACAGAGGTCGTCAGTTAGGGTACCATTTAAGGTCTTAAATTCTTTGCCCTAACTTTTTTTTGTTGGGACAAATAAATCAATCAGGTACGCGATGAAAACCCGCTTACTCAAAAACAATTATGTCATCAAATGACGCAAGTTTAACCCTTCTAGCTGTTCTCAATATTTTCTCTATAATTTGTTTGTTTTGTCCAATGTTTCCAATGCACAGCACAGCTTTGTTAACCTTGTAAAATGTAAAAATGTATTTATTGTTATTTATATTCACAAGTGAGTTGCTTATTCTAGGGTTAGGAACTTTTCATTAACCGACTTCAAAAAAAGGAGGAGGTTATATGTTCGGCTGTATGTATGTTTTTTTTTTTTTTATGTATGTTCACCGATATTTCCGTCAGTTGTGGACCGATTTCCAAAATTTTTTTTTTTGTTTGAAAGGGTATACTCTCATAGTGGTCCCATATAAATTTTATTCCTGAGGGATTAATAGTTTTCCCGTAAAACTAAAGCAATCACTGAACTTTAAGAAAATTGTGGCCCGATTTCAAAAAATTTTTTTTTATTAGAAAGAGGTATACTCTCAAGGTGGCGCCATATATTTTTTTCCTGAGGGATTGACAGTTTTCCCGTAACATTCAAAAAACCTCATTCTCACTACACAACACATCGTGAGTCACAATCTGAGTCAAACATTAAATAGTTTGAAAGGGTATTACACCCGAGGTAGTCCAAAATATTTTCTTTTCCTTATGGATTGATAGTTTTCCCCCTTGCTGAACTCCGGTGTGTCCTTTAGTAGGTCTGCCCATGACTTCTCTTATCCTTTCCTACTTAAGCTACGATAAGCAAAGTCTTAATGTACTCTTAGCTTACTATATTATTTACACATACACTTTTATTTACACATTATTTATTTACTTACACTAAAAAGTGAAAAATAAAAATTTTTGAAAAAAAAAATTGAACCGACTTCACAGAACACAAACAGAAGAACCTTCTACACACTAAAAAGAGAAAAATAAGAATATAATTTGAAGTCGGTGCCAAGTGAATACGATTAGGTACCTATAAAAAAAAGAAATCGGGCGATAGCGTACCAGGATACAATTTTGCACCCAAGTTCTTTTGAATTTCTTAGATGTAAATGAATAGTTGGCACCGACTTCAAATTATATTCTTATTTTTCTCTTTTTAGTGTGTAGAAGGTTCTTCTGTTTGTGTTCTGTGAAGTCGGTTCAATTTTTTTTTTCAAAAATTTTTTTTAAGTTTAGTAAACTTGTGTTAGAAGAGTCCCCTCTTTCTTAAGGTCATTAAAACACTTGTGTGAGGGTTGATATCTAGTTAGTTATAGAACCTTGGCGTGCTCAGCTTAGATACTTTCGATTCTCGCGGCGTAACAAATAGTTTTTATGTGTCATCTGCATAGCGATTCATACTTCAGCGGTGCATCCGCGATGAAACCGTTCCGTGGAATTGATCCAAAACCGTTTCCTGCACTGCGATCGGTTGAACAGCTGACCGCTGATTTACCATGGTACAGGTAGTTTCTACTACCTACGATACCGTGACTTTATTATTGACTAGCTGCGTTCCCGCGATCCCTCGGGATTTGTTAATTTTTTCGTGATAAAAGGTAGCCTATGTCCTTCCCTGGGATACAACCTTTAACTATGCCAAAATTCAGCTTAATCTGTTCAGCGGTTTGGGCGTGAAAGCGTAACAAACAGACAGACTGAGTTACTTTCACATTTATAATATTAGTATGGACAGTATGGATATGGAAGTATGGATAGTATGGATAATCTTCCCCAGATTATTCCTGATATCGACGCGAGCGGGCTGCCTCGGCCTGAACATGACGGCTGCGAATCGCGTCATCATACTCGACACGTCGTGGAACCCCGCGCACGACATACAGAGCATATTCCGAGTGTACCGCTTCGGGCAGAAGAAGGACTGCTATATCTATCGGCTTGTTGCTTTGGTAAGAAATTGGGTTTTTTTTTAATGATGTATGGGTCGGCTCTTGACCTTGAAACTTACACAGGCAAGAGTGAGGTCTACGATGGAGCGAGCTTACCCAGAAGGTGACTATTAACTCTGTTCTTAAAAACAACAGGGTCGTAGCTCAGCGGAAATACAGATGCTGGAAGCAATAATATATATAATAACAACAATAATATCATATTTCCCCCAAGGTAATCCCAAAGTTTATGATAATTAGGTTATTACTTACCTATTTATCATAAACTTTCCCCAAGTTCTCAAGTTATTACTTCAGATCAAAATCATCTGCTAGATGCAAAAGGATAATGGTGATGATGATAATACGTGTGTTTGATCTGCAAATTAAGCCTTCAATGCCCAGTGCTGGGCAAAGGCCCTCCATAAGAGAAATCCTATAGTAAATAGATTCCTTCTAGGAAAGCATGCTTCATCTTAGACCTCACTATCAAATCAACTATTGCTTAACATCAGGCAGAGTGAGCTCAAATGCTGACCTATTTAAATAATAATAAAAAATAATAAGAGGTTAAACCATCGCCTATTTATTAGATAGAATAAATAAATAAATAATGCTGGACATTTTCACACAGCATCATCTAGCCCCAAACTAAGCAAAGCTTAGGTATACTATGGGAAGCAGATAACTGATATACTACTTATATACTTTTTGTTTGTAAATACATACATATTATACATAGAAACACCCAGACCCGAGACAAATATCTGTAGATCATACAAACATTTGTCCCGCGGCGGGGATCGAACACGCAACCTTCTGCGTCGCAGGCGGACCTTCGCCCACTGCGCCACAGAGGTCGTCGAGAATCTTTGTCACAATTATTTTTTGTAGGGCACAATGGAGCAGAAGATTTATGAACGTTCAGTGACAAAGCAAGCTGTGGCGTGCCGAGTGGTCGACGAACAACAAATTGATCGCCATTACAACTTGGCTGAACTCACCGAGCTGTACAGGTATCTACACAGTTTTTTATATTGATGATTATGTAGTATAACTGACTACGCATGTTTTGCGTATTAGAAGGCCTAACATCCTAGCAATCGTAATAGATAAATAAAATAAATAATGCTGGACTTTTCACACAGCATCATCTAGCCCCCAAAGTAAGCAGAGCTTGTGTTATGGGTACTACATGACTGATATATATTCTATTTATTTGTAAATACATACATATTATACATAGAAACACCCAGACCCGAGACAAATATTTGTAGATCATACAAATATTGGTCCCGCCGCGGGGATCGAACCCGCAACCTTTTGCGTCGCAGGCGGGCCTTCGCCCACTGCGGTACAGAAGTCGTCATGTAATGTCTTTTGCTGGCGTTAACATACGTTAACCCTGAATCTACACAATATTTATTGGTCGCATGGAAACGGGAGTAAAATCACGAAACTCTTACTCTATGTTACCTATGCTCAGAAACGCCTTTACTCATTAGCTTTTGGCTCTAGAGAAACTATATTCCTAGTTAAAACATATCCTGTTGAATACAATTCTTCATCAATCAAAGTTCTTAGACATATCCTGTTGAATTGACGTCTTCCACAATCAGCTCACAGCTAAATCCTTTACAGTGTCGACGAGTTTGGTCTCACCGTAGCAGGCGGCGTAGCGGTCGGCGTGAACGACGTAGCACTGCTACGCGTAGCACGTGACGCGGCGATACATGCTGTCCACGAGCACGATTCATTGCTACGCGGCTCTGGGGAGCAGGGTCTGCCGGAACACGAGAGAGCTGCGGCTTGGAACCAGTTCCAACAGGAGCATGAGCATAAACGTGAGTCATTGGAGTAACCCGTCTTATTTCGAGGCCAACTTTGTCATCATTAGGCCCTATTTAGTGCTATCATGACGATCAGCGCGAAGAATATAATAATAAACTGAATATATCATTCGAACATTTTTGTCTTTACAGAGATGCAAAACGAGCTCAAGGCAAACAAAGCGGTAGTTGCCCTGAAGCGTCTCGAAATGAAACATCTCCGCCAACAGGCGCTATACTCTAAAGCAACCGAAGTGCCGCCCATCGAAACTAACGTCAAAGTGGAGCCAGCAACTGAATACCCCCTCCTAGTACCGATGGAAGAAACTGAACATTTCAAAAACAAAGGAAAACGGGGTAAAATTACCAAAATAGTCCAATGTAGAATTCCCATCGCTTCTACCCCTCAAGCCGGACCGAGCTTGCCACTGGAGCCGGAAGACCAAAACGAACTCGTCAAAAAGATCACCACCCTCCTGATCAAACATAATTTTATGCAGAAAAAATCTGGGCCCAAACAGATATCGGATCTCGTCGCCAAAGTGAGAAAGATGGTCGCAACCAGACAGCCGATAGCACTCGGGCCGGGATACGACGAGCTATCGTCCAGCATCGCTGAAGTCTTACTACACAGTAACGTCACTATGCCTGCGCTCACGGACGTCGAAGAACCTAAGCAGAAACTAGCGCCAAAGAAACTAGTTGAACCTGAGCCAGAAATACAGCCTGTGCCTGAACAAAAAACGGATGGGAGAAAGCGACGCAAAGCCGCCTTAGCAGCAGAAATGCAATTCGACTCGCAACAAGATATCATTGACCTCGACGACAGCGATGACTGGCAGAACGACGAGATCGTTCCCGACGAGATTCCCGAGCCGGTCATTGAACCCACACCCGCGAAAGAAAAAACCGCTAAACAAAAGGAAAAACCTAAAGAAATAGATTCGAGTATAGTTTTGAGCGACGACGACGGTACGCCAGAGGTCATTGACACGGCGCCGAAGACTGTATCCTCAGAGGAATCTGAGGATACAGAGGTGGTTGCCCTCCATCCATCTTTGTTGACAAATTCAAACTTCATAAAGATAGTCGCACATACATATTTGGCGGGTAACCCGATGATGGACGAAGACGCGGCGACGCTAGCCGCGCAGTATAGTACCCTCAAGACTTTGAAGGAAGCTGAGAGCGAAGGGAAGCCTATTGTAGGCGGTGCTGTTTATGATATCGCTGTGAAGGTAATTTCGTTTCAAACCTTTCACATAAAATATATTTAGGTAAAACATTAATAAAATATTACCTAAGTCAGAATTTTTCTACCTACCTAAGCTTATTTACATTATTTTATGATTTTAACAGGTTCTAGGCACAAAAGTCCTTAGAAAGCTACAAGCTGCGAACCCTAAAACAAGCAGTGAATCGAGTGTAGCCTCGAACCAACTGCAGTCCTTTTTGACTGAAAACTCCGCACCAGAAACTCCCGCGCAGGTGAAACCCGCGCCGACCCCGGCTCCGAAGAAACCTAAGATCGGGCCCAAGTCGAAAGTTGCGAAAGGAGTGCAGGAGCCGAAAAATATTCCCACTACATCCTCGGCCATGTAAGTCCTAGTACCAACCTTATTAACTAGACGATACAGCACATCACATGATGATTAAATAATTTTTCATATTCCAGATCTAAGAATGTGAAGACTGAGAAATCGTACTTCATCGCACCACGCGAAGAAAGCATTCTACCCGACGAAGAGGTCATAATAGAACCCCCGCCCGAACCGGTCGATAGAAAACCTATATTCCTTAGAAAAGTGAAGCTTGAGAGGAAAATTATGTCAAAGATTGCGGCCACACCCGTGTCCTTGGGACGGGGACCGGCGCCGCAGACACCGCCCGACGCGACTATATGCCTTGATAGTGATGACGAAGAACCAACGACTCCTATGAAACCTCTGCGACGTATCACAGTGAAAGTGCCAACATCAGCTCCTGCTCCCGTTCCCGTTGCATTAATGGGGCCTAACGCGCGCCCTATCCCCCTTCCCCCTCCCGCGCTCACGCCGATCGCAGAGCCGAGGTACTTCACGCTCTCAGCGTGCGGGACCCGCGCGATTCCCATAAGCGGACCGCAGCCAATACCGCTGATGGCTGGCAATGGAGCGCAACCGGTGCCTGTGACGTTGCTCGGACCCGGGACCGTACCGCAGCCAGTTATGATGTCGTTCGGGGCGAGCGGAATGCCGGTTCCCACTTCCGAACCCGTACCGGTATCCCTTGTCGGACCAGACTCGCGGCCTATCCCGATAGTTCTTTCCGGTCCTTCCGCGCCACCTCCGCAGCCCCCCAAAAGCATCGAATCCATAAGCCGGTCGGTCGCGTTTGTTGGCGGACAAAGCCCTCTTACACTACGATTCTCAACTCAACAAATGACTCCTCAAAGCTCGAGAGAGATTCAGAAACCTTCAGAAACTCACAGCGCGGTCGCTCCGCCTCGACCGCGCGCCGCGGCTCCGAGGAAACCCGCTCAACCCGGCGATACGTTGAAGATTATGAAGAATAATAAGACTGTTATCTTGAATAATCAATTGGGGAATAGCGAGCAAGTGAGTTACAGCGTAGCGGATGATCCTCCGCGGCCTCATGCCCCTGCGAAGCCCACGGTAGCCCCTACAAAACCCACGGCAGCCGTTGCGAAGCCCTCGGTCCCTGCGAAGCCCCAAGCTTCCACACGAATGGCGTCGCCCGTGCGTCGCCTATCTTCTTCAAGCAGCAGCAGCAGTTCCCGATCGTCCTCACCAGATCCGCTCGCCATTCTCAAGGACGTGGTTCACATCCAAGCGCCAAATGTCAGTAATAAGACTCCACAAAAACCGGCTCAGAAACCGCCGCCTCAGAAACAGCTGCCTCAAAAACCACAGACTCAGAAACAGCTGCCTCAAAAACCACAGACTCAGAAACAGCTGCCTCAGAAAACCAAACCTTCCAACCAGTATGGAGAGGCCAAGACTATGAAACTATCGACAGCCTCGATTAACCCCAAACCCGAAATGAAAGCCAAAGGAAAACCGATCAGCGCATCCGTTGACCTTACAACGCTCGACAGCCTCAGGAAAACTAACACCAGCGCGAAGAAACCTTTCAGTCTTTCCTTCGACCTGACCGACATGCCTGACAATGCTGGCTCCTCCAAAGTAACACCGAAAGCTAATCTAAGGAGCGGTTCGTTCAGAACAGACTCGAAAACCAACATTAAAGGAAAAAATAATCCGCCGCCTATTTCAACTAAATTGGTAGGCACTTCGAAGAGCATTATTTTGGATGGGAAATCTAAAACACTGAAAGTGGACAGCAAGAACACGTATGTATAACTTTCTTTGTACGCTAGTTTAGAAAACCATAGTTAATACGATTATCATTCGACGTTTAGAATACGTACTGATATGCTTATTTATTTTTTACGCCTATGATTAGAATAGCCTTTAATCAGATGAACAGCACAATTTAATTTTGTAAACCAAATAAACAATGCTCGATCTGAAAACTCCAAGCGAATGCTAGGGCATTATACATTTAAAACTGTTATTTTACTGTGCGATGTGTTTTTTCAGTGGTGCATCAATGCAAGTATTGAGTTCAAAGACGCTAGCAAGCGGCTCCAAGCAGAAGCCAGCAGATAAGAGACCAGCGCCTTCCTTGTCCGCGCCAGCTCCAAAGAAGAAAAAGACAGAGCGTGAGTATTTCATTTATTCAACAACAATGTATAAATTGTATGGGAAAGCGTGGGAAAGGACTGCACTGGACGGAGAAGAGTGGTGTTGTAGAGAGGAGAGCTCGCGACCCGTGCACCCACTGGCTTCACCCACCGGTGGGGGTAGGGGAAATTCCGGAATTACAACTAACAGACCTATAGCATAGGTTGCGAGGAGCGAAGCGACTAGTGGTTAGGTGTATAGTGAACAACCACGCACGAGCCGAGCGAAGCGTGCCGCGGCAGCGGCCGGCGAGTGCCAGATCCGAATTACCACTACACGCACCGGTGGGTGAAGCCAGTGGGTGCACGGGTCATCTCCCGAGAGGAGGCCTATGCTCAGCAGTGGGTGCAACCGGGCTGAATAGATAGATAGAATGTATTTCAAATATTATTATAGGTAAGTTTAAAAATAGCACATTCACGGTGTTCCGACACAAAGTAAATGCTCAAATCTAGGTGGTGATAGAATTTTATTGAACCGCTTTTGTAGTATCCATTTATATTTACATTTAACCTAAGGGATTGAGAGCGGTTTTCGCTTAGTGGGATGTACTCTCAACTTTTAACCAAACTGCAATCACATGGCTTTAACTAGATCAGGGCAGGAAAAGGCCACTATTGTTTGACTGGCTAAAGAGCAGTTATGTCAAAAAAAATTGCATTCTAGACAACATTTGAAACATAGAGATCTCAGTGTCTTCTAGGGGAGTAAGGGTTCTAAGATTGTTACACAATCCTTCGATCATTATTGTACTACTACTTGTATGTTGAAGTGGTTTGGAACTAAAATTGTTTTGTTATGTTTCAGTAATGACGCTGAAAGACTTCGACATAGATGACATTGACGACATCATTGAATTAGACTAAATTAAAAGAAATTATTATAATTAACATAATCATTATTCTATAATTGATTATCAGGTCACGATAGCTTAAATTGATTAGATGATTCGGTTCTTGAATAGTTTTCTAAGTACAGTCTTGTGATATAACTTTTTTTTTATGTGGAGAGTAGGTGTGTATCCTAATATGTTATTGTTTTTCATTATGAAAATATTAATGCTAAGTGATAAATGTCCTAGTATTTGAAATATACGATGTAAAGCCCATCACTTAGATGTTAATTCAAATAAATATTACTCTTACGTTGTGGAATATTATGTATGGTATCTGTAAAAGATTAAAAATCTCAAATATTTTAATATTTTGTTTTCGTATTGTATAACATGGTAAGTATAGTAACTTCCACATGCAACTTTATAATTAAGTCGCGTTGTGTACAGGCGTTTTTTTTTTTTCGCTTCAAAATTCTATGACAAAATGTGTGTTGTACGAACATCACATTGTAAGCGAATAAGAAACGTCTGTCAGATCGTCGGGCAGAATGTGTCTATTCCAAGTGTATGATAGCAGATTTTTATGTTCATTGGGCTTAATTCATAGTCGAAATAAAGCACGATTGTTTGTTTCATGTTAGTATGATTAGGTGTAAGTTTTTAAAATAAAGTTCTGCTATGTAACTGTACAAGTTGTTTTAATAAGCAAGCCTATGTATCTATACTTTATGAATATACGAAAATTATAAGTAATTAGAAGTATAATGCCTCTGATTATTCCTTGCAAAAGAGGATCTTAAGTGAACAAAAACACAATAATATTCAAATATAGCTTTTTATATTTTCTTAATTTACACTAACAACAATATATAATAAACATTCATTAAAATTTATGTTTGTATCATATCCTCATCTTAAAGCTGGTTAAAAATAAAATTAACAGTACATACAGCTCCCTTATCAAGAGCACGGTAGATAACTATTTGTTTCCGAAAGAGATAATACCATTATTGGAAAATAAATACAGGGTGTAAAAAGACTGCTACCGAAAACTGAGGGGTTTCAATCAGACCATGATTTTGAACATATTTAGCGAAAAAAACCGCAAAAAAAAAAATTTCACTTAGCTACGTCATTTTATTTTATTTTCTAGTTATTTACTACTAATACAACATAATAAGACCATACCTACCTAATAATTTCATTTATAAAATAAAAAAACAATTAAAACTCAAAATCCAGCAAACTACGTATAAAAACGCGCCCAGTACATACGCAAACAGTAATCTTCAAATGCTGTTTTCTCTGGATATAATGATTTTTTCAGAAAATCCTTTTGGATTTGGTTGTGTTGGGAAGCTGTACCTACCCCTTTCGGCTTCGGTAGACGTCTTTTTACTGTACCTGTATATATCAGTTAGGGAAAAGTTACAATCTCCTTGCTTTTGGTTAAAAAGTAAAAATAGTTTATTTATACCGATTAAAAATAAACTTGCGGAAACAAATACCACTACAGTGATAGTGAAAGGGTATTCATCAATTAAATAATTCCTGACCAGTTTTATCACTTTATACTTAACATTACTATATTTGTTAAATCTTCTTACGCTTAATTATAAACAAAATTACTTTTAAAATGTCAAAATGCGTACAGTAGGCACAACCAATCTTTAGCTCTCGTGAAGTTAGGTGCACTAAACGATTGCGCAGGTTTGCACATGTACCATTGCCTATGTAAGCGAGATAGCACGATGCAACAAACTAAGCGAGTGAACGAGGCAGCTATACAACGCTGTCTTCGTCTTTTAGGCGTCATCAAAAATGGGTTCTGCGCAGGTATTTCAGAGAGCTACAGATTTGTTGTGACTACTGTAATATGATTTGTTCAGCTGTTTTTCGCGCCCGACTTTACCAAGTAAAATATTGTTACACATTTTGGAATGGCAATTCAATTCGTAAAGTACCTACTTAAAAGGTCTAAATTGAATTATGAGCTCACAAAATTACATATTGGGTATAGGTCTAGAATTCGGTAAGCAGGAAATAAGGGGGGATGGGGGAGGGGGGGAGAGGGAGAGGTAGATAAATAATCGGAAAACAAACCCTTACTGCTTACTTAATCCTAGACCCAAGCCACATATTGTAACATGGTTTCCCACAAAATATCTAAATAAGCCATGATAGCAGCAAAATGTATACACCGCTATTTTGTAACTACCAAAAAAAAATTAAGGACAGTTGCAGAAAATGATAATGGCATTGTCACACACACATTTTTACACATTTTTTTCTATATAACAAAGTTATCGATGATTGTAGTTAACTAAAACCGAACAACATTTTATGAAAACTATACAAATAAGTTGACGACCTCTGTGGCGCAGTGGGCGAAGGTCCGCCTGCGACGCAGATGGTTGCGGTTCGATCCCCGCCGCGGGACAAATGTTTGTATGACATCCAGATTTGTCTCGGGTCTGGGTGTTTCTACGTATAATATGTATGTATTTACAAACAAAAAGTATATAAGTATAGTATATCAGTTATCTAGTTCCCATAGTACAAGCTTTGCTTAGTTTGGGGCTAGATGATGCTGTGTGAAAATGTCCAGCATTATTTATTTATTTATTTATTTAAGTACTACTGACCACAATCGCGTACGGACTCACATTCAAACTATGTTCTTGTACCATCTCCAGTCAGTAAAACCGCATTAGCTATCATAAATCCATGTCTGACTCGTCTCGTCTCCTTTTTAGGTTATAATTTTTTTCTTTTTTTTTTAGTTTTAACTACAAAAATGTGATCAGTAACAGACACCGAGACGATGTTTAAAATTTTTTGGTAATTAAAAAATAGGGGTGTATAAGTTAAGGAAATAACTTAAATTCGGCTCAAGAATGGACAATGGACAACATAAAAATTTTTTCAACCAATCACGTAATTTTTGCAAAATCATAAACCACGTATAATCTCTCTATAATACTTGTTGAATAAGTTATTTTATTTACAGCTACCTACATCTTCAAAATCTAACTACGGTTTTTGTTAAATGAACCATTTGTAGCACTCTCCTAGCACGTTCGAATTTCTAAAGTAGCATCAATTATTTTACACACTTTCAACTGGATCAGATAATCAATGGATCGTTTATAAAGATCCATGAATTGCGGTTTATTGTCTAACTCCATTCCCAGTTGTCATCTCAGTAGAGATTATATTTTTATAGTGTTAACCGCACACTTAGGCAACACACACACACAAGCAACAATGCTGTATAGTATGTACTCCCAATAAATTTCAACTCATGTGTCGGTTGCCCGTTAGCTCAGTTGGTTAGAGCGATGCCACGGATCGCCAAGGTCGTGGGTTCAAATCCCGCATGGATGCTAATTTTTGGGATACATTTAAAAATCTTTAAATATCTCAGTAGAGCTCAACCAATCACACAATACCAAAATGACAATTGAAGTCCAGAATAGGTTTCAAATGTCAAAACGAAACCCGTGTCCATTCGCAGTTGAGTTAGACAATAAGGCTACAGGTTGTGGTTTTTATTTCATTTATGATTCTATAATAGCTACGCCCCATCTGTCTCTGTGTTAGAGGACTTAAATGCTAAGATCATTTTAAATTTGAAATTTAGCACTTAAATTTGAAATTTAGCGAAAGTAGGTGCCAACCAAACATTTTTTATCTTACAACTAATATAAATGGAGGATTTCTTCTTCACGCTTCACCAAACGGCTGAACCGATTTGGATGAAATTTGTTATGGAGGTAGCATAGGTATAGATATTTACCCGTAAAGTATTTTCGCGGAACCTAGTAATATTATATAGTATGATGAAATATGTATATTTTAACATTCATTTTACAATTTCGACGTTATTCCAACGCAGCAGATGTCAATTTAGCGTGTAACCATCTCACCGTGTGACTCTAGACAGTTTAGTTTTGTCGAAGGCGCAAATGGCGCCGAGCAGCGCGGAGCGGCCCTCGCCTCCGGTGTTACAAGGGCTGCTTATTGGTGAGGAACATGCCGCTACGCTTTCCCCAACTGTTACAGAAGGAAGTAAGTATTAGTAGAGTAGTAGACGGTATGACTACCCTCCTTAAGCATCTTCAAAGGATCTGGAATAAGTAAGAAAAAAGATCTGAGCGAATGTCTACCGCACCTTGGGGATACAGTCGTGAACCTGTTTACGTTTTCATGTATGAATCCTTCGATCATTATTGTACTACCTACTACTTGTATGTTGAAGTGGTTTGGAACTAAAATTGTTTTGTTTTGTTTCAGTAATGACGCTGAAAGACTTCGACATAGATGACATTGACGACATCATTGAATTAGACTAAATTATAAGAAATTATTATAATTAACATAATCATTATTCTATAATTGATTATCAGGTCACGATAGCTTAAATTGATTAGATGATTCGGTTCTTGAATAGTTTTCTAAGTACAGTCTTGTGATATAACTTTTTTTTTATGTGGAGAGTAGGTGTGTATCCTAATATGTTATTGTTTTTCATTATGAAAATATTAATGCTAAGTGATAAATGTCCTAGTATTTGAAATATACGATGTAAAGCCCATCACTTAGATGTTAATTCAAATAAATATTACTCTTACGTTGTGGAATATTATGTATGGTATCTGTAAAAGATTAAAAATCTCAAATATTTTAATATTTTGTTTTCGTATTGTATAACATGGTAAGTATAGTAACTTCCACATGCAACTTTATAAATTAAGTCGCGTTGTGTACAGGCGTTTTTTTTTTTCGCTTCAAAATTCTATGACAAAATGTGTGTTGTACGAACATCACATTGTAAGCGAATAAGAAACGTCTGTCAGATCGTCGGGCAGAATGTGTCTATTCCAAGTGTATGATAGCAGATTTTTATGTTCATTGGGCTTAATTCATAGTCGAAATAAAGCACGATTGTTTGTTTCATGTTAGTATGATTAGATGTAAGTTTTTAAAATAAAGTTCTGCTATGTAACTGTACAAGTTGTTTTAATAAGCAAGCCTATGTATCTATACTTTATGAATATACGAAAATTATAAGTAATAAGAAGTATAATGCCTCTGATTATTCCTTGCAAAAGAGGATCTTAAGTGAACAAAAACACAATAATATTCAAATATAGCTTTTTATATTTTCTTAATTTACACTAACAACAATATATAATAAACATTCATTAAAATTTATGTTTGTATCATATCCTCATCTTAAAGCTGGTTAAAAATAAAATTAACAGTACATACAGCTCCCTTATCAAGAGCACGGTAGATAACTATTTGTTTCCGAAAGAGATAATACCATCATTGGAAAATAAATACAGGGTGTAAAAAGACTGCTACGGAAAACTCAGGGGTTTCAATCAGACCATGATTTTGAACATATTTAGCGAAAAAAAACCGCAAAAAAAAAAATTTGACTTAGCTACGTCATTTTATTTTATTTTCTAGTTATTTACTACTAATACAACATAATAAGACCATACCTACCTAATAATTTCATTTATAAAAGAAAAAAACAATTAGACTCAAAATCCAGCAAACTACGTATAAAAACGCGCCCAGTACATACGCAAACAGTAATCTTCAAATGCTGTTTTCTCTGGATATAATGATTTTTTCAGAAAATCCTTTTGGATTTGGTTGTGTGTTGGGAAGCTGTACCTACCCCTTTCGGCTTCGGTAGACGTCTTTTTACACCCTGTATATATCAGTTAGGGAAAAGTTACAATCTCCTTGCTTTTGGTTAAAAAGTAAAAATAAAGTTTATTTATACCGATTAAAAATAAACTTGCGGAAACAAATACCACTACAGTGATAGTGAAAGGGTATTCATCAATTAAATAATTCCTGACCAGTTTTATCACTTTATACTTAACATTACTATATTTGTTAGATCTTCTTACGCTTAATTATAAACAAAATTACTTTTAAAATGTCAAAATGCGTACAGTAGGCATAACCAATCTTTAGCTCTCGTGAAGTTAGGTGCACTAAACGAGTGCGCAGGTTTGCACATGTACCATTGCCTATGTAAGCGAGATAGCACGATGCAACAAACTAAGCGAGTGAACGAGGCAGCTATACAACGCTGTCTTCGTCTTTTAGGCGTCATCAAAAATGGGTTCTGCGCAGGTATTTCAGAGAGCTACAGATTTGTTGTGACTACTGTAATAAGATTTGTTCAGCTTTTTTTCGCGCCCGACAAGTAAAATATTGTTACACATTTTTGAATGGCAATTCAATTCGTAAAGTACCTACTTAAAAGGTCTAAATTGAATAATGAGCTCACAAAATTACATATTGGGTATAGGTCTAGAATTCGGTAAGCAGGAAATAAGGGGGGATGGGGGAGGGGAAGGGAGAGGTAGATAAATAATCGGAAAACAAACCCTTACCAATTTCATTCATTTTTAACCCTCAATTCCTGCTTACTTAATCCTAGACCCAAGCCACATATTGTAACATGGTTTCCCACAAAATATCTAAATAAGCCATGATAGCAGCAAAATGTGCACCCTGTATACACCGCTATTTTGTAACTACCAAAAAATAATAAAGGACAGTTGCAGCAGATACAGAAAATGATAATGGCATTGTCACACACACATTTTTACACATTTTTATCTATTTAACAAAGTTATCGATGATTGTAGTTAACTAAAACCGAACATTTTATGAAAACTAACTATACAAATAAGTTGAAGACCTCTGTGGCGCAGTGGGCGAAGGTCCGCCTGCGACGCAGATGGTTGCGGTTCGATCCCCGCCGCGGGACAAATGTTTGTATGACATCCAGATTTGTCTCGGGTCTGGGTGTTTCTACGTATAATATGTATGTATTTACAAACAAAAAGTATATAAGTATAGTATATCAGTTATCTAGTTCCCATAGTACAAGCTTTGCTTAGTTTGGGGCTAGATGATGCTGTGTGAAAATGTCCAGCATTATTTATTTATTTATTTATTTAAGTACTACTGACCACAATCGCGTACGGACTCACATTCAAACTATGTTCTTGTACCATCTCCAGTCAGTAAAACCGCATTAGCTATCATAAATCCATGTCTGACTCGTCTCGTCTCCTTTTTAGGTTATAATTTTTTTCTTTTTTTTTTAGTTTTAACTACAAAAATGTGATCAGTAACAGACACCGAGACGATGTTTAAAATTTTTTGGTAATTAAAAAATAGGGGTGTATAAGTTAAGGAAATAACTTAAATTCGGCTCAAGAATGGACAATGGACAACATAATTTTTTTTTCAACCAATCACGTAATTTTTGCAAAATCATAAACCACGTATAATCTCTCTATAATACTTGTTGAATAAGTTATTTTATTTACAGCTACCTACATCTTCAAAATCTAACTACAGTTTTTGTTAAATCAGCCACTTGTAGCACTCTCCTAGCACGTTCGAATTTCTAAAGTAGCATCAATTATTTTACACACTTTCAACTGGATCAGATAATCAATGGATCGTTTATAAAGATCCATGAATTGCGGTTTATTGTCTAACTCCATTCCCAGTTGTCATCTCAGTAGAGATTATATTTTTATAGTGTTAACCGCACACTTAGGCAACACACACACAAGCAACAATGCTGTATAGTATGTACTCCCAATAAATTTCAACTCATGCGTCGGTTGCCCGTTAGCTCAGTTGGTTAGAGCGATGCCACCGATCGCCAAGGTCGTGGGTTCAAATCCCGCATGGGTGCTAATTTTTGGGATACATTTAAAAATCTTGAAATATCTCAGTAGAGCTCAACCAATCACACAATACCAAAATGACAATTGAAGTCCAGAATAGGTTTCAAATGTCAAAACGAAGCCCACGTCCATTCCCAGTTGAGTTAGACAATAATGCTACAGGTGTGGTTTTTGTTTCATTTATGATTCTATAATAGCTACGCCCCATCTGTCTCTGTGTTAGAGGACTTAAATGCTAAGATCATTTTAAATTTGAAATTTAGCACTTAAATTTGAAATTTAGCGAAAGTAGGTGCCAACCAAACATTTTTTATCTTACAACTAATATAAATGGAGGATTTCTTCTTCACGCTTCACCAAACGGCTGAACCGATTTGGATGAAATTTGTTATGGAGGTAGCATAGGTATAGATTTTTACCCGTAAAGTATTTTCGCGGAACCTAGTAATATTATATAGTATGATGAAATATGTATATTTTAACATTCATTTTACAATTTCGACGTTATTCCAACGCAGCAGATGTCAATTTAGCGTGTAACCATCTCACCGTGTGACTCTAGACAGTTTAGTTTTGTCGAAGGCGCAAATGGCGCCGAGCAGCGCGGAGCGGCCCTCGCCTCCGGTGTTACAAGGGCTGCTTATTGGTGAGGAACATGCCGCTACGCTTTCCCCAACTGTTACAGAAGGAAGTAAGTATTAGTAGAGTAGTAGACGGTATGACTACCCTCCTTAAGCATCTTCAAAGGATCTGGAATAAGTAACAGAAAAAAGATCTGAGCGAATGTCTACCGCACCTTGGGGATACAGTCGTGAACCTGTTTACGTTTTTATGTATGAAGCGCTGCTTGCTTAGTCGTTCTTGATCGTCGAAGTTAAGCAACGTTCGAAACGGTCTGTAAGTGGATCGGTGACCGCCAGTGGCATTTTCATCTGAGCGCTTCCGTGCTTCGGAGGGCACGTTAAATTGTCGGTCCCGGTTATTTAAGTCGTTAAGCAATGGCGGAGGCCTTAAGGCGGCCTAAAAACTCCGCCACCAGAGTTGGCCACTGACTCATACGAACTTGGTTTATTTAGTAACTGTGCTTAAAAATTTAGGTTTGTTTAGATTTGAGATGTTTTTTACAAAATGAATATGTATTTTTTTTTAACATCAGGCAAAGTGAGGTCAAATACTGACCTATTTTAATAAATAAAAAGTAGTTATGTAAATATCTACATTAATTTAATTTGCACCGATAAAACTAGACCTTTTTGCAGTTAATTATTTATCTGTTCAGTTCGAAACGGTAAGAAGCAAATATCTTATGAGTGACAGGAAAACAGAGAAGGGAAACATGTTGTGCCGACCCCACTTAGTATGGGTGTACGAGCTAACGCACATGCAGAAACTTTATTTGCAAAAATATCTTTATAAACCTTTTAGCATAGCTTGAGTTGCCCTAGTTGCAAATAATTATTGTAATGAAAGCAATAAATCAGTTAACCTCCATCACTCGCCGTGTTCGGTTATTTTACTGTCCTCGGACTCACCCCTAGCTATCCCTTAGCAAGTTTACTTCAGCTTTTTAACTGTTAAGGACCCCCCTCTCCCCACGTAAGATTCGGTGAGATTTGGCTCGACCCCCTGCCCCCCTAAACGCCTCACGTAATTTGTGGACGCCCCCTAAGGGCCGGAAGATCTTACGTAGAACAGGAGGTGTCGGCGAAGACGCAGTGCTAGCGCTGTGAGATCGTACTGTTTCTGCCAACGACGACGTAGACTTCCAAAGGTCGCGCTTTTTCTGAAACCAACATTTTATTGAATCACACGGTACCATACAATTTTTCATTATCAGCCACGATATCTTATATTATCTTATATCAAGATTAATTCGTAATTTTCATTGAAAAATGACTTCTTCTTATGGTATCCGAGTTCTTTCGAACCAGTGTGGTTAAAGGATTATAGTGCGCCTCAAAGAGGCTCCTTTCGTGCACTGGACACAATGTTGACAAAAACGACTTTAAAATTTAGTAGAATTATGATACTCTGTAAATACTCGTATCTTGAAACTTAAACTTACCGCTCTTCGTCTCTGCTTCCTCATTTCCTCCTCCGAACTCAATATTTCCTGTATCCTCACTTCCCTTCTTGCGCTTCGCTCCTGGAACAATGGATCATCTGATTAGGCGACTCTAACGAATACACCATGTCATCATCAAATCGCTCGTGGTCGTATAGATCGTCGAAGTTAAGCAATAATGATAATAATGTGTTGCAGAAGAGGGCTGTCCGAGCAATTTATAATATGGGTCCCAGAGATTCGCTTAGAAATAAATTTAAAGAAATATTCATAATGACAGTACCCTGTCAGTACATATATGAAAATCTATGTTCGTAAAAATATTAAATCATTTAAGAAAAAATGCAATACTCATGATGTAAACACTAGAAATAGGGATAAACTCGCTGTTCCCACAACTAGATTAGATAAAGTAATGAAATCATTTAAAGGGCAATGTGTACGCTTCTATAACAAAGTCCCAAGTGAATTGCAAAACTTATCAATCACTAAATTTAAAAATACAACTAAACGTCATCTCTGCAAAAAAGCCGAATATAAAAAAAATGCCAAATATCAGATTATGTGGATGACAAAAAAGCTTGGGAATGAATATACTCAAACTCGTTTTAACATAATTAAGATAAAAATGTATTATAAATAATTATAATACATTTTTTAGAATCGTCATTGTTTAGAATAGTCACTTTTCAATTTGTATATATATAAATACAAATTGAAAAGTGACGATTCTAAACAATCCAAAGTGATTTCAATGAATAAACTAATTTTGAGTTTGAGTTTGGTGACCGCCAGTGGCATTTTCATCTGAGCACTTACGTGCTTCGGAGAGCACGTTAAATTGATCCCGGCTATTTAAGTCGTTAAACCATGACGGAGGCCTTAAGGCGGCCTAAAAACTCCGTCACCAGAGGCTACTGACTCATACGAACTTACTTTACCACTTTTGGTTATTCATGAATCTACATACCATTTTCTGATCATTCTTGAGTCGAGTCTCCACTATATCCGCTACATTCCTCAGCTCCTCTTTTAAAGTGAGCGGGAACTTTAGCATAGCCCTCGCTTCGCTCATACTCGAGAGTCCGTTGAGAGGCGCGTGAGAGAAGAACGGATGATGGATCAGACAGTTTAGTGTCGCGGGACCGTGCTTGCTCGATGAGCTTGATAGGCATAGACGGAGCACCGATTCTGGAAGTTGTTAGCTATTATAATAGCGCAAGGGATTAAGTGTTAATCCGCCTGATGATGAAAGTTTACGATCGATTGCTGATCGCTCATTGGTACTAGCCTCACTACGACAAAGTAGCACTGGAACAAAAGTGGTTGTGTGAAACCAAAGAAAAATTAAGTTTGATTGTCCTGTGAGGCAGGACTTTTTCGCTATCACAGTTAGATAATAACGCGGCGGGTTAGATTGTGTAGGATCCTCACACTCGTATCTAACTATGACACTTTTACTATGACAATGAGGGTATCATATGCAATACTTCAGTAGAAGTTCATTCTCATTGTCTAGCCTCAAAACTGCCACCAGTGTTGGCTTCAAACACATTTTTCTCTAACAGTTTCTATAATTTTTCAATATCTATTCTTTTTTCATTAGTACAAAACCTAAAAACTCACCCAAATCTTCATGCACGCTATCAGGATAGTAATCACAGAAGTACCCATCTAATGGACTCGCGAAAGCCATTTCATACAGCGTCCGGCCGAAGCAGTACACATCCACAGCCTCAGCGGACGTAGTTCTTCTAAGCTGAGTTAGATAAGGCCGGTAGAGGGTCGACCCACCTAGTAGGATGTTTTCAACGTCCAGTAGTAATACCTTCTGGTTTTCAATGGCTATATTTCCTGGGTGTAGGTGACCTGGAAACATTTTGTAATAAGCCTCGGCGAACCCAGAGTGCAAGCGAGACAACATGATAAGGGCTGTCACTGGTGTGCAAGCGAGATAACATGATAAGCGCTCGGAGTTTGGCAGCAGGGTTTGACGAGCGTGTAAATAACAAACTTACAATAAGCACAACCGATCTTTGTCTCTATGAAGTTAGCTAAACGACGTACGCTAACGTAGAAGCGAGATAGCATGATGCAACAAACTAAGCGAGTGAGCGAGCAGCTATACAACGCTGTCTTCGTTTTTTAGGCGCCATCAAAAATGGGTTCTGCGCAGCTACTTGTGTATATATACATTACTGTGATTTTCGCATTCAATATCATAAAATTGTAATACATACCGTGTGGCAATCCTTTTTCGTGTAAGAACTTTAAAGCTTGGAGTATCTGATAACCATAATGTGCTAGCTGTCCAGTAGTGAAAGGTTTTCTTACTTTAGGGTTCCCGTATTTGTTTAAATAGCTCTTGGAATACTCTGTTCCGTACAGCACATCTCTTAACGTGCCGTTTTCATGTATCCGTCTAACTACGTATGCACCACTCTCTAAATTATGTAAAGCTAATATTTGGTCTATGTGCGGATGCTGAAACATAACAGAACATTTAATTTAAGGGGGTTCCCGTACAACAAACGTGATTTTTTCGCCGTTTTTATAGATAATGGTACGGAATCCTTCGTGCGCGAGTTCGACTCGCACTTGGCCCGGTTTTTTTTTTTTATGATGTATGGGTCGGCTCTTGACCTTAAACTTACACAGGTAAGATTACCGGTTTTTCATTCTACTTTCTTTTTTGATCACAGAAAGTATCTGTGATCAAAAAAGAAACAGTATTAGGTATAACGCTGGATAACGCTGGACTTTTCACACAGCATCATCTAGCCCCATAGTAAGCAGAGCTTGTGTTATGGGTAGGTACTAGATGACTGATATACTACTTATATACTTTTTGTTTGTAAATACATACATATTATACATAGAAACACCCAGACCCGAGACAAATATCTGTAGGTCATACAAACATTTGTCCCGCGGCGGGGATCGAACCCGCAACCTTCTGCATCGCAGGCGGACCTTCGCCCACTGCGCCACAGAGGTCGTCAAGGTACCTAAACGTTGAACTAAATAGGCACCTATTTAGTTCAACGTTTAGGTACCTTGTACCTTGTAAAATTCACTTACAGATAAATTACGTAAGCTCTTAAAGGCCGTTTGAAGATCTTTGTCGCACAAACATCTGTCTGGTCCGTAGCTTTGCCACGAGAGGATACAGTTCGATTTACTTTCTGTATCCGTCACCTGAAATAATAATATTTCATTCGTTTTTATAGTTTACTAGTGGACCCGGGCGCGACTTCGTCTGCGCATTGTTTCGTCATACAAACTTTAGAGATAGAACTACCTTGTTCCATCCAACCCATGAAAACACTGAATATTTTTTTGGATTTGCTGAAAGCGGAAAGCATAGTAGAACGAAATGACATCGCCATTTTGAAAAGTCAAAAGTTATTGGTTGTCATGGAGCAGTGCTCTTTGTGTCAAACAGAGTACTGCTCACAGAACACTATTACTCCTGCTAAAGTTTTTATGCAATATTCCCGTTGTCTTTTTACATATTTTTTGGTTTTCAGAAACGTTTTTCGGTATAAAAAGTAGCCTATATGCTATTCTGGAGTTATACCTTTCACCTTGCCAAATTAAATTGTAAACTGTTTCGTCGTTTGAGCCTGATCAGTACACAAACATACAAACATCTAAACAAACTCACAAACTTTCAGCTTTATTATTTGAGTGGGATGTAATCGTTACAGCAGGAATGAATATATTCGGGGAAGTATGAAAGTAGCGCAAGTAACTGATAAGTTGAGGAGCAATATGTTAGCGTGGTATGGGCATGTACCTAATGCGGAGGGATGAAAGTCACGGAACTAAAAGGGTGATGGAAATGGAAGTGGATGGATATGTTAGTAGAGGTAGACGTAAGAAAATATGGATGGATTGTGTGAAAGAAGATATCGTAAAGGAGTGGATACAGAGATGACGAGTGATAGGGGAGAGTAGAAGAGGAGAACATGTTGTGCCGACCTCGCATAAGCGGGATAAGGGCAGGCCAATGATGAATGATGATGATGTAATCGTTACAGCCATCTCCATTTATAGTAGGAAATTGCCTCCAAGTGGGTAAGTACTTGTACTTACCTATTTTTGAATACATATAAGTAAAGTACCTTTATCATATCACAATAGTTACATTGTCCTACGTGGTGAATGAATCAAAACATATGAGGTGAACTTTCTTTTATCGAAAAGATAATAATTTTAAGTAAAATACTTAACTGCTTTGTTGGTCAATTATTACAAGGTAATAAATAAATAAATATATAAAGCTGGACTTTTCACACAGCATCATCTAGCCCCAAAGTAAGCAGAGCTTGTGTTATGGGTACTAGATGACTGATATACTACTTATATACTTTTTGCTTGTAAATACATACACATTATACATAGAAACACCCAGACCGGAGACAAATATTTGTATGTTTGTAGATCATACAAACATTGGTCCCGCCACGGGGATCGAACCCGCAACCTTTTGCGTCGCAGGCGGGCGTTCGCCCACTGCGCTACACAGGTCGTCAAAAAATAAAATAAAAAGGAAATATTATGTGCAATAGCATCAACAGATATACATTTGTGATTATGTCACTCAACTCTGAATATTTTTTACACTGTAACTAGTAGGGACCTACTACATACTAAAAGGCTAAAGATTTGATAAAAAATACACAAAGAGCTTACTAAAAAGTAATGTTTACGTATCCGCCAGCCGATATCAGCCAATGGCCCCTTCAGTTCGTACCGGCCCTCGCCTCGCAGGGCTATCGACACCGTCTGCAGTGCTTGCTCTGAAACAAACAAGCAATTTCCTAACCAATCTGCAAGTGTTTAGTGTAGGTATTCCAAATTAACTGCCTGCTTACCATGACCCTATATCTTTGGAAGAAACTGCCTCTTACCATGATCCTCGTAGAGTCATGGTAGGTCATGGTATAATACGCACAATCGTTCTTTAACTGTCTGACGTAGCTGCGCAGAACCCATTTTTGATGACGCCTAAAATTAAGCTATCTCGCTTACTCTACCCAACCTGCGCAATCGTCTATTGCACCTAACTTCAGAGAGCTAAAGATCCGTTGTGCTTAGTATACTATAATTCGTTTCATAGAAGTTTGTTTACTTGGTCAGACCGAGAACTTTTCAATCCACTCTCGTATCTCTATCAGAATACATTAAAATGAAATGAGTTTGGATGATTATGAGTTTCATTGTAAAAAAGATGCTTTTACCTAAACTCAAATGTAATTTTCCTATATTTTCGGATATATTTTCCTATATTTTAGGATTCGTTATTGGAATTTCTAAAATGAAAATTATTTCAGTAGAAACTTGTTGGACAGGAAGTTATTTCCTTTTACGCTATAAATATGAGTGATAAGCTTACACTGCATATACCTACAATCTACATATATGTACAAGTATGTAGGTAAAGTAAAGTAAAAAATTATTTTGATAAAATAAGTGGTATCTTTGTTAAAGGTACCTACAGACGTGTCTGTTTTCTATGCTGTGTATGTTATCTAATTTTTTTTTAATCCAATATATAGCTATTTGTTATGCGGTTTAATGAAGCATGTTAGAATAAAATTACATAAGTAAATATTACAATAACAACATACCTGAAAATGCTAATGAGTAATTACTGGGATCCAAGAAAATTCGCACTTGCAATGATAGTGCCAGTATCTGATGTTTTAATACCTCATTTATGTAGTTCTGTAAACAATTTATATTATATCTGTAATAAAATTTTGTATAAAACATACATTTTATTGAAGATTATTGTTAAAAAACATCTGTTATTTAATATTCTGAAGGTCTAGCGTTCAGCTTGTTTTTTTTAATGCTCAACCAACAATATGCAAAACTTTAGCAAAGTGCAAGGACTATGTTAATATTTTGAGAATAAAAATTTTAAGAAAATTTTAAATGAAGTAGTAATTTATGAGTCTCATTAATTCCAATTGTCTCTTTTCATTGGCATAACCTTCAATCAACAAGGCATAACAGAGACAAGAAAATAGTTACAACAAATATGTTTCTTTGATAGGAACCTTATTAATATTAAACATAACCAAGTACATCTCATACCTCATCGGAATGTCCGAAAAATAAACAAACATTAGGTATGTGATAAATACCAGTTATAAAATAATCATTACATCTCATACCTGTAGAGCAATTTGCCTCTCAGCAATAAAGCTTGGCTGCATATTTCCTATCAGTTTCTTAGGTGGCAGAGGTAGCTCTATATTAGAGTGATGAAGTACAGAATGCAAAGCTGCAAAGTCTCGGTATCTTCGAGACACATTCCATACATTTTCTTTAGCAGGTCCACCTTGAACCCGCAGCAAATACTCCTGATAACAAAATAAGTATTGTTAAGATACTAAAAACAAGGACTTAAGATACTAAAAATCTGTCCGGGTGGGTATTCCTCTGATAGCAAGCTATAGCAGAACAGACTGAATAAAAAAATAATGCAGTAAGCAGAGCTTGTGTTGTGGGTACTACATACATGAACAATAAGTTTACTTCATTTAATACTAGCTGCGCTCCCGCGGTGTGACCCGCGGTCCCTCAGGATTTTTTCATTTTTTCGGGATACAAAGTAGCCTATGCCCTTCCCTGGGATACAACCTTTAACTATGCCAAATTTCAGCTTAATCTGTCCAGCGGTTTGGGCGTGAAAGCGTAACAGACAGACAGACAGACAGACAGACAGACAGACAGTTACTTTCACATTTATAATATTAAAGTATGGATGCACTTAGTTCTACAAAAACTATGATAATTAAGAAATCACTAGTTTTGTAATTTGGAGCCTAGCTAATATAAATCTAATTTTCCTCTAGCAAAATAATAAAAAGACAAATCAAATTACATCTAAGTAGTATAATCTAGGTAGAATACACTTACTGTGTGTTTGTTGATGTTTTGTGCATTTTCTATGTTGCAAACTAGTTTTTCGGTGTCATCGATAAGGGCTTTTGCCTGGGCTGTCCTATCGAATAAAGCCATTTCACTTGGTATTTTCGTTGCATTGATTCTATAGCTTACCGCGTCTTACAGAAATTTACGTAGGAGAATGGACAAAAATTTTAAAATTTGCAACTCGCATCGCAATTCATCGCATTGCATGCAACCAATTGCAACAAACAATCAATCGTGCAATCAACCAAGCAACCAACACAACACACACAAATCTGTGAGTGGGTGAAATCAAATCAACCACCATTCAGCTGTTAGTCAATGCATTGACATATGTCAAAATCGTCAAAATTAATAACAGCTGACAGTAATAAGTTCCATTCTATTCAGAAATAACAAATTGTGTAAATATAAAAATTAATTTACAGATACTAAGCTACTACATATTTACATATTTTGGTATTTTACAAAATACAACGGGATTAGTAAATACAATTTTAGTAGTTATTTAGTAAAATCTCTGCAATCATCTTACTTTTTAAACAGAACATTTCCTATCACCTGTAGATATAAAGACTTGAACCATCCCACGGTAGTATCCAGTAGTATCGGAGAGTATAGGAACGTAAATACCAACTGACCAATTTTTTTTTTATTTATATTAAAATTTTACCAATTTCAACAAAATAAGGACAAGTATTTTGTTTAATTTTTTTACCAATTACTTTAAAATTGCATAGGGGGCGTTATTATAATTATTAAAAAGGAAAAGCTTTTGTTTTGACTTACTAGTGTCTTGCATTGATTAGGTACATTCAAAACCTAGTATCAGCTTCATCAAAGTTATAATGTAGGAGTAAGGAGAACCATGTAAAGTTATTGTGTAAATTAGTCTTATTTATTTATTTCAGAACTCAGATTAATTTCAACAACAATTAATTGCGATAATTGATTTTAATTTATAAGGAGAACGAAGTTCATCTAAACATGTATGCTTGGTTTTACAGTTTCAGAACGCCATCATTCAGACGAAAACCAAAGACAACTGATGTATAAGATAAGATGTCATTTCCGGTTCTACCGCAACGAAACGAGTTGCGAGCGGAGAACTACCTCGGGCTAGTCTGCCATTGATAAAATAATTTTGTGAAAAATGTCGCTGATCTCCGCTCGTATTGCCGGCTCGGTGGCCAGGCGCCTACCAAATGCCGCCAACCAGGTATAAACTCCTACATAAATCGTTTCTAGTGTTTCTATTGCGAGATCCCAACCCGGTGTTCGTGTCTTCGACGAAATCTTCTCGTACCACGATTTATAGATAATTCGCTCTGTTACATTCTATTATACATACTGGATCCATATATAAAGTCTCCTATTGGAATACTCATTGGAATTATATTACCCATTATGTTTACTCAGGTTGTAAAATTTCGTGATCGGTGTTATGTAATAATGGGCGGTCGGTATAATTTATCGTTTTCAAGACGTCTTTTAGTGATAAAAAGTGTTAATTTGTTGTCTAGGCACATGAAACTAGTGTACTAACGGATAATGTGGTAAGTAGTAGTGTTTTTTGTGGTGATGTGATGTTGACTTGGTTATGTGTGTGCAGGTAGCAAAGATCGCCGTGCCCGCCGTGTCGGTGGCGGCTCGCAAACTCCATGTCTCCAGCACACACAGAGCCGCCGAAATCTCCACTATCTTGGAAGAGAGGATCATGGGAGCTGCGCCCAAGGTAACTATTGTCACTGTCATGTTACATAAACAGCTACTGTATAGGTTAACTTGGAAACAATTCGATTACCTAGTTTGTACAAGTAATTGATAAATAGATCAATGCTTTGAAAATGGAACAGTATTGATCCATGACCTATTTAGTGCAAGTTCATTGCCCTATCTGCAGCATTACTGCAGGATTGCAGAGTAACTCCTGATGTTATGAGGAATTCAAAGTTCTTGCCTTGACATACTGATGATAAAGACTTATCATATTACATCTATAATCTCGGTAAAAATAAAACTTTGACGAACCATTTTATTCATCAAGATCAGCAAGCTGCGTTTGATCCTATTCATCAGTTTTAATCACAATACGAGGATGCTTTCGAAAGGCTCTGTTACACAATCACCTGTTTGCAGATGAAATTTTAAAATTCTCAATATTTTTTTGTGACCTTTATTTGGAAAAACTTTATTATGACTAGTCATCTGACCTCTTGTTCATGAAACTTATGAGAAATAATAATTATTATGAATTTAGAAAATGGATACTCACTAATATTATACTGAATTATACCTAATTTCTCAGGCCGACTTGGAAGAGACTGGCCGTGTATTGAGTATTGGAGATGGTATCGCTCGTGTGTACGGTCTCAAGAACATCCAGGCTGAGGAGATGGTGGAGTTCTCCTCTGGACTCAAGGTTAGTGCATTATGTCCGGTTTCTATATTCAACGTAAAAGCTACGACTAGTTTCAACCTAACAATTAACGGATGGTAAGTGACAGCTAAACTGACTGAAAATGGATATAGAAACACCACAAAGTGTCATTTCCATAATTTTCCATACAAAAAAGTTACGGAGCGTTGAAGGTAACCCTCCAATCCGTTAGTAACAAACTGTTGGTAGTTTATAGAAACGGTTAACACTTACGCCTGGTATCATATTTTACGGTCTGTAGGTAGAACATACTGTTTAATTTTTATAGGAATCTGGCATTATTTAACTAAACACCTACCGTCTTACTACAAAAACTATAAACCATGTTTTGCGAAGTACAGACTAAAAACCTATCTCTAGAAAAACGATCTCTAAATTCTCGTTCATAGAACGCTTTTTTGTGGTAACAGTTTTGTTTTGACATGGTGTCAACATGGTGTTCAATGGATGCTATAACTTTTAAGTTTATATCACAACTTAAAAGTTACATCTCATTCACTGTGAGATGCAACCATGAGGAGTGATTATGACCATGGCATGAAAAATCAAACTTGCAGCTTATGTTTTTCAGCTAGGTCTTGTCCACCACACCACCAAGGCTGTCAAATCAATCTTTGTTAGAATGAATAGATGGTTCATTAGATATAGCACTAGCTCAATGTTGTATATCCAGGTACCTTTGGCATTATCTTTATGGATTAACTCACTTCCTGTCTGGTCACACTCTCAATCATCTTACATCATCAAATAAGGAATCCCCTACTTCATGAAGCCTTTCTTAACTAGGGAATGGCCCTCAACTTGGAGCCTGACAACGTCGGTGTCGTAGTGTTCGGTAACGACAAGCTGATCAAGGAAGGTGATATCGTCAAGCGTACCGGCGCCATCGTCGACGTGCCCGTAGGCGAACAGCTGTTGGGACGTGTGGTGGATGCCCTGGGTAACGCCATCGACGGCAAGGGAGACTTGGGAACCAAGACTCGCATGCGTGTCGGTGTGAAGGCCCCCGGTATCATCCCCCGTGTGTCTGTGCGCGAGCCTATGCAGACTGGTGAGTTTTTTCTGTATTACAATTTGATGAGTTATGTTATGACTCTGTGTGTGTTGTTCAATTATATGAATCTATCTATCGATGATTTAGTGATGCCCTACCCATGTCTTGTGGCGAATTTACGAGTTACTATTCAATCATATTACGTAAATGAGCTCATTATCAAACTCTGAAGTAAAATAATATCTCTCTAGAATACAATTCTGAATATATTGCAAAAGGCCTCGTATTTTTTAACCTGGAGCAGTGGGACACAATGTCCCAACTGCTGGGCCTCGAAAGGTATTCCTCAAAACTTTCCACTGGCCTCTTTGGCGATCTCCCAATCAATCAAGTTACTAACGAAAATCAATCATTCGAAATTTTTTCCAAAATAAATTATCCAACATCGCATCCCCAGGTATCAAGGCCGTGGACTCTCTCGTGCCCATCGGCCGTGGCCAGCGTGAGCTGATCATTGGAGATCGTCAGACCGGCAAGACTGCCCTGGCCATCGACACCATCATCAACCAGCAGCGCTTCAACAAGGGAGAAGATGAGAAGAAGAAGCTGTACTGCATCTACGTTGCCATCGGACAGAAGAGGTCTACTGTCGCTCAGATCTTGAAGAGGCTGACTGACGCTGGTGAGATTTTTAATATGAACTCAACCTTTTACTCCTCTTCAAAATGTTTGTACTCGTTTGCGGTATTAGGGGTCATCCGTGATGTAAAATTTTTTCACTACAAATCTAAAACTCGTGCATTTAATTTTTGCAACACCAAATGTAACCGTAACAGATTATAGCAGTTTTTATCGCAAAAAAAAAAACCAAAGCTACAACTGGGCAGGACCGAGCAACAAACAGACATTTCACACAGCGTCATCTAGCCCCAAACTAAGCAAAGCTTGTACTAGTAGAAAGTTTCATAGTTATCATTAAATATCATGTATAATTTCAGGTGCCATCGGCTACACCATCATTGTATCCGCCACCGCGTCCGACGCCGCGCCCCTGCAGTACCTGGCGCCCTACTCCGGTTGCGCCATGGGAGAGTTCTTCCGTGACAGCGGCAAGCACGCCCTCATCATCTACGACGATCTGTCCAAGCAGGCTGTAGCCTACCGTCAGGTATACTTCTGAAAATCTGTTTGTTTAGTTAGGTGGAGATGTTCTTAGTTCACACCTGCTCATAGTCCTGGGACTGATCGCAGATAACCGCGCAACAAAAAAAAAAAAAAAAAGGTGGAGATGTTATGCTCAACAGTGATCAAAAATAAGTCACATAATGTTCTAAACTGAGTTGTGATGGGCGGGGTTTATGAGCGACCAGGGAAGTTACGCGGATTTCAAGTCGTCATGAAATGACATACAAATAAGTTGTAGAAGGCTCAATGATCCAAACTAAACTCTCTAGTTAAAAATTCAAAAATTTGACTGCAGTTACGTGCAGTTTAACAAATGACCCCTTGATAATTATTCAGATTAGGTTCCTTGCTAATTAAGTACTCTTATTATTAGCAAGGAACCTAATCTTAATAATTATGAGATCGATTTGTTATACTGCACGCAACTGCCGTCATGAATTATATAAATCTTTGCAAATCAGGGACTAGATGAAAAGTGCGAATTCTCATACGAAAATTCGATTTTAATCTAGACTTGTTCTGACCTAATTATAATATGTTTGATTCCCAGATGTCTCTGCTGCTGCGTCGTCCCCCAGGTCGTGAGGCCTACCCCGGTGACGTCTTCTACCTCCACTCGCGTCTGCTTGAGCGTGCCGCGAAGATGTAAGTCACAATGGTTTATTTCTGTCATAGCTATGAGATATGATAAACAACCAGCGAGTCTGATTGTCCTTTTGCAGCCATTGCAGCATTAATCTTTATCCTTCAACTTGTGTGTGGCCGTTTATTGTGTGCTAAGGTTACGTGAGTCTGATTTGTAAATGTCAGCATTTTCAGATTTGTTCATATTAATTTGACTTCTGCCACTCGAAGGATGAGGCCAAAGCATTCACAACCCAACCCTCCATGCTATGGTGCAGTTAGGTGCTTCACAGGCACTGAATATTGAAATCTAAAAAAAAATACATCTTAGTCTGTACTCACGCAACTTATCTCATCAGGTCTGACAAAATGGGCGGTGGCTCCCTCACCGCTCTGCCCGTCATCGAGACCCAGGCCGGTGACGTGTCTGCCTACATTCCCACCAACGTGATTTCCATCACTGACGGTCAGATCTTCTTGGAGACTGAGCTGTTCTACAAGGGTATCCGGCCCGCCATCAACGTCGGTCTGTCCGTATCCCGTGTCGGATCCGCTGCCCAGACCAAGGCCATGAAGCAGGTAAGCACGCAAAATGTGTAAGATGGTAAAAGTTTACCTATTAAAAATTTTAGCAAGATTATGGAAAATTCTAATAGGTTTCAATATTTAAAGTGCAGATTACTTTTTCATAGATCAAAGTAAAAGCCAATAGTTGTTACAAGTTTTTAAGGTTGACCTTCACAAGGTTATGTATGGTACAAAACTCCCCGCGTTTAGATGCTTGGCAAGAGAACAGGAGTTTGGCTGGTGTGCCATTTTGCAAGCGTGTAAATGCGGTATTGCATACAATATTTCACATTGTAAGTTTCTGCCGTCTAGGTCGCCGGTTCCATGAAGCTGGAGTTGGCCCAGTACCGTGAGGTGGCCGCTTTCGCCCAGTTCGGCTCGGACCTCGACGCCGCCACTCAGCAGCTGCTGAATCGTGGTATGCGTCTGACTGAGCTGCTGAAACAGGGACAGTATGTGCCCATGGCTATTGAGGAACAGGTATGTACTTTTCACAATTTTTTTTACACTTTTTTTTTGACGACCTCTGTGGCGCAGTGGGTGAAAGCCTGCTTGGAACGCAGAAGGTAGCGGGTTCGATCCCCGCCGCGGGATAAATGTTTTTATGATCTGCACATATTTATCTCGGGTCTGGGTATTTCTATGTATAATTTGTATGTATTTACAAACAAAAAGTATATGTAATATGTCAGTTATCTGGTTCTCGTTCAAGCTTTGCTTAGTTTGGGGCTAGATGATGCTGTTTGAAATGACCAGCAGTATTTTTTTTTTGTTTTATTTGAAACTGACATTATCGCGTGTTGTGGATGCAATAATTGCTACTGAACTCGAAATTTTTTGTCCTTTGGCAAAATGCTAATTAGATTTTCTTCTGATCTAATTACAAAATCTTGTACTGTGATGGTCATCAAAATCTTATGTGATAACTGATAATACTTTCCAGGTTGCCATCATCTACTGTGGTGTCCGTGGTCACCTCGACAAACTGGACCCCTCAAAGATCACCGCCTTCGAGAAGGAGTTCACCGCGCACATCAAGACTAGCCACCAGTCCCTGCTCACCAGCATCGCCAAGGACGGTCAGATCTCGCCCGAGTCCGACGCTGCCCTCAAGAAGCTCGTCACAGACTTCATCGCCACTTTCACCGCCTCCCAGGCATAAATGAATTAGGACTAGCGTAAAATCACTGCATCGCGGTATTTAGCTGGCTTACGCAGGTCAGCCAGCTCAATCTCGCGATTGCAAAGTAACCGCTGCTGGTGTAATGACTGTTTCTTAAAAATAGTCTTTACACCAACGGCTTTGTAGTGTCTGTATCATTCGTATGGACTGTATTGGAAGTTGATGCAATCATGGAATGTATTTATCTCGACGTCAGGAGTCAGGTTCTATGTAAAATAAACGCGAAAAAAAATTACTTTTTTTCATTTTCCTACCCTTGCATACCCTTTAGGCTAGCTGGAATTGTAGTAGTTGTGATGGCAGAGAAGACTGACCAAGTGGACCGATTTTGAAAGATAAACAGCATAGTTTCAGTCTTGAGGTTTCAGTAGGTACCTTTATTAGAGATCTGTTTGAAAAAAAAAAACGTAAACAGGTTCACGACTGTATCCCCAAGGTGCAGTCGTGAACCTTTTGTTAACGTTTTTTTGAGATTGTTTGATACGGTAATTTTTAATGTAGGTAGACAAAATATTTTTTCATAATCCAATCATACCGGAGAGTCAAATCTATGGACTAATTGGGTCACAATCACAATTTCACGCTGGCCAGTCCATAGCGGCAATTTCGACCTCCTGTAAATACTGCCGGACGGAACCTGCAGTATGTGGACGGGCATTGTCGTGCATTAAGATAAAGTTTTCGCCTATGAAACCGGCGTAGGGAACGACGTGATCCCCTAAAATCTCATCGATGTATCGGTTCGCCGTCAATCCTCCCACTCGACCACCAGTTTCAATAAAAACCAACTCGGTTTTTGCCTCCATTGAAATGCCCGCCCACACCATCCAGGAACCTCCTCCAAAAGCCACATTTTCTTTGATGCAGCACTGCGCGAATCTTTCTCCAGATCTTCTGTAGACTCGTTCTCTTCTATCGCTACCATGCAAGCATACTCTGCTTTCGTCTGAGAAGAGGACGGAGCTCCATTGTTCGTCAGTCCAATCAACGTGTTCTCTGGCAAATCGTAGGCGGGCTGCTCGGTGGGCTGGGGTTAATTTGGGGCCAGTAGCTGGCCTTTTTGGCTCAAGGCTAGCTGCCTTAAGTCGTCTTCTGACTGTCCAGCCACTAACAGCCACTCCTCGCGTTTCTCTGAGCTCTTGTTGGACTTGAACGCCAGTGAGGGCCCGATTTCTCAGCGATGTACTGACAATGAAACGGTCATCTCTCTCCGATGTGCACCTTTTTCTTCCGGAACCGCGTCTTCGATTAAAGTTACCAGTCTCTTGGTAACGACGGTAAACTCTGGAAACAGCAGACTGGCTCATGTTCAACGCATGTGCCACTTCACGCTGACTCTGGCCTTGTCGCAATAGGATGACCGCTTGAGCAGCTTCATCACTTGTTGTGTCCATTTTCAGGTAGAATTCTTGTTTGTTGATAACGGAGATGTGTATCGGTTGACGTTTGACGGCTAACTGATAAGGGTGGGTCAGGTAGATAACCTTTTATATGGGTAAGTAACCCTTAATTAGCACTATTGTAAACAAGCGCAAAAAGGGTGGTTACTGATCACAACATGTTGTTGGGTTGTGTGAGCAAGAAACATTACAATATTTTATATCATTTTGAAGCTAATAATAGGAGCTTTATGATTTTACTATGAAAAAAATATTTACACGATCAGTTTTTTTGCCAGTGACTTGCGACTGCAGGTGTGTCGCCTGAGTCGATTTTTTTGCTCTCGAGTGTATATCTCTATGGTTACGGCCCTATAGCGTTACGGCTACGTTCATCGTACAACGATTTAGCTAGGCTTTTGCTTGTCTTAATTGTCTTTGTCAACTGTCATCAGCTGTTCTGTTTGTCATGTGAAATGGAAGCTAACAAAAGAGCGTGTTCGAATTAATTTCTATCGCTTGTATGTAGTTTTTTCATTGAATTATTGTAAGTTTTATGTAGCTAGAACATGAAATGAATTATAATGTGTCTTTCTTTTATTTTGTAATATATCCATATCAATTTTCTTTTAGCTTTACGGTAAAGTATGGATTTTTTCGAACGTGCCCATATTCCGAAAAAAACGTCTGATAAAATGGAAAATAAGCCAAGCGAGGCTGTGAAAAGGCAGCTAAAGCAAATGATGAACGCTTACAAGAAAGGTAATAATCAGGATATACGAAATTGCGCTGAAAATAAACCTAGATTCGACTTTGATGAAACAATCTCTATCAGCGATTATTCCGATGTTAGCGTTATAAAAGATGCCGAAAATAGTTTAGCAACTGTGACTTCTAATGGTAGTGATGAACCACAATCACTTTCAAGCGATACTAGTAAGTCTGATAGTTTAAATACTGATAAACACACACAAGAAAACAGTTCAGAAGATATAACTGAATGCTGTGAGGATTTCAAATCTCTTACAACCTCCATAGATGATTCTGCAGCTTCTTCTTTAAACTCAGCTGAATTGGAGTACTCGGATTCCAATGACAGTGAATTTTCCATACCTAGCAGCTTACAGACTTCTTCAGCCGCTGGTACTGTCAGCTCTGATGATGAATTTGATGTTGATGGAATCTTAGCCTCAAAAATATTAGAAAATCTGAGTAAGAAAGACAAGGCTTCCAAAAATATAAACAAACCCAAAGAAATTATTGAAGAAGTTAAGAAAACCAAAGAATCTAAATCATCAAATGAAGTTAAAATCAAGAAAAAATTAAAGAAACGCAGGCAAGAAACATGTAATAGTTCTACTCACTATTTTCTAGAGGAAGATGTCGGCAGTGATTTTGAAACCAACTTACAGGAAACCCAACAGAACTGGCAAGAATTAAAAAAAGAAGTCACTTTGAAAGAATCTAAACAGACAAAGAAACCTAAGAAGTCACAACAAATAATTGAATTTAGTGATGAATCTATCAATAATAGTATGGACTCCATGTCAACAAGCGTATCTTTGCCTTTCATATCCGTTTCCGCCGAGAATATGTCAAGTCAGAGTTTGAGTGATTTATTAGGAGATTATGTGCACCCCACAATCAGACTCTTGCCAAACGACCAATCTGTTCCTGCTCGAAACACCTCGAGTATGTTCTCAGCTGATCATATGATAGTAAAAGATGTTATTGATGATGAAATAAGCAGCCTCATACCAGAAGTAGATGAGGAGTTGGCTATTGAAGATTTAAATGTAGACACTGATACACAAGAGCTCATTAAAGAGAGCAACACTTTTAATGATATAATACCAACTGAAGATACAACTGATCCATGTATTGGAGATGTTACAATAGATTCTATGGCTATTGACGAAACAATTGAAGATGATTTTGACCCTCAAGATGTACCAATGGCATTGTACAATGGAAAAGATAAATATGTCCTTGTAATGAAACATCCGTCGGAGTTATACATACATGGAAAGCTTCAAATTGCTGATATAAACGGCATGGTAGAAATATTTGGATATAAATTAAACTATGACTGCTTAGAAGTGTATGCACCATACTGCAACTTTGCACATTGTTTAAGAACATTTGAAAATCCTCATGAAACAAATCCAGATCTACAAAATGAGCTTATGTCTGCTGGTTTATCAGAAGCAGACGCAAAGGAAATAGTTTCGAACATTGAAGACAACACTGCTGTTGTCTTGTTAAATAAGCTTAATAGTCGCATGATAGATTTCGTGGACAATAACTTCAGTACAGCTGAATTGTTTTCAAAGAGAAATGACCATTCTCCTTGTTTTATTAAGAAGGCGGCTGATAGTTTGGGATGTTCGTTTTATTTGAGGCCTCCTAAGAGGAGCTTTGAAGAGAAACCTGTTTGGGATGATGTTTATACCAGTACTAGTGAGTATCCTAGATTTTAACAACATACTTGGCTTTATGCCTGTGCGGCCAAATAAACACAATTTATATTTAAATTGTGTTTATTGAGACTAAAACACAATTTTTTTTATATCTATTTTTTAATCTAGGGACCATGTTCGATAATCGATCATGCCGGTCCCATAGGTCCATTTACCATGATGGCCACATCAGATGTCTGATCGGCCTTACTTTTACACATTTTTTAAAAGTCATCAAAAATACCTCTTATACTGTTTTAATGTTTCATTGACCGTTTTTGATTTAGGAGAAGGCAGCCGCGGTATAATCTGCGGCGGCAAAGGCACAGGCAAGTCTACATTCCTCCGCCACTATGTGAACACACTGCTGGCTGATGGACCTGTGTTGGTGGTAGACCTCGACCCTGGCCAGGCTGAGTTCACTGTGCCCGGGAACATCTCCGCTACTATCGTGGAACGCCCGCTGATTGGCCCGAATTTCACGCATCTGAAGTGCCCTGACAAGTGAGTAGTTTCGCTAATGTCTTCAAAAGGCTAAAAAAAAAATATTTTCTCATCATCTCCCTGACCTTATCCCACGCTAAGTGGGGTCGGCACAACATGTCTTCTTCTTCCACTCACTCCTATCACTCGTCAATTGTGCATCCACTCCTTTTACATTCATATCATCTCTTACACAATCCAACCACTTCTTCTTCGGCCTTCCTCTTCTTGCATACCTAGCCACACTCATATTCTTTGGGTAACAGGTAAAAAATGGCTAAAAAAAAAATATTTTCTATGGGCCTTAAACCAATTTGACATCTGCTTGTTACCTGAAATAACTAAGACACAACAGTATTCTCCATGATCAATTTACCTAAGAACCACTTTTGTATACAGCTACGTAGGTACTTACCTACCTATCTATGTTAGAAATTATAGTAGGTAGCATGTCCGTAATCATTTACGAATAAAAAATTGTTTTTCAGAATGCTAAACATTGGCATCATAAACACAATGGATAACGCAAAGCGATACCTCTCAGCCGTGAGCGAACTAATAGCCTACTGCCACGCCTCCGAAGACTTCCGCCACCTTCCTTGGATAGTCAACACCATGGGTCTCTGCAACCACATGGGCCTAAAGTTCATAACATCTATAATTCTCCAACTACAACCGACATTCCTCTTCCAAATAGACTCGAAGATACAGAAAAAACGATTCGAAGTACAGCTGGACGCGCAAAATATTACACAGCTGTACGAAAAGTACTATTCGAATGATAGATCTTTCAGGAATATTCCAGATCCATATAAGTTGAAGTATTCCTTTGTTATTGCGCCTTATGAAGAGAGTACAGCCAAAGGTGGGGTTGGATCGAGCTTGCTGCCGAGAGACGAAAGATATCTGAATATTCTGGCGTATTTTGGAGAGTTGCTCAATGAACACAGGTCGCAAGGATTGTTGGAAATAGTGCCGTATGAGTGAGTATTGCATTTTCTTTTAGGTGAGAGCTAATGTCAGGATGGAAATCAATAAGTTCTTCCATAAACTTGGCCATTAACTCGACTTATTACCAAATGTGTGTAGTGAAATGTATAAGTAGGTATTTGGATGTGCCTCTGATAAAAGTAAGTTCGTACGAGTCAGTGATTACACACTTTCAAAGGATCTTCAATATGAGCTGTATAGTGTATACCGCCTTCGTAAATGCAGTCGTTAAACGATTCATGTTTCATCATCAGCCCTTATCCCAAACTAAGGAGGGTTGGCACAACAAGTTTTCCTCTACTTACTGCTATCGGTTGATAACAACTGTCAATCTACCTACCTACTCCTTTCACATCCATATTTTCTCACATCACACACAAACCAACAGGCACAGGTGTAACTACTACTACTCTTGTACCTACCTACCCAGCCGCCACAATCATATCAGTAAAAAACAAAATGAATCTTGTTCACGTCTACAAAGTAAAAAGTCGTGTCTATCAAGCTCGATGACCAAAATGCAAGTACTGCCTTATTATTTAATTAAAATCAATTGCGCTGGTCTATTTCCGGCTTCTTCATTGAGCTGGGATCGTAATAACGGTGACGTGACGCATGACTCACTGTTGGTTCGCTGACTGAGCTACCTCGCGGACCGGTTCCGATGATGAAGCATTCCAATAAGCCATAAGTCGCGTAAGGAAAACACAGGATACGTCATTGCAGGCCTTTTATTTTGTTGGTAAATTCATAGAGAATGAATATCAAAAGCTTATGACCTTCCGGTGAACATGACGTCATAGTTCTTAGCGGAATTGATATCCTATCTTAGATGCTGAAAATTTTGACACGTTCTCAATTATGTTTGTAGTAGAATATAAACATAATGCATTGTTTTGTTTATGATTCCATTTCAAATTCCAAGCCTCATAACTTTTTTAATAATTGATATGATCGGAGACAAACATAACCAGGCCTATTTCAGGATGGTCTTGACCTGATGATATTACAATGATTTCAGTCTAAGCTAGGAGCTTTTTCTAATGATGTTGAGTAGAAATCTGTTGAATAGTTGAAATAACAGCGTTTTTACGGACCATGTTGACACTTAAATTCAGGTCTTTATGTCCAAAAGTAGGTAGGTAATTAATAAACTTGCATCTAAGTAAATTACTACAAAATAAGTCACAAATAATGGTTATAACTATGAGTAATGAGTTATCTGGCTCCCTGGAGTCATCACGATGGTGATTCATCACAACAACAATGCACAATCAATCGTGATAGTAATGGCACATCATTTTCTGAAGCATGTTCTTTATCTAGACTATTAGAGTCCATAGGGACACTTGTGCATTTAGGGGTAGGCAGTCTGTATATTTTAGAAGAAAAAGTAGTAGCCTATTAAAATTCCACCGGTACTGAAGTCTAGTATACATACATTTCACGTTTAGAACCAATAAAAAAACAAGCCATTTGTAACCAAAAATAAAATAATACTGTACTTTAACATCTTGGTATTGCCTAATTTTACTAGCAAGATTATGTCTCTTCAACATCTGTTTCTTTTCAGAGTGAACCTGAAGGATTTAAATATTGGCCTCAATGTAAAAATTCCGACGTACACAGTGGCGAAGGTTATCAATGGCAAAATAATAGCGCTGTGTCAACAGAAAGCTCTTGATAAGGGCAAAGTGTTTACTCTCCAAGATAAAGCACTATTATGTCATGGACATGGTATTCAATCAGCAATTTTATCCTATCCAGTCTACTTGTTGCACTTCCATCAAGGATTTGAACTGTATTTGACCTCAGTAACTACAATCACAGCTTATAATATCTGTGACTCAAGAATGACATCAGTCTGTTCAATAAAAAATATACTGCAAAGTATAAAATTAATATCAGAATGTTATCAATGAAGTGTAATAAAGTACTGATTAGTATGATAATAATACATACAATGTCCTCATGCACATAATTCTTGCAGGTTTGATCCGTGGAATTGATTTTGAGCAAGGCCTTCTGTATGTTCTCACACCAACCCATATTGGCAAGCTGGCCTCGGTGGATACATTGGTGTATTCTGACTGGATGCCCGAGCTGAGAGGGCTCGAGCATGACCTGCCCAGTGGAACAGCCATCCCCTACAGAACAGCTAACACAGCCCTGCACCAACGCAAACTAATGTTCCCCCCGCGCAGACGCTTCAACCCATTACAATTACTGAGAATGTCAAGGAATTCCTAAATTGAAACTTTCAATTATTAGTTATAAACTTGTAATTGGAGTAGATCCAAAATAATAAATCTTAAATATAAAAGGAAGTCTAATCATAATGTTAATTCATTTATATTTGAAAGATAATTTTGTACTTACATTACTAATAAAACATAACATGCAATATTGATGTTTTTAACTTAATCCCCCATCCTATACAATTTGTATCATAAATGCTGCATTTATAAAAGTCAAAAAGAGTCTAGAAAAGAATTGATAAAACATGGGGTTCCTTTATTACTAATAAATTATATTAGGAAGTTAAAATTTCACACAAACAATAGATTACAATAAACTGCCTACAGAATCAGATGGACGCCTCAGAGACGCTTGCTGACAGGCACTTGGCTGAGAATGGGGCTCGCGCTCCAATAACACATCCTACACAATATAAACATCACTATTTTATTGAAAAAATTAAAATACAAAATACCGAACTAAACGAGTCTCGGTGAGATAACACCGGTCGAGGATTATTATAACTATAAAGTTGAAGAAATGCTATAAGTATAAACATGATAGCACAAAAAATCAGTGGGCCCAACGGCGAAGGAGGTCCACACTCCCCCGACAATAATAATATAATGATAAGGCATTTACGCTTACTCGTAATAGATATACTATAAAATATACAAGTACCAATGGTGAAAGTGTAGCCACACAAATACTGTTATGTGCGTGCAACGCGGCCGCGGCATCGCGTCAGCGGTCAGTATCTGAAGGAAGCACTGCGGCCGACACCGCGCCTGCTGCTCAGAGTCGATCCAACGTAAGTTACAGGCAGTATGCGAATGATTCAGAGTCCCCTCACACCACTTACAGCAGAGAACACCTCGTCTTCTTCTTCTTCTTGACCTGTAGCGCGGCGCGTGTGGCGGTCTCGAACACCTCGCGCACGCCCTCCTTGCTCTTGGCGGAACACTCGAGATACGCGAATGCGTTTATCTTCTCGGCCATAGCGCGGCCTTCCTGCGGCTTCACGGGCTCCTGCTTCATCTTGCGCAGCTCGTTGATGGTGGCCGGATCATTACGCAGGTCCTTTTTGTTGCCCACCAGGATAATGGGCACGTTAGGGCAGAAGTGCTTCACTTCAGGCGTCCACTTCTCCGGGATGTTCTCGAGCGAGTCGGGAGAGTCCACCGAGAAACACATCAGGATCACATCCGTGTCAGGGTACGACAGTGGCCGCAGCCGATCGTAGTCTTCCTGTCCGGCCGTATCCCACAACGCCAGTTCCACCTGTTTGCCGTCCACTTCGATGTCGGCGACGTAATTCTCAAACACTGTCGGCACGTACACTTCCGGAAACTGATCCTTGCTGAACACGATTAGGAGGCATGTTTTACCACAAGCACCGTCACCGACGATCACTAATTTTTTGCGTATCGCAGCCATCGGTCCTGTGGAGCAAACAACGCAAATGATTACGATGGGATAGAGCGTCAACGCCTTTCATGACATAAAAATATGGCCGCCGTATAGGAATATGGGTTGGGAGTAGTCAGACAAGCCCTCAAATGTGAATAAGCACCTGAACTAGCGGAAGAAGAACAGCACCACCACATAGTACCCTCACATGCGAGGGTGTTATTTATTAGATTTTGTAGATACCTGAAGATTCTGGCTAATTTCAGCAGTTTATTGGCCTATCGACACTTTTCAATCGTCTTTGCTCATCACAAGCACTTTCGTTCCTAAGTCACTGATGTTGCCACTAAATAAAATTCTGGTTATCTCGAAACGCACTAATAATACAAATTAATGCAAATAAATGATTGAATTTATAATCTAGCATCAACGACACAAATATTATTTGTTTTAAACCAGATAGTTTCAATGAAAACTCAATGTTTCTCGAATTTTTTAATTTTCTAGAACATTGCCATGTAGAATCCGTAGAAAGAAAATATCCATGGAAGAATTGAATCAATTTTTGACATTGACATCTGTCTGTCGTGGGCTGTCGTATCATTACAGATTAAAAATAATCTAGAGTCGAGAAATCTTTGTCATCGTGTAAACAAATATTTCTGGTTCCGAGTTCCGTAAAGCCTGAACTTTACTTGCCCAAATAGTGGTATGAGCAACCAAAGAAAATTATACTCTGACGAGTGAGCAACCAAGTTATGATTATTGCTTTCTACTATTGCAAATGCTGGGCAAAGGTCTCTTGCAAAATTCATTATTATTTCCGTGATCTTACAATAATCCCCAATACGTTCAATCGAGTCGAGATCGATCCAGCCAGGTAGGTATTAAGGCTTTAGCTAGTGAGGTAGGTAGTTTTGTTATTTCAATGAAATTTTACTCCGTTGGTAGGTACGTCGTAAGACGTACGTAGACCTTCAACGACGACATCTGTAGCGCAGTGGGCGAAGGCCCGCTTGCGCCGCAGAATTTTCAATCCCCGCCGCGGGACACCATGTTTGTATGATCTACAAGTATTTGTCACGGGTCTGGGTGATTTCTATGTAATTTGTATGTATGTATTTACAAACAAAAAGTACCAATTTAAGTAGTACGTGGTAGTAGGTACTACCATAATTTTATCAGTCATATAGGTACCTACCTAGTACCCATCTTGAAGCGCTAGTGGTCACTCGTGCTTACTTAGTAGAAGTTCGACAACGTTCGAAACGGTCGGTAAGTGGATGGGTGACCGCCAGTGGAATTTTCATCTGAGCGCTTCCGTGCTTCGGAGGGCACGTTATATTGTCGGTCTCGGCTATTTAATCTATGACGAGGCCTACTTTTAGTAGGTACCCAAAACATAAGCTCTGCTTACTTTGGGCACAGCTTTGGGGCTAGATAATGCTGCGTGAAAAAGTCCAGCAATAAGTATTTATTTACAAATACCTACCTACTTATTTGAAAAATTGTGGTTTTCGGAAATATTTATGTGAAACGTCCATGTTAATCGACTTTTGTTGCTGACTGTAAGAAGACTGTACGACCTTCAGAAGACATGGCTTGACAAAATAAATTATGAGAAAAAACGTGATTTGAGATCTATGTTCTGAAACCTTAGGAGAAACAATTAATAAAACACAGTCTTATATAAATGGTTCCTTATATTAATTTACAAAGTACTTAGCTACTATTATATTGACAATCCATTCCAATCCCACCCCTACTTAACAATCCAAAGTGGAATATTAATCATATTTTCTATTTGTTGTGTTACTCTCTTTTATTGAAAATAGTCCTTTAGATACACATTACGATCTACAGATAGATGACCAAATTATATGCAATAAACAGAGTAGGTGCCAGGGTAATAAATAAGTAGGTACTATATATTATAATTTTAGAACAAGTAAATGCGAAAGTGAAAATGCGTTGTGTTTATTAGACATTTTTGATAAAAATATTCTTTAAAAAATAATGTTTATAACTTTAGCATAATTATATTTAAATAACTAAGAATAGGTAAAGTGTAATAAAAATAACGAATCACAGCATTATGTTACCTACATTTTGTGACAAACAAAATTATTCTTAATTTACGCAACAATTTTGACTGCTGTGTGACAGCTCTATAAAAATATAAAGCAATAAAAAATGAGAATAAAACGTTTGACATAAACTTTGTGTTTCACCGTGTAGTGTGTAGTTAACGACTTAGCGACTGTGTTTTCAGGGAATGAAAACCAAATCAAACCATAAAGAATTCTATACTTAGTTCTAAATTTAAAATCTAAGGCACTTTTTCTTTAGCAATGCGTTCAGCTTGTTCACTCAGTGTAAAAAAACAAAAGGCATTGAAAAGGTATCACAAAACCCGGTAACAAATTACAACAATATTCCAAGGCAGTTCACCAGGACCTGCATGTTACATGTCTTCTGATGTCATCTGAAATGAAATACAATATTAATTTACTTGGCAACATCGACACGATGGAATATTATGATAGTCTCGAAATGTGATCTGATTTCTTATAAATAAGAGAAGAGATAAGAGAAAGCAATAGAGCCTCCTCCCTGACAGCCATCTCATTACTTAATTTCTTCTATTAGTAGCCGTTTAAGTTTTTTAATCAGGGGATAAAGCATCAAGCGTTATAATAATGCCAAGTACATCGAAAGGATTCTAGAGTTAACTTCCGAGCATACAGAGGGAGTTAAGAAGAGAGACAAGAGATTAATGACCTTATACAGCGAGGGACTCATGCGCGGAACAAGACCAAATATTTTGATCTCCAAGATCTCTCCAAATAAAAAAATATCTAATCTTATCTCTACTTTTCACACACAAGTAAAAAGAGTACCTACACATAAGTGTGAAAATAACATAGATCCTTACTTTCAAGAGATTGTCTCGAACGACGAGTTCACATTCTCGTCTTCGACTTCAGTCATTCACGTGAATGACTGAAGTTCCTGTTGTTTTGTGCTTGGAACTAGACTCTGGTCTCTAGAGATGTCCTTATGGGGTTACACGCTTATATTTTTGAATTTGCCGCCTCTTTTTCAGAGTCTACTTTCATTTGCCAGACTCTAATAGTTTCATAACTAATTTCTGTGCCACTACTACACTACCATTTTAGGGGATAGCCTTGATACTATTTAGTTTTTGAAGTACTATTATTACAAAATTATTTCTTTCTTTTAGTTGTGGTCTGTCGAAAACGGTGTTCCTTTCATTCTTGTCAAGTTTTGTGATTGAGGCATGGATTTTGAGTTTCGAAAGATTTATATGTATGTATTTACAAACAAAAAGTATATAAGTAGTATATCAGTCATCTAGTACCCATAACACAAGCTCTGCTTACTTTGGGTCTAGATGATGCTGTGTGAAAAAGTCCAGCATTATTATTATTTATATGCGCTTTAACACGTGCTCTAAACGGTGAAGGAAAGCATCGTGAGGAAACCAGTTAGTGTTCTTATAGGCGGCGATGGGCTTGCAACCTGTCACGTATGGAATACTAACTTCTGCAAGATATGGGCATGTATCAAATGTGTTTGGACATGCCTCTGACTACCCCCCTTAGACATCTTCATAAGATCTGGAATAAGTACTTAACATAAAAAGATCTGAGAGAATGTCTACCGCACCTTGGGGATACAGTCGTGAACCTGTTTACGTTTGTTATTGATTTTTACACACTTCATGAAAATAAATGGGTTAAGTATATCTCGAGCAGGTAGTTCAAAAAATTAAATAAAACTCTAGTATTGTTTAGAAATTTTAATTCAATACTTTATTAAGTTTTTACATTACATTTTACAGATAAGCAAATAACTGACCTACGCTACTTTTAACATTAAATATAAAATATAATATATTTTTATTCAATTTATTACTTTGTACCTACATAGTTACTAAACCTAACCTAACTAAACCTAGATTTGATAATACCTATGTCCTAGTTTGAAATTACGTTGATTTTGGTAACAAAATAAACTATTTCTGAAAATTTTGATAACTATTTAATATCTAATCTAGAATTCCGGCTGCTAATGTTTTTTATTAAGTTTAAAGAAACTTCGTTAAAAGATCACTGGTATCCCCAGGCACGGTAGACATTCAGATAAAGCCCCACAAGAGCGTTTGTAGATGTCTAAGAGGGAATTACACTGTCTTACCTAAGCCTTACAGTTCGCCCAACGCATCTAGGCATTTGTGAAGTGTTCTGCGCAGACAAACGGCTAACTTCACGAATGCTTAGATCATTTGGGCGAACTGTACTAATTTGAAAGGTAAATCAAAGATGGCGTCGCTGCAGGCGGGGTGGGTTACACTTAGTCTCGATAGTGAGTTTCTATCACGCGCGCTCCTATTCCTTACTGTAATAACTAATGATTTATGAACAATACGGTCCATGGATTTAGGCATTCGTGAAGTATATAACACGCATTAGATGGATACTTTCATAGTATGAAATGGTGGCACTGCGCAATCGCCCAACCTCACAAATGCCTAGATTTTTCACCGTGTTTACAGCTCAGTTTCTTTAAACAGCCAGTGCGTTTAAAGCACCGCTAGAGTCTGGCAAATGAAAGTAGACCCTGAAAAATCGTGGCAAATTCAAAAAATATAAGCGTGGCAACAAAAAATTAGTAAAATATGTAAGAATATTTAAAATCTCTGCAGGGTACATTTTCTAGCACTATGTTTAAAATAATAATCATGTATCAAATTTTGTTCTTCCAAACGTCGGGCAACAAGTTGGCAAACTTAAATGGGATTGGGCGGGCCACGTCTCGCATGTCGGATGAGTTGTGGGCACGAACCACTACAGAGTGGATCCCACGGGACGGGAAACGACCACGCGGCAGACCCCGGCGACGGTGGAGAGACGAACTTGACTCTCACTCTCCTGATTGGACCACATTAGCTCACAATAGAGAGGAGTGGAAAGAAACGAAGGGAGGCCTTTGCTCTGCAGTGGGACATCACGGGCTATTAATAATAATAATAAATGTCGGGTTGCCACGCTTATATTTTTTTAATTTGCCGCGATTTTTCAGGGTCTACTTTCATTTGCCAGACTCTACATGACCTAAGTGCGAGTGAGCACGCAACATCCTCCGCACTACTCACGCTCACGCAGCGAGTGTAAACAGCTTACTTCTTTACCTTTTGCCAGGCGAAGATGCCATACGATAGACCAGCGCCGAGGGCAAACGCTATGACGTATGGTAGGAACTTTAGAGATGGCCCGTGGCGCTTCTTCATAAGAGCTGAGATGAAACTCAGGTTGCCGTCAGAATACGGCGGGTAGCGAGAGCTGGGAAGTAAAAAAAAATGTTACATAGGATCAAGACAGTGACCTGGATCAGTTGAGCTATCTATAGATAGTTTCTAACGATCCTTAGATAGCTTGACTATTCCTGTTAAATTTTTAAAATATATGTAAATATGTAGTAGCTTAGTTTCTGTAAATAAACCTGAAATTACTTGTTATTTATGTCGTGTCCGTCGTTCTTTCGAACCAGTGTGAAAAGATTTAAAGTGTGCACTTTAAATACTTACGAGGCTAGCTTCTCTCCGATCGCAGCGAAATTTTTGACGAGACAACTCTTCTTGTGCGTGAAAGTGTCGAAAGTCGCGCGGCCGTGGTATGCGCCAATGCCGCTGTGACCTACACCTCCGAACGGGAGCGTCTCAACTGGAAACCATATAGATGGTTAGATTTGTCTATGCCATAAACAAATTTTCAAAAATAGAACCTCACAATCACAATACCATAGATGGCGTTAGTACACCGACGCATTCGCATGCGTTTCGCATCGACAGATCGCATCCGACAAGGACGCACCTATGTCATTAGCTAGAGTGAGACGTGGGTTCGCATGCGAATGCGTCCGTGTACTAACAGGGAGAATCTATGGTGTTGTGAGATTCTATTTTTGAAAGTTTATTCTATAGATTGGGCTACATTACCTTCTTTGCTTAGAATACCCAAACTGCGTGCGGTTGGAGTTTTTCTGGCTCAAACAGCGAGAAATTTGGGGATTTTAAGACAAGTGCCCAGCAGTGAGAGATAGGTACACAATAGTTAGGTTACATTAAAACTTAAAAGAGATCCAATAAGTCATGAGTGACACTAAATACCTATAAAGTAATCAAATACAAAAATAGGCAATACATGCAAGCATTCAGTGCGTTAGTAACTAGAATTATTAAGAATAGCAATAGCATAACAAAATTTACTATATCGCTTACGAATTACGCTATGTCATTGTCAGTATTTTTTCTTTAGTTCCCCGAAGGTAAATCTGTGGAGCGAGTGTGATAATAAAACTAGCGAACAAAAACATACCTCCCATCTGCATAACTGTATCGTTCACGCACATGGAGCCACTAGTAGTGTTTTCCACGAAGTTGGCGACGGCTCCGTTGTCAGTCGAAAACAGGTACATAGTCAGCGGTTTCTCTCTACAGATAATATAGTGTGAGCCATCACCATAAAGCGTGCCTTAACCTTACGATACCGCCAGTATTATTTTTGAAAAGAGGGTAGCATAGAATTTAGGGAAAGAAATATTAAGAATGCCCTAGGGTAGCTTATTGGGACCTACTCTTTTTAATATCTACATTAATGACATAATGATCTTTCACATAAGTGAATAAAATATTCTTTACTCCGACAGAATATAGATCTACCTGTTGGTAGAATGGTGTGAAAATATAATCGTGATAGCAAGAATTAAAGAGAAAAAATTAAAATAAGTTTAGAGAAGTATAAATTGGATTAATAAATGTACCTAATTGCATGATTTGCTTCCTATCTAACAAGATAATGTTAAGAAAGGGATAATATAAGCAAGATAATGTTGAAAGATTAAAAAGGCATGCTCAAGGTTAAGATACGCTTCAGATTAGAAGTTCAACATACTCATAATTACATTACAATTTGGAAACAGAAATAAAATATTCCGAGGAACGAATATAGAATGTTCTTGACCCTTGTCTGTATATTTAAATAATTTATATTGTTAAAGTTCCCATTCAACTTTTACTCAGAAAAGGGTAGAGATACCGATAGAGTTTCTGTTTTTTCCTGATTGTAATTAAACTAAGATTCAAACTTTTTAAAATTCAACGAAATCTGCATGAAATTGAGCGAGATATTTTTCATCACAATACATTATTTTTAGGATTTTTTTTAGGCCGTGTTGGGCAAATGGGGTTGTGCCTCGACTTTCAATCCGAAGGTCGTGGGTTCAAATCCCGGCCGTGCATCAATGGATTTTTCGTTTCATAAAATGTATATGCGCTTTAACACTCTTAACGGTGAAGGAAAACATTGTGAGGAAACCCACAGCTTAGTCAGCTCCACACGTATTGACGTCGTCTTTCCTGTGGGCCAGGCTGATTAAGCTGAGAGGATGGTTTAGGTGCTGGGCAAGCCTATTCCATCTCAAACAATGTCCCAGGCACTACAGCGTCCCGTTAAGTGTAGGTGTGTAGAGTGTTAACGGTGAAGGAAAACATTGTGAGGAAACCCACAGCTTAGTCAGCTCCACACGTATTGACGTCGTCTTTCCTGTGGGCCAGGCTGATTAAGCTGAGAGGATGGTTTAGGTGCTGGGCAAGCCTATTCCATCTCAAACAATGTCCCAGGCACTACAGCGTCCCGTTAAGTGTAGGCATGGATTGCCTCCTGACGCTGTATAAATCATCTAATATAGATGTAAATGTAAAGGCCTAAGTTTTTTTAGGCATACCACAGTAACAGTCATTCTGCTTTAGTAGTTATCGAGAACCAAAATACATCGTAATTTACATTAAATGATTCAGTGAACATGAGAATGACACCAATAATTATTTATTAAACCAGTTCAACAACCGACAACTTGCAAGTTAACTTATAACAAAGGACCATCAGAATAATTATGAAGATATTTTGGATAACAATAACCATTTAATTACTCGCGTAATTATTGCTTATTTAGAAAGATTTAATTTCAATTCCCCCTCAGAATCTTCATCTGGGTAGTAGGTAATTCACATGTAGGTATTGTGATATGTGTACCTATTACAACGTACAAGAAAAACTTTATTCGTTCTTCCAATATCTTAGAGATTTTCAACAATATTTAAAATCTAGTTTACGAATCAACAATTTTGTAAAAATACACCTCAAACTCCCAAAAATGCATGCTAAGTAATTCAAAATTTTTACACAAACTGACATCAACCATCACCCGTTTGAAACTTTCCCCATCTGGCTCATTGTAGGTTTATATTTGAACTCGATTTAGAATATTCAATGAAACCACATTGCGCTTGAGCGGGATTGTGAAATATAATTTTCTCATGAGTGAAAAGGGCAGCGTGATAGACGCGTGAGTTGTTTTATAGTGAAACCAAGTTTTATTTCACTTAGAACATAATCAAATCATATAGCCAGTTCAAATATAAACTCTTTCTACATAACATTTAGATCCACTATTGCCTAGTAATAGCCATAATATTATGATTCTAGAAGAAATTCAATGAGCTTTTGCTCAGGCCTAAGCAATAGTGGAACTGAAATTGAAACAACCACCACCGTTGTAAGTCACCCTATAGATCGAAGAAGTCACCAGATAGTAAAGACACGTTCACCAAGAGGATTGCAACCATAATAATACTTGATACTTTAGATGTTTTTGCAAAGCATTCGCTGGTAAATTGCTCGCGTCCTTACCGCCGTAAAACATGATTGTGTCGTTGATACCCAAACTGCCTGACCGTGTCTGTTCAGTAAACAACTTCTGAATGTTGCTTTGTTTGCTGAACACGTAAAGTACTAACGGATGTTCCCTGAAATCGTTCATGTCAACATGATGGAAGTGACAAGTAACATGTCATATTTATAAAAATGGATCCACACAATGGCATTTAAGATAATGACTTTTCAATATCAGTGAAATCTCGTTCTAGAATTTCTTCAAATATGGCAAACGTGAAATTTTCATATTAGTTAAGTTTTTTCTATTTTAAAATAAGTCGTATTGAGCGAGTCATTTTAAGCGAAAGTTTAAATCCGTCTGGTTTGATGAGTAATGAGTTTAAGGATGGGTATTACATATTATATTCTGTATTGATGTAAACAAGTACACCTTAATAGTGCTGTATGCAAATGGTAATGTTTGTGCAAAACTTAATGAAAATGTTTTACCAGTATGCATCCATTTTAGGTTCCAATATAAATAGCAAAATGGAGAAAGATAAATTGCTAAACCCATTTGACGTCACAAACACAAGTACACATTTTGAAGTTTACAAACCATAATATCCATAAAGTATCAAAACATACCACGCCCTTTGTGAGCTTATCAAGATCAAACTTCACACACAATTGAAATCAGAAAATCTTATTCTATACAATTCGAAAAGTGACATATTTAAGATCAGATCCATTTTACTGTCAAATGACGACCTCTTTGGAGCAGCGGGCGAAGGTCTGCCTGCGACGCAGAAGGTTGCGGGTTCAATCCCCGCCGCGGGACAAATGTTTGTATGACCTACAGGTATTTGTCTCGGGTCTGGGTGTTTCTATGTATAATATGTATTTACAAACGAAAAGTATATAAGTAGTATATCAGTTATCTGGTTCCCATAGTACAAGCTTTGCTTAGTTTGGGGCTAGATGATGCTGTGTGAAAATGTCCAGCATTATTATTTATTTAAATATGTCACGTTTTAACGCGTTAAGACTCAAGTGTAGTATCATAAGAAACTTACCTAGCGTTGATGAATTTAATGGCCTCATAGGCGTTCTCTACAGGCACAATAGGTAAGATGGGTCCAAATATCTCATCTTCCATAATCTTGTCGGTTCCGGATACGTTTGCCATGATCGTGGGTTGAATGAACTTGTCACCGGCGTCATAGTTACCCCCGACAGCGACCTTGTTCTTATTGGCGTCAATAAGAGCTTGGAGGCGACTGGAAAAAGACATATTTTTGGATTATACATTATACACTTCCTTTCTTTTTGTTAGAGCCTCGGGAAAATGTTGTTCGGTATACAAAAATATTTTTTGTTTATTTTATCTTCTTCTTATTTAAGGATTTACTCCTTGTCGGCACAACCGATGAATCCCTCTCCATGTATCTCTTTCCAGGGCTGCTTCCTTGACCTCTTTATACGACATGACAGCTACCATCTCCTTTACTTGGCTCATGCAGTTTATCCTCGGTCTTCCTCTTCCTCTTCTATAATGTTCTTGATGAAACTGTCATGTCGTATAAGATGGCCGATCACCTTTCCCCTTCTGTTCTCGACAACTTGCAATAGCGATCTCTTTTCGTCGACTCTATATCTCTTATTATCTCTTATTTTATCTACTTACTGAAAAAATATAGATGTGTGGTATGGCAGTTTTCTGGGTGCTTTATTCTAAATCATCTCTATTTTTATTTTGAAATTTATAATGTTTTTTATTTACAACTGCACCCTGTCACCTACAGCTACATAAAATCGTTCCTTAGAAAGGTTTTCCAATTACAAAATCTTTACTAAGGAACGGATTTACGTGACTCTGAGTACCGACATTAGCGTGATTTTGAGATTTTTAAACAATTAAGTATTTCATGTTCTTACCTAAAATGCCTGCTATTTACAATGCGGCATAGATCAGGGGACTTCTGGGAGTCTTCCCCGTACCACTCCTTTAGAACCTTCTTGGAGATCTCCACGAATTTGTTCTGGATCTCCTTGGTGCACAGTATGTAGTCGGGAGCGATGCAGGTTTGTCCTGCGTTGATGAATTTGCCCCACAATACCCTCTTTACTGTTACCTCTATGTCAGCTGTGTTGTCGATATACACTGGGCTGTAAAATAATGTAATACTTAGTCCATCTTATTACAAGAAAATCAACCGAGCTTAGACTAAGACTAACTAAAAAACTGTCCCTAGAAAAACGATCTTTAAATACTCGTACATAGAACGCTTTTTTGTGGTAACAGTTTTGTTTTGACATGTGTCAACATGGGGTTCAACTAAGGTTTAACGTTTATGTAATAAGCAGCAGTAAGTTCGTATGAGTCAGTGGCCAACTCAGCCCCAACGGGTAGTAGACTTTTATCATGTCATTTTCAGATTCATTTTCTAAGATTGTATGTAAGTATTATACTTACATACAATCTTAGAAAAAGGCACTTATCTTAGGCACCTGTCTATCTACTTCTTTTGTGTAGGTACTTAGGTTTTGTTGTCACTTGTCTGTCACATACTTTCGTTTGTTTCTTTTTTGTTCGTTTGTTAAATGTATGTCTGTGTGTGTTGCCAAATAAAGATCTTCTATCTATCTATCTACTTAAGAAATTGCATAATTAATTGGTTATGCTTAGTCTATCTATATTAATACAAATGTTTGTCCTGACTGACTGACTGACTGACTGACAGACAAGGTACAGCCTAAACCGCTGTCGTAGAGACTTGAAATGTTGAAGGTATGTCCGTCTTGGTGCGTAGGGATGTACTAAGAAGGGGTTTTTTGAAATTCAACCCATTGTGTTGTGCAAGGCAGTTCCAAAGATCGTATGACGCAGATGCAGGCGCGCGCGGGTTCTAATTATTGATAAGGTTGTCCTGTTGTTGCAAGTGGATTTTGTATCTTGATATACATTACGGAAGGAAAACTAGCTAAGCTTAATAATTAGCATTCCTTCGAAATAGAATAAGTATAAATTAAACGGGGTTCCTTAAACGATGGAATGAGAAAAAATAGGGAAGGAAAATGTATAATACTCGTAGCATACTCAACATAAACTGTCAACTCAAGCTAATTTTTGCAGAGGTTCGTTATTTTTTGTCCTTTTCTGTAATATGTATCTGTACAATAAGGTGTTAATCTATATCCTTTGTTTTCAACATGACGACCTCTGTGGCGCAGTAGGCGAAGGTCCGCTTGCGACGCAGAAGGTTGCGGGTTCGATCCCCGCAACGGGACAAATATTTGTATGACCTACAGATATTTGTCCCGGGTCTGGGTGTTTCTATGTATAATATGGATGTATTTACAAACAAAAAGTATATAAGTAGTTTATCAGTCATTCTAGTACCCATAACACAAGCTCTGCTTACTTTGGGGCTAGATGATGCTGAGTGAAAAGTCCAGCGTTATTTATTATTTATTAACAACTAGAACAAGCATTAATAACATAAAATAATAAAGAATTACGAACAAATACACACCTGTATTTTGTATTTATTGGTTTATACTCCCCTGACAATCCCCCTTTCATTCTCAAATGCTTTTAAGATCAAAGAATGGCTACCGTACCTTGGGCAATATAGCCGTAACCTTGTTTTTTACTACTTCTACATAATATTTTTCTCGTCACATCATCCTTGTGATAGCTAGGTATTTATTTACCTCCATATTAATTGCTTACATACTTAAAACCGGTTATCACGACAAGAAGTCGTGGGTACCTACTGCTTTTATGACGTGGAAAATCGATTAACTACCTAGCCTAGATACACCAATACAGATAGGAAAAAATACATGCAAAGGTCGATAAGGTGATTCAAGTTATTTTAAGACTTTGTAGATAGCATGGGTAACTATTCAACAATCGTATGTAATATTAGATAACGCATATCAATATTGAAACATTGACCTCTAGTGCAGTGCATTTTGTCACTTACATGTTTCCTTTCTTATCTCTGTTCTTTTTCCACATTGGAAAACAAATTTAAAAAATCTAAACCATTTCATTATTTTCAGGAACTACAAGGCCACAGAAAGACTCACAAACGACCTACGTCAAACTAACAAAACCCATATTTTTGCTTCAAGGGCCGAGGGTTAAAATTAAAAAACTCACCTCTTCCCGCCAAGTTCCAAAGTGACAGGTGTCAGATGCTTAGTCGCCGCTTCGTAGACGATCTTGCCGACATTGGTGCCACCGGTGTAGAAGATGTAATCGAACTTCTGCTTGAGCAGCTCCGTCGTCTCTTGCGGACCTCCTTCGACAACAAGCACGGCGTCCTGTGAAGAAATTATAAGGGTCTTGATGTTGCAGTGACATTTAAGATAGATGTAGCAGGGTCTTGATGTTGTAGTCACATTTAGGACAGATATAGCAGGGTCTTGATGTTGCAGTGAAATTGAGTATATAGATGTAGCAGGGTCTTGATGTTGCAGTCACATTTAGGATTATATGTAGCAGGGTCTTGATGTTGCAGTCACATTTAGGATTATATGTAGCAGGGTCTTGATGTTGCAGTCACATTTAGGATTATATGTAGCAGGGTCTTTATGTTGCAGTGACATTTAGGATAGATGTAGCTTGAGTGGATAAAGTAAAAGTAGTTTAAGAGCAAGTCAAAATTATAGGGCGCTTTAACGTTTTTCACCTTGTCGAAAAACTCTATAAATGATTTTTATTCTGTCGTACAAGATAGCTGATATTATTATAGCCTAAAATACTCTGTCACCAGAGTTGGTCACTAACCACTAACTCATACAAAATTACTTAGTTATACTGTTTGACACATATCGGTCTGTCTCTTTGAAACTAGCAAGGTTTAATATGCTTTTCAACCGACTTCAAAAAAGGAGGAGGTTCTCAATTCGTCTGTATGTTTTTTTTTTTTTTTTTTTTTTATATCTTGTTACGCGATTGCTCCGCCATTTGTTGACCGATTTGCAAAATTCTTTTCATGTTTGAAAGGGTATACTCCAGAGGTGGTCCCATATAAATTTTATTCCTGAGGGATTGATAGTTTCCCCGTAAAACTCTAAACAACTTCCCTCCTAGCCATGTCACAAATAGAAATCGAATCGACAGCTTGACGCCCTGAGTCACACCGCGTTTCGAGTCAAACATTGAAGTCGGTTTTCCTTTTAGTATAAAAACGTAATATTTTTTTCTTTTTCAAGGCTCAGGCTGTAAGATGTTTACAAATAAATTAACTACATCATTATTTGTCTATAATACTCACATTGTCCAAATATTTAGGCAGAGTTTCAGCAACGAACTTCGCGCACGCAACTGACAGCTCGCTAGGCTTGACAATGACAGCGTTTCCGCCAGCAATGGCGCCCGCCATCGGCAGAAGCAGCAGTTGCAGAGGGTAGTTCCAAGCACCAATCACCAGCACCACACCGTACGGGTCGTGGTAGATGACGACATCGTCTAGGATGTTCACGATGCCTTTGGGTGGCTGTAGGGGGAATTACACTGCTGTTCAAATCTGATACGAAAGTATGGGATGGGCTTACAAATGTGGATTTTAATTTTCAACTTTTGACGACCTGGGTCTTTAATTGACAAATCTGCAACCGATGTTTGTTAACTCGTACTTATTAGTTGCTGTTAAAATATCCTTAATTGCAGTATTTGTAGATGCTAAATTGCTAACTCTAATAGTAATTCTTTTTCCGTACATTTTATGTAAGTATTTAGTATTAATACTTAAGCGATTAACGCAAAATATTTTTTTCGATATGAATGTCTATTAAAAACATAACAAAATTCACAAAAATATCTCCGACAGAAATTCCATACTGCTTAAACCAGGCTGAAGTTTATTATTTCCATTATGCTCTACTTATAGAAAAGGAAGTATAAAATTGCACACAACAAGGGTACAGAGTGCAAAATAACATGCAATAACAGTCAACAGGTAAACCCACATAATTGGTCTACTGAACCTACTACGATTCTCTGCGTTGAAGGTCAAGTACAGTTTCTGATTTACCATATTTACAGCTTGGCTGTTACGTAAGTAGCTATTTCCGCATTAGAACTGACTTAGGTAAGTAGGTAGGTAACTTACGTGTGTGTTACGAAAATTATAGATAGTATGCAATAAAATAATATTTTAAATCTGAATTTAGTCTCACCGCGTCAATAAAAACTCTTATTTTGCATCATAGCCGTTAGTCGCTACAAGCCCTATCAACCAACCATAGGAATAGAATGGTCACGGTAAGCAAGCTCGTATCTTATTGGGCAGCAAATATCACATTTCAGAGTATTCTAGCCACATTAAAAAGTGACTTACCCTTTCCGGCTTCACCCAATCATCAAGATTATGCAGCACACTCTTCAGATCGTTGATCAGATAGTCAGTCTCAAGCAGCACAGCCTCCATTTTGCACCTCCTCAAGTCCTTGTGCAACGCTTCTATCATCGCGTTCTGGTTCTCTTCGTACATGCGGAGAAGACTCTTCAGTTGCTTCCGACGCCATTCTATCGGCTTTGTGACTCCTCGGTTGAAAGCATCCCGCGCTTTATCTACAACCTGGAGAAAATTGTTTATATATAGATAGCTCGGTTAAAAAAATAATTCGAAAATTGATCAAGGAACATAAAGCTAGGCTCCAAACCGTGTTTTTCAGGACAACAAACACTCTTCGCGCGGTATTCGTCGCGAAGGAACATGAGTAGAATCATCTAGTTTAAGGCGATTCTAAGTAATCAAACGGGCCTCACTAAATAAACCTTTTTTGACTTTTTCTGTATTCCGAAGTCACGGTAAACATTTTCTCAAATAACAACTTTTAGAAGAAAAAATAAATCTGTATGTATCTAGAACTTTTATATGAAAAAAGAAGCAATATGTAATTATTGAACGAAGATATTGACATTCTTCAAGGCCAGGCTTTGGCGATTTGCATATCCAAGTGAATCGTAAACAAACTGCTTTACAGAACTCACACAGAGTAGGTACCTATAGGTACAATGTTCAACAAAATTCTTGCTAGTCATGATTCAGGCACTTCATCCTAATTTTAACTTGCTAACTAATTTATACTTTATAGGTAAGTACGAGTAGGTAGGTACTTTTTTTTTAATGCGTAAAAGAGTTTTTGGCCCTTTCACGCCTGTTAATTCAACCATCATGACATTTTGGATACTTATCAGATCACAAGATATTAAGGATCGGTGCTTTGATCCAGAAATTCCATATTTTAGTCCATTATTTTTATTTTTCAAAATACCACTTGAGCAGTTAAAGTAAGTAAGTTCGTATGAGTCAGTGGCCAACTCTGGTGACGGAGTTTTTTTAAGCCGCAGGAATTTTTAAAATTCAACCCCAAGGGGGTGAATATATGATAGGGGATGAAAGTTTGTATGAAACTTTTCATTCCTTAGACATATTTGTATGAAAGTACCTACCTCTAAAGTAAATATGCGCGAGCGAAGCTAATAGTAAGCAATATAATAGAACTTGGAAGTATTTACTTCAAGGATAAATTTTATTATGAATATTATTGTGGGAACTATTATAAGTAGGTAACAAAAAATATTCATTGTTTTTTGTTACATCTTGGTACCTACCTACGTACTTACTTGAGTTTTAATTAAATAAAAAAATAGGTAGGTACCCTATGGAAGTGTTTTCTTCGATTTTTTTTTAAATTAAGTAAGTAAGTACACATAATTGTAATAAATAGGTACCTAAAGTATTAAGGCAAAATCTATACCACGGTGAATAAGAATCAAGATATTTTTTCTATTTAGCTTGAATAATCTGTGAATTTATTTTTCCTTGCAAGCCACATATTTTTGTAACAAGGAGGTTTAAATGCATTTTACGTAACCCCGCATGCAGTAGAAAGTTCTTAGATGCTCTATGTGCACATGCACATACACATAACACACAATCACATAAAATGGCCCTATTCCACTTTGATCCACTAATCAAATCTTAGTAATGGTTTATATTTTTCAAAAAAGGAGAAAGTCTGTTCGGTTGGTAGGTAACATACTTACCTACGTATGTTTAGCAATATCTCTGTCAAAATTGTGCTCCTATTTTGTATTTTTTTTTGTTTGTGTTCATTGCCTACCAGCAGATTCAGTAATGGTCCTGCCTGTTATACTTTACTCTTCTATCTATATTAATAAATCTCTTTGTCCTGACTGACTGACTGTTGTGGGGGTGTTAATGTTTGTGAGCTGGAACACTCACCTCTGCCACGTTTGTGGGCTTCGGCTTGGAGTTTGTGACTGTTCCTGAAACAAAGCAACATACTATTAAGTAAATAAAAATAAAATATTAACAGTGAGTGCCACGGTGTACTGCTCCCCAACTTCAGCAAGTTCAAGGTCCATATTTGATGCAACTATTAAATATTCCAACATAATCCGATCAGTTATCAATATGTTTGTCAGTTTATCAAATGTCATATGATAAGGTAATTACTAAAATGTATTAATTTGATGTTAAGTAGATAAAATACAGGGTGGTACAACATTTTATCTTTTTGATGGTTGTCAAAGTCAAAGTCAAAGTCAAATAGCATTTATTCAGTAGGACCGCTGGGATCACTTTGAATCGTCTTAAAACTAGGTGATTCTACTCCTGTTCCTTCGCGACCAATACCGTGAAGAATCAGGGCAACAAACTCAGAGTCAGAGCTGGAGGTTTTAAATTCCTAAATGTAAGCAACATTAGAAATAGAGCAAACATCATTATATCACTTATCCAGTGTTATAACAGTAGCATTTATCTTCACTGAATACAATTTATCAGCTGTGTACAAATCAAAGTTTACTTATATAATTATAAATGATATTTGCATTTCTTATCATCTTCGAATATAGGGATAGTATCTACTTCTAAATTACAGAATTAGGTAATAGTAATATTTAATTTAGTATTAATAATAATAATTACTAATAATATTTAGCATGTAAGCATGCATTTTTTTAGTAGAGCAACAACAATTATAATATATATAATTTTAAGGTGTTTAGATTTAATAATAACATAATTTAGAATACCTACTTACATAATTTTTTAAAATTATATAAAGCCACTACTTTCATAGTTTTCACCAATCTATAATATACATATGGCTATACCTATAATATACCTATATAAAACCTACCTATAATATATGGCTATGGAAGAGCGGGATCTTCTAACACAGGTAATTTTTTATTTAAAAGAAGGTCTCAACCTTAGATTTTGTATCATAAAATTGTAACAGAAATAAACTATTTGATTTTTTTTTTCAATTATTATGTTTGGGAAACAAACAATGCATACTAAACACAGTATGCTGCACAAAAATTCTTTCTAATGTTTCTTATAGGCCATAGCAAGGATTAGAGTGGCGTTTGAGGGAGGAGGCTTATGTCCAGCAGTGGGCTATTATTTGAGCTGCCAATGATGAAGATGAGGATAGCAAGGATGGGAGAGTGGTGTCATTTCGTTTTACTACCACTGTCTTCTCATGTAAACTAACTTAAAATTATCATATGGATTATGTACAGTTTTTTAAAGTGAGACTAGGACATCAATTTTAAATCAGGTAGAAAGTGAGTAAGCTAGTCATTTTGAAAATGACATTTTCAGGAGTCTAAGTTTAGGAAGGTATCAGCGGATTTCTGTAATCTACCTACTTTAGTGATTAGGTAAGTAATGGGTAAATAGGTAGGTACACTAGGTACATATGTTCCTAGTCAACGATTATGGATGCGTTTGTTCAAAATTTGCTTGGTTTGGGTTGGCCAAATTGTTATCTACTTTTCTGTTGCTTACAAAGCTGTGAGCGTTATATATTGGAACATCAGGCAATAGCTAGTGTAATATTGGAAAAAAAACTCACCGAGAGTCATCGTGGAAGGCTTACGTGCACGGAAGGGCGAAAAACAGGTCCTGTCCTGATTGGACTTTCAAAAAGCAATTACTGTTTCTTATGACTTGCTTTTAACGGACGCAGTAAATATATTATACAACAATTAACACGGTAGGTGTAAATATTTAGCAGATTTTCTTATTATTTTATTCCGTAGAAAAGTCGATACCACAACACTACACAACCGACCGGGCAGCTGATTTCATTTGACATAGCGATGTGTATATCCGGAGTGATTAGTTCAATTGGACTACTTCTTTTGCGTATAGTTCATCTATCTCTAGTTCAATTTAAATCCAATCATATCTTCTTATCCGTCTTCTTATCCGTAGCTCAGAGCGAGATTGATAGAAAGAAGCAGACACAGACAAGAGACAAGATAGGTGATATGTGATATATTCCAATCTTATCAATCCGTCTTCTTATCCGTCGTTCAGAGCGAGATTGATAGAAAGAAGCAGACACAGACAAGAGACAAGATGACATTATTCCAATCTTATCAATCTTATAGTTCAGTAGTTCAGTCTGAGCGAGAACGATAGAAGTATTCTTATCAATCTAGTTCCGTAGTTCAGCGAGCGAGTCGAACGAATTAGGGATGATCGATATTAGAAAAAATCGATGTTAACATCGAACTGTCCATTATATTTATGAAATGTGTTTATTGTTGTAGAAATAACAAAAGTTAAAGAAAAAAAATTATGTATGTTTTAATTAATGTATTTTTTGGGCACACTCTGTAAAATGAGAGATGTGACACTAGGGTCGGCCTAGATGCTGATGGCCTTAGGGGCCTCGGTCAGCTTTACTGGACTTTGGTGTGTGCTGAAGGCTACGGCCGAAAGACTGAACTACTGAACTAAAAGATAGATATACTTCCCAGCGGTGAAAAGATATGTATATATCTTTTCAATTAGGAGATATGTTTTGCACATGGCTAATTTGACAAGACAGACAACACAACAATGCGATGAATGAAATGAAAGTGAGTGAGTGAGGTGAGTGTTGACTGACAAAAACAGTCAAAAGGTACCATGCTAAATCTATGGTTTCGTTTGATATTGATACACGCAGCATGCACGCAGCGAACTTGAACGAAGGTTTTGAGATGAATGAATGGAATGAATGTCTCTAACGTTCATTTCATTAATGTCAATGCTCCGAACTCTGGCTAACTTCATTGTGCTAAGGTTTTTGTCTACGTTTTGGTTTTGAAAGATTCAGTTAGATGGCGCTTCTACCGAATTATTCACAATTAAATTTGTGGTGGAGTTCAAATTCAAATTCAAAACGTTTATTGCTTCATGTTAGTAAATAGATCTTAAAATAAAATTGTGTTTCATAACATGAGCCCCGCTGGGGCACTGCAACATTTGGTACTTAGTTTAGGTATTTCTAACTTACAATCTAACTTAAGTAGGTAATTAATAAATTGGCACAGCCTTTTTCTTAACTTAATTCAAGTACTTAAGTTCGTAGAACAATAGAAAATATAAGCTAGTTAAATATAGAAATAAGAAACCACGAAGACCTATGATTTAAGTACCTATTGTAACAGTTGTTTATGGTGTGGAGAAAATGAAACTTTAATCTATTCTATTCAACCTAAATACCTAGGTAATTTATTTAGAACTAACTATTTTTTAAGAAACAAAGTTTCTCCAACAATAATAAACACACACTTACTTATTTACTAAGTTCCTACGATCGAAGTTGAAAGTTTTAAAGCTTTGTTCCTAAATAATTACCTACCTATAGGTATGCATTATTATAGCTTAGAATTTAATACACGTAGGCAGTGGCGTAGCTCTACCGAATGGCTAGGCGGTGCAGTGCACCGGGGCCCCCAGGCTCAAGGGGCCCTCGGACTCTGAGTCCCGAGAGTTAGCAAGGTTTTGTTCTTAGGAAACTATAGGTATGATTATTTTGAAAATAAAAACAACTGCATTATTAGATTTTTGAAATAGTTACCCAGAAAATGACGCATCAAATCTTAAGTTTTTACAAAAAAATAAATACGTTTACATTTTGCCACACCCTGCATATTTTGACTTGATAAAACCTAAACCGTTCAGTTAGGGCCCCGGTTTATTTTAGGTTGAAATTATTTTCACTTGATTCAAAAATGTTCATCGTGGTAGGTACAGCGTGAAAGAGTACCTACCTAGGTTGGTACCTACATAAAGCGAGCCACACAACTCCCGACCTGACGACCACGACCACTCTGTCAAGAGTGAGACGACTGAGAAGAAGAAGAAGCTTAGTATTCATTAATACAAGAATAAAACCTTTTGAAATTAATAAAGCTGAAAGTTTGTGAGTTTGTTTAGATGTTTGTGTTTCAAATTACAATCACGCCTAAACAGATTTGGATGAAACTTGAAATAGGCGTAGATAGTTACCTGGAATAGCACATAGGCATTCATTCAAAATGTTGGTACCACGCGGGCGAAGCCGCGCGAAGTAGCTAGTATAGTATTAAGCCTTGAGAAAACGCAATAGACCATTGAATGAAGTACCTATGACACGTGTAAATGTAACTAGGGTAGGTAAAGGCACAAGTTACTGGTGCCTTTACCTTAGTTACATTTACACGTGTCATAGTCGGCCTTTACTGGCTTTTATTTTGAATATTTAAAAAAGTAATCCAGCCCCCTTAGCATGGCGATTGTCTAGGTACCGGAAAATAGATAGAAATGACAGTAATTACATTAAGCTAGGCGTCCATTGCAGACGGGTCGGGCCGGGCCGCATCGGCGAGCATTTTTGCGTACTGCGTCCACTATACGAGGCGGGCCGGGCCGCATCGGCGGATTTTTACAGCCAGTCCTACGTAAGACAAGCTAGCAAGCGGTTGTATGTGTCGATGGATGGTTCTGATGAAGTTATTTTTATATATGTTGTTGGATGAGGAGCAAAAAAATAATAAACGTCACAAACATAAAGTCAGGGTGCACCATATGCAAGAAAATTTCAGTCCAAATCTTATTTCTTCTCAACGCATCGTGATATTTTCTATTTCCAGTACCTATCATAAAGTTCAGAATATTGTTACATTAAAGATATTAGTAGTTTTTCGTTCATTTTACGGTTTTTCCCTCAATAAATACGTCCGCTCGCAGCAACGATCTACAAAAAATGCGGCGCGCATTGCGTCCACTAGAGGCCGGGCGGGGCGGACCGGGCCGCATCGGCGGAAAAATACGCTCGCCGAGCGATCCGCCGACGGATTCCGATGCGGCCCGGCCCGCCCCGCCTGCAGTGGACGCAGTTTCATACAAAATGTATAGGAGGCGGATTTTTCCGATGCGATGCGTCCGCCTAGTGGACGCGATGCATTAGAGTGTAGATAAAAGTAGTTCCCGTTTTATCCACACTGTAATGTCATTACTGTCATCTCCGGTACCTAGACAACCGCCATGCTAAGGGAGCTGATTATCACGCCAAATTAATTGATTGATAAGGTACCTCGATATCTGATTGGTCGACCCCTAACTCTAACTCGAAATAACCCATCACATTTTTCGGATTTTATAATAAATGCATCCTTACGAATCGTCAGTTACGATTCGGACATTTTGTCCGATCTGTCACCACTGTCACTACTGAATTTTAATATTTTTTTCATTGACGATCCATCAATTCATATTCATTAGTATAAATGTCCTATTTCCGACTGCCAGTTTTAAATAGTGTGTCAAAAGCTAAATGTGATAAATTGAAGCTAAGATAAATGGATTTATTTACGTTTGTTAGGCGAGTAAGTAGGTAGGCCTAATGAGTTATGAAAAAAAATAGTCGGCTCAGACACGCACTAGTAAACAGTCATATCGAATAATTGATTAAGTAGGTACATAGGTACCAACCTAGTACCTACCTACTAAGAATGTACGTTGGTAGGTAGGTACCTAGTAGGTAAGTATTATACTTACTTTAGTATTTTAATTTCGTTAAACACGACGAATCATCGCATGTAAGTACCAACTTAATTGTCATCGCTTTTTGTAGTGTTAACCGGATCGTAGACTTCATCGTCACTGAGTAAGTAGGTACAGTCGCCTGAAAAGGATGTAGGTAGTAGGCACAGTCAGCATCAAAAGTTGATTAACATTTGATGTTTCCAAAATCAGAATATTTCCGAAATCCGTAACACCATGACCAACATTTTGACAAATAGTTGATGATTAATTCTCAGTCCATAATAATTTCCCAAGCAAAGTTTATTTTTTCTTAGCAATCGAAAATATATGGCGCTTTAAAAAAACAAACTGTTAATCAACTTTTGATGCTGACTGTACCTACTAATGGAGCTGACGGAATCAGCAACAGGGTTCTTGTTCTTATGAACTTCCCCTTCGCCCATATCTATCTACTCGTCAGCATATTTAATGCTGCCATTGCTGTCACGACACGAAGGCTGCTACGATCATAATGGATGACATTCCAGATTTCTAACTCCACTTATTACTTAGATGACCATTGCTGGATGATCTGGTCCGAATAAAAAGATCTCGAAGATTTCAAAGCATTTGCTCTGATTATTAAAATGATAACGGATCTAGGCATTCGTGAAGTTAGCCGTTTGTCCCGCAGAACACAAATAAATATGAAAAAGCGGTCAATGATCCGTTGGGTGAACTGTAGGTAGGTAGGTACATACCGACCTATTTTATTTATTTATTGCATGTGACTGTACTGTATGTACCTATCACACCTTTGTGAAGCGTGGAAATTAAATTGTGAATAGTAGATAAATAGCTGACCTTGACGATGTCATTTCATGTCATATGGGTACGACAATTTCAGTTTTTAAACACATCAGTCCAGCCGTTTTCACTATTCGAAAATTATTTTCATGTAGGTAGGTACTCACGTAGGTAGTAGGTAAGGTACCTACCTACTATTTAATATTTTGTTTATCGTTGTTAAAAAAAATATTTTTTTATAAAAATAATACTTATTTGAAAATTTGTATGGTATGGTAATTATTCATTTTTATTTATTTACCTAATGAATAACCTAATAATAAACAAAAATGTAAAAAACGTCATGACTGTATCCCGGGCGCGGTAGACATTCTTTCAGATCTTTTTTTTAATAACAATTAAGTACCTACTTATAATAATAATAAATAATCTGGAATTATTAAAAAATAATGCGTACCTACCTAATCAATTTCGAATAACAAACACTACCTCCCAATATTTTTTTATGTATTAAGTAGGTACCTAACCTACCTATCGTGCATTGCCCGGCGTCAAAACATCCGAAACGCATGTAGCATATCAATTACATATCTACTCACCATTTCCATTCATGACTGGATCCACTGGGCTATCCGGCACTTTCTCGATTTGTTTGATCGGAGAATCGTCGATAACGTTTATAATATAGTCGATATCACTCTCTATATCGATAACGTGCACTTCACTAGCTTCACTCGCGTGCTTGTCGGCCGGCGATGACATCTCAACTGTTTACCACTTGGCGCGGTACAGCCTTTTGGTTTGATTTGAACTATGAAGGTTAATGTTAGACCGTATGCCTCTAGGGTAGTGTAGGGTCTTTGCTAGTCTTGATCTAAGGGTTGCCTTATAATTTTGATGAAAAAGTACATTTAATAAATAAAGATTCTCCTTCATTTTGGACTGATAGAAAAAAAAACTTTTTCCTTTTTTGAGGGTATAGTACCTAAACGTTTAACTTCCCATCTGATCCAAGTCAAGTCAAGTCAAAAAGCATTTATTTAGTAGGACCGCTGGGATCATTTTGAATCGTCTTAAAACTAAGTGATTTTGATGAAAACATTAGGTATCCCAAATTATATACTTATCAAATTATCAATTGATTAAGCATTTAGATTTGAAGAAAACATTATCTCAAATTAAATATCAATTGATTAAGGAAGAGGTAAAATCTGAGTATTTGTCCCGTGATCATAGTATCAGATTTCATTCTCCCCTGATAACATTTAGTTTTCTGCTGTAATAGCGATATTAGAGGCGAATGAAATATTTCTATTAGCGTAGGTAGGTTATCAAAAAATACTGAAACGTTTTATCAGTCGATTAGGTAATGCAAATACCGCAATGATTCGATTTGATTGATGTGTGTAGGTAAATTTGACTGGAGCTTGAAGCACGAAAATATTACATTGTACAATTCTCAAATAGCTAAAAATGATAAAGCTTTATTTTATATTCGCAAACATAACCTGATCTAGAAAGGCCTAGACCTACTGCAACCTTCTACGTTCAAGTCAAAGCTGCTGCACTTGAACCAAATCAGACCAAATTATTTGCTGATTTCATTGCTCGTTTTATTACATTTAAGTATGTTGTACCCCAGATAATATAGTAGTACTTACATTTTTATTATGTAACTTATGTTTAAACTACATACATTTAAGTACCTATTTAAAGAAACTAAGCTACTTCATAGGTACTATTACCTAAGCTATCTGCGAGCTCAACTGATCCAGGTCCTAAATCATCATCTCCCTGACCTTTTCCCACGCTAAGTGGGGTCGGCACAACATGTCTTCTTCTTCCACTCACTCCTATCACTCGTCAATTGTGCATCCACTCCTTTTACATTCATATCCTCTCTCACACAATCCAACCACTTCTTCTTCGGCCTTCCTCTTCTTGCATACCCAGCCACACTCATCTTCATAACTCTTTGGGTAACATGGTTTTCATCCCTCCTCATAACGTGTCCATACCAAGATAGCCTAGCACTCCTCACCTTTTCAGAAATAGGTGCCACTTTCAAACTTCCTCTGATATACACATCCATCTTAACATTCGCATTTCATTTACATACACTTTCCTTTCATCCGTCTTCTTCATTGCCCAACACTCTAATCCATACATCGCGACAGGTCTTATAACGGTCTTGTAGATCTTCCCTTTCAACTTAAGGGGCATTCGCGGATCACATATCGTCCTTGAGACCTGTCGCCACTTCATCCATCCCGCATTCATTCTCTTATTTACGTCTCGGTCAATATTGCCGTCGTTTTGGAGAAGCGAACCAAGGTACTTAAAAGGTATGTAGGTACTCACCTATAGATTCATTTAATTTTTAATTGATTTATATTGTTTGTTTAGTAAGGAGTCATAGTACCTAGTCTTGCTCTGGGAGCTGATAGTCCCTACATTTAAAATAATTTAGTTCAAAAAAGTATAATCTAGTTCAAGCTATTCCAAGTCTCAGCCAGATCGGTAATTTGGTTAAAATAAATAGATTTGTGCCAATGTTTATTTATAAAAAGGATAAATTATGTACCTTTTAATCTATACAGGGTGTAAAAAGACGTCTACCGAAGCCGAAAGGGGTAGGTACAGCATCCCAAAATACAACCAAATCCGAAAGGATTTTCCGAAAAAATCATTATAACCGGAGAAAACAGCGTTTGAAGATCACTGTTTGCGTATGTACTGGGCGCGTTTTTATACGTAGATTGCTGGATTTTGAGTTTAATTGTTTTTTTCTTTTATAAATGAAATGATTAGGTAGGTATGGTCTTATTATGTTGTACTAGTAGCAAAAACTAAGAAAATAAAATAAAATGACGTAGCTGAGTAAAAAAAATTTTTGAGTTTTTTTTCGATAAATATGTTCAGAATCATGGTCTGATTGCAATCCCTCAGTTTTCGGTAGCAGTCTTTTTACACCCTGTATACATAGCCATGTATATTACTAGCGAGGCCATACTTAGCTGGAAGTAAAATATTTGGTATTTATTAAATGCAGTTTTATTATCTATACCTACTTTACATAATAATAATAAAATATTTTCTTGAGGTCACAAAATGCATTTAAAATATTTTTTTAAATCAAAATTAAGTATGTTACCTACTTAGGTACCCAGTTTAAGTCATTTTATTATCAATTTTACTACTAGTCTACCTACTTAGTCAGAATTTCACTGTTAGTAGTTCATTAGGTAAACCTTTTTTATACAAAAATAACAGTTTGAAATGTTTAATATCTACTTACGTACACTAGGGGCACTATTCCAAAATTAATTACTTAATTACTTAGGTAGATAAGTCCGTTCACCGAAGAGAATAATGCCTTTTAAATACTTAGTGATCTAATTATTCAAATATCTACCTGGGTAGGTAAGGTAGATACATAAGTGCAGAGGTACCTAAGATTACCCGCCACATAAGAGGAAGGGGAAGACCGAGGATAAGCTACATGAGCCAAGTGAAGGAGAAGGTAGCTGTCATGTCGTATAAAGAGGTCAGGGAAGCAGCCCTGGAAAGAGATACATGGAGAGGGATTCATCAGTTGTACCGACAAGGAGTAAATCCTTAAATAAGAAGAAGAAGAAGAAACAAACATAGGTTAGATAGGTAGGTACCTACACTATCTCTGAAGTACAGTCGACTAACTTTTCAATTTCTAAGAAAATGAAGGAAATAATAAATGATTATGAATCTTCATAATGTTAGTCATCATTTTGGTCATAATGTTCACATTTCAATGTAACAGATTTCAGAAAAAACAGATTTGTGAAACATCAATGTTAACCGACTTTCGCTGCTGACTGTACCTATGGACCGGTTAGTGCAGAAACAAGATTAATATTTTGGCAATGGCCCGTTCGCGGCTGCTTTTTGTATGACTCTACCTTGAAACTGGTTCCAGAAGATGTTGACCCTATGTCACTTTATGTTCTGGTAGAACGGCAAGCGAGTTTAGGCTTTATTCAGTTTTAAGCACTGCATTTACTTACATGAGTGGGAACATAGCTTTTGTTATTTATCCACTTCTAAGAGTTACTTTTCTTTAAATGAAATCTACTCTAATATAAAATCAGGGTACTTATAAAAAAGTGAGAGACCCTATACCTAGACGTTTTCAATGAATTTTCAATAACTAACATAAAAACATTTGACCAGAAAAAATGACTGTCCTTTTTGTCAAACGAGAAGTTTTAAAATGGAACCCTAGTCCCTAAGCCTCTTTCCGTGATCAGATTTTTGCATCCTCAATATGCAAAAACTTTTCCAGCACATCTAAAATGGAATTGCATTGCGCAATAATAAAATAAACTATTCTAATCAATAAAAATATAGCATTACTGTCGAGTTCACACGCCGACAGTAATTTATCATTATTTCCACCTGTCTTATACCACGTAGCAAGACCTGCTTAGTTAATAGCGGGAAATTGAGTGTAAGTCCGAGCTATGGTTTAACGTGCGAAATAAACACGACAATTTCTTCCAATGGACATTAATAATACAGGGTGTTCCGGGAAATAAGTATCTACTGCTAAGGAAAAGACCAGATACATAAAAGGCAGTCATGCAGCACCGCACACACACAGTTTAAAAAATATGAATGAATACTTAGGTAACTTCTAAACTAGGTACAAAAAATCACAGTACCTACAGGATAGAATATTATAATTTTTTTTTTTATAAATTCAATTTTAACCCACATAAAATTGTGTAGATTTAAGTACCTATTGTAACTGTTATATGATGTGAAGAAAATAAAAATTTATTCTATTCTATTCTATTCTATCACCAAAGTGCTACTTGACACCAATTTCTGAAATTGGTACCTAAGTATTATATTTTGAATTTCCCAACTCGTACCACTTGGTAGGTACAAGATTTTTCGGTGCGAATTGGGAACTACTCAGTCTAAGGAAATGTACAAATACATTTAACACTTATTTATTTTTAGGTTCACATTTGCACATGTGGGATAATGCAAAAGTGGTCCATCTATACGTGACAGTTAACAAAGTTGTTTTTTCACCAATATATCCCTGGCCTAATAGTGTTCCATAACGTGAAGTTACTGCAGGAAAAGAAAACTCTAGTTATGTAGATACCTAGGCGGGTATGACGATGCTATTTCATAATTGGGAACGTATCCGTAAATCGTAGGCAAACAGCGTTGGTAGGTACCTAACTGACTGATAACTGTTGTTAGTCAGTTCCCATAAACTTTGGGTGCATAATATAACTCAAACTTCGAGTTTAGGTCATTTTATAAGTAGTGATAACATCCTAACATTTTTGCAGTTATGCCATACAAACACTTGCCTACTATGTATTTATGGTATTGCTACTTTACTAGTATTTATGGACTGGGCCTATACTTAGGCTTTTATTTTGTTTGATAGTACCTATCACTAATTATTAGGTATAATACTTTATAGGTACTAGCGCGTACAAAGTAGTGATACCTAATGGAAAGAACACTCATATTTATTTACCTAAGGTGACATAAAAATGGGTTTTTTGTTTCAATATTTCACCAAATCCAATCAACCTATCAATACATTAGAATCCATCTATCATTAGATAATTAAAAGGTAAGTTACCCATGTCACGTCACTCCTATTAGTGAGATAACAACAATTTTTATTGATAGATAATGGAATAATGTAATAAAAACTATTAATACTGTTTTGTTTTTTAAACATACCTAGGTACTTACTTAATATTTAAATATTTGATGTAGGTATGTAAGAATGTCATCTAATGATACTTGAGCCGGCTGACCCCACCACATAGTGGAGGACCTAAGGGCATAAAATGGGGGGGTGATGATGATGACAACAAAAATATAAAATTTAAACCAACTATTTTATCTAAATACAAATACCCATTAGAAAAAGCTAAAGCAATCGTGTTTCTCAGGTAGGTAGGTATTTCTTGTGGTGCTTTTTTTGTTTTGACTCACAAAAGCCTTTTTTGCCCTTTTATAATAATAATACCTGTGATAATACTGCGTAGTTGTCAGTGGAATCGAAACAGGAAAAATACAGGCACACAAATAAAGCACTAGAAAATGCATTTTTGTATTTTTTGGAAATGTATTTTTGGACTCCTCTGTCTGATAGACTTTTGTCTATTTTTAAATCGTTAAGGTGACCCTTGATTGGGTGGTATAGAGGACTCCACAGGACAAGTGTTAGAGAGGAGGTCTAAGTATAAGTAGTACCTATACTCAGCCAGCAGTGAGTACCTACAACCAGGCTGATTGGTGACAAACAAACTTAAGATCGTCTTGATGAGTAGGTAACGGTTGGTTTTTAACCGTAACCTATGGAGTATGGAATCTACTAGGACTGTGTACTTCTTATCGTGATCAAGGGTGAATGCAATTTTGATCACGATATCAGGGGAAATAGAACCTGTAATGTTACGGCCACACCAACGTCAACGGCAACGGTATCGTCAATGCCCATCAACGCGTTGATCATCGCGATAATTTTATCGCGCTAAAGTGGATGGTCACAACAACCTGCATTGTCAATGCCCATCAACGCGTTGATCATCGCGATAATTTTATCGCGCTAAAGTGGATGGTCACAACAACGGCATCGTCAATGCCCATCAACGCATTGATCATCGCGATAATTTTATCGTGCTAAAGTGGATGGTCACAACAACGGCATCGTCAATGCCCATCAACGCGTTGATCATCGCGATAATTTTATCGTGCTAAAGTGGATGGTCACAACAACGGCATCGTCAATGCCCATCAACGCGTTGATCATCGCGATAATTTGATCGTGCTAAAGTGGATGGTCACAACAACGGCATCGTCAATGCCCATCAACGCGTTGATCATCGCGATAATTTGATCGTGCTAAAGTGGATGGTCACAACAACGGCAACGTCAATGCCATGTAAATGCCCATCAACGCGATAATTATTGCTGTTCTTTCGAACCAGTGTGGTAAAAGGATTTTAAGTGCGCCTCAAAGAGGCTCCTTTCTTCCACTTGACAATGTTTTCGAACTTTGTAAAATTACGAAGAGTTCGCTAAGCAAACGCAAGCGGAAATAGAATTTTTCGCACTAAATCACCTTGACCGTCCATAATTGAGGAAGTTGATACAAAAGTTTTTACTAAATAATCTAAATATCCTTGTTAAAGTTCGTATTAGATAATAAATTATTGCTATTCAAGTGACCGCGAGAATATCAAAGTACTTGCGGCCTTACTAATAAACGTCGTGGTATAAAGTTATTCCTGAGTGTAAGTTAAAATTTTAAGTATGGTTATTTTTAGTTTATTTTACTTATACTTTATGACACGTTTATTAGTAAGGTCCTTATTTTATAATCTTTATTCTTTCGGCCTTACTAATAAACGTTATTCCTCGGAATAAACTAAAAATAACCATACATTTTGACAGTTTACACTCAGGAATAACTTTATACCACGTTTATTAAGGGCCTTTGAGTTTTACCTACTGTTTGTTTTTGTTTTACTTATACCTAGGTGGTACCATGTAGGTACCTACGTGAGATTTTTTGATGTACTTAGGTACCTACCTAGTACCTAACTACTATAGGTAGGTCGCCCGTCCTAATCGTTAATTTAGGTACTTCATTTTTATTCAAAGGTTACCGGAACAGATAGCTTTCATCAACAATAATGTTAGGTATAAATAAGTTATAATATATAAATAAGTTGTGTTTTTAAATGTTATTTATTTTTAATATTCTATACAGGGTGTAAAAAGACTGCTACCGAAAACTGAGGGGTTTTAATCAGACCTTGATTCTGAGCATATTTAGCGAAAAAAAAACGCAAACAAAATTTTTACTTAGCTACGTCATTTTATTTTATTTTCTAGTTATTTACTACTAGTACAACATAATAAGACCATACCTACCTAATAATTTCATTTATAAAAGAAAAAAAACTATTAAAACTCAAAATCCAGCAATCTACGTATAAAAACGCGCCCAGTACATACGCAAACAGTAATCTTCAAACGCTGTTTTCTCCGGATTTTTTCGGAAAATCCTTTTGGATTTGATTGTGTGTTGGGATGCTGTACCTTCCCCTTTTCGGCTTCGGTAGACGTCTTGTTACACCCTGTATAGTATTTTGTATAAAAAAATATCGCGAGTAAGGTGGTTTAAAAATTAATTCTGAAGCGCTAAAATAAGCACAAAGATTCAACCTACGTAGGCACCCGGGAATCGTATTGCAATTACGTATTACTTATAGAAATCACACGATTTAAAAGTGGTTATTGGAATGGAGGCATACCTAACTGACTATCACAGCGCGCCAGCACGGCGATCGCGTCCACACTGAATAGGTACTAAACCTTAGCGCCTTAACTGCTATTATTGTGGTCTAGGATAGAGACTAGTGGATAGGTTATGCATTTTATTTTATTTTTGTTATTTGATCAAACATTCTAAGCCCGCTTCTGGATCATGTCTTTCTTGAGGTCGAGCTAAAATACATATTAAAATTCATAATTTCAATTACTTACTCACTTCCGGTAATTGAACCAAAGGAAATGTAACACTTCTTTGATACGAGCTTTCATTCGCACACAATACAACAGCTCATTCCTCACCTCACTCACCCCTCAATGAAAGATTCCTCATTCGTCTTGCTCTGTCTCACTCGAATGTGTCGTCAGTGTGACGTCTGAGTGTGACAAAAATTTTGAAGTGGTACAAGAATTTCCAATGAGGACCGGGATATTTTTGAGGGAATGAGTGGGACATTTGAAGTCATGTCACTCATGTCCGACTCAACTCAACACTAGTATGCAGTTCAAATTCAATTCAATTTAATTCAATTTTATTACAATTCAATTTAATTAATAAATCATAACCATCCTAAATTCGGTTTTTATTTTAATTAATTCTTATTGACCATGTGTTGAGTCTTGAGTATTAAGCTTAGAGGCGATTCTGTAAAAAAAATATTCTGAAGCTTAATCCTTACCTACTCACATCGGATTGTTCTGGTTATTTTTTTTTTAAAGAAAACCAATTCTAAATTACATAGAACCCATTTTTGACCTAAGTAATTCTAGCTGTCCAATCTCGACCACCTTATTAAGTAGCATTTACTCGATAATTTTATTTGGATATTTTTTAACACAGAAATAACTAGAAGCGGTAGTGTCTATAATTACTCAATACCCGCTTTTGCTACTTTTTAGTTTACATATCAAACATCGCTTTCGTATCTTGGAACAACAACCATTAGACTCCAACAATACCTACTCACCTACCAATATTATTCTGTGTTGAATTTCCCGAATGAGGTACTCTTTTTGAAGGGATCTATCCGGTTTCCTGTTCCGTTGTGTACTTATGAGGTAGTGTTGTCAAGTCCTCCATGTTTTTGAACTACTTCCCGCTGTCCGGTTTGCGTTTAAAATTGACATATATGGAGTCTTCTACGACAATGAAATAACATGGCCTAGATTAACCAGCGAGCTGATCCGATTAATACAGTCAGGAGCTCAGGAGCTGTTCAACAGGCCTCAATTAATAGCATCGAGGTATGTCGATAGCTCAATCAATGCTTAATAGCGATTTAGTTGTTTAAGGGTAGCAGTACCATCAATAGTACCACGGCAAAAAAAAAATCCGTAGTACCATCAATGGTTCAACGGCAAATAAAAATTGCCACAGTACCATTAATGGATAGTACCATTGATGGTACTGTGGCAATTTTTATTCTCTAATGATACCACGGTAAACAAACGAAAGATATTAGTATCATCTGTCATCTGTTTTCTTCATAGAGTTTGACAGGAGTTAGTATTGTTCTGGTGATAGAGTTGGTTGTCCAATGCGTATTTGGTCAAAGTAAATTTACTTATATTAATGTGGGAATGAGCCTAGTTGGACTGACATGTCCTACTTACATTGAAACCCTTTTAAAATAATGTTGGATTAAAACTGTTTAGATTCAAAATTGTAATCGTAGCCTAAGCTTCTACAAAATGAGCTTCTACCAAATATTTATTTGGGTAAATTAGGACTTGCGTCTTACTAGGTACCTACCTACTTCCTTAAAAATCTTCGAAGGATCTTTATTAATTGATCTGAAAGAATTTCTACCATATCTTATGGATATAGTCGTGATCCTCTTTCATTTTTATTGTTGTTTTACAACGCGAACGACGCAGGCGTCAGCTAGCGGAAGTAGTAAACAAATTATAGGTTATGTTTATTGTTACTTGTTTAGGTACATGTCCACCTTGATCTCAAAGCTGTTATGTATGTAACGAACATTAGGTAGATACAGTCAGCATCAAAAGTTGATTAACAGTTTGTTTTTTTAGAGCGCCATTTCTTTTTGATTGCTAAGAAAACAATAAACTTTGTTTAGGAAATTATTATAGACTGAGAGTTAATCATTATTTGTCAAAATGTTGGTCATGGTGCTACGGATTTCGGAAATATTCTGATTTTGGAAACTTCAAAAATGTTAATCAACTTTTGATACTGACTGTACTTACCTACATTGTTTTATCCTAGACTATTTTCCCAGTATATCTAGTCTATATTCCTAGTCTAACTAAAGGTTGATTACCAAGGTAATAAGAGTAGGTAGGTAGTACCTATTTAAGCTATGCCTAAGATAAATTGTACCTGCCCAATGATACCAAACTATTTTAAATTTCACCTGCCTGCCTGTATAAAAACGTATAAGCGAGATAGCACGATTTTAGGCGTCATCAAAAATGGGCTCTGCGCAGCTACTTTAGAGAGCTAAAACGATTGTGCGTATTGTAAAAATAAAAATAAAAATGTATTTATGAATTTTGCAGGTTTGACTTTGGTGTAAAGAATTTTTAAAATTAGATCTGTGCTTTTGTGTCAATAGGTTGTACTTTCAATAACTAAGTGTCCTATTTTTTTAATAAAAATACCTAAATAATAATCGATTAATTTGGTAAAAAAATAAAAATTTTTGAAAAAAAAATTGAACCGACTTCACAGAACACAAACAGATGAACCTTCTACACACTAAAAAGAGAAAAATAAGAATATAATTTGAAGTCGGTGCCAACTATTCATTTACATCTAAGAAATTCAAAAGAGCTTGGGTGCAAAATTGTATCCTGGTACGCTATCGCTCGATTTTTTTTATAGGTACCTAATCGTATTCACTTGGCACCGACTTCAAATTATATTCTTATTTTTCTCTTTTTAGTGTGTAGAAGGTTCATCTGTTTGTGTTCTGTGAAGTCGGTTCAATTTTTTTTTCAAAAATTTTTATTTTTCACTTTTTAGTGTAAGTAAATAAATACTGTGTAAATAAAAGTGTATGTGTAAATAATATAGTAAGCTACATTAAGACCCTGCTTATCGTAGCTTAAGTAGGAAAGGATAAGAAAAGTCATGGGCAGACCTACTAAAGGACACACCGGAGTTCAGAAAGGGGGAAAACTATCAATCCCTCAGGAAAAAAATATTTTGGACCACCTCGGGTGTAATATACCCTTTCAAACTATTTAATGTTTGACTCAGATTGTGAGTCAGGGTGTGTTGTGTAGTGAGAATGAGGTTTTTTGAATGTTACGGGAAAACTGTCAATCCCTCAGGAAAAAAAATATATTGCGCCACCTCGAGAGTATACCTCTTTCTAACAAAAAAAAAATTTTGGAAATCGGTCCACAATTTTCTTAAAGAGCAGTGATTTTTTTAGTTTTACGGGAAAACTATCAATCCCTGAGGAATAAAATTTTTATGGGACCACCTCGAGAGTATACCCTTTCAAACAAAAAAAGAAATTTGGAAATCGGCCCACAATTGACGGAAATATCGCTGTACATACGCTGCCTCCTTCTTTTTTTGAAGTCGGTTAAAAATAACGTAGAATTTGCTCACGTCGTTGCTACGCCCAACATTTTATAAGTAAGTAAGTATTAATATGATATCAGCAACTATTGTTTTGTTTGTTTTGTAATAAAGGTTAAAAACACTTTTTTATTTTTGCTCTTTAGTTAAGTAAGTATTAACTCTTAGCTTTCTTCCAATGTTTAATTCCAATTTTTTATCAATTACTTCGTTATATTTGAACAACAACAAACTCCAAATCCCCGACCGCCGCCGGCTCTCCCGTCACCCGCTGTCATTGTCATCATCTTCTTTCGTCGAGTTGCCATCTAAAAAGTATGGTTGCCAGCATAAGTTTAGTTAAGTTTATAAGTGTACCTACTTAGTTAAAAATTACAGATTTTGTTTTGTAGAGTCAATTTTTGAATGTGTAATTTATAAGAGCCATGCAGCATAGCATTCACCTTTAAAATTTTCTTTCTTGCTCAAACGTTTCAAATCAATTTTTGTAGCGTAATTCAATTTAATGGAAAACTACTAAGTTATATGCGGTAATCTTCACAGATTGGATTATATAACTTGTCTAGCCTGCACTTACAGCACGGAATAGCTAGTAAGTAGTGCTAAAGGCCGACCGGTTCAACCGGTTCTACTTGTAAATAAATCACTTGTTTTTTACCTACTTACGTAAACGTAAACGTAAACACGACTGTATTCCCAAGGTGCGGTAGACATTATCTCAGATCTTTTTATGTTACTTATTCCAGATCCTTTGAAGATGTCTAAGGGGGGTAGTCAGAGGCATGTCCAAACACATATTTGACACATGCCCACATCTTGCAGAAGTTAGTATTCCATACGTGACAGGTTGCAAGCCCATCGCCGCCTATAAGAACACTAACTGGTTTCCTCACGATGTTTTCCTTCACCGTTTAGAGCACGTGTTAAAGCGCATAATAATATACATTTTACGAAATGCAAAATCCATTGATGCACGGCCGGGATTCGAACCCACAACCTTCGGATTGAAAGTTGAGGTACAGCCCCATTCGGCCAACACGGCTTTTTTTCTTTACCTACTTACATAGGTAGGTAAATAACTTGACCATAGATATAGTAGGTAATAGTAGGTATAATTATGATACCTACTGGCATCTCCGCTGCAGTTGAGGAAGTTATTGGTTTGTTTTATTTAGTTCTTTGATTATTTTGGTAGGAACCTAGTTGTATGTAGGTATCCCCGCATTCCTTCCCACAAAAGTTTGTAAGTCTTATTATGTTTTTTTTATGTCAAGACTAGGACAGTTAAACCTTAGATTATACTCTAGATAATCTAAGAGTTAAACGACAAAGAACATAGTCTATTTTTTTGCAAGCATAGCTTTTAATATTCTCCGTGATTTGTTCAATTTATTAAATTGTGTAAACGCCATCTGTTGTTCTTGCTAAGAGTTATTTAAAACCGCTCCCAAGCTACTTTGTGGTTTAGTTACAGCAGCTATCGCGAGATGTCACTATTTAAAAAAAAACTGTAGTTTATCAAAATCATCATCAGGTTCCAGAAAAGAAGCAATCGATCACCCAGAAGTGGATTTGGTAAATTATATGCTTGCACGTGCATAAAAGTATAGTTGGCAAATTTTAAGCTGTTATTTGTGAACAAAATTGGCAAATTTAAAGTTACTCCAGTCTTTGTAGTATTTTTTTATGGATTGTATTCATCCACTTAAATAAAGTAAAAAATTGTAAGTATTTTCAAAGTTCATCATGCATTTCCGTTCCCTTCACTACTCCATCTACAGCCATTTCAGCGTATTTCGCCAAAAAGTTGTCCCAAAACTCTCCACGCTCGCCCAGAGGGTTGGTCTTCATTTGTAGCTTCTTAGAAATATGCAGGTAGTTCAAGTCTTCGCCGACTGGTTCCCAAGAGAAGCCTTTTAATATTTCATCCCCAGTTGGTGTAGGGTTTCTGAAAGAAAATGTTATGAAATTAATGCTGTATCAAGTAACATAGTTCACTTCGCGGTCGAGTTTTTGAGTTATTCATTTCATTTTCTCGAAGCAAAACAATTTATCTGTTATTGCTGACTCTCGGTTACAGAATTCTTCTAAATAATACATAATTTGTTTGTAGAAGTTTCCTTTTCCTGAAGAAATTCTGTATTTTTTACGCCGGTATTTGTGTTATTTTTTTACGACTGTAGTGCGTTGATTTTGAAACTAGTGGTGCACAACACAAAGTTTCTTTTTAAAATTGAGAAAAAACTGAAAAAAACAATGTTTCATTGAAATAACAGAATGTTCCAACAAGATACTCATGTTTAACTAACCCAGTTTTAGCGAAGTTAGTCCACATTCGCACCATCCGATTCAATACTTTTTTTTCGTCCAACATGCCAGCCATCTTTCCTAACTCTACGTAATCCTTCCTGATTCGATTGCAAACATGCAAGTAACATAGCTCGTCCAACACAGTCGCTCCCCAATTCTGTTTGCTGTATCTAGAAAACCGAGAGATGAACAGGCTATTTTGGTTCAGTTGACCTCTGAAGTCAAACATATAAAAAAATACAGGAGAACTCAGTTTTGCAGCGAGGTGCTTCACACCGTGATTCAAAGAGTAACCTTGTATTACATCGCCCGCGTACACTGTGTATTCTATAGCAGTATTGTAGTCCAAAATTCTGTCACCCAAATAAAACTCAGCAATCTCCTGGTTTGCTTGCTTAAATATCTCACTATCACCGTCGAATCTGAATTCTGTTCTGATCGGGAATAGGAGCATGCCATTTTGGACAGTGTATGTGAGTTTAAGAGGGTCTAATAAGAAATGCGATGCATAGTCCAAGCCTTCTCGGGAATTGAAGCCAATTATAACGGGTACGTCGTTTACTATCTTTGCATTTTCAGGCAGATCTGACAACACAGCGTCAATGTAATTGTGTTCTATGACTGGATTGAATGGTTGTGTGCTAAGTTGGTCAGTTTTCGGAACATTCGCTATCACTTGAATTACATTAGTTAGCAGCTCCTCTGCTTGAATTTTTTGTAGCTCTCCAAGGAGAGTAGCGCTATCGTCTGTCTTAATTTTTAATACTTCTCCGAGCTCAAATGCCGCTGATCTAGATTTATCGTAAAACCACGAAGTTTCGTGGGCATTGCCACTTTGTATCATTGCACCGGAGAATAATCCTTTAGCCTTTTCTGAGTACAACAGCATATTTACCATAGCTCCACCACCTACGCTTCCCATCAATGTCACTTTCTTAGGATTTCCTCCAAAGTTTTTGATATTGTCGCTGACCCATTCAAGACCAAATATAAAATCTCTTAGGCCGTTGTTCCCAGGTATGACATCGTCTTCAGTTGTAAGGTATCCAAACAGGCCTAGTCGGTGGCCGATTGTAATAACAATGACTCCTTCTTCTATGAATAATTCAGGTGAAAACGTTTTGGTTCCGTTAAAGCCAGTTCTAAAGATGTCGTTGTAGTCAAACACAATTATTGGAGCATCTCCCTTTATGTCGGGTGTGAATATATTTATGAAGAGGCAGTCTTCTGTACCAGATATACCAAAAGGCTCATCCAATCGCATACGGGCACTAAACTGCATACACGTAGGTTTATCCTCAAATGCTTTTAGAGTATTATTCCATCCTGTATGAGGAGCAGGTGGCTGTAAAGGTAAAATTAAGTTAAGAGTTGTTATAAAATTATATATCTCATTTATATTTTTGTGTATCACTTACGTTTCCTTACCTTGAACCGCAATTTTTTGATAGGGGCAGATGCAAATGGAATCCCTTTAAAAGCATAATAATTTTCATTTTTAAATAGAGTTTTTTCGACTTTACCTAAAACAACACCTTGCTCTAGCTTAACTTCTACTGTTTCATCACTTAAACACACATGTATGAATACTAAAACTATTATATTCGTCAAAATAAATGTTCTTTTAGCCATTGTACAATTTAATTACATATTATTCTGTTCAACTAACACATTACAAACTGTTTGCTCATGGGTAACGATTGATAACATAAAATAGTACGTGTACCTACCTACTTCTTTATCTCCTCGATAAAATAATATATCGCTTGGTTATAAATCAAATTAAGTTTAAGCAGTAGATTGAGTCAAAATGTTTTTGAAGGTATAAAAAACTAATACTAGCTTTGAATAGTAGGTACTTTAGACCCAACAAACTTCTACTACTCCTTCTGTTGCTATGACAGAAAGAAAGTAAAGTATTATTGTAGGTAAAGCTAATAATTATGAGACTGAAAAATTTAACTCACTCAAGTAAGAGGTAGGTATTTAATAAAAGTAAACAAATTGGTACAGAATTTCATAAATGTATTATTAACATGAATAAATCTTGACTAAAAATTTATCTACAGTTCATCTTTTACATCTTTGACAAGTCCATCAACGGCCTTCTTCTGATACTTGACTAGGAAGTCATCCCAGAATTTGACTCTATCAGAGTGCAGATTACTCTTCATTTCAAGTTCTTCACTGATAACCAGACATTCCTTATTTTCTTTAGTCGCTGGAGACCAGATGAAGTCTCCGCTCTTTGGTGTTGGATTTCTGCAAACAGATAATTTTTAACACAAAATAACGCGATATACCATGATAATTGTTTTGAATTGATGTGAGTAATGATTATTGGCTTATTTTACATGACTGCTAGAGAAATGAGGGTACTAAAAAGAATGGCTAGAGGTTAGTTAAAACCTAACTCTTTATTTGTATGTACTTTTTTGAGTCAGCTTAGTCAGTATTACAGTGCTTACCCAGTCCTAGCAAAGTTGGCCCATAGTTTAACCATGTTCCACACCACCTTCATTTCTTCAGAATTCGGATCTTCCATAGCTTTTTTATAATCATTCTTGATCGCCTTGCAGACAAATAAGTAGCAAAGCTCATCGCCAATCGAGGCTCCCCAAGTGCCTTCCGTCGTCATTGCATCTTTAAGTACATTTTTCTTTCTCATGTTCAGTTCCCCGCTGTAGTCAAAAGTGTAGTAGTATATGGGGTTAAAAGTGTCGTTTGTATACTTACGAACTGTGTAGTCAGTTGGGTAAAATACAATAACATCGCTCAAATGCTTAATATACTCCCCAGGCCTTCCTATCTTTACATAACCTTCCTCAAAATAAAAGTCCTTGATTTCTTGTATGGCTTCATGAATAAACCTGTTATTTATTGCGAAACGGTAATCAACTCTAATGGGTAGGATAAAAGTGAAATCTCTGTCCGCGAACGTTAAGTATTGAGGTTTTCTCAAAAATCGTTCTGCCATTTCAATACATTCATTCGAGTTGTACCCAATCATTACAGGGACACTGACGTCACGTTCGTCTGGGAGTTTAGTTATTACTGCGTCAGGATGTTCATGTTCTATGACAGGGGAGAATGGTAGAACAGACATCTGAATTTCTCTTGATTCATCAGCGTGAATTGAATGTAATTCAGCTTCAGTAATTTTTTGAGTATCCAGCCTGTTCAATTCTCTGAGCAGTAAAGAGCTGGATGCGTGTTGGATTTGTAAGGTTTCTCCGAGCGCTATTGCTCTCTCTTTACCTTTTTCTTTTGAATTGAAATATGAAGAGCTCCATGATGTTCCACTTTGCAATATCGCTCCGCTGAACAATCCCTTTGCTTTCGGTGAGTGGAGTAATATATCTACGAGTGCAGCACCACCATCATTACCCATTAAGGTTATTCTGAAATTATCACCTCCGAAGTTGTGTATGTTCGTTTGGATCCATTTAAGGGCTAAAATGACGTCTCTTAAGCCATTGTTCCCGGGAAGAAGGTCGTCGCCATATGATAGAAACCCGAAAGCGCCGACTCTATGGCTGATTGTGACAATAATAACATTTTCTTTCATGAAAAAGTCGGGACCATAATCTTTTGTACCGTTATGAGTAAGCTTAAATTGCTCATTGTACAGGAACACCATAACAGGGAGGTTTAAGTTTTCGCTTTTGGGCAGTTTTGGAGTGTGGATGTTGAGATGTAGACAGTCTTCTTGGCCACAGAACCCGTATTTTTCTGTAGGCCATGTCGGAAGGAAAAACTGGGCGCAGTGTTTCTTTTCTTTCGTAGCTTTTAAGACGTCGTCCCATTTTGGATGGGGTTGAGGTGCCTGAAAATAATGACAAGGTAAGTGTAATGTATAGCTAACGTCTCCAGCGCTTACGTTACGGGAACTGTCAAGATGTGGCGGTGAGACAGAACGGTGTGTGAGTGGTGAAGTGTTGATGAGCCGATCGACGATCTCCGATCATACAAAATATCTCGACATTACAGTAAGAATTAGAAGTATTTCTGATTGTGCACAGTCCTGTGGGACTAACACCTTATTTGAAAACTATGAATATTTTACGTGTTTCACACACTTGAACGTGATAGTTTATTTATCTAAAATGATTTTAGATGGTAAAATTATAAATCATAAAATGTAGGCAATAAAAGTAAGTATTGAATCATTGTACATAGTATTGTTTCTAAAACCTAAATATGAAACAAATTAACTTACTTTGAACCTTAAATCACCAATTGGTGGCAATGCGTATGGAATGCCCAGAAATGAGTAATACTTTTCATCAGGAATAATAGATTTGATCTCGACACCTGCCACTTTCCCCGTACCGGTATCTACAACAATATTTCCTTCTACAAGCTTTATACAAATCACCACACCAAAGGTTAGCCACACTATGCCAGCCATCTTTTATCGTTCAATTGTTTACACAAAATATCGTTCATATACTTCAAAGTACCTATATGCAACCAACACTTTAAACACTGACGTGTCTTTGCGATAATAATTTTAATCTAAGTTTGTATTTATTTTAATCTAGTGGGGTTTCAAATGAGTTATCTATTACAGGAATTAACTTCATGATTATACTAATCTGCTACTGAAAAACGCCGCGTTTTTTATGATGGGTAAAACCAATAAAATGTTGCGTAACAACAAAATCATACAATCTTTACATAAAAAAAATCCTCTAATTGTTTTCCATCAACAAGCCTACTTTGATCACCAGGCGTTGTTGTCGAAATCATTTATTAAAATTTCCGACCTATCAGGAGAGTGTCTTGCTACTGGCAAATCTTCTAGCTACACAGTACCTACACACTAGACAAACATAAATGCCCTAGAGGTATAATTTTTGTATTCGTAAGAACAAGAACAAGAAGAGGATAGCCTCGATGCGTGGCGCGGATTGTCCGTTCTGACGACCTCTGTGGCGCAGTCGTGGGTCCGTTTGGGACGCAGACGGTTGCGGGTTCGATCTCCGCCGCGGGATAAATGTTTGTATGATCTGCAAATATTTATCTCGGGTCTGGGTGTTTCTATGTAGAATATGTATGTATTTACGAACAAAAAGTATATATTATATAAGTATTAGCACGCTTCCGACTGACAGTGACTTGGATCAGTTGAGCTATCTATAGATCGTTTCTAACGATCCTTAGATAGCTTGACTAATATTGTTGTATTTTCTAAATATATGTAAATATGTATTAGCTTAGTTTCTGTAAATAAATTAATTCTTTATAAGTAGTATATCAGTTATCTGGTTCCCATAGTTCAAGCTTTGCTTAGTTTGGGGCTAGATGATGCTGTGTTAAAAAGTCGAGCATTATTATTATTATTGTTCTATACGTAGATTTCCCAGAGAAGATCAGAGAATGTTGCTGGTTCCATCTTAAGCCCCCAAATTCACATATATCGCCTAGTAAGTAGGTACCTAGAAATTGCCAAACTCTTAGTACCTATCGCCTTTTAAAAAACGAGTCATGCAATGAAACTACAGTTATCATCATAATTCATCCTTTTTATTTTTAATTCCACTAACAACACCGTTTACAGCTTGCTGTCCCCACTTTGTGAAAAAATCGTCCCAGAACTGGAATCTACTCTTATTTAAATCCTCTTGTATTTCCAGTGGATGGTGGATGTGGAGGTACTGCTTGTTTTCAATGGTAAAGCCTGGCCAATTGAGACCTTCTAATACATCATCACCGCCAGGCGTCGGATTCCTAGAAAGAAGAAATATTTTTTAATAATAAGACAAGTTCTCACAGCTTGGATCGCGTGAAAAAGATAGTCTAGAATTTATAGTTTTCAAACTAAATAGTTTAAAAATCGATTATGTTCATCAAACTTTCAGATTTGTTCAAATTAATTAAAATTTTACAAACAAAATTAGTTAACTTACCTACAAAACATAAAATATCAACAAAGAAGAAAGGAAATAAGTATCAATTTCTTACCCAAATTTCACAAAGTTAGTCCACATCCTAATGAGTTTCATCTGCAAGATTTTCTCTTGTGAGTTTGCTTCATTATGTTTCTGATAAGTTTTAGCCAAAGCTGGGCATTTGAATAAGTAGCACATTTCATCGCCCGGCGCCGCTCCCCAAACAGCCTCATTTACTGGTGCCATCTTAATCAAACTGTTTCTATTTTCATTAAAATCACTAGAATAATTGAAATGGTAGTAGTAAACAGGAGCTTTGGATATTCGTGCGTAAGTTTTCGCAGCATGGTCTGTAGAATAAGCAACCGCCACATCTCCAATATAGTTTGCAAAGTCATAAATGTTTTTCAGGTTTACTTCCCCACCAAAGTAGAATTGTTTCACTTCGTCTATTGCGTCATAGAAGGGATCATAGAAAGGGTCAAACGTGAAGTTTATTCTAATAGGCATCACGAGTGGAAAGTCTTTTTTTAGAAATGGTACGAATCTTGGCTCATCCAAGTAATGCAATGCTGCTTCCCAACCTTCTTGAGAATTGAAACCGATCAGCACTGGTTTGTCGATCCCTGAAGTATTCTCCGGGTAATCTACTATGAGACCTTCTGGATCTTTCTCGACGATAGGACCAAATGTTACTACTGATCTTTGCGTCTCCTTGAAGTAGTCTTTCGGACTGGCATGCAAGTCTTTTAATGTGATATTAATTGCTGGGATCTGATTTAGCTCATCGAGAAGACCCACGCTGTTAGTGGGATGCTTTTCGAAAATGTCTGCTAATTCAAATGCTCGTTCTCTTACTTTTTCTTGCAATACAGCTGTTGTCCATGAACTTCCACTTTGCAAGATTGCAGATCTGAATAGGTGTTTCTTTTTCGAGTGAAGTAGAAGGTCGACAGCAGTAGCGCCTCCTCGGAGACCCATCAAAGTGATTTTGTCTCGATCGCCACCAAACTTATCTATGTTATCTCTGACCCATTCCAGTCCTTGTACCACATCTTTTAATCCCGAATTTCCCCAGAGTTTTTCATCCTCTAAAGATAGGAATCCGAAAGCGGAAAGCCGGTGGCTTATTGTTACGACAACAACATCTTCTTCGATGAAGAAATCTGGTTGGTAGTCTTTTGTTTTGTTGTAGGATGATAGGAATTGTTCATTGTAGATGAACATGACGACTGCTCTCTTGGCGTCGTCGACTTTTGGAGTGAAGATATCTAAGAACAGGCAGTTCTCGGTGCCGTAAAAGCCATGTGGATGACTTTTTGCGACATTACGGGTGAACTGAGCGCAAGGCTTTTTCTCCTTCGTTGCGGCGCGAATGTCTTCCCATGGTTCTAGGGGTTGCGGTGGCTGAAATCATATAAACATGAATATGAAAATTCTTTAAAAGTGGAAGACAACATTGAGATGTGATAAACACCTATTACTTATATTTTTGATTAGATTTAGCAGTCACATAAAATACTCGTAGAAGTATCACAGTCATATTGTATACTTACCAAAAACCTCAGCTCTTTCACAGGTGGAGCAGCATAAGGAATCCCAATAAATCCGAGATATTTCTCATTTTTATACAGACTTGTGAACACTTTCCCAGATATTTTCCCATGTGTTGTAGTCACTACATTATCATCACAAACTGCTACAACAGCACATAGAACTGTGTAAATATAAATGTATTTTATACTGAGCATTGTTACATGTTACTCTCTTCAATGATTTATTGAATGTGACCGGTTTAGTACAATGGGTACCACGTATCTTTTATCAATTAATCGTGTTATCCTTCGATCATATATCTCGTGTTATCTGTTGCCTTATTTATATTACCATTAAGTATTTAGTCTGTGACCATACTTTTCATTCAGCTTAAAAACTTCGGCTAACTCACACGAACATTCAAATATACCATAGTTTACATTATGGCCCTTATTAATAAACGTGGTGTAAAGTTACGCCAGGCTTAAACTCCAAAAATTGTATGGTGAAAATGTTAGGAGTACCTAAATTTCATCCGGCGTAACTTTACACCACGTTTATTAATAAGGCCATAATATAAGTTTGCACTATTTACGTATGTCGAGGTCAGGGTGCCTAGTATTCGTTTTTTACGCGTTCGGTATCGACGACGTAAGCGCAGAATTGTAGGGGAAAATAGCAGCGCCATCTTTTGGTACTCACTCATAACTAATGAAAATCAGTACAAATCCACGTTTATGGCGTCGATACCGAATGGTGAATAAAATGCATACTTAGCTCCCAGATACGTCTGTTGTCAGCCGTTACCAAACATAATATTTTTTTTTTAATTTGTTTTTTTTTTAAATTCATGTTTGAGTTGACAAACTTGAACATAAACAACAAATTACCCTAAACGCATGACAACCCTTGCTGGAAGTTATCACTCAATACTATCCTCTATTTATTCAACAAAGTCACATAATTTATCTATACCATTAATTTTTAATATTCCAAGACTTAGACCTACTTAATTGTTTTCAAAACACATTCACGCATTTTAAAAATACTGACGTGTTCTTAGGAAATCTAGAGAATCGCTTTGCTTAGTAAGTTTCAGTACTCTAGTAAATTTTTTTCTCGTTGAAGGACTATAACTTGATAAGTATTATAAGTTTTTTAGTAATAATGTCGTGGAAATTAATTCTTTTTGTAGCAGTGGAGGTTGCAATAGTTGAAAATGCAATGTGCACTATAGTGTCTTTTGAAACTAATGGCACATCAATTTTGGGAAGAAAACTGTATACCGTTTTGGATAGCACATCGTACATCGCGTTTTATAACATTCCTTATGCAGATCCACCAATTGGAGACTTACGATTTAAGGTAAAAAGCATTGATTAATAAATATAACCAGTTACATAAAATATGTGCTTTTATGTGTCACATGTAAAATAAGTACATATTAAAACATACGATTAGTGCTATGTACAATATTTGTGAGATTTGGAGGCGTATATTAATTTCTAAACTATAAAGCAATATTTTCCCCGAACAGTATTTTAATATTTAAAAAAGTACTTATTTATTAGTTCTTGAATGTTTGAAGATTTAACAATAAAATTGTACTTTATGTTTCCAGCCGCCAAAAGCGTGTCCTTGGTTCATCAAACAGTCGTACAACTACAGTCAGCCGCATGACGATACTTGTGGACTTGAGTATGACGAAGATGTTCTTTATCTGACTGTTTTTATGCCCAGCGACAGGTGGAGAGACAAGGACTATGCAGTTGTCGTGTGGCTCCACGAACATTCCACCTACCACGGACCTGACTTTTTCATAGACGAAGAAGTAATTGTAGTTACCATATCCTATAGAACATCTATTTTCGGCTTTCTTAATACAGAAGATGATTTTGCCAGAGGCAACATGGGTGCGAAGGATATACTTCTAGGTCTTAAATGGATCAGAGAAAACATAATTTATTTCAATGGTGATCCGAATAGAGTTACAGTGATTGGTTCAGGAGATGCTGCAAATGTGGTAGCATCTTTTCTAGTGTCACCATTAGCTGAGGATTTGTTCACGAGAGTTGTGATTCAGAGTGGCAGCGCATTGAATCCTGCAGTCTATAAATCTTATAATTTTGAAATATTGAACAAGTTGTTCTGGAATTTATGTGGTTGGGATGAAAAATTTGATCGGGCTAGACTGTACGAACTACTGCTCAGTACTTCAGGAAAGAAACTAGCTATGATTTCTCAAGATCTTTTCGATAGCACGGAGGTAAGGGACGATCAAAGGCTGATCAACGACTTCGGACCTACAGTAGAACTATTCAAAAACGGAGCGTTTCTTGATGAAGTCCCTCTGAAATTGTACTCAATGCAATCAATCAATAGTAACGTGGAAGTAATGATGGGCTACACAAGCTTAGAGTCCTTATACAAGTTAGATGGCTTCTTGGAAAACAGAAAGCTACTAAAATACTTGAATTACAACTTCCAGTATTTATTACCGTTCGCAGGGAGAAAAGACGAATACGGATCAAAGCAATATAAGAAGATTAGGCGGAAAATAATGGATTTCTATTTCGTTAATGGGACGATCAGTGAGCGCAGCTTAAGACGTTACGGAAAGTACTTATCCGACCAAGTGATTTATCCCATACTCCGACAAGCCCGATTACACGCGCAAACGTCGCGCAATCATGTTTATTTGTACAGATTCGCGTTTAAAGGCTCCTTAAACATCGTGTGGAACTCTGTATTGGATAATTTGAAGTTGAGTGGGGCAACGGCGGGCGACGAAATCTGCTACCAATTCAAATGCAAATCTCTGAGTGGATACAACGGGGCAGAGGCGTCGGCTGAAAGACACTTCATTAAGAAAATCGCGAGGTTATTGGCGAATTTCGCTAAATACGGGTAAGGTTAAATTATCCTTAAATTCGAAGTAGCGGTTGAGAGGTCCCCGGTTCTGGGAGAGCGAATTTTAAGCAATGGGTATACCTCTAATCGGGGCTTAGCAAATTGTTTTGCCGAAATCAACTGGCTTTTGTTTTGTTTTGAATAATAAAACCTTAAAATCTTTCAGAAATCCGACACCGGCAACATTAGATTCTGAAGACGAGATTTTAGAAGATTTGCGCTGGGAGTCCTTGGGGATAGGCGATCTGAGAGGAATGAACTTGGGAAGACAGCTCAAGATGGTGACAATGCCAGAAGAAAAACGTTTTGAATTCTGGGATGAATTGAGAATCAAATATTACAGTGACGTGGGAATAATTCATGACGAGTTATAATTTAAAGCGAAATAAATGTTTTCTTAGAATTTCTTTACATGCTCACGTTTTACGTTAAACAGATTCTTAATAAATAAAGACCTCACACGTGCTTTTATATAGGTCCTCTTTCTATACACACTTAATAATTATACATTCTTTAGTCGGTTGTACCTACCTAGTTATTTGTACATATTGGTCCCTCACGCAAAAAATACAGAACGGATTAAGATAAGTTGTGAAGGTAGCTCGTAAAGTCATAACTTACTACTTTTGATTCCGAAAAAATGTTCCCGTGGCATTGTAGAACAGTTTTTTAACAGGTAGACCTGCGGGTAAAGCTACTTTAGCTAATTAAGCTGGGAGTAGGTACACATGCTATTAAAACGTAACAGTAGCATGCATGCCATTTCCAGCTGAAGGCATGTGTATTCTCGGCTTTACACTAGGCCAAAGCACAAACTAGCAGCAAATAAAACGGTTTTATCGTTAGAATTATCGAAGCCATTACACGCTTGAAATATAGGGCGCCACCACTAATGGCAGTCGATAATAAAACTGCAAATAATGACCCGTCAATGTCCTATTCATTGGTAATTAGTACGCTAATCGACTAATGCGTGTTTTATAACTACATCTCAATATGGGGTAATGGATGGCATTTAAGAATTAATTACCCATCAAAATACCAGTGGCAGAGTAGGCATTTGTCCTATTAGGCACTTCTAAGATTGCCACCTTGGTATAAAAAGCCCTTGAATTTTTCATATTACCGACTCTGTTTTGTTAGGTACTTTTCAACACACTTGCTCATAAAGTGGCTCTATGGTCACCGCAATTAGGCACATAATGACACCCATAATCAAACTGTTACTTTTTCATTACTCTCACTCATATATATAGGATGTACCAAAAAGGTTCCATGCTAAATCTATGCTCTCACTAGTGCGTTATAGATTTTTTTTTAAATTTTATTGGTTGAGTTGCTTTGTCTTAAAAAAGTTTTTATTCAGAAAAAAGATCGTGTTCAATAGAACAAATAAATTAATGTTCCTATTGCTTGCTCATTTCATGCAACTTCTTATTTAAATAGATAATTTTAACTCGTACGTGTTTAATAAATAAAACTTTCACTCAAATATAACTTTTGTTTTCTCTGTAATAAAAGAAAACTTTAAATTCCCCATTTTGTCCGTGGTAGAATAGGCCGCAAACCTTATGCGTGGCGCGGAAATATAGTCTGTGGCCGATCGCAATGCGCGCGCATAGGAAAACTGATTCATTTTTGCCGCAATAGCGAAACATTTTTCACAACTCGTTTTCACTGTTGAAAATGAGTTTTTATTGTTGTTTTATTCACAAGTGTGTTGAAAAACGTCGTATGATACACGTGTGTATTGATGATTACCGTCCTCGGTTCTATTAAGAGCCTCGCCTTACGGCTCGGCTCTTAAAACAACTCGGCGGTAATCACCAATGTTACACACTAGTACCATAATGTACTATTAAACCATTATTTAACATACCAATTCAGTTTTTGCGAAGGAATAGTTTATTCAGTTTTCCAATACGAGGCAAAATATGTGACTTTTCCTGTCCGTTTTACGTCGTTGGTCAAAAAGCAAGACAACGTATGGCAGGACCTCTATAGTTGTTAATATCTTTAGTAGTGTTGTTTGTTGGCGGTTTCTAGAGCAAACATTATCGAACCGGAATCCGAGTTCTTTTCCATTTGTTTTTGAGTTCACAAAGTTTTGCCAAAAGATTAAAGGACTGGCTTAATCAAAGCATTCTTGGATATTTAGATATTTTAATTACAAACCTTCCCCGAGGGAGAGTTATTTGACCTCGGTAAAATATCGAGGCACGTGCATTATTTGTTATCAAGCAACAAATAATGCACGTGCCTCGAAATTATCTCGAATATCTCTTGAAATTCTTTTGAATAAACCCTATGACTAAATGCTGCGATGGGCTTGCATGCATATGTTACGAGCTTGTCACGTGAAAAATGGAAGGTTGTTGAATTGTTGTTAGCTTGTTACATCTCACAAAGGCGGGTTGGCCTTAATTGTGTGTGTAAAATTTGTTTCTGTAGGCGTAAGGGATACTGAGTGCCTAGCTTTCCCGAGCTTACGCACAAAAAAGAACGTGCATGTGTGTATTATATTATATTCACACACAATTAAACCAACCCGCCTTCATCACATGGACTTCTGCAAAACGGCATATTAAAATAAGTAAGTATAACTCACTCTTGAAAGCGATTTCAGAGCATCTACTGGGGCTTATGTTTACAGCCGTGATCATTGTTTCGTTATTCTTTGTTTGGATAAGTACATAAGTAATTCCTTAATATATAAAAACACAAACAGTACTTTGAGTTTGTTTGTTTTTCAAAAATTTCTACATATTTACGAATCACATTGCTTCGATCAAAACCTACAGTGTAAACAGAAACACGATCAATGCCGTGTTTGTATGAATTATTCGAGTGGACGGCCCCCTAGCGGCGGAAACTTGCGACGGCATTGTCTTAGTTAGAAACTTGCTGGCAATTACTCTTAATAATGCTCTATCTAATAAACTTGATAAATACATGAGGATATTGCCTTACAAATAGATACTGAAACTAATTCATTAATTTACTACTAAATTTGACTGTGGCACAGCGTGCGAAAACCCCCTTACGATGTAGGTTTGGTTCCCGCAACGCAGCAAATATTTGTATGATCTGCAAATGTTTTTCTAAGTCAGGGCAATTTCCATGTATGTAATATTATTCCATATTTACGAATCACGTTGCTTCGATTAAAACCTACAGTGTAAACAGAAACACGAGCAATGCCGTGTTTGTATGTGTTAACGCCTGTTATAAACTGTTAAGCAAAGTGTTGTGTGGTGCTATGATAATTTTGAAAGGACATTAGATTTTTTACCTACCGGCGTTCTTGCGTCAGTCACTTCAATTTTTAACCTTGTTATGAACACATTGTTCCCGTAACCCATATCCAACAAACGCTGTAGAAAGTCAGTAAAACCTCAATTTGAACTCGGGAGTTTCATTAGTGCTTCGATGCATTAACATCTGGCGACCGTGTCAAGGACTGAACGATTTTCGAGAAATATTCAAGAAAACTAAATCAGTGAAGCTAGCCGGTGGACGCCGCCATTCGTCGGACAAGTTTTCACCGTGTCCAGTTATTTCTGCTACTACTACACTATCATCTATTTGTGCCCTGGGATATTAGAAGGTCTAGACCAGCAATTGGAGCCATCTTCGGCCATCGATCAGCGGTCAGCGTCGAGCCGTAGTCCAGCCAATGCAGCTAAGTTCCTTCCTAATTTTCCCGTCCAATTACTATACCTAAATTTCCGAGTTACTCCATTTTACTATTTCAATCAGCCAATACTTGTGCTAATTTACCTTTATTACAGCGTTTCTACGAGCAATCTATCATAAAATCATTGTAAAATCAATTCTAAAACGCAATAAATTCGCAATAAATCTACCCACAATTTTTGTCACCAAAGTTCTTTGTTCAAGCTTTTATAAACTGATTTTACTATTTTAAAGCGGTAATTTTCTTTTAAATTGGTGATATAAATAAATATTTGCAATATTCCCCTTGATTTGTGCCTAGTTATCGTGTACCGTTATTCACACATTCACCAAACATTCCAGGCTCAGTGCGTTGCTGAACCAGCACGTACTTACTATCGAGTTTTATTGAAGTGGGCGAGTCCCAGCGCGCAGTGACCTAGTCCACGTGTGGGCAGTGACCTAGTCCACGTGTGGGATTCCGGTACAAGTGACGCCGAATCGAGGAGCGTGAGATAATTTTCATTATTTAATCAGCTACAATTTTCGTTTTTTTGCATTGAGTTTCATTTACCTGTTTTGTTATCTATTCTAACTTGAAGTAATTTTTATTAGTTCATACGATTTCCTATTATTATAACACAATGGGAGGTGAAACTATTGCAAGGGATAATCAAGATCTTTCTACAAAACGTAGCTCAATAAAGGGCCAAATTACTAGGTTTAAAAACTATATTCAACATGTAATGTCACAAGACAAGCTCATAGCTGTTGAGCTAGCCGAGTTAACACTTAAACTTAGTAAATTTGAGTCCCTTTCGAGTCGTTTTGACGAATTGCAAACTCAGATAGAAGTTTTGAATCCTAACAATTTGAGCACGGAGTTGGACGAGCGAGATGAGATTGAGCAGCTATTTATTTCAAACATTGCTTTAGCTCAGAGTTTATTACAAAAACATAACATTTCTCGTCACAATGAAAGCCTCAACTCAAGTCACTTGTCCTCGGCTCAAAGCAATATTGATAATAATCATGACACATTGGGATTTAAATTACCTCGCATAGAAATTGCAAAGTTTGACGCATCATTCTTTCGTTGGCTCGAGTTCCGTGATACATTTTCATCTATTGTGCACAACAATGAGCGTATCTCGCCTGTACATAAATTCCATTATCTGATTTCGTATCTAACGGGTGATGCGGCTAGAATAATTTCCAACCTTGAGGTATCAAACTCCAATTATAAAACGGCTTGGAAATTATTACTGGAACGATATGATAATAAGCGTCAGTTGATTAATCATCACCTAAACTCTTTGTTTAGCATTGAAACAATTACTCGCGATTATGATAAATCTTTGAAGGCTCTAGTAGACAACGTTACTAAAAACCTACGCGCCTTGAGCAGCCTCGGTCTCCCCACCGACCACTGGGACGTGTTGATCATCCATATGATGAGCTCCAAGTTGGACAACAACACTCGATTCAAGTGGGAGGAGTGGCGTGGTACGTTGGATCAGTATCCTACCTTGAAACAATTTTATAAATTTTTGATTGATCGCGCGGACGTTCTTGCATCCATACCTAGGAACTCCAATACTTTTAAGTCAACTCCGTCTACATCTAAGGCTACGGCCACTAGTTCTAAGCCACAGACTAGATCTTTTGCATGTGCCAGCGATGAAAAGGCAAACAATGCATCCGCTTCTTCACCTTTCAACTGCGTGATTTGCAATGAAGGACATCGCATCTATGACTGTCCCACCTTCATTGCCAAAGGTATCGAAGAGCGCATAGCTGAAGTTCGTAGGTTGAAGCTATGCCCAAACTGTCTTCGCCCTGGGCATATGTTGCTAAATTGCTCAAGGGGCCCATGTCGCATGTGCAAAGGTAGACACAACAGCCTTATTCATAAACATGAAAGGCCGTCTAACAATAATGTTTCAATTTCCAGTGCGGTCGAGACCACTCTTGATGACACTGACGATACTACAGTCAATTTTTCAAAACAGACTTCCAAGCAAGTCCTATTATCTACCGCTTTCATTGAGGTAGTCAATCCCCGCACGAATCAAACCGAAAGGGTTCGTGCCCTACTGGATTGCGGTAGTCAATCATCCTTTGTAACGCAATCTCTGAAGGATAGGTTAGGTTTGCCTACCAATTCCAATTGCCTTGTCAATATAGTTGGCATTGGTAATCACAATGCTGGTCAAGTCGCAGAGTCTTGTGTGGCGCAAGTGAAGTCACTGGTAAAGGATTTCAATGTCACAGCAGGGTTCCTAGTTCTACCACAACTTACTGGTGACTTACCCAAGTTTCCTATCGATGTTTCCAAACTAAATATTGACAAAAATATTAAACTTGCAGACCCCATGTTCCACCAGCCAGCCCCGACTGATGTTCTCATCGGTGCTGATTTGTTTTGGGATATTCTTGGCCGCGAGCAGCTATCTCTCGGCCCCAACAATCCAAGGCTCGTGAGTTCCCAATTCGGCTGGATTGTTTCCGGTCCCATTGTCGTTGCAAGTAAGCCAATTTCATCTATTCGTTGCAATCATTCTGTCATTTCAAGCTCTCTGAATGACGACGATATTCAAATCAATCAACAACTCACTAAGTTCTGGGAACTTGAGGAAGTTCCCCTAAGGTCCAAGCTTAGTGAGAACGAGAAGGAATGCGAATCGCATTTTTTGTCCCATTCTTTTCGTCTGGACACGGGCAGGTTCTCTGTAGGACTGCCCCGCAATGATTCAGCTGATTGCCTAGGTCAATCCTATAACGCAGCTAAGAAAAGGCTGCTCAATATTGAAAAACGATTTCGTAAACAAGATGACGTCAAATCACAATATACAGAATTTATGCGTGAGTATTCTGACCTTGGTCATATGTCGGAGTCTCCCATTGCTAAGCCGCATGATTCCTACTTTCTATGCCATCACGCTGTCTTCAAGGACAGTAGTGAATCCACTAAGATCCGTGTCGTTTTCGATGGATCCGCGCCCACCTCATCTGGCTATTCAGTCAACGATATTTTGAGGGTTGGACCCAACACGCAAGACTCTCTTTTCTCCATACTAATAAGAGCCCGGTTGCACAAGTACCTCCTGACCGGCGACGTGGAAAAAATGTACCGCCAGGTCCTAATCAATGAGGAGGACCGCAATCTTCAACTTATACTATGGAGGGAAGATGAGTCATTGCCTATAAAAACGTATAGACTGAATACTATTACTTACGGTATGGCAAGTAGTAGCTATTTGAGTACGCGCTGTCTATGGCAGCTGGGTGAGGAGTGCTCGGATCCTGACATTAAGGAAATAGTTCAACACGACTTCTATGTCGACGATTTGATCACCGGATCTGACAGTGAATCAGGTCTGCGTCACATTCATCAATCTGTTTCGGCAGCTCTTCAAAAGGGTTGTTTCAATTTAAGGAAGTTTAAAACAAACTTACCTTCCATACTCGATTCGACAAAGTCGTCAAACGATAATCTGATAATCAGTGAGTCATCTTCCACTCTGGGAATGGGTTGGACCCCATCTACTGATATGCTACACTTTCCTTTTAAGGTCCCGCCCCTATCAGATGGCAAGATTCATACTAAGAGGTCTATCCTCTCATCTCTGTTCAAAATATATGATCCGCTAGGATTACTCAGTCCATCCGTGATTCAGGCTAAAATTATTTTGCAGAAGCTGTGGTCGCAGAATTTATCCTGGGACGATCCGATCCCCAATGATGTTCGCAAAGATTGGGATAAATTCGCAACTGCTGTACCTACTCTTTTAGAACTAAATGTACCTAGACGTGCTCTATGTGATGAACCTAATTCTATACAGCTCCATTCCTTCAGTGATGCATCGCAAAACGCATACGGTGCGTGTGTCTACTTGCGCACCGAAGATTCTAAAGGTAATGTGACTGTCAATCTGCTTTGTTCAAAGTCTAAAGTGGCTCCAATGAAGTCCACCACTATTCCCCGACTAGAGCTATGCGCCGCTCTTCTGGCTGCTAAGTTGTGTAAGGCGGTTAGGGAATCCATCAGATTCAATATACCAACCCAGGTCCATTGGTGCGACTCAACAATCGTACTTTGTTGGCTTAAAAGTAGTTTGCAAAATCTAAAAACGTTCGTTGCCAATCGTATCTCCGAAATATGCGAGCTCACCGATTATTGCGCTTGGCGTTATGTGCCAACTTCAGCAAATCCAGCTGATTTAATATCTAGGGGCATCAGTCCAAGTCAACTAGGTAGTGCGACGCTATGGTGGTCAGGCCCGTCGTACCTAACTCAATCCGAAACTGATTGGCCTATTTTAAAATCTAATCAAATTAATATGCAAGAATTACCTGAATTAAAAACAAGTTCAATGTCTAATCACGCTTTATCCGATCTAAAATGTAATGAAAATTCTATAATACAATTTAAAAACTATTCTAACGTGCATAAATTAAAACGTATAGTTGCATATCTGCTTCGATTTGTGTACAATACTAAACACTCACAAAAACATAAAACCGGTTCGTTATCAGCTGACGAGCTCGATGCAGCTTTCATTCAGTTGTGTCGCTTATCGCAGCGTGAATCATTTTTACACGAATCTGACTTACTAGCGAGCAAAAAATCATTGAATCCTAAGTCTCCTATTTTATCTTTATCTCCATTTTTTGGCAATGATTTTTTGATTCGAGTAGGAGGTCGTTTAGAAGCCTCTAACTTTAACTACGACAAGAAGCACCCCATACTTTTGCATTCAAAACATCATCTTACTAAGATTTTATTTGAATACGAACATAAACGTAACTTACACGCTGGCCCGCAGCTATTGCTAGCTACTATTAGAGAATATGTGTGGCCTATAAACGGTAGGTATCTAGCGCGACGCACCGTGCGTAATTGTTTCAAGTGTAGACGTATTCAAGGTAAAACTTTCAAACCTATGATGGCAGATCTGCCTTCCCAGCGTGTCACGCCAGGCTTCCCATTCCAAACTTGTGGCCTTGACTTTGGAGGTCCGTTCTATATCGTTAATAAAAAGGGCCGAGGTTCAGTACTTTTAAAGTGCTATCTTTGCATATTTGTTTGTTTGAGATACAAATGCGTGCATCTCGAATTAGTTAGCGATTTATCAAAGGACGCTTTTGTTATGACGTTCCGCCGCTTTGTCTCACGTCGAGGAAAGCCATCGGAAGTTTACTGCGATAATGGCCGCAATTTTGTTGCAGGCGCTAAAGAAATTAATCAATTTTTAAAATGTAACACAACTTCATTATCTGATTTTGCATGCGATGAAGGAATTAAATTTTTGTTTTCACCCCCTTACGCACCTCACTTCGGCGGCATTTTTGAAGCTGGTATAAAATCCGCTAAGTTTCATTTAAAACGTAGTATGGGCAATGCTCATTTGACATACGAAGAATTGTCTACTCTTTTCGCACAAGTGGAGGCTGTATTAAATAGTCGCCCTCTCTGTCCTCTATCTACTTCTCCCGATGATCGCCTCTTCCTTTCCCCTGGGAGCTTCCTCATTGGCCGCGCTCTCACCGCGATACCTTCACCCGCTTTGGAAGACTGCAATCCCAACAATCTACACCGCTATGAAAGGTTGCAGCAGATATACCAGCACTTTTGGCGCCGCTGGCAACGCGAATACATTGCTGAGCTACAGCAACGGCACAAATGGAAATTCAACTCATCCAACCCCAAAGTAGGAGATTTGGTGCTTATACACGAAGAAGACGTTCCACCTCTCTGCTGGAAACTCGGACGAATTTCGAGACTCTTCTATGGGCCAGCTGATAATATAGCACGAGTAGCTGATGTTACCACTCGAGGAGGATGCTCTCGCCGCCCCTTGGTTCGCCTGTGTCCCTTGCCTACTGCCGAGGAATTAGAAAATTGAAAATCGACCATTTTCAATGGGGGCAGGATGTTAACGCCTGTTATAAACTGTTAAGCAAAGTGTTGTGTGGTGCTATGATAATTTTGAAAGGACATTAGATTTTTTACCTACCGGCGTTCTTGCGTCAGTCACTTCAATTTTTAACCTTGTTATGAACACATTGTTCCCGTAACCCATATCCAACAAACGCTGTAGAAAGTCAGTAAAACCTCAATTTGAACTCGGGAGTTTCATTAGTGCTTCGATGCATTAACAGTATGAATTATTCATAAAAATAATTATAATAATATAAAATAATTTAATAATTAATTTTCCATGTATGTACTTGTGAAATACTTTTTTGAAAATAACCTTTGACTAGTTTCTGCGACTACTATACTTTAATCATTGTAATATACGGGTAGATAAAGTGGCTGTAATTGCTATCATTACACTACACATCCATAAAATATGGCCTGTGGCCGCTCTCCGACCAACGTAGCAACTTAATCCGGTGACAAATGAGTCGTTGATAAACCGCTCGCAAAACAACCTAATTTTTGTCTCTAAATTCGGTAGACGAGATAAAAGGGTAGTTATAAATTACTGTGCCGCGCAATTAGGCTGTCGGCTGTATACCATACTGCCCGATATTTACAGAAAACACTGTACTGTTTCAGAAGTGAACTGAGCTATTAAAAAAATAGGAACAGAACAGGATCACAACTGTATCTAAGGATACAGTTGTGATCATGTGCATGGTAGAAATTCTTTAGGATCAAGGGGGTCCGGCGAGTCGTCGGACCCGTTAAAATTTTATAGTTGGAAAGGCCGATCGGGGGATTGTGGACTACCAAGGACTACCGCCACAATTCGTTTGGAAGCGTCCGAAGTCAGAATCCATCGGCGCGTTTCGAACGAATTAAAATACCCCTTCGGCATAGCGATTCATACTTTTGCGTAACGCGTTTTGCGTTCCGTGGGATTCGTCTCAAAGAGACGTGTCTTGCTCTGCGATTGGTTGCGGTCGGTTGAATAGTTGAATGGTTTCGTCGCGGATGTGTTCCGCTGAATTAATCGCAGTGCTGATTACACAAGATCTTCGAATCGTTCTTTAAAAAACCTAAAAGATGTATGTCACTTTGGATTATGTTTGTTTAATGCCACATTAACAATTCTCCCTCACATGTCTTGTTCCCACGAGATCCCTCATGCCTTTCTAATCATTACGCATGTCTTTTACGATTGTGCGACGCATGAAGTACTTTTCATAATGTGGCAATTATGGTGTGTTTGAACAGCGGTAGTGACTCAGGCATTTTATTCCTATCTCACTTATGTTCACAAGATTCAAGAGAGAACTTCAGAAGATTAGGGCACATTTCAATTTACCCCACTTAGCGTGGGATAAGGTCAGGGATATGATGATGATGACTAGGATTTCAATTTACATTGCTAAAACATAATGCTTATTCATTGTACAGTCTTGATTCATTCAAGCCATTGCAATGCTAGTGCCAGTTTATAACTGAAACTGGAACTTCAAGTTACTGGATCCAGTTACTGGCCTTGTATTAACTAGGAGTTACCTTGTCAGGTAATCTTTCATGAGTTCCAGAATGAGCTTACCTGGGTTTATTAATATGCTCATCAGAAGTGCTTCTAATTTGACTGTCTTTTCTTTTGTTACCGAAATATACTAATGTTACGCGAGCATCGCACTTAAATACTTGAATTTTAGCATCCAATGAGCGTTTTTTTGTTTCTAACCTATGCTGTCCCACTGCTGGGCAAAGATCTCCCCCATTATTTTCCAAGACTTGCGGTCGCCAGCTTCGACCAGTCAGCCCGGAATGCATCGAAATCGCCACGCCAGCCTAAATCGTATCGGTTGAAATTATTTCTAGATCTACTTTTATATAAGTCCCCATCACACTAAGATTCCCAGTGCCGTGGATATCAGAAACTCTAAGAACCATGATACTGATAGGAACCTATGAAACAAATAGTTTTAGCAGTATCACAGGCAGTATGACATAGCTTTTGTTTCAATTCCAAACCACACCATTATCGGCTTCAACCAATTGTTTATGGGAACCAATTTTGAATGAAACACGTATCATAGTAGGTATACAACGCGTTTTTATAGTCATCATCATCCACAACCTGACTTTCGCTCAGCGACAAAGCCCTTTTTATGTTTTGGTGAACTAATTAAAAAACAAAAACTGTCTTTGCCCACTGCTGCATAATCGCCAACATTATAATGGCATCATTCAATGATCCCCATTATTAAAATTTGGTCATGACAGAAATTTTGTTATGTAGAGAATTTTGCTCTAAGTGCTACGCAGACCTCTACAACGCCTACGACGTAGCATCGATATGTAGTACGAAAGTCTCAAAGCTGAAATAGGCCGAGGTAGCAAAGGGTTATCCGCTTTGTTGTCACATAATTCAATGCGTAGGCCCGCCTATTTTAAGTGCTTTACATATCATTAGAATTTTTAAGTTTTAACAATGTTTAAAATATAAAATGAGTAATAAATAATAATATAATTATATTCCTTTGATTCTCTATGATCTAGTCTCACTCGTTCAGAAACACAAATATACAGAAACAAGAGTGGTCAAAAAGAATACCAGCTAAACTGACTAACTAACAGCTACTAACTGTTCTCAGAGCTATTAAATGAATGAAGGAAATTTTATTAAAAATTTTTTTTTGTAAAAATGGGCAAACGAAGCAAGGGTCTGGAATTTGCACCCATTTAGGCAAGAATGCTTAAACGGCCAGGCCGGGAATGAGATTAAAATCAATCATTTATTAGAGTAGAACTTTTTCTTTGTGTTTTTTTGGTAGAACCACTTTTTAATCTCAGTTAACTTCCATATCGCGCTTCCATAGCATAATATCCTAAAATTTATAAACTTAAGATATAGGTTAAGTTAAGTTAAGTCAATCATAAATTTTAAGTTATGTAATAAACCTTGTTGTATTAGGAAAGGTCAGAGAAATAAAGGCTATTTTTATTTTTATTTTTATTTTATTTATTTTATAACTTCCATATTATCGTAAAAGAGAGCCATAATGTTATTTCATACTCCCACAACAAATCTAAAAAATATTAAGCGAATAATAAAATCAATGTGATAATAATGATTGGGTCTAATTTATATGATAGAGATGTTTTGGATTTATGTTAAAATTAACTATTACCAATATACACAGAATGTCTAAAAATACATAAAATAAAAGAAAATTTACAAAACCCAGTCATAAAAATGCTGTTCATGAGTTTGCATTTGGCCACAAAAGGACTATGTAAATAATTTGCTACCGCGTCGCGAATTCATAACGAGCTTAGTATTTTATTTCATTGTAAAAGCGACATCTGTGTGGCTAAAAGTAATGAAAAACATGCATACTAATATTATAAATGTGAAAGTAGCTCTGACTGTGTATTGTATTACATTTTTACGGTTTTGATAAAATTCTGCATGGATCTAGATTTCATCCTTAAAAAGGATATCGGCAACTATTTTTCACAAATAATCATGGAGACGGACGGAAGGACGGAAATAAGTGGTAATTCATATCAGTCTCTCCATGTTTCCACTCTCCAGGTTTGTATGGGGAAACTAGATAAAAGTTTTCAATGCGGACGAAGTCGCAGGAAACCACTAGTTTTAGATAAGATCAGAGTAACCATGAAGCTACCTACGTTTGATAAAAGTTTTTCAAAGCTATAAGTTAGGTGGGTCTCTACTATGTAAATAGCACTCAGACCTTTGTTTATGTTATTTCAAATTAAAATTGCTATCTTCTGCAAAATGTGGGCATGTGCCCAGCATACATTCGGACGTGCCTCTGCCTGACTTGTTCAATTCGGTACCCACTCATTCAGCTTTCATATCACCAAGGTTGTCAATACTAAACACTGTGCCAAATATCCAAATCTATTTAGAAGTTTTTTCGTGAAAAAGTGACAATCATCCATACATCATCCAACTTAAAAAAAATTACATTTAAGCATATCATAGTATGAACATATTGTACATTGTTTGTGTAACTTATATAAAGATAAATAAGTTACTTATACGAATACCAGTTTCATAAACAAAGTGCTTTTCAATTTAAAAGATTTCCTTTCAAAGAAATCTAACACTAAGTACCTCCCGCTCTGTTGGCACAACCAGAGTGCTTCTCCACTTTCTTGTAAGAAGATCTACTTTCATATTATTTAGATTACTAGCTGTATTTAGCAGTAGTACCCGTGGTCCCTTGGGAAAATACTTCACTATTCCGGAATTTAAAGTAGCCTATCAGTTAATCCAGTTTATAAGCTATTTCCATAAGAATTTTCATCTAAATTCGTTTAGCCGCAACCCCAAGCAACAAACATCCATAATAGAACCAAACTCGCATTTAATATTAGTAAAGATAAATTTTTGAAAAGATTATAATTTTGAATACATGTCATACTCGTAACAGCGCACCGGGATTTGAACTACGGCTAAGCCAACATGGCTTATAGGAGAACTATCCGTTAGTATGCTTATACTTAGTAGCGGTGCAAAAATACTAAGAACTCCGTTTAACAATTTAAGTATATCCAATTCAACAGTTTCCTGAAACTGCCCACGAGAGTGATTGATCTTCTTCCTTCCCGTGAGAGCCGTTTTGATTGGATTTCGTGAAAGAACGTTTTTCATCACAACTCTTAGCTGTCCAGGGACAAGAGTAAAGCTTCGGCCAAAACCTGCGCGTTAGTAACGCGGGAAGCGACTGCGAAACGGAAGCGTCTGCAACGCGAAACGAATATGTATGAAAATATTCCCGCGTTGTGGTCGCGTAGGCGTGCAAAGCGCGAAAGATAAAGTACCTATGGGTAGCATCCGCCGCGCGGCAGAAGCTGCCGCTTCGCAGTCGCTTTGGTCGCGCGGGTTTGCCCGAAGCCTTAATTTTGATTGTAAATTTTGTGGGCACCCATTTCAGAGAAAAGATCATAAGGGCGTAACGCTATGACTAAAACTATCGAGATAAAAGAATAAACAAATTATTGAAAAATTAATGTATTTTATTTGTGGTTAAGCCGGTTTTGATGTTCCATACCTAATTACTTAGTTTAAATGCGTTGTTTCGTGCAGCCGAATATGACTAGACCAAACTACTAGACGTAAATAGTTGGTAGTCAAGGCACTCATGGTGGTGATACAATTCATGATTGTGACAATCCACATTCGGAACATAGTAAAGTGTTCCATTATAAATGGTGGGCCATCAACCAAGTCAAGTCAAAGAAAGCCGTAATGTGACGTCGAAGGAATGACTCGCATTTTTTATGTGAAGGAGTCTCCGATTCTAGTGCAATCATTTCAACGGACTTAGGTAAACAGAGATTTATAATCTCGAGAAGAAATTGTGGGCATTGTGATGTCAATTTATGCGTCGCAATGTTCCGCTCTGTTCAGCTCAACCGCAGTGGAAATTCGCCACAATCAATAATTATCATAGTGCTCAAATGTGAACAATTGCACGGTGAAGAGTAAAACTTCTGCACACATTATTCTATACTAAAAATGTTTAGATTCTCATTATATTATGTACGTTGTACGTTGAGCAATCTTAATTGAGTTGAGCAGTGAGGAAGTAGCGCTAATTAAGTCCAAGGCCATGAGGCACTTAGCCCTCTACTTATTTAATCATTTAAACTGTTACTTAAACCCATTTTTAACTAATTTTGAAAACAGCAAAATACAAAAAAGTGGACCTATTTTGTATTTTGCTGTTTTAATAATTTTAATTTATATAAGATAATTCATGTTAGTGCCAAGACTGTAAATTTTGTGGGTGAAAGGTACAGTTTTATTAGCGACATGTAAACCGAATCGTGTGGTCTTGAATCTGCAAACAGGAGGGGTCGACATGTCGAACGAAGTCTGAAGGATATATGAGCAAGCGTGGTTTCGGACTAATTGCCTTGCTTCCTGGCTTGGGCAAAGTCATTTTCTGGGAATAAGAGTTGATGAAAACGTGATACTGCACGTATGATAGATGTTGATTTATTTAGGTATAAGTAATTCTGCAAAGTACAAAGCTACCTACCATCTCTTAAAAACTCACTTCTTCTTATCGTGTCACTGTAGAGTGAACCAGTGCTGTGAAAGGATTTTAAGTGCGCTGCGCCTAAAAGAGGCTCCCTTCACGCACTTGACACAAACACAGAAATTGAATAATGCTTGTAAAGACTCGGATGGAATTGCAGGTACAAACATATTTGTCAAGTTATCTGCAAGATAAGTATTATTATTAAAACTATTCCCAAAAAATGTTGCTTAGTTCGTAGTTACTGCTTGGCTTGGACGGGGGATAACTGTTATGCCTTGTACGAACTACGCATTCCAGGCTTCGCGTTCACGTGTTCCAGGCTCGCGCGAGTCATCAAAATCGTATACATTTTGAAATTTTACATCGACTCGAGCAAGCCTTGACACGCGTGAACGCGTAGCCTGGAACGCGTAGTCCGTACGCAGCTTTATGTTATTTGCATTTCAAGAAACTCGACTCTTATTATCATTAGGCGTAATGAGGATATGGCGGGCGATCAAATGAATTGCCACCAATTACAAAGTCCCGCATCTGAGCAAACTTCCCAATTCACTTCCTAACTGTATTCGAAAGTTCTTGCAATTTTATACTTTCTTAATTTAATTTTCGGCAAAGTTTATGAATAACTTGAATCTGAATAATGAAACATGTTTTTGTCTAAATGCCCGCTTGGAAACTCCCTATTTTCGTCTTTTGGCTAAGTTAAAGTATTCAAAATTCATCACCTTCCTTCCTTAGTCCCTTTTGTGGAATAAACACAACTGACAACATGCACTCTTCTTCCCATTTTCCTCTGTCAGTTCTCCCCTGTGGTTTTCCTTATTTAGCCATCGTCTCAACACACCTAGACATGAGGATTTTTTCGCTATCTAAAAATCGTTAAAAACGATCTATAATAGCTGATTCAAGTCACTGCCATTTGAAAGCGTGGCCAAAAAACTGGCAAATGACTTCATTACCATGCTGAATGGCAATATTTATAAATTGAGCCAAAAATGGTGTATATATAGCATCATTAATAATCATAATTCAGTGTATAATAAGCCCCGGTTTCTAATACCTCCGATGAATATTAATGAAAGGCGAAGTAATATTATTTTCACGCCCAATTTCCGGAATTTCAATTTTAATCTTCAATCTCCACGTTCATAAGACGACCCGTTTTAACACAGAGGACGGAAGGACAGGCATAGAGAAGCTTTGCTTATTTAAAGAAGTTTAACAAAATAAGACTTTCCTAGCCTTACTTATTCAAGAGTCGAAATTTAATATCTGCAAAATATACCAACGTACACATGTAAAAAACATTGAATATGTACCTAATTGGACCTAGTTGGCTTGTAGGAACAAAGTTTTTTTAGAGCAATGAAGTAAAAATCAAAGTAATGTTTATTTTATCAATGAACTCTGTAGATAAGGTTGGATACGTGGGATATTAGCATCACGTGATCACGCACATCATGAATCAACCAATCACAAAACTCAATTAGAGATAATGAAATCTCGAAATATCTGCTCTCGCTCTTCCCCAACAACCACCGTCTTAACCCTCGCGGGGCAGCTCGGTCTGGAATACAGTGAAGAATTCATCTTGTTACGGACGATATCTGATTGAAAAAGTAAAGTAGTCCAATCAGCGAAAAGCGATTTCAGCAGTGAAAGATTTATTGCTAGCTCATACGTATACTAAAGGTTTGTTTACACGATCCAATTTCGTCTAGATGAGCGAACAAAAGTCAGTTATTGCTCTTATGTTAAAAGTATATGGTTATAGGCAATTTCACGAAGATGTAACGCTTTGTTCAGAAGTTCAAGTTAAAAAGGGGGAAAGGTGGTATAGAGCCGGTTTTTACGAGGGTCGAGGCCTGAAAAGTCTTACCCTTTCAGGGCATGATCCTCAACCCTGGGTACCTTTAACGTACGGTATAGTTCAAGGAACAAGAAGAGAAAAGGTCAGTTCTTGGCGGTGCAATGATGCATATTCCTAATATTAATACTTTTTCCAGCTTTGTTTCCCTCTAAATGAAACTTCTGTGCACTACCGTCCTTTTTGTATGCTTCTTTGGTTTATTTTCCATCCAAAGGTTGCCTGGAAGAAATCGCTTTCAGCGATAAGGCCGCCCATTGTACTAAATTGGAACGTGTTTCATTTATGTGGTGTTTTGTTATTAATTGGTGTACAATAAAGAGTTCATTCATTCCTCAATTTTCTCTTTCTAATACGGAATCTTTTACTTCTTTATTCGAGTTTGTAGGTATGCTGTAAGTATTTAGTACTTATTGTAGCTATTTCAACAGCCCCATCTCTTCATGTTTTCTACAAGTTCAGCGAATGACTAGTTTCAACTTATTTAATAAAGACTCCGAGTGTAAGTAGACCCTAAGATGGACAGCAAATCAATGTGGATCAGACTACTTGAGTAATGAAAGAGATTTCAAATGATGAAAGAAATAAATCAGAAATCTACTGGCGTTTGCAGTTTGCTTTTGTAATTATTCGGATTTGATTCGATTTCTGAAACTTAAGTTTCCTTATTTTAAAAGTAATTTAACTTCAAAGTAGGGTTGTAAAAGCAATTAGTAGTTTATTAATAAAACAAATAATTCAACATTTTTAAAATGGTTCACCAACTTTCATTTTTAAACTTTGATTGGCCACACAGCTCAGAGAAACTTTGATAATAGCTGCTAAAATACAAGCTCGCAAATATTAACACTTCCATACATCCATCTTCATAAAAACTCGCATTTATACCTACTGTAGAAAGTAAGAATCAAGATTCTTCCCTTCAAGTTTCTGAAGGAGGAGTGAGTTACACACAGTTGCAAGATAACAATTTGGTTTTGTAGAGTTTTATCGAAGTGTCCTAGGATATATCCGCTATCCGCATATCACCTATTGTACAATGTTTTTTCTTTGTATTTTCTGTAATTTTCTCCGTGTGTACCTATAGATTATATATATATACCTAGATTAATACTTTAAAGTATTAATCTAGGTATATATCTATCTATTTATAACCTATCTATACCTTGAGTGCCTATAGATTAGTCAGACAATCTCCGCATCTGCCTTGCACCCATCAGATACAATCCCTCATTAATGAAGATTTAGTGAGATTAAATTACATAATACATACACACATGCACAGACAATTACTGTTTTAGGGTTATATTATAATCTGTAGATATTTGTTCTAGATCAGGAGATTAGTACCAAGCCACTAATAATAAAATCATAGATAAGATTTTCTCTTACAACCTAATTTCTACGGTACAATAAAGTAAAACGCTGTTTACTCGAAGCCATTCTGGCATACCATTCTTGCCTCTTGCCACAAAATATTAGCTCTTGCTCCTTTGAGGTTGAGTATGGAAGATGCAAGAATGGTATGTCAGAATGGCATCGTGTAAACGGCAAGCAATTGTTACGTAAACGTAAACATAAAAAAACTAAAAATAAATTATAACCTAAAAAGGAGACGAGACGAGTCAGACATGGATTTATGATAGCTAATGCGGTTTTACTGACTGGGGATGATGCGAGAGCATAGTTTGAATTAGAGTCCGTACGCGATTCTTGTCTGTAGTACTTAAAACCTGGATGATTCATGGATTAAAGTGGAAGAAAAAGTGGAAACTTAATCCTTTAATGGATTTGATTAGTGGATCAGAGTGGAATAGGGCCTTATTTGTACAGTTTTCATAAAATTTTGTTCAGTTTTGGTTGACTACAATCCTCGATACCTTTGTGATAGTTAAATAAAAAAATCGTGCCATGCTATTATCAATTTCTGCATCTTCTGCAACTGTCCTAAATTTTTTTTGGTAGTTACATAATTACACGTTTTTATACTAAAAAGAAAACCGACTTCAATGTTTGACTTAAAACGCGGTGTGACTCAGGGCGTCAAGCTGTCGATTCGATTTCTATTTGTGACATGGCTAGGAGGGAAGGTGTTTAGAGTTTTACGGGAAAACTATCAATCCCTCAGGAATAAAATTTATATGGGACCACCTCTGGAGTATACCCTTTCAAACATGAAAATAATTTTGCAAATCGGTCAACAAATGGCGGAACAATCGCGTAACAAGATAAAAAAAAACATACAGACGAATTGAGAACCTCCTCCTTTTTTGAAGTCGGTTGAAAATAGCGGTGTATAATTCCAGGGAAATACATCTATCGTGTAGATGTATATCAGTCTCCATCAATCTTCAGGGCTTAGTACTTGAGGGTTTGCGGTTTTACTATCTTACTTTTTTGGATACCTTACCTACTCTATGTTTTGGTTCATAATAGTCAAATAATAGTTCTCTTTGTCTTGGTTCTAAGGTTATCATCGTCGGCGTGTCGATTGAATGCTTTGTTGAAGCATGAACAATTTTGGCAGCTCTGTTATACGGGTTATACTGTGCGAATCATTTTTATCTTTGGTTGTGGGTGTTGTAAAACAACTCCTTGTAGGTTTTGATACCCACGACGACACAGCCCCCTGTGTCAGTCCCCTGACATCAGGGCCCCCCCTGATGTCACTTGAAAAGTCCTGATTCCAATCACTCAAAAAACCAGAAAAAGTTTTTTGGGTGTTTAACGGACGACAATGATAATGTGGGCTGAAAAACCATTTATTTAGTGTAGCATTTCAGCTAGTTATATTATTTCGTAGACGTAATTTTGCCGCTCCATCAATCTTGTCGGCTTAGTGTAGGAGCGCTGGAATTGTGGCTGTCTTCTCGTACACTTCACACTTGATAGTTCTGGCTTCAAGGGTGTTTTTTGAGGCAATGTTTTAGCACAGTCATCAATAAAACCGAGGAACTGTTTTAGTTATTATCCTTCTGTCACAATATTGAAATAATAGAGAAACTTAAAGTAAAAGTTAAGAAAAAAGAAGAAAGTTAAGAAAGTAGTTCTAGTAAGTACTTACCTAAATTCCATTCTAAAGCTAGTGATTCATTAACATCTAGAATGCTCTATCATTGTGTCTCGCGCAAACACAGAGTCTTGCACGACTGCACAAATCACTTCAATTTAGGTACAGCGTCCAAAATATCCAGAGCTTTGCTGGGAAACTACAGGCACTAGAAAATCTGAGCGGGATAGCGAAATTATGATTTTCTCAGAGAACTCAGAGATGCCATGATACACGAGTAAGCTTTTTACAACAAAAAAGCGGATTATCCTTGTAAAAAATAATTATGAATAAATTGAAATATCAAGCTTGACAAAACAAAACGCACTCGGAAAGTCGGAAGTTCTGTTCCGTCACATGCAAATGCAGAAATGTATAGTTTTATGTATGAACGAGTAGAGCTGCCTAGATAATAGCTGGTAGAGCAGAGTGGAAGAAAATAACCTGCTGTGACGACCCACATAAAAGTGGTATTGGAGCGATACAACTGCGTACGTTAACACGATCAAGCAGTATTAGGTTTACAAAACTGGCTCTGAGATGGCAGGCTCTAGATAGTCTGGTCATTCGTCAACTCGTCTGGTATGCATAGCGTTGCGCGGCTCCTATCTAACTGATTGTTGGGACTACTTGGGACAATGTTTTTAAAGTAGTTGTTGGTTCTGGATCATTTTCTCACTTAAAGTGTTCTGGTGCACTTTTCTCTTGAGTTCATTCGTTTATCAAGCTTTGCTAAGTTTGGGTCTAGATGATGCTGTGTGTCCAGCATTATTTATTATTTTTTTAAGGATTTAATAAAGCATTAACATTTTGAACCAGTACAATAAAATTTCATCATGATCATCTGCAGCCTACTTGTTGGGCAAAAGCATACCTTTTATGTCCAACACAATTGCATATAATTCAAATAAATCACTCTTTTTAATACTTTGCTCTTTTAACTCTCACGAACGGGAGTGGCCGCGGGAAGCTTTAGAAACGTTTTCCATGTTCCAACTGACTCGCAGATTAGTGCAGTAGCCAGTGGGTAATAACTATTATGGAGGGATCACACGTACCGAGTCGATGGACGAGGTATAACACTGGGCCGAGTGCTCGATACCTATATAGAGTACCTCTAAAGAGATATAAATAGAGTATTACTTTAACATAATTACTATGTTTTGACGTATTCGGTATTGTAAGTTTATTTTGACTATCGGTATTTTAACTGTAAGTACTTACATTATTTTAATTATTGTAGGTGTTTTAATACGTCCCCATGTAGAGCTGTAGACACTAATCATCCATTGCATGCCCGAATCCTCAATTCTACCACTCAAAACTTTGCTGTCTCGCCCTATTGTACTTATTCCCTATTAGATACGTACCTACTCGGTACCTACTCGTATAATACGGCGTTTGTATTATTTTCTAATGTACGATATACCTACCTAATATAATATTATTAAATCTTTTTAATGGTTCTCTCTGTAATTTTGTAATATATGTACTTACGTATAATTTTTTCGTCGTATTTTCAAAGGTGGATTTCAACGATTTAATTTCTTCTACAAATTCAGCAACTAGGTGCAATACTTAACTATAATAAAACACATAATTTATACAACAAATAAATATATATTTCCATTAAGTTTCATGTATAAATTTTAAAATTACCATTTAAATAACATTTAGGTATGACAACAAAGTTATTTTACAATAATTTTAGAAGTGGAAAACTGGAAATCACAATGGTCTATAAATTTAATTAAGTTTAGTACAGTTTTCCATTTATATATATTCATAATTACACTCAAATTCATTTAAATGTATACGGTATACAATACTTTTGATACTAAGTTATTTAGGTACATCTGACTACAATAATATTCTAGTCATTTATTTATGTACATAAAATACGGAATTTTAAAGTAAAAGTTTTATCTCGTATTACTAAACAAACTTTGAATGGTCCACATGAAATTTTAACTTACAACAAATCATTTAACGTTACTTTAGTCTACACAAGATATCGCTAAACACAATATATACCGACACATAAAGCCCTAAAATGAAATTACTCCAACCAAGTTGAGGTAATACAAAATACACTAAAACAAAATGTCGTGCTCGCTTTTTTAGACACTATGTAGATAATATTACCAGAATTTGGTGATCAAGTTAATACACTCCTTAAAATTGCAAAATGTCTTTTATATAAAGAAAGTACATTCGCCCACACCTGTGTTCTAGACAATTCCCTTCCAATTTTCTATACTATCGGCTACTGGCAACAGTGTTGACGGCTGTACTTACTTAGAATACTAAAATAATATTAATTAGTAATAATATTTATTAATTACGCCGCTATTTTCATAAAAAGCGTATACAATTTTAAAATCTGCACTATCAAAAATGGCAATCACAAAGTTAGGGGAATATTTTATAATATTTTTATATGATTTTTTTATTTATAATAAATTTTATATTTCACTAAATATTGGTGAGGGTTGTGCGTTTTATTCGTAAAAAATATTATATATAATAATAATACACAGTAAACGTTTGATTTGGTATTTGGCAAATAATGGCACCAACACGGATATTGAACTAACCTAAATCTCCAAGATTTTAGGATAAATTACACAATACGTACAAGAATAATGGAAGGAAAAACACATCGATAACAAAACTGTCCGGGCGGCAAAAGCAGCCTAAATATCGAATCTATTATTATTTAATAACTAAACTATAATGGAAATTTTAGTAAAATTGCATCACTTACTTTAGTACAAACAATAGAGCTTTTAGCTCGTAAATAAATATAAACTATTTATAATTACATAAATAGGTACTTAAATAGTTAATTAACATAAAATATTTAACTTTGCAGTGTTTCGACCGGTAGTTACTTTCCTTTATATGATTGGCACATTAATTTCAAAAGCATAGAAAATTGTTCGCTTACTTTTCTTACCACTAATAAAATACTTTACGACATCAAATGGCTAAGTACATAATCGAGGTACCTAATATACTATGCCTATAAATACACAAAACTTAATTAAAAACTTAATAGGCAATATAATATTCAGATAAAATATACACCAACATCACAACATCAAAATAACATAATTAACTTTATTAAAAGTAAGTACCTATATTTTTAAGATTGTTAAAAAGTGAATAATATAAAATTTCAACACTTTTATTACAGTAGGTATCAACTTTGTTCAGTCGTTTAAAAGTTAGAAGATTTTTAATTTAAAGGTAGTTAAAAACTGAAAAGCCCCAACGGTCTATTGGTTGATTAGAAGTACATACATACATCTGATTTTGTAAAATGTAAGCCAATGTTTACGCTTACCCCTTAAGCCATATAGCCACATATCCACCGGTCAATAATACTACTGTGTGGTGAGGCTGTGACTGTGTTAAAAATGTTTAATAGAGTTTTAGTAAACTGGTCGTTTTACAAATAAAAATAATCACCAGAACGTTTCGACTCAGCAATGTATCAAATAATTTGAGATCTAGCTTTCTCATGTCAATAGAAAAATGAAGAAAAGAAGCTTTGCTTGATGAAAAAAGTAGATTCAATAATAGGAATCACAATAGCTAATGTTGACCCTGTGTCAGTCGTGGACTGCGACCGAGGCGCGGCCGGCCTCGGGATCAAATCTATCTACGTAATTTAGAATCTACGCTCTACGCACGTAGCGTCAGGCACGTCCTCCTGACCCGCCATACACGGCGCTCTACACTAGGTCCCTAGTCTAGTTCTTAGTAGAAGATAAATATATACGACCATTTAGAAATTTGGCAGTTACTATTCACCGGTAAAAGTCTAGTCTAGAATAATTTACATGAAAAAATTCGATCTCTTCGTCACTAGAATACAGGGCGAGTCCATCTCACCGAACTACAGCTAACAATCCACGGACGACGCGCGAGGTTCATCGGTTCGGTCGTCGAGTCGAGAGCGGACTTCGGGGACGAGCGGGAGCGGCGTCAAGGCACAGGGGAGAGCGCGGGGTGGGGCGCGCGGTGGCACGCGCGCCGCGCCGCGTCAGAGCGGGAAGCAGCGCGCCGAGCGCCGTGGGGGCTCGCTCGCACCACGCCGCCGCCGGCTCGGGGGCGACGCTTCGCACCCCACGCCCGCACTCGCACCCAGCTGCTCCGGCTCCAGCGGCTCCAGTTTGTGCATCGAGGGCCGGCTCGACAGGCGCGACGCGAGCCGCTCCGACCCCGAGTCGTCCAGCTCGATGCGGCCGAGCCGAAGCGCGAGTGCGTACTCCGCCCGCTCGATCACGCTCGGCTGCTCCTCCTCAGCAACCGTGGTGTCCGGCGCAGTGGAGCCGCCTGGCGGGGACTGTCCCGCGCCCGACGCCGGCGACGCGTCGGGCGCGCTGCGCGCCGGCGTCGCGAACACCGAGTCAGAGGCCCAACTGCGCGACTCAGAACTGCGGCGCAGCGTGCCGTCGCAGCTGCGCTGGGAGGCGCGGCGTGAGGCGCACGGGCTCTCGTCGTCGATCGCGCGGAAGTCGAGCGCGCTCAGGTCGACCGCGCCGACCGCGCGCCGCCGGGAACTGTCGCGCCGGAAGGAAGGCCGGCGTGCGGAGTAAGCGGCGTCGTACAGCTCACAAATGCTCGTGCGGTCCGAGTGCGGTTCTTCGTAGAGCGTCAGGTTGCGGGTCTCGGTCGCGTCCGAGGGTGTCTCGTCGCGGTTAGAGGTGAGCTCGCTGCGCTCGGAGATGTCGAAGGTGAAGCGCGCCTCGAAGCGGTCCGGGCTGAGCAGCGGCGCCGAGCGCGAGCAGTGGTCGGCCGAGGACGAGTCTGGCGGAGCGCGTGGTGAGGCGTCCTCCGAGTCGGTGGAGCGGTCCGAGTGCGGTGCGGTGGCGGGCGCGCGGCGGCGGCCCGGCGGCGCCGGCTCGCAGGCGCGCCGGCAGCAGCGTTCACGCACGTCCGAGCCGCTGCTGCCGGTCGACTTGGAGTGCGGCGGGCGGCGCCGGCGCGGGTCCGAGCGCCCGTACAGCGAGGTGAACTCCTCCGAGCAGAACTTCTCGAACAGCTCCTGCGAGCTTAGCCGCGTCGAGCCGGTAGCGTTGTAGAAGGCCTCTGTCGGCGAGCGCTCGTCGGCGCGCTCCAGCAGCGCGCTAGAGCTCGCGCGCTTCGCGCGGTCCATCAGGCCGAACCTGTAGATCCTCGGCAGGCGGCGCTCGAACACGCCCTGCGAGTGCGCGCGCGCTGGTGCCGCGCGGGCAACGGGGGCGCGCTCCGGTGGCGCGGGGGGGGAGACGAGCTCCGGTTCGTAGCCGTCGTCCTCGTCGAGCTCGTCCGGCTCGTCGTCGGAGGGCGGCGAGCGCTCGAGCGAGACGCGGCCGCACTCGCAGTCGTCGCGCTCGTCGCTCGCGTCACCCTCGTCGAAGGAAGGCGCGCGCGGGCCGCGGCCGAAGGCGCGTCGACGCTCGTCGGCTGCGGCGCCGTCGTCCTCGAGGCGCAGCGAGCGGCGAAGCGGCGGGCGTGCGCGGCGCGGCGCGTCCACGGTGGCGGCGTGTGACAACGAGGGTCGCACGGCGGGCAGCAGGCGGTCGAGCGACAGCCCGCGCCGTGGCCGAGCGGGCCGCGCGCGCGCCACTGCCGTCGGACTCGTCTCCTCCGGTGTGGTGGGCAGTGCCGCGCCGCGACCGAATTCGATGAACCAGAGCTCGTCCTTGAGTTCGCACTCTCACTTTTTTTCATTCATGTCCTTATTTAAGTAGTGCAGGACGTAGTGGAGAACAAGATCGTAGCAGTACTTATACTCAGTCTGTGGAAAAGTTATGCGTTTTAGTTCTTTTCATATTATTTTTTAACTACACCAAAGGAATCATTCGCCTCTTACCATGTTCTCCACCAGTTGCGGCCGATGCCTGCGGACTGTCTTCACCGCTTGGAAAACGTCCACCTCTCCGTGCTGGATCACTTGCTCGATGCACGCATTTGCCGCACAGTACACTCCAGCTCTACTTCGGCCGTCGCTGTTGACAATTATTTCTTTATTAGTCCAGTTTCACTATGTATCTGTATAGCACAAAACAGTTTTCTATTAGAAGACTTACGGAGAGACGACGCAGACTGGTCCGTAATCAGTTCGCTGCCTCCATCGCTCAACCATGTTCATCAGCTCGACCAGCGAGTTTGTAGAAGAAGGCACCTTGTGGCCCATCGGCCAACATGTCAGCTGGAAGAGCTGCACTGTCTTTGTGGGAGCTTTCACTCCAGCCATCAATTCAGTCAGCGAAATGATCTGGAAGACAGTATTATTAGTATAGGTATAGAGTTATACAAAAGTACAATGGCTTAAAAACGCCTGCTTACTTTCTTGTTGATTCTGAAGATCCAGGTTTTGATGTTTGTATAGTGATTGTGGGAAACATGGTCTATCGTGAACACTGGTCCGTATTTCTTTGAATGCCGGCTTTCTGGCCAGAATGGAGGGAATTGTTGCTGTAAAGAAAAACTTATTTAGAAAACATCCCTGGATTCTGATAAGTTTTATTTTGATGTGAGGAGACTTACAGAGTTTTTAGGTGGAACACAAAGTACAACGACCGCAGCACATTCGTAATCGTAAACCAAAGACCAAAACTCTCCTTGAGTGCGGACTAAAGGCCATTCTGTAACGATATACTCTCGAGGCTTGGTGTAACCCTACAACAGAACAATGTTTATCACCATGATCAAGTCTTTATGGAATTGAAGCACAGACAAAAGGTCTATAAGAAGAAGCTTCTTATACGCCTGTGAAACGGTTACTTACATCTACGAACACAGCATTAATGTAATCTGTGAAGCTGTTCCCTTGGAAAGACGTCAGGTAAGGCCGGAAATTGTCAGCTGAAATGTATAAAACATTGTGTAGAAGACTATTTGCTTAAGAAATGCGTGTATGAGCGTAGGCAGTTATACACGCAGACTCAGACTGATATTTATATAATACTTACGTGGCACAACCAAAACATCTCGATTCTTCTCTCTGTTATCACCCCTGTGACCACCAGCACAGTCTCCTATCGTGAACCTTGGCGTTTGCTTACAGATCTGTTGGTATTCTTTCTGGTATTCATTGAGCTTTGACACGGGATCCTTCTGAGACTTTTGCTTCAGTCTTTGCGACAGTTCCGACACTGGGAACCAGGAGACTCCACACACCACGTGTTCTTCTAATGTGTCGTAGACGAATTTGTACTGCTCCTGTTGAGTGTATGGAAAAATACTATGAACAAAGAACGCATATAGCGTTTAATTTCAGCATGTGACTTTATTTAGATAATTTTGAAAGTTTTTTAATATTCTACTAACCACGTTGTACCTATTAAATATATCGGTGAAATACAGACAATTCATCGAAACATTTAGCAAGGTAAGTTCTATGTATGTTGCGATGTTGTCTAAATATGATCAAACATTGTAAATTGTTGTAAGTGTTGTAATTTGTTTATAACGAAATTATATTTGAGTATGTATTTGTATTACCTCGTTTTCTATAAGGCCTTTCCTTGATTGCCTAAGTTTTTTTAAGAATCCAAAAACATCGAAGCAATCCTCTTCTTCGGCCAATTCAAGATTAGCATCGATTGCCAAGTAAACGCCCGATCTCCCTCCTCCATCACTGAAATTATGTCCAAAGTTAGATTGAAATATCCATAAATAGATTTCGGGCCAATATCTAATCCAAACGACTGACACTTCGCTGATAACCCTTTTGTAATCGAGGATAAATCGAATTTGGGATAGCAGGGTCAAGTTAGTGTTGAATGACCGTTGAAATATTGACAATTTCGTGATACTTCACGGTTGTTGTATGATGGGAATCCAACTTAATAGTCCGGATTGTATGAAATGCTCTTTTATTTGCTGAAAGAAATCATGCTGCATCTAATAAGAAACACACCAAAGAAACATAGATAGGTTTTACGGAAAAAGTCTCAAAATCCTTCAGGAATCGAAAATTGGGACCACCATTCAATTCAAAAAGAATCTGAAAACCACTTTTTAAACTCACACGATTTCAACTCATTATTATCTAAAACCATTACGCGATCTCGTCCAGTTAAAAACAACAATCTGAAAATCAACAATTTACGGAGACATCGGTGAACATTTTACCATTTCTGCATCAAGTCGAACAGAACTTCCTTTCTGAAGTGGCTTCATTAAAAGAATACTCACTTGCAATGCACCACCATAGGTCCAGCAGCGGGGTTAGTGGCCAGCCTCCGTCCAACCACGGCCCGCACTCTTCGCCGAAATTCCAGTAGCGCATTGCTGAATGGACATGTGTGCGAGTGCCACTGTGTGTAGTGGAATTGCAGGAGGAACCGCTCTTCCACTATCTGCTGCTTAGGAAGAAAAGTAATGCGATGTAAAGGCTTGAAGATGTTTTAAAACTTTAAGGCTTCCCAATATCTCATGTTTGCTTGGACTTGAGTTGCGTGATTTGAATCTACCGAACCTTGAAGGTTCCTGATCCTATTTTATCCTGTAAATTAATGTGTGTACTTACGTCCTTCTCAGTCTTGTAGAGTCTGAAGGTACGTATGTGGAAGTTGGCCAGCTCCTCCTCCTGCACGATGCCGACACTGATGTCTCCATACGTCTCATCCTTCTCCTTGTTTGGCGGCCAGTACTGCATGCACATGACCTGATAGAAACGTCACGGTTTCAGATAAGCTCATACAGGATAGGATTTTTTCGCTTTGAAGTCTATGGGTAAGCAACTATAGAACTTTCCTCGAGAATAGAATTTTGATTTAGAAGGTCATCCCGGCTGTGCATCAATAGAAGGCACGCATCAATGGATTTTTCGTTTCAGAAATAATACATTTAATACTCGTATACGTATAGGTATGTACTACTCACTCAGAAGTGCCGTTTAGCTCAACAAATTACAGACAAAACTCTTTCCTAAGTCGAGCAGTAATTACACACAATAGCTTAGTTAACATTCCTGAACTAGATCTTTTTGTTTCTAGAGCTCAAACAATCAAGACATTACTCTCTAAGCGCTGGTTGGATGAGTTTCCCTAACTTTCTGTTTTTTTTTTCTGTTTTGGTTTTTCAAGTGTAATATCTGTTACTTTTCTTATTTGTTTAGAATTACCTGTTTCTTTTTTTCTGTTGTTTCTTCCTGAATGTTTTCAAAATCATTTTACTTTTCTTCTTTTTGTAAACAAGTAAGCTAATTAGCATCTAAATGTGAAAACTGTTTAATGGTCAGTAGATAGTTAACGTGATTTTTAATTAGTTACTAAGTACTGTTTGTTTTCCTATGAAATAAAAATAAAATAAATAAAATGTGATATCTAATGGATGCAATCCTACGGTACTGTACATGATAGATAAATCAGCTGAAGAATGCAGAATTATATAAGAAAAAAAGTTGTTGAAAATGTAGGAGTAATAATTAATATTTATTACTAAGTTATTTTGTAAGTAGGTATAGGCCCAGAACTTCGAGCCTGACGTGAAATTCTTATAATATTATGTAAATCAGTATTTTCAATTCAAGAAAACTACGAATTCATAAGAGAATAAAAAGTGTACATTCCAACCAACATCACATTTAGCTAGTTTTGTAAGAGAGAGAATGTAAGTATGAAAAAACGTGCTTATTTTTCAGGAAAATAATATATTTCTTTGTTTTTTAAGCTAACGAGTACTTCTTAAAGATTATAAAGAGTAGTAAATGCGTTTTCCGAGAACGCTACTGATGAAATACCTTGTTAATTAATGTAAAATTGAATGAAACTCCGGAAAGTTTTTAACAAAAAATTACTGAGAGGAAACTGGAACAGGAAGGAACAACTTACAGCCGCTTTACAAACTTAACAGTATGTTTTCCTATTTGACGCAAATCTTGTATTTTGGGATTACTTATTGTAAAATTTGTGTTATTAATTTTTAACGATTAGTTGAACATTTTCTTGAAAATGTCTACTTAGGAGGACAATCAGAAACGAATCGAAACAAATTCACGACTATAACTATACGTACTTACTATACTTACTATACGTATCTTAGATCGAGTCATTCAATATCCTATGAATAAGTAGTATTCCTATATCTAAGAAGGTCTGAAGCATGTCCAAAAATATTTGACAGATGCCCACATTTTGAAGAAGCATAGGTACCAAATGTGGCCGATAAATAGCATTATTAATAATAATATAAAGTTTATTTTAGGCAACTTAAGAATAATTAAGATAAATACAAATGTTTACTAATGAATAAAATATTTATTTTGCCTTAAAGTTTTGAAAAGTAAACTACTCATTTTCGTTGGTGACAACAAGCTTACTTTATATGTCATAAACATCAATTTAGTGGGTGTTGATGTACTCCATAGGTAGCATGCTAAATCTATGATGTACTCTGGCTTTAAAGGTAGGTACTCATAGTGTCACTGGCAGTAAAATGTTATCGAAAATTCCAGCTAAGTGCAAACTGTAACTACCACTCTTTGCTACCGTAATAGAACTGTAGGTATATCCTTTAGGGTCAGTTCACACTGAGACACGATGCGACTCGGCGCAATAACAGCAATACATAACTTTATCATAAACACAAAAAGGTGTAGAGTTCAGTGACAGTGCAATTCGTACACGTTGCGTTTCGCGGCCACATTTTATGACGCAGGAGGTTGCGTGTTTTAAGTATTACCATTAGGGACAAAAATAAATGTGTGTTTGCAAAATTAAAAGATGTACTTTTGTATATCAATCATGTGATTTCCTTAAATACAAGCTCTGCCAACATTTGGGCTAGTTGTTGTGAAAATATCAGCATTATTTATGTACTATTCATTTTGCCTGTTTGCACTGTTTCTGAATTGTGAAGGTGCATTTTAGGAATTTCTCAGCGTTGCATCCCATCTAGTATGAGCTAAGCCTTGCGGTAATAGGGCTGTATATCCTTGACAACTGTAACCAACATCTGTAGGGAGAGATTGGATCGGTTTATAGCGTCTCGTATTTTTCAACTGATTAAATTCATTGCAGATTGTTTCGCCGCTCCATTGCTCCAACCAATTGCTGGTTGTAGCTGTGGCCTGTAAGGGTATCGGTAACTTTGAATGTAGTGGTTTATTGACCTTTACAATTGGATAGAGTAATGCTTGAGTTGTTTTTATTTGTTTGTTTTACGTTGCAAAGATAAACACCGTGCTCTGAGCTTATTTTTACATGAATTTATCATTAGGCGAATAGGTGTCCAAAGAGCTTGTCATTGAACATTTGTGAAGGTATATTTTCTCTATGGTTTTTGTGAGTAGAGTGCCACAAAGTTATCTGAACCGGTGGCCAAAAGAGGAACTAACGAATTTTACTGTAAAATCAATTATATTAGTACTAAGTATATATGATTTGTGATATTAGATAAACTATAGATACGTAGTTTAAAATTCGAGCTCGGAACACGTGAATGTCACTGACAAAAACGTCGCGTCACTCTGTTTGACGCAAACTGAAGTAAAAACTGTGCTAATAAGACTGTTTCGATTCTTCAATTTTGACGCGCTTAAACATAATGCTGGATGCTATGCTGCTACCTTTTTTTGGATAAGCAATTCTAAAAATATCAATAAGTTGCTTCAAATAAAGACTTTACTATGAACAATTGAGAAATTCACATTCGATTCAAACACCGCTAAGGAAACTCAATCATTGTTTCAGAAGAGAACGTTTCTCGAAAGGTCAGTTACGGCTGATGTTGAGTTTGTTTGTAAAGAATGAGACAGCACAATTTCACACTCTTTTATCCGGGTGATGGAGAGCACCTATATGCGGTTTACATTGATCAAGGATGGTAGCAAGTAAGTAGAAGTACCATGACAAGACAAGTGTTTAACAAAACAGTTTACTCACCACTGTCCGATCGGTTCACACTGTACCTACTTACCAACTCACTGTACTTTTTACCTGCCACTATTCTTGACCAATGTAAACCGATCTGAAATGAATGTAGCATTAGCTCCAAAGAGTGATTGTCAAGTATTTTCCATCTATCGCGCAATATAGCCTCGTAAAAAATCATTAAATAGAGCTTTGTTCCATATTTCTTTCGGTTTATCTGTGGTCGTGTTACAATAGTGGCAAACCTAGTCAGTCGACAAATACGGTCAGGGGTATTGAACAATTTCCACCTCGCCCGAGTGAACAATTAACAGTCACGCTGTTCCAGAAATATTGGATATAGGACTTCCTTTCGAGACCATTGCTTCAGAAAATATTAAAAATAATCTCTTTTTAGATAATGCACAGATAAATAAATAAATACTTTTTATTATATGGTATATAATAAAAAGTATATGGTTGCATTCGCAGAATCAAATGTTACTTGCCATTCCGGTAAATGCATCTAATTACAAATCATTGAATTAGAAGTTTACTAATTATAAATCTTTACTCGTCTATGCTATTTTAAATGAATTAGGCGTGGTCCACCTATACCATTCAACCTCAACACTTAAAAGTGCTTAAAAGACATCGTTAGCATATTGTGTGGCTGACTACGTCTCGGAATACCTAACTATGTTAAAAAAGTTTTAGGTATATAAATTATATTATACTGTTGCTTGGTTTCAGGTGATCCAACGAACTCCAAAACGTTGTAACTAGTGCTAGTCAACAAATCCATTTGGTATACACAACAATCTCAGGGAATCGGCTTATCCTACAGTAAGCTGGCTTAATACCAGCCCCCTGGACGTATTCTAAATTAGCCTCGACACTGAATGACAGATGCTTGCTACATTTTGTTAAATCCGACTTTGAAATATCAGATACCATTTACATTTCTTCTTTTATTTATAAATATGAATATTGTTCTTTTAAACTCAAACTTTTAAAGATTTGTTTTTTTTCGAGTCACTGGTTCTTCCAAGCCAGTTTGGTGTTTGTTGCTTTATGAAGTACGATGGATGATGGTATCTTGCGTTTACATGCATACCTAATAGGCTAATATTACTTAAGGTCCTACCTATGTATTGCAACAAATGAGTTTCTACTATGTATACATTTAGTATATTCTAACTAAAAGCCAGATGCCACAATCCTGCTTGAGCGATTCTGAACACCCTTTCAACTTGTACACGACGACGTAGTAAACTAAGGTGCAAAACTCACTTTGTCCAACACAGTTGTACCCACAGTAACAGTGTGACCCAGTTGTCGTTCAACAAAGTAATGAATGCCCACAAGTCCCTTTCTCGGTTGTCCGAGAACTAAATTGTCTTAAGGTCTAGTTTTCTGAGACTCTGCGACCAGCATTAGATTTTGTTGAATCAGGCTTCTTCACGAATTTTAGGGTCCTTTTATTTCTTCTTGACAAACTTTATCGAATGGCATGTGTTCTACTAGTAGTAACACACAGATTCAAATTTGCATCCTAGGTACCTAAATATTACTTACCCGAAAATCTGATAGATGTGTGTATGTTTCATTCAAGCCAAGGGATTGATTTGAATAAAACTTGCAATAGATAAATAAATAATGCTGGACATTTTCACACAGCATCATCTAGCCCCAAACTAAGCAAAGTTTGTACTATGGGAACCAGATAACTGATATACTACATATATACTTACTTTTTGTTTGTAAATACATACATATTATACATAGAAACAATCAGACCCGAGACAAATATCTGTAAGTCATACAAACATTTGTCCCGCGGCGGGGATCGAACCCGCAACCTTCTGCGTCGCAGGCAGACCTTCGCCCGCTGCGCCACAGAGGTCGTCAAAATATAAAAAAGATAGTTATCAACTTGCACAATACCAAGGTTATTTAAAAAAAATATTCTGTATGAGCTAATCCGTAAGTATATGTCTTATGTTAATAAACGATCTGGTACATACAAGAATTCCGTTAAAACTTAAGACAGCAATTGATAAAATTTTCATTCATTATTCAAAAGACGTTCAATACATCTTAAGTAGTCTTCACTAAGCAAAATTAATAGAAAGTACGAATGAACTCTTTGTACCACTTTCTTGATTAAAAACTAAATGGAAAAGGGAAACTGCAAAGTAGATAGATAAATACATTTAGCAAAAAATAATATATCTTTTTTTTATTTTTTTTTTGTCTTTTTACTTTGTTAAATTTTGCTTATTAGCGATAAGGCCGCCCATTGTACATTGTCATTATTTGTTATACTTATTATTTTGTTTCATAGTTTAAGGTGTACAATAAAGAGTTTTCATTCATTCATTCATTCATTCATTCATTCATTCATTTGTTATCAAACGTTTTAAAGCATAACGATTATTGAGATTAGTTCTTATACAAAACTTTGTAAGACACACCTTTGATGTTGTAATCTAATGTTATTTTATTATTTGCAAATATAAACTCTGCAAGGTATTTTTAACCGACTTCAAAAAAAGGAGGAGGTTATATGTTCGGCTGTATGTATGTTTTTTTTTTTTTTTTTTTTTTTTTTTTAATGTATGTTCACCGATATTTCCGTCAGTTGTGGACCGATTTCCAAAATTTTTTTTTTGTTTGAAAGGGTATACTCTTATAGTGGTCCCATATAAATTTTATTCCTGAGGGATTAATAGTTTTCCCGTAAAACTAAAACAATCACTGAACTTTAAGAAAATTGTGGCCCGATTTCCAAAATTTTTTTTTTGTTAGAAAGAGGTATACTCTCAAGGTGGCGCCATATATTTTTTTTTCCTGAGGGATTAATAGTTTTCCCGTAAAACTAAAACAATCACTGAACTTAAAGAAAATTGTGGACCGATTTCCAAAATTTTTTTTGTTAGAAAGTGTAAAGGACACACTCTCAAGGTGGCGCCATATATTTTTTTTTCCTGAGGGATTGACAGTTTTCCCGTAACATTCAAAGAACCTCATTCTCACTACACAACACACCCTGACTCACAATCTGAGTCAAACATTAAATAGTTTGAAAGGGTATTACACCCGAGGTAGTCCAAAATATTTTCTTTTCCTTATGGATTGATAGTTTTCCCCCTTGCTGAACTCCGGTGTGTCCTTTAGTAGGTCTGCCCATGACTTCTCTTATCCTTTCCTACTTAAGCTACGATAAGCAAAGTCGTAATGTACTCGTAGCTTACTATATTATTTACACATACACTTTTATTTACACAGTATTTATTTACTTACACTAAAAAGTGAAAAATAAAACATTTTTGAAAAAAAAAATTGAACCGACTTCACAGAACACAAACAGAAGAACCTTCTACACACTAAAAAGAGAAAAATAAGAATATAATTTGAAGTCGGTGCCAAGTGAATACGATTAAGTACCTATCAAAAAAAGAAATCGCGCGATAGCGTACCAGGATACAATTTTGCACCCAAGTTCTTTTGAATTTCTTAGATGTAAATGAATAGTTGGCACCGACTTCAAATTATATTCTTATTTTTCTCTTTTTAGTGTGTAGAAGGTTCTTCTGTTTGTGTTCTGTGAAGTCGGTTCAATTTTTTTTTTCAAAAATGTTTTTTATTGATTCATAATGGTAGTGGAAGGAGAATTACGTTGTTCATTTTTAGAATTTACCTCTTCAGTATTCTGTGTGGGCAAATTGTATAGTCAGTTTACAAAATAGTAATGCTGCGATACAAAGCAATTAAAATAAGTCACGATTTTTTTAAGTACTTACTAACATACTATTAATGTTAATATTGTACGTCCGAAAAGGGCAAACTGTTTGTACATCATATTTGTTATTATTTTTTTTTATTTTTATTTAACCTATGTCATCCCACTGCTGGGCAAAGGTCTCCCCCAATTTCTTCCATCTGTCACGGTCTTCTGCCACGTCCCACCAGTGCTCTTCAAAGTTTGTTATTTAACAGTTTACAATAAAAACTTATCTTATCCTATCTTTTATGTACCTACAATTCCCGATGATATCTAGTATTTAAAAATATACAATGTTCATGAATTCTCATAACCCTGTTTTGTAAATAGACGAAGCATTGAACAAAAGATACTCTCATGTGTCAAATTAATGTTGGCTGTAATTATAAAGCAACCCTTCTTTACAATGATTACAATCAATTTTTAATGGTAATGCCGCCAGTGTTTTGGGCACGCTTCTATTGTATTTTGTAAATATATGTAAATATGTAGTAGCTTAGTTTCTGTAAATATTTTTTTTTAGCAATAATACTTAATGACCGCTACCGGTGCTATAACCGATAAAATATGAGCTTATCAAAAATTTCGATTGTGACGACACTGATTCTGTGACCGAATGGTAAGGCACTCCGGCTTTAGAAGGATCGTCTGATCGTTGCGGGTTCGAATCCCGTCGGAATCAAAAATTTTGATTAGTCTTTTAGTTTGCTGATAGGATATCTGACCTTAATAAAACTTTGACCATGTATCTTGTCTATAAAAACTGTGATAAAAACTTATTGCTAGCATATAAAAATCTTCATGTCCTGCACGGTATTGCATCGGTTTTACTACTTTTGCTTATGTAGCAGAATCTGAGCTTTCTTGACTTATCTCGTGTGAAACCTGTATATTTACATCGCACGTATAAGTAATTTTATTACCTATACTTAAAAAGTAAGTCGTACACTATGTGCTTCTGAATATAAATAAAATCCGTAATTACTTCATGTATAGTATTTTATTAAACGCAACTTTCAGCGAAGAAGTAAACGCTATAGAAGATGTAAGAAGGTTAACGGTTCATATAATTGGTTACCTTATACCCTAAAACGCCATTCACACGAAACCATTCTGGCATACCATTCTTGCTTCTTGCTTTCTCAAACTTAACGGGGCAAGAGCTTTGCAATTCTGTGGCAAGAGGCAAGAATGGTATGCCAGAATGGTATCGTGATAATGGCATTTTAAAGTACCCTTAACCGGCGAGCTTGTATGAAGAATGTCATGAGAGTAAAGGTGCATTTAGACGATACGGTATGACGCACGTTTTGCTAAGCTAAGTCCATTCAGCGTGCGGTCTCCAGTTAGAGTTAGCGCATTTACACGACACGGTATACCGTATGACTAGGTTACTTAGTCGCACGGTGAGCGCGCCGGGTGGCTAACACTGCGGCGAGTAGGGTTACCATACGGAAAATTTTAAACACGGACAAAGACCAGAGAAAAAAATCTATTTCAATGGAAAAGTCGCGAGTGCGTGGGCGTTTTCGTGGGCGTGGGCGTGGGCGTGGGCGTACGCGTGGGCTCAGAATTTCTCCTATGACAAGGTCTATGTTGGTAACACGTAAGTGAAGCCACGTGCGTTCCGCAAGCTCACATACCTAAATGTACGTATAGGTACACGTTGATATTTTTATCTTAATAATAATAATCGTCCTGTTGTAGGTGAATTTGATTATTTTTCTACTTAAAAAAAGAATCTTAAACATATTTTGTATCTTATTATCTTAGAAAAATCCTGATAATTTTAAAATAAAACGACATGTCTGGAGAAATTTTAACGTATGGTCACTGTAAAGTAGGCGGAACCTGGCCACAGATTACAGAGAGTACCAGTCATAGTTACCTAGTCATGCGTTTTAGCGTACGGTATAACGAGACTATACGATATAATGTTGTATGAACCTTTTTAAAATTTCGGCGTGCAAATCAAGTACACTTTGGTGTAGTGGTCTTGTCCGCCGGTTCTCAATATGAGATGTGCCGGTTCGATACCATTAGAAAATTATTTTAATTTTGCTTTTTTTTTTGCTTTACTATTTTGTATTTTTTTTTATGTTGATTGCGAAAAAAGAAAATAAAATTTAAATTCAAGGTCCAAAAAGAGGTACTTACACTACTTGCCTAGAATAATTTTGTTTTATTTTTTCTTCACTAGTTTGTAATTATTTTATGTTAATGACGAAAAAAGCAAATAAAATCAAATTTCAAGGTCTAAAAAGAGGTACTTACACTACTTGCCTAGATGGTAATTTTATCAATTTTAACCTGACTATCATAGGACGTACATACCTAAATGGTATGGTTCCTATGACACCTACCTATCTAATGGTAGGTTTACCTAATGATGCTCATACCTAACAGAAAAAAGTGAAGCAAAAACTAAAAGAAACTGGTTCACGACTTCCAAGGCACGGTAGACATTTTTTTCAGATCGTCACTCAAGATCCTTTCAACACTTTAAAGTTGTCAAAGGGGTAGGTAAATCAGATAGGCTTCCAAAATTAATAAAAAGTAGGTAGGTACTTGGGTAAGTAAGTTCGTATGAGTACTACATAGGTAGGTAGGTACCTACTCGTACCTCCATGGCTAAGTATGTAACTAAATAAGTAGGTAGCATCTACCTATTTGGTTACATTTTTTTTTTTTTTTTTTTTTTTAAGACATTTTCACACAGCATCATCTAGCCCCAAACTAAGCAAAGCTTGCGTACTATGGGAACCAGATAACTGATACACTACTTATATACTTTTTGTTTGTAAATACATACATATTATACATAGTAACACCCAGACCCGAGACAAATATCTGTAGGTCATACAAACATTTGTCCCGCGGCGGGGATCGAACCCGCAACCTTCTGCGTTGCAGGCATACACATAACATATATATTACACATAATATTGTACTTAAACACGTATAGGCACAGATCATATTATGCTGTTATAGGGAATAGGTTTTGCTGTGGATCTACCTACAGCACCCTACAGTTAAAACTGAGGAGTTGGCCACACTGCCTGTGGCTGTGTATCTAACTATAGAAGTCTAGAGAAACGACAGAGAGTTGCTTCATTAATGTGTTTCTAAATAGGTAGGTACTTATCTACTGGGAAATTTTGCGAAATTGTGAATAAGTAGGTACCTACCTACTAGCTACTAGTATACTTACCTTACCTATAAATGTATAACCTACCCTTTCGCTGACTGTACTGTTTTTCCAAAATGTGTAAATGCAGTTTTGAATATCTCAAAAAGTTATAAATAACCTCCTACAAATGTTTTCCTGTAACTAGAACGGTTAAGGTACCTGACCTATGAGCTAGTCTCGAAATTCCACCCTGTATATCTCAAAACTGCCGGGTCAGATTTTGATGCCCCTTTGCATATGGATGAAGTTGAAGTATCTATACAGAAATACTATTACAGTATTGCTATTGGTTCAAATTCCGCTTATGGTCAGGACTTTTTTCGCTGACTGTACATTTTTTCCAAAATGTGTGAATGCAGTTTTGAATATCTCAAAAAGTTATGGATGGTTTCCTAGGAACGTTTTCCTGTAACTAGAACGGTTAAGGTACCTGACCTATGAGATAGTCTCGAAATTCCAACCTATATATCTCAAAACTGTAGGGACAGATTTTAATACCCCTTTGCATATGGATGTAGTTGAGGTATTTCTACAAAAATACTATTACAGTATCGCTATTGGTTCAAAGACCGCTTATGGTCAGCACTTTTTTCGTTGACTGTACACTTTTTCCAAAATGAGTTAGTGCAGTTTAGAATACCTCAAAAAGTTATGCATGGTCTCCTAAAAACGTTTTCCTGTAACTATAATGATTAAAAATCCACCCTGTATATCTCAAAACTAAAGGGTCAGATTTGGATGCCCCTTTGCACAAATGAGGCATCCCTACACAAATACCATTACAGTATCGCTATTGGCTCATAGACCGCTTTTGAACAGTCTCCTTTATACCTAAGTAGGTACAAACTTACCTATCTATATATATATGTGTGAAGATTTTATTCTATAAAAAATTGTAGGTAGATAGATAGGTACATAATATTATGATACGTAGGTAGGTACCTACTACATTAGGTACCTACTGTTCGCCCAACGAGTCTAAGCATTCGTGAAGTTAGCCGTTTGTCTGCGCAGCAACCGCTTTTTCATACAAAATTGTGTTCTACGCAGACAAACGGCTAACTTCACGAATGCCTAGATCCGTTGGGCGAACTGTACTAGAGCACTATGTCAGACAACCTTCTCGTGTGCCCAAAGCTGCTAGTCCCTTAGGTACGGAAAAAAGACTTTCGCTCGGCACTGACGTTGCTACTACAGACAATGTCAGAAAATAAATATGGGGAAATATCCCGACAATCGAACCAATAAGGCTGGCTCAATCAAACAAACAAATGGCTGCTATTGGCTGGCTAGTGGCGGGCGATGACGCACCGACGAGGATTGCGGCGCGTTCATAGGTTGTATAATATAAGATGCGTTCAAAAAAATAGTTCCGTTCGTTCGTACATGATTCGATTCGATTCAAGTACATTTGTTTCGATACCAAGTGGGTACTAGTATGGTACCAAAATAGGTACCTACGTAGAGTTTTTTAATAGGTTTAGTCCTGTTGGTAGGTACTCAGGTAGGTCGGTCCTACCTAGGTACTATCATAAAGCTGTATCACATAACTACCTACCTACTAGGTAGGTACCTACCATCCCAACAATGTGGTAGGTAGGTAGGTAGTGTAGTACTTAGATAATTACTTTTTTGTTCGGACACGTTTTGGTAATAAGTAACTCGCTACTCGACTAAAATACAAGACTAGTCCGAACTACGCATTAGTGTGTGTCACAGAACTATAGTTCTGTGGTGTGTGTCATTCACAGTGTCATTATTACTGTCATTTTTATCTATTCTCCGGTAGGTACCTAGACAATTCGCTACTATGATGCTAAGGAAGCTGATACAGGTACAGTTCTTCCAACGGATCTTGACATTCGTGAAGTTACCTACAAATTTTTATAGAATAAAATCTTCACAGTTAGGAAAGTTTGTACCTACCTAGGTATAAATTTACATATCTGCGCGTCTGGGATTCGAACTCGCAGCCTTCGGAGGTAGGTTGATGAGGGTACGTAGGTACATCTCACTAGGCTAACACGGTTCTCAACTCTACTTAGAAGTATGCAGGTACCTACCTACCCGGGTAGCATACCTAAGTACATATTCTCGTCTATCTACCTACTTAGGTACGTGTAAGTATTTATTTAGGTACCTACCAACATTGGTAGTATGGTACCAAAATAGGTACCTACGTAGAGTATTCCTGTTGGTAGGTACCTAGGTACTCAGGTATAAACGCATATAAATTTTTCGAAACGAAAAATCCAGTGATGCACGGCCGGGATTCGAACCCACGACCTTCGGATTGAAAGTCGAGGCACAACCCCATTCGACCAACACGGCTTCTAGGTAGGTAGGTTATACATTTATAGGTAAGGTAAGTATACTAGTAGCTAGTAGGTAGGTACCTACTTATTCACAATTTCGCAAAATTTCCCAGTAGATAAGTACTGTAACAACACCCCACCCTAAGCTAGAATTAGAATAGATCTGAAGCTAAAGAAAAGCTACCTGTCAGTGGAAACTCTAAGTATTCGTCTAGAAATAATTGTTCCTAATAGTGTGAAAGTCATGGGAGTGAAATAAAATATAATTTACGTCAATAAATACATTTAATACTGATTCTTAGAACTAAAGTGACATCGACTTATAATTAATTTCTGAACAATATCTAAGTATAAGTATTGAACAGGACACAAATTAAATACCCGAATTGTGAATTTAAAAATACAAATGAAATTATTAATATTAAACTAAAATAACTAAACTAGATTTAGTGCACGGCGAGCTGAAAGGGAAACAAATTGTTTGCATTAGTATATTATCAGAATAATTTTATCCATTCATGTAACACATATATTAATTTAATCATAAAAGTAGAAACTTAATTTAGTAATCTAAAGGAAGTTTAAGAATTGAAAACAAGTCGTATTAAAGTTAAGAAATTTAAATATTCAGTCAATAAAGGTCTAACGAGATACAAAAAGAATAAAATATTTATATTTTTTCATGCAATGGCCCCTACTCAACACAGCCGTCTAGTACCTCGTAACCCTAGATTCGTGTGCCTTAGGAATATCTTGTCGCACGACTTAGAGATGGGGAATACTCCTAGTCCAAAATACAGAAGCCTTGCAAGCGCAGACATGCCTTATCTAACTTATTCTACGCCAGCAATCCGCGGACCTATCATGTTAATAAGCGTAGGCTACACATGTAGAAGGAGTCTGACACAAGCCACTCCCACCTATAACGTATATAGAATGGTTTTTGTGAGTGGCTCACACGATAACGTATACCATGGAGACCAACTACATGGAACCAAGGGTGCGCGAGCAGGAACCTAGCGCGCGGCTATGTGCTAGCGCACATAACCCATCCGTTTGGAGTGCTCTTCTGACACAGACTTCCCCCACTAGTCCAGTTACGGTGTTGGGTTTTTGTGGAAGTCCAACGATAACGTATACCGCGAAAAACAACTCTACCTAGATCATTCCATGAGATAACGTATATCTCAAACTTCCTGACCTAGTCAAACAGATCAGGGGAAATGAAAACGTAGTGCATAAAGTATGTCTGGAAGACACACTCTACATTCCACGTTCCATTGGGTTAGTATCTAAATTGTTTCTAGAATGAACTCGTTCTCAGCTTCCTAAATTCACCTAGAAAGCAAGCGTAAGCAAAAGAAAGTTTTATGATTAATCTACTAACACACAAGATAATACAGCGCTCCTTATACCTATTACTATAAAATGCACAATAGGGCATGCAGCTGTCTATTCTACTCGTCGATTCGCTGCAGCTATACTGTGGATTATTACGGAAAATAGCATGCGTAATCTTAATTTCTTAAGTATATTATGATTATCGATTTCAGCGAACCTATAAGGAATATAATTATCATACACCATAAATAAGGCTACTTAGCTGGAACAAAACAAGAATCGAATTTATGTTAATAATCTTTCACCCTCCGCTGTAGAATAATACGTAAATAACATGCGTAAATTAACTTATAATTAAATATGTTCTCCAATACAGCGACCCTAGGAAGAAACAAAATACCATACTCTATAATTCGAATCAATAAACCGGAACAAGACCTGTCGAATCTGTATAAATAATTCTGCATCAAAAGAATTGCAGACTCCTATTTATTATCTTATCCTAAAAATACATTACCGAATTTGTTCACCGAATCTAGTTATTAATTCAAATCTAGAAATATACTTAGACTGATTTAATTGTAAATAACACTGACTCTACTACTTTCAACTACACTGAAGCTAATTTCCCCATTCTCTGACAATCTGTCTGAACTATCCTTGACTCCTGGACCTCTGTCGCCTATCCCTCTAACTGCCTCACCCCCGATCGTCTGTCCCGAATCTCTTGTGTCCCGTGATTTTGTGGTTCTCATCCCTTCCCTAAGCAAAGGTGTGGCTAGTAACCATTCCTCACACGTTTCACCAATAGCTTCATAATATTCGAGCTCATAAAAAATAAAGGGCGTAGCCTAATTAGCTAAAACCTTAACTCAAACTTCCCACAGTTACAGACACATAAAAAACAACCTCTTAATTCCAAGAAACTTAAAACTATCGTCGCCAACGCACTTGAACGTGAAATTTAGAATCGTTATTTATTGGCTTGTGAACATCGCAAAACCAAAATATCCTAATACTTGAAACTAAGAGTTCTCTCTCAAGTAGGGCTAATAAACATTCCTAATTAATGTGAGCGATGAAAACTATTTCTTACAGTAATAATGTTTTGTATTAAAATCGAGATCGTTACAGTACCTACCTATTTAGAAACACATTAATGAAGCAACTCTCTGTCGTTTCTCTAGACTTCTATAGTTAGATACACAGCCACAGGCAGTGTGGCCAACTCCTCAGTTTTAACTGTAGGGTGCTGTAGGTAGATCCACAGCAAAACCTATTCCCTATAACAGCATAATATGATCTGTGCCTATACGTGTGTAAGTACAATATTATGTGTAATATATATGTTATGTGTATGCCTGCGACGCAGAAGGTTGCGGGTTCGATCCCCGCCGCGGGACAAATGTTTGTATGACCTTCAGATATTTGTCTCGGGTCTGGGTGTTACTATGTATAATATGTATGTATTTACAAACAAAAAGTATATAAGTAGTGTATCAGTTATCTGGTTCCCATAGTACGCAAGCTTTGCTTAGTTTGGGGCTAGATGATGCTGTGTGAAAATGTCTTAAAAAAAAAAAAAAAAAAAAAATGTAACCAAATAGGTAGATGCTACCTACTTATTTAGTTACATACTTAGCCATGGAGGTACGAGTAGGTACCTACCTACCTATGTAGTACTCATACGAACTTACTTACCCAAGTACCTACCTACTTTTTATTAATTTTGGAAGCCTATCTGATTTACCTACCCCTTTGACAACTTTAAAGTGTTGAAAGGATCTTGAGTGACGATCTGAAAAAAATGTCTACCGTGCCTTGGAAGTCGTGAACCAGTTTCTTTTAGTTTTTGCTTCACTTTTTTCTGTTAGGTATGAGCATCATTAGGTAAACCTACCATTAGATAGGTAGGTGTCATAGGAACCATACCATGTAGGTATGTACGTAGGTATCATGGAATGGTAGGTATGTAGGTACGTTGTCCTATGATAGGTTAAAATTGATAAAATTACCATCTAGGCAAGTAGTGTAACTACCTCTTTTTAGACCTTGAAATTTGATTTTATTTGCTTTTTTCGTCATTAACATAAAAAATTACAAACTAGTGAAGAAAAAAAAAAGGAAAATTATTCTAGGCAAGTAGTGTAAGTACCTCTTTTTGGACCTTGAAATTTGATTTTATTTTCTTTTTTCGTCATTAACATAAAATAATTACAAACTAGTGAAGAAAAAATAAAACAAAATTATTCTAGGCAAGTAGTGTAGGTACCTATTTTTGGACCTTGAATTTAAATTTTATTTTCTTTTTTCGCAATCAACATAAAAAAAATACAAAATAGTAAAGCAAAAAAAAAAAAAGCAAAATTAAAATAATTTTCTAATGGTATCGAACCGGCACATCTCATATTGAGAACCGGCGGACAAGACCACTACACCAAAGAGTACTTGATTTGCACGCTGAAATTTTAAAAAGGTTCATACAACATTATATCGTATAGTCTCGTTATACCGTACGCTAAAACGCATGACTAGGTAACTATGACTGGTACTCTCTGTAATCTGTGGCCAGGTTCCGCCTAATTTACAGTGACCATACGTTAAAATTTCTCCAGACATGTCTTTTTATTTTAGAATTATCAGGATTTTTCTAAGATAATAAGATACAAAATATGTTTAAGATGCTTTTTTTAAGTAGAAAAATAATCAAATTCACCCACAACAGGACGATTATTATTATTAAGATAAAAATATCAACGTGTACCTATACGTACATTTAGGTATGTGAGCTTGCGGAACGCACGTGGCTTCACTTACGTGGTACCAACAACACACGCGACTTTTCCATTGAAATTGATTTTTTTCTCTGGTCTTTGTCCGCATTTTAAATTTTCCGTATGGTAACCCTACTCGCCGCAGACGTAGCCGCCGGCGCGCTCACCGTGCGACTAGGTAACTAAGTAACTTAGACCCGATGACCGTCGCACTTTTTAAGACATTTAGCGTGCGGTGAGCATTTACACGGGAAAATTGGCATGCGATGCTAAATCGTACGTGCTTATACCGTGTCGTGTAAATGCACCTTAAATAAGGCAAAAAAGTGGTAAAGGAAAACATCGTGAGAAACCTCGCCACATAGGTTACGTTGTATTTGTTATGGCCAAGGCCAGTAAAGCTGAGCAAGCTGAAATGTTGTAGGTGCTGGGCAAGCTTATTCCATCTCATACAATGTCTGAGGCACAAGTAAGTAGGCATTAGGTTGATGCTGTATAAATCCAGATGTTTTTGTTTTTGTGGTCTCCACGATACAGGCTGCGCCTAGTGTGTAGGCCGCTACTAAATGTGTGATTGTACTGAATGAATTAATGAATGAATGAATGAACACTTTATTGTACACCAATTAATAAAAAAACACCACATAAATAAAACACGTTCGAAATTAGTACAATGGGCGGCCTTATCGCTGAAAGCGATTGTACTGTTTCGTTCTTAAATAATTTTTTTTTTTTTTTTTATATTTTTTCATATTGATGCTTACCTCTAGTGTAGATGTAAAGGCCTAAATTTATGCTTACCTTGATGAAGTCAAATGTCTTGGTAAGCATGACGATGGCGGCAGCTCGCTCCTGCCAAATCATCCGCCAGAAGCTGACCACCGTGTCTTCAGTTGGCCCCTGCGTTACGATGTACGCGTTTGGTTTTAATATACTCTGGAACAAAAGGGAGGGGTTGTAAGGACAAGAAAATTGTTTATCAGCTATCAATTGTAATGTGAAATTGAGATACGGTTAATGACCGATGAAAATTCGCGAATGTTAAATGTTTTTTTTTTATGTATTCGTGCCCATGCTACACACACAACCTTAGATATCTTCAAAGATCTGAAAAATAAAATGAATATCTCTGGAATGTCTACCATTCCTTGAGGAATAATATAGTCCTACCTGTTTGCAAACAATTCGTTTCGAATAATAGAAATATCTCAGATCAAAAAGCTGTAAAATTCTAGTGTGAATACGATTTGCAGAAAATTCTTCTGTTAAAGTTCAATGACTCCATATAGTACAGGCTAAAACTGCAAAGGAATTCTGTTTGAAGCAAAAACTTTTAAATGAAAATCGTGCACATAATCATAATTTAAAACGCTGTATTACACTTTTTATGAAATAAAATGCTCTAGATATTAATTATCACCTATATACAAACGAAACTGCATTATAATATTTCAAAAGAAAAAAATTAGCTGTAAATATTAATAAAATATAGGTTTTCATATTAATATTTGCTTTAATTTCACTATGCTAATGATCTGATCATAAAAATTACCGTTTCGGGTACCACCGAAAATTGCGATAAGCTAATTTTGAAACAAATTCAGAGGCACGTAAAATTAACTTGTTGAGAATTTATCATCGCGGCAGCTGCCTAGTAAAGGGTGATTTTCCCCAAACACCCCAAGAATCTGGTAACTGCCATTAAGACAGAACAGTGGCTGGATTTTATTAACTCTTTTATAGACCATAAAATGTAATGACCTCAACGCTTCCCAAAAGTGTAGAAATACCGAATGTAGAATGAATAAATACATAAAATAAACATAGAAAGTAAAATTTACCCGTAAACAAACAAAAAAATGTTTATGGTCTCTTTATACCTAAATAAGCAATAATAAACATTGAGAAGAAGTTGGATCTTTATTTTTCTGTTTTCAAAACTTCCTGTAACAGCGGTTTAGTCTTTTGATGTCAAATACTTTTCGCTAAAATCATTAGATACTTATCGCTAAGAGTAGCAATTTTAATAGCACTCATAAACTTCACCTAAACATATTTCGGTATGGTTATTTTGATAAGTTTACTACATCTTTCAGAGTTACGATCTATACCAAGTTTATGAAGCGAATTGAATAGGTACTGTCTTATTCTTCTGTGCGACGTAAAACGCCTGCGGAGAATGATTTTTCGATTAATATGGATGGAGTTTTTATATAAACTCGTAAAAGTTATGAATGTAAAATAACCGACGAAATGCGAGACAGGCTCGAATGTACGAATTTATTCCGATACAGCGAAAAACGACAAAAGGCAACACATTTCTTGTATGATTTTTGACTCAATTTTATTTTAATTAGTTTTTATCAGCTTAATAATCTAAAATCGAAATATTTAAATATACTGCCGGCTGGTTGTTATTAGTGTGCATCAGTCAGAGCTAGAGTAAATTACTCCAAACAAAAAAATCATTGTTTTAACCGGGTTTCTCGCAACCTCTTTGAAACCGGATTGAAAGCAAAGAGACCATTCCAGTATGTCAATACATCTTGGAGATAAAAAGCATTATCTGATTAGTTTTAACAAAAGATTTCCATTAGTTACTAATGTTTTCCGTCTCATCAGTTCGTACAAAGACAGCATAATCTTCAAACGGTCACTCTTAGTGGAACTCCTAGTGGATCACGACAAAATGGCGACCTATTATGACCGTTGTACGAGTCGACAGTAATGGGATAAACATTTTATACACATTATGTTGTAGTGAAGCGAAATGGATTGAATAGAGCCAAGGGAAATAAGTAAATATGTAACTTCTCTTTACTTTATATTGAACTATATAAATCGAAATGAATTACAGATACCTAATATAGACTCTATTAGCTAGATTATATAATAATCTAAGCTGGTATAAATTGTAATACTTATTACAAGAGTGTAACGGCAGCCTAATTAACGTGCTCGAACGTGTCCTTATTAATATACTCTGATCGCTCCCTCTGCCATGTTTCCGAACGATGCTTGATCTGCGGGAATACATCAGCACTGACTTAAGAATTAGGCTTTGCGATTCTCTAGTCTTATCCAAGCTTAATTATGTGGATATTGTTTTCGGAGGATGTATGCTGGCTCGTTCTAGGAAACTTGTACAACGTGTACAAAATGCATGCATTCGTTATTGTTTTCCCGTTCCCAAGCGAGCCCACATTACTCCATACATCAATGGTAACGGTATGTTGAACATGTTGTCGCGTCGCAGCCTTCATTTTGCAACTTTGTTATTCGGAATTATGAGGTCAGGTTCCCACGTATTTGTATGAAAAACTCAAACTTTCGGCTCGTAATGGCCGTTCTGCCATTCGTTTAATAGGAACGCAACACCGAACGACCGCATTTCGTGGCAGCTTTTGCTATGCTGCCACGAAATGCTGGAACAATATCCCTCCCCCAATAAGAAATTCATTGACAGTTTTCTCATTTAAATCCAAACTAAAGAAATACTTGTTGGATTCACAAAAATCACTTCAATAGTGGTTCGTTGTTGCATAGGTAGGTATATACCTACTGTAATTGTGCAATGATTTTATTGTTTATTTAAAGTGTACCTAATAATAATTTGAAAGTACTGTAAGTGACCTGATTCCTTGATGTCTTTTTAAATTGTTTATTAACTAATAGATAGTTTATAACTAAAAGATAATTATGCAATAAGACGCGTGACGCAGCAAGTGCTGCGCCACAACGGGTAAGGCGCCACTGAAAACCAGCGCTCCAGCACTCTCGAGCTGTTCGAGCAAATGCTGAGGGGTAGCCGTATTTTCACCCACATAAAATTGTATAGATTTAAGTACCTATTTTGTAACTGTGTATATGTGGAGAAAATAAAACTTTATTCTATTCTATTCTATCTTTCATCAAGCTGTGACTGTCAGTTTTTTTAACTTCCCGCTACCGGTCGCGAAGACGCGCTGAGAGATTTTGATTTGTTTTCGGATTCTATATTTTTACCTTTTATTGTTACCTGTTTGCCATTTCCGTGTGTTCCTTTACTTATTATATTGACGTTTTACCTGTACCAATCGTGTTTCGAACTCTAATTTACACCCAAACCCTGAGAGAACCATATTCCCTTACAAGAGTTAAAATAAAGAAGTTTGCATTTATTTTATTATAATTTTTAGGCTACGAGTTCATTGTATATGAATCTGAAGCTATTATTCAACGGTAATCGTTTTTCCAGCAATTGCCACTGCTATTGATTCGATTTCATAGAAAATATAATAAATATTTTCCACTGGATTCTGAATTAAGATGGTGAATATATAAACCAGGTCCAGTTCAGAACATCGCAGTTGTTGGAGAACTAAGAAATTCTTGACAAAAAAAGTCGGTTTTAAGATTTCTCGTCAAAGAGCAAGCTTTATAAAGAATTTATCCACAGCGGATTAGGTTTACTGGCTGGTCTTTGTGCGGCACTGATTCACCTTTCTTTGTGAGGCTTTGGATTCTTAGTAAAACACCACCTTCATGTAGTCACTATATAATTATAAGCGTAGTTTCGGATTTTTTTCCGGCTGTTCCACATATCCCTGATGATCCATCCCCACTGGTGGTGAAGAATGGTTTTTTCCACCTAGTTTTTTCCATTTAGATCATCTGTATGGAATTAGGTATCGTCATAATATCTTCTTCTTCTATCTGACATTGGTCAGATAGAAGAAGCATTGGCCAGCGTTGGTACTTTAGAATGTACAACATTTCCGATATTGTATAATGAATAGTCGCGGTTGATTCTACGAAAGCTCATTTTGTCAATGTCAGAGGTCATCCATCTTTGGTGACCGGGCTCAATGTTGGCAAAATTATTTATTGCATCGATAATGACTAGACGAGGAAAACTAAACTTTGAATGCTTTGGTAAAACTATGGTAAGACAAATCCTCAATATAATAATTACGTTTTTATACTAAAAAGAAAACCGACTTCAATGTTTGACTCGAAACGCGGTGTGACACAGGGCGTCAAGCTGTCGATTCGATGTCTATTTGTGACATGGCTAGGAGGGAAGGTGTTTAGAGTTTTACGGGGAAACTATCAATCCCTCAGGAATAAAATTTATATGGGACCACCTCTGAAGTATACCCTTTCAAACATGAAAAGAATTTTGCAAATCGGTCAACAAATGGCGGAACAATCGCGTAACAAGATACAAAAAAAAAAAACATACAGACGAATTGAGAACCTCCTCCTTTTTTGAAGTCGGTTGAAAAATTGGGAGACTTCTAGTGATAATAAGTAATAGCGCTTCCGCGCTTCGGGATGGTACCAAATAAAGTCATTTATCCTTATGCATTCAGTATGAATAAAGTATGTAGTAAAGAAAATGAATTAAACGCATCCAAAGCAACAGAGCTAGCAAATAAACTGGTGGAAAAGTAGCATAACAGTACGTGAATACTGACAGCACCGTGAATAAAGTACTTTCGTTTAAAATCCGGTAGATAAAGTGCCAAGAACCACTTTATGCAAGCCACGCAAAAGCTTGCACATAAAATTATGGCCATCTTAAAAGAGCCTGCATTAAAAATGTTAGAATATTCAACGTTGCAGCCTGTCTGATATACTGTCGGGGCACGATCTGAATTTATTGCATTAAAATTGAATCAGAATTAGTGTTCCAAGAAGTTGGAAGGCAATATACTTTAAAATTATGTGTGAAATTTTTAGACTCCGCAAACAACTCTACAGTAGCTATCTTTAAAATAGAAATGCCTTGTTCAAATAAAGTGAAGGCGTAAATGGTATAGCATACAAAGTATGAACTAGTGGCGAGTTTGTTGACAGGGTTTTCGGGGCACCTTCGGGCCATGACAGTTCCTGCCAAGGCCTTAATGTTTCCTCTGAAAAGTTTATTTGATAATCAAACTAAGCGGAAAATCATATTAAGTAAAGAAATAATTAATTATTTGAGCTAGGTACTCAAGCGAACTTCCTCCTCATTTTATCTTCATAATCGTGAGAAGTAAGTCCAAATACATACTTGCCACATACCTACAGTTTTGCTGAAGTTACCATGATAAGATTCGTTCCTACTTTCAATTCGACACCCCCAACAGCATTCGCTATCGCATTGACTAAACCATCAGAATTTCCCAAATATACAAACGAAAACCACACTTGTTATAACTTCAACCTAAGTGACTCCACATCCACTTTTCCTTTCAATGAAACGTAAGCTTCCTCTGACTCCGTATAAAGCGACATTTCTCGGAATCATTACATTCGAACGTGACACGATTGGGAATCCCCGAAAGCGTTCGCAACGCGTAACTGAGTTTACACAATAAAATTGTAAGGCGTTACGTGCGTACTCTGTAATAGAAAAGGGTTTGGCGGAGAACTTTTCAAAAGTTGTCTTAAATCCAATTGTTGAGGGACTTTTGGTAGCGCTTTAACTAAATTGCAGATTCATTGTTTGATACTTTCATGTGTTCACTTTGAATTTGTTAAAAAGCAATGAGAATATAGTGATCATGACATTTATTCGCTTGATGGATGACTAATAATATACGTATGCTTGCTTAGTCGTTCTTGATAGATCGTCAAAGTTTAACAACGTTCGAAACTGTCTGTAAGTGGATGAGTGACCGCCAGTGGCATTTTCATCTGAGCGCTTTCGTGCATCGGAGGGCGCGTTAAATTGCCGGTCCCGGCTATTTAAGTCGTTAAGCCATGACGGAGGCCTTAAAACCTAAAAACTCCGTCACCAGAGTTGGCCACTGCCTACGAACTTACTTACTTTAGAAACTATCTGACTGAGAATCAGTTCCACCACTTGATGATAAATTGTATAATAGATATTAAACAACTATAACATCCGGTTTCTCAAACACAAATCTTCAAAATGAACTAATCATTGGTCTTTGTTATTCGACCAATGAGAACCAAGGAATCCAAGTTTAATCGGTTTGTCAGTTTGAAAAGCGTTCGAGAAACTGGCTGTTAGTATATCGTATAACTTAAAATACTCACATCTATGTAGGAAGCGTTAATATAATCGGAGTCTGGCTCGCGGTCCATGGACTCCAGCACCACTCTGTTGTAGTCATCTATGAACAGAATTTGTGATAAGTGTCATCATTTATCATATATTCTTTATATTCATTTATCTTGCTTAGCTTTTTGATGTTTTGGCAACTGAGTTAGCTAAGAAATTAGCCTAAGTTTAGATCTAAGATGGATCACCTAAAAAAAGCTAGGCCCCAAACAGTGTTTGTTGCCCTGGTTCTTCACGGTATCGGTAGCGTAGGAACAGGAGTAGAATCACCTGGTTTTAAGACGTTTCAAAGTGATCCCAGCGGTCCTATTGAATAAATGCTTTTTGATTTTGACTTTGATTTTCCTGCGCCCCATTATTCACATTTTTCACTTTGGTAAGTAAAAAAGTTGATTTCTGATTAATATATAATAGGCTTATATACCTCCTATGGATTATGCCATATAATAGGGTCCCAAATGTTTGTGATACTTCATTCTAGCCCACTCGTATCTGTATGTGACGAGGGGCAGGGTATCTAGATTAGTAAGTAAGTAAGCATCTCTGGTGACGGAGGTTTTAGGCCTCCCAAAGATCCTCCTTTAGACCTTTAGATAGACTCAGGTAATAGCTGACAAATCAAGGTGACTCCGAAGCACGGAAGCGCTTAGTTGATAATGCCACTAGCGATTAATGAGTAACGAGGAGAGACTATGCTAAACTTAGTATTGTTAGATATTCACTGATCCAAGTCTCCAATTAAGAGTTCTGTCAAACAATGCGACTTGATTCGTCCTTGAATGATATAGGAATGAATGAATGAATGAATGAATGAATGAATGAATGAGGATCATTGACCTTTTATGAGGTATCGATCAAACACGTAGACTGGTGCGTAATAGGAGTTTTTTGCCTATTAATTCTTGTACGAACTTTTAAACAACTTTCATAATATTATGTTTTAGGAAATTACAAAGTTGCCAGCTTACAGGGGATTTATAACTTGTTACGCACTTTTGAACTTGTACGAGTATTGTATTTCAAAAATAATTAAAAGTTAAAAGCGATATATCGAATGCTCATTCACATCTTACTTAGAGCGCGCTGTAATGAGCATGTATATTATAAAGTTTTCTATTCATAAAATATTGATTGCCACAGGATTCGAACCCACAGTCTTATAAGAACAGGATACTATCCCACTCAGCCATCACAGGATTATAATACATTTTTATGTATTAAACCATTTTTCAGTTTTTCGTGCAATATTCCTGGTGCCAGGCCTAAAATAACACCAGCTACTGAATTTCCCACAGGTTGGTTCCACACTCCGAATAGAGTAATTTTTCTCACACAAGAAAATAGATGAAAACCTTTGTCAAAGCCACAATGTTTTTATTCTTTTTCGTAGAGTGCTACACTACACGCGTAGCACATTCGTAGATGGTAGCTACGTAGAATGTCTACGAAATGTAGTTTTGGACTTCAGTAGCAAGTGACCTTTTTCGCTGTTCGGTATTCTTTGAACATAAAAACATGCAAATAAACTCACAAACTTTAAGATTTAAAAATAGGTATGAAAGTAGGTTAAATTAGCTTTAGAGAAACCTACACTTGCTATATTTTTTATTCACCTGGGCCCTAGTTACTGTTTTATTTCCTTAGATCCGAGCGGACAATGCAAAAACAGATTATTTCTGTCGGCGTTCTTGCGTCGGGTTTGTTTACTTACAGAGCCTTGGGTATTATCTCCGGAATTGGTATTTAACCGGTAAAATATTTAAAGGAATTACTTTGTCTAGTACAGTCACCTTCAATGAGAATATATACCATTTTTAAAAATAATGTGATGATGTAATGATGATGATGAAATAAATAATAATATTTGAAACGCAAGCTTTAATATTACTCGTATTATTTTATTTTACAATTTTTTTTTAAACTGGCTTTTATTCGGCAATCTCGGTGCCGCAAGCCTGTCTGACCAGCAAAAGGTGCGAATTTGATTTTCGTGACAGGCAAGTATATTTGAATGACTTGCAATTTACAGATATTTGTTCTGGGTCTGGGGTATGTTGCCCTAAGCCTATGGTTTTCATCCATTTACCCAACAACTATACTAGCTTACTATTGTACATAAATAAATCCATACTAATATTATAAATGTGAAAGTAACTCTGTCTGTCTGTCTGTCTGTCTGTCTGTCTGTCTGTTTGTTACGCTTTCACGCCCAAACCGCTGAACAGATTAAGCTGAAATTTGGCATAGTTAAAGGTTGTATCCCAGGGAAGGACATAGGCTACTTTTTATCCCGAAAAAATTAAAAAATCCCGAGGGACCGCGGGTCACACCGCGGGAGCGCAGCTAGTCTATAAATATAAAAGAGCTTGACCTGACTGACTGACTCATCATGGCCTAGCCGAAACCGCTGAAGCTAGAAAGCTGAAATTTGGATAGTAGCTCCCTTTTATAACATAGACATCCACTAAGGCGGGATTTTTCGAAATTCAACCCCAAAGGGTTGAAGAGGGATGAAAACATTTGTATGAAACTTTTAAATGTGTCGAGCGATTTGCTTGAAACTCAGTTTGAATACTAATAACTAAAAATAAATGGACACGTGTTTCAGGGTTTTTCAAAACAACCCTAAAAAAGGGCTAAAATGGAGTTTCAACGTTTCATAATTTTTAATAGCGATAGTCTTTTTATTTATTTATTTATTTATTTATTTTAGGAAGACCATCAGCACATAAAAATACAATAGAAACTATTATAGGTTACTACGAGGCCATTTAAAGGTCTCCACTTATAGTGACAAAGTTGATAATAAAAGACAACAAAAAAAGTTCACAACCTTACTAAATACATACATCGAGATATTTGTATTATAAAAAGGTACTTTTACTTACAAGGTATCACTTTTTGGTTTTGGTTCTTGTGTGAATTTGATTTCTTCGTCGCGTGTCGACAAGAATGTGTTTCCACTTTGACAGCCGTCTGCAAAAAAACAAGATTTTTAATAATCTAAAAAAATCTAGTCATGTAAGCTTGTAGATAAAAAATTATAAATATTTATAAGGTAAGATCGTTTTCTTTGCTTTCACAGCAGAGTGATTACCGAGTGGTGCCCTCGAGAGGGCTACAGAAGAGTAGGTGGTCCGGCGGCTAGATGGGTCGACGACATTATAAAAATCAGACTGGCGCAGGATAGGGAAGGTTGGCACAGGCGAAGAGAGGCCTATGCCCAGCAGTGGGATGAAAAAGGCTGCGGATGATGATGATGATGAAGATCGTTTTCTTAGTGAGCGTCGTTAATATTTTTGACTTTGCATTAAGTAATGAATAAAGAAAAAGTACGTGAGTGTCGTGGAACAATCAGTTAGAACGAAGCAAAGAGTACTTTTCTATACTAGTAATAATTAGGTATCCTAGAAACGCTCTCCCGTACTAACAATGTAACAATCTATGGACTGTGTTGCGGCTGTGCATTTCGCACTGTGACGATTTGACATGTACATACATGTGTCGTGACGGTAAAATGGAACAACATTTTTTTTCTAGCCTCAGTTTTTATTTTCTTCGATACCGTCCGAAAAGGAACTTCGTTCTAAAAACCATTTAAAATTGTTTTGCTTTAGGAAAAATAGTTTTTTCAACACACTTGCTCATAAAGTGGCTCTATGGTCACCGCAATTAGGCACATCTGATTGGGCGATATAAAAGCCCTTTTATTTTATTCATGTGAAAAAAAAATGACACACATAATCAAACTGACTTTTTCTTTGCTATAACTCACTATAATAGATTTTTTTTTAATTTTTTTTTAATTTTGAGTTACTTTGTTCTTAAAAAAGTTTTTATTCAAAAAAAGATCGTGTTCAATAGAACAAATAAATTAATGTTCCTATTGCTTGCACACATTTCATGCAACTTCTTATTTAAATAGATAATTTTAACTCGTACGTGTTTAATAAATAAAACTTTCACTCAAATATAACTTTTGTTTTCTCTGTAATAAAAGTAAACTTTAAATTCCCCATTTTGTACGTGGCAGAATAGGCGCAAACCCTATGCGCGGAAATATAGTCTGTGGCCGATCGCAATGCGCGCGCATAGGAAAACTGATAAATTTTTCCCGCAATAACGAAACATTTTTCACAACTCTAATGTACTATTATTTTACTCCAATCGGTTTATCAGTGTGCAAGCGTATGAAGTCGATAAGTAGGTCGAGTCAGGTAAGACTTAACCTAGATAATTTATACACCTCGAGCTAACTTGACAGTGCAAGTTATCGTTGTATTTTGAGCTATGTAAGTAGTTGTTTTATAAGGATTATAATTTTATAGTGTTAACCGCACACTTAGGGATATTTAAAGATTTTTTTAAAATGTATCCCAAAAACATGGGTGTTAATTTTTGGGATACATTTAAAAAAATCTTTAGTTGTTTTATGTCTCTGAATACCCCCTTAGACATCTTTGAAGGATCAGGAATGCATATAATATATGTATGAAAGTCTACCGTGCCTTGGGGATACAGTTAGGTACAACAACATTCAATATACAGGGTGTGATTGGATGTCACTTCATGTCTAAACCACAGTGTCATGAATTCAAATTACAAAACTATACAATGCCATATGGTCATCGTAAACACGGGTTTGCAATTCGAAGCGGACTGATTCCTTTGACGTCCAGAACGGTTGGTAATCGGATCGATTGCGTTGACTGAAATAGGCATCGATAGGAAATAGGTATACCATTGGTGGCACAATTCAATCCAAAATAATTTCTTAGTAAAGTAGTAATTGTTCTGTTCTTGTTTGATAATAAATAACGCCACATAATTTCATAAACCACTTGAATAACTGTATTATGTATGCAATGCATTAGGTTTAGTACGCTGCGAGGAGTAAAGGCTTTTCACAATTATCACAATTATATTCAAACGAAGTTCACTTTATTTAGATTCATTATAAATTAGGAACATTGGGTAATTCATTTCATTCATTCATCCCTGAGTTCGTATGCAAAAGCGAGATAAGAATATAGAAGTAGCATCAGTCTTCAAAAACAGAAATAAACTTACAGCTACATATAAAAAGATAAAACGTCTTATAAAACTGTAACTGATAAGAAATATACCCTCAAAGTCGCCCCAGTGGTGGTTAACAAGAAAATACTAAGGTTCTACAAACTTATTCCAACTTCACAGCTGACTCTAGAAATAAGATTACGTTTTGCATTTCGCAATGCAGCTCACGTATTTCCACGACAAAAATTGATATGAATAGATAGAATAGAATAGAATAGATGAGAATAGAGATACAACAAACGTTTGTTACCAAGCATTTGTAAGCGGTCCAATGGAATTATGTCAAAATGACGTGATGTGGTTGAACGCGCAATAGCACCGCTTGTGAATGACGTGTAAACGCTCAGGCAAGCACCGTTGCTTTTCGAATTTGCTGCCTGATATTTACCCAACAATAATTTATTTACATCGTTGTGCTCAAAATGGTTGTCTGTTTTCTTCCTATATCATTGGTGACATAAGTAGCCATAAGTCGTTGGTGACATAAGTCGGGGTCACCAATTGTAAGGGTGAGAGATGCTGTCCCTACTTTATGGGAGAAGATGATGGTGGCACAAATAATAACTTCTACATTCCGGATACTGATTTATATTCCACGATTAAACAACTACATGACTGGAGAGGGAAGTACCGACTGACGACGCGCCGTACAAAATTTACGCGCAGCCCAATTGGTACTTGTGGCTTGCTATTCAAACTAAAAAAGGCGAGTATGAGCCAAAATAGACGTATTTGATAGACGTAGCATTTGATCTATTTTTTTGTAAATATTAACATTAAATAAATAAATAATGCTGGACATTTTCACACAGCATCATCTAGCCCCAAACTAAGCAAAGCTGTACTATGGGAACCAGATAACTGATATACTACTTATATACTTTTTGTTTGTAAATACGTACATATTATACATAGAAACACCCTGAGACTAATATCTGTAAGTCATACAAACATTTGTCCCGCGGCGGGGATCGAACCCGCAACCTTTTGCGTCGCAGGCGGACCTTCGCCAACTGCGCTACAGAGGTCGATTATTCGTAATTAATTTAACGGCGTCTTATAGCTCGATCTACCGGCATGGCGGTTGATTGCTCGGCTGAGAGTTTAATAGTGCAAGTTTGATTTTCGCAGCAGCACAAACATTTGAGATATTTTTTCCAGGTCCAGCTTTTTTATTTAATTCATTAATTCAAATCACAAACCACGAAAATAATTTTTCAATGCTTTTGATTTTGATCTAAACAGTCTCAGAACAAACAAACTTCAGATCTTCACATCTACGTTTATAGACTGCTGATTACCTATTTATTGCCTTCACAGGCTCAATATAATGGAATATTTCACTTGAACATGATCGCCCCAAGGCTATTAATGTGACTTATTATATGAATATAATCGGGATTTTCTTGGCTCAGCACCAAACGGGGATAAAGCATACTTAAGCTCTGGTGATTATCTTAGTCGATGGGTTAACGTTGGTCTATTTAATATTCAATGATAGTTTTTTTGGATAAGCAGTTAAGCTTAGAGGATGATGTAGTTGCTACGCCAAGGAAAGATTATTGAAAGTTCTCTTTGTATTTTCATAAAGCACTTACGTGATAGGAATTGATCGATTAGTCGCTAATATAAAAGTTTATCCATTATGGACACAAAAAGTTTGAAGATAGTATGTGAAACGCTTATACCTACTTATAATACATAATCAGACGTGAATTATGGAAGAAGTCCAAAATAAAAATCACGTCTACATTGTCGTGTCACTTGTTCTTCTGAACTGGTGTAGTGAAAGTTATAAATGCGCACTAGTTAAGGACACCAAACGAACAAACATAAAGTTTTAATAGGCAGGTCCTAGACTGAAGTATACACAGTTTTAAAACCTAGCTGAACCACAGAACAGTAGTTAAATGAGTTTACTTACTTGAAACTCGAGTTTGTACAGTACTGGGAATTTTCTACGCTGCTCGCAGAGTTTCGGAAAGTTCTTCAACTCGACTGGCCGGTCTGGGATGGTCTCTGATATGGATCCGTTTTCGTCCGCTGCAAAACATACTACGTTAGTACAGTACTTAGAAAAGGAGACATCAAAGTACATGAATTAGAGGTACTCCCTACCCTGTTCCAACTACATGGTAAAAACGATTCTCCGATTGGTAAAGAAGACGGAGTCAGCTAACTGCTTGCAAGTGGAACAACTTCACAAGTGGCAGAGCGGGAATTTTGCTGACAGTAAAACAGACAAACGGACTCTATGAGAGCGTACCTGCTTGAATCGACCTGTACCACTTTTGATCTACGCCACTTAAATAAACTGGGACAGGTCGGACAAAAGTTGGTAATCCGTGAATGAAGAAAAACTTCGCAGGTTTTGCGGTCTCTAACGTAGAGCTTATCCACATGAGACTAGGATTTTCTAGCCATTTCTTGAATGTTTTTCTTCAAGATAAAATAACCTGTATTCGATGGATTCGTCGTATTAGAATACTGCTTATTCCCTACTTATAGTAATAAAAGAACCTGACATATGTTCGAAAATTCTACACATTTTTATTTATAGGTACAAAAATATCATTGAGAAATTAAAAGTATTATCAAGAAAATACCTAAGTGTAGTTTAACACTTTAAAAAATTTAAAATGACAAAAAATATCACTAAAATAAAGTGCAAGTTCAATGTGACAAACATCTTTATTTATACCATATTTATTGCGCCCGCGTCGATAGATGTTGAAGATTAAACTATACTACGTTGAAGCATTTAGTTTAGTAGCTAGGCTAAAGGCAGATGCGAAGCTTCTAGTTTGATTAATTTTTAGATACTAAATTAAGTTCTTACGCTTTTTGGTTTGTAAAATAAAACTACTATTCCATAGTATCTCCCCAGTGTCTCACAGTTTTGAAACACAATACTTTAAAACTATGTTTCACAGCGAATATAAACTGGTTTCTAAGCATGAGATTAGGTGCCTTATACGTTTTAACAAGCCGTCAAGATGTAACTACGCTTTGAATGATAATTGTGCAAAGTTTATGCTAAGGCCTAGTTATCTAAATTAGCTTGTAAGCATACGAGTGTAAGTTAACTTGGAACTCATTGCAAGTTTTAGTACAGGAGTTTGTCGTTATTAGACTTCGCCATACTTTAATGTACGGGTATAAGTTGGCAAAACTATCACAACTTGAATAATTGTCTGCTTAGTTAAATGACTAGCTGAGCGTTCAAAATTTTCAACCGTGAAGATTTCAATAGAAATTGTACATTTTCTGTACTGTTGTGTACCTAGTGTTTATTATTATTTGATAGCGGATGCTTATCACCTATTTCGTTTGATTTTCCCGATGTTTTCGACAACCCATTATCAAATTTTAATTATAAGCGATCTCGTCCCGTTATTAAAAAAAGATTTCATTCACTATCATTTTGTATCATTTTGACCCTTAAGATTTAAGTGGTGAAGTGGTATTTCCGAGGGTCTATCGAAACATTGAGTGAATGTACTTGATCCTGCCTTCATGATTTGTATAGAGTTAGACCCCGCTTTGATTGACACTTGAATTTCAATGGAAAATAAATTTAAACCTTAAAAAATCTTGGCATTCGGTCCGTAGGTAGCAGAATTAAGTACCTTTATGCCTGGATTTTTTGTTCTTTGAAATATCTCAGGCCCTGAAGCTGTTTTTAGCAAAATTGTAAAATGTAGAGTTGACCCTTTTCCTTAATATGTTTTATCATCAAAAATTCAGAATTTACTTTGCCATTTCTCATACACTTGGACAGCACTTGTAAATGTTTACCCGACACTTTGCTATAAAAATATCCGACTAGAAAGATGGCTCATGAAGTTCAAGATGCACTTAACCTTATGCTGTTGTAATTCTTTTTTGTTTTTATGAGACAGCTTCAACAATGATATTAGCTCACTTCTAAAAAATATGGTTTTAATAATTTTAGACATGCCCCTGACCTTTATCCACACTAATATTATAAATGTTAAAGTAACTTTGTCTGTCTGTCTGTTACCTTTTCACACCCAAACCGCTTAATCTGTTCAAGATTAAGCTGAAAGGCATGGATAAAGATTATACTCCAGGGACGGACATAGGCTACATTTTTTTATAAATAATCATAAGGGGGCGTGAAAATAAGTGTTGCTAGTTTGGTGGCCTAAAAACTCTGTCGCCGGAGCGCATCTAACTCATACAAACATACTTATCAGAACTTGTAACTCTTCAGCTAACTGGTCTCGACTTTGCTTAGTTTGGGAGTAGATGCTGTGTGAAATGTCTTTATTTACGCAGAAGGTTGCGAGTTCGATCCTCGCCGCGGGATAAATGTTTGTATGATCTGCAAATATTTATCTCGGGTCTGGGTGTTTCTATGTATAATATGTCTGTATTTACAAATAAAAAGTATCTAAGGAAGTAATATCGGCTCTGGTTCCCATAGTACAAGCTTAGTTTGGGGCTAGATGATGCTGTGTGAAATGTATATTATTTATATTTATAAAGAGTACCTAAAACTCAAGGCTTTGAAACGTGATTTACACAATGCCATCCAGGCATACTATTCTTGCCTCTTGCCACAAAATATGACCTCATGCTCCGTTAAGTTTTAGAAAGCAAGAGGCAAGAATGCCAGAATGGTATCATGTAAATGGCGTTTATCATCTAGGTCCGAAGTAAAAGTATAGGTAGATAGGAATACCCTGTCAGAATTTAAGAGTCCCTCCGGACCTTGGATAATAATCGGGGTGTAACGAGCATTTAGGGGCTCAACACTTTTTAGGGTTAACTTACATATTTTACGAGGGTGCCTGAAAGGGGATGATATCGCAATGATTTGGTTATGATGAATCGGGGATGCTTTTAGGGGAAAAGAGTTCTCTGAGGTTTTTTGTTTCGTTAAGTTTAATGGGAAAAATCAATGGTGCAAAGAACTCTAGATGATGGAGATTGTGGAAATCTTAGTATTCTGTAGGGGTTCACACGCCACAAATAGCTATCCAAATATCATAATATACACACGATTTGGACTAAAATTGCTCATAGGCCGATTAAGTTGAGAGGATGATGGGCAAGCTTCTTCAATCCTAAAAACAACATCTTTGCTACAAATGCGTCCCGTTTAATGTAGGCTTAATAAATAGAGAAAGACACCACGAAATTCACCACGAAATTCACCACGAAATTCACCACTAAATTCACCACGAAATTCACCATAAAATGCTATTAATAAAGTTGACATTTACATTGGAATCTAGAGCAAATATTATGTCACTGGTATGTGGGCAGTGAGTCTGCGGTTTGCTGGTATCAGGATATCTGTGCCTGAGGCAGGAATACCGGAAACAATTCTCACATATACCTAGTATAAACATTTAGGGTTAGGATTTTATCTAACATTTGTGTGATAATAACAGCAATGTAAAAAAATGAAACAAAGCAAACTTATAAACTGAGGTCACTTCCATACAGGTAGGAACTTACATAAAATCACGCCTCTTTCCCTTGGGGGTAGGAGAGACAACGAATTTACACTAGCTACGAAACCGCTTACTTTTACGAGTAATACGCTTTTAAGATGAATCCAAAACTACCTAAGGACATACAAAATCAAACATTGAATCCCAAAACGAAATCAATTGGATACGAGCAAAAGTAATTCTAGCATTAACAATAAATATGTATTCGTAAACTTGCTTCATTTAGACAATGTGTTCCAATTTCCCGTAGGAGCGAGCGCGGGTTTGTTAAATTGCATTTAGGGCAATATACAAACCATTACGTGTGTGGCGCTATGCAAACATGTTATTTATATTGTATGTATTTTGAGAAGTAGAATCAACATCTCTATTATATAAAAATGAATCCCTATATCCCTTGGTCACGCCATCCCGAGTGAACGGCTGGACCGATTTCACAATTTTTTATTTTGTTGTGTTTTTTATTGTCAGGAGAAGGTTCTTATGACAGAAAAAAAATTCGCGGAAAAAATGAATCCCTATATCCCTTGGTCACGCCATCACGCGTGAACGGCTGGACCGATTTCACAATTTTTTATTTTGTTGTGTTTTTTATTGTCAGGAGAAGGTTCTTATGACAGAAAAAAAATTCGCAGAAAAAATGAATCCCTATATCCCTTGGTCACGCCATCACGCGTGAACGGCTGGACCGAATAATGCGCAGACGAAGTCGCGCGGGTCAGCTAGTAATTAATAATTATGGATTGATCGCTAACAAAATGTGAAAGTATGCAACGTTAGAAAAGACACACAACAAACCGCGGTAACTAAGCGTAGTAGCGTCTTTATAATAATAGAAATTGAAAATGTCATTATTTAAATAAAAGTTATAAATGAGATAATATAGGAATAGATGGAATAATATGAGTGAGTGAAAGAGGTGTTAGCGTGTTATGATGATGAATGAAAAATAGGAATACATACATGAAGATATTCTATCATAAATAATTAGTATTGTAATTTAAGTAACAATCGCAATTCACCGTATTTCCTTAAAGGTCCTTATCTTCATTATATTTCCTGACCCGGAAGTCGTATATTGATTATTCTCAGTGAACGCGCCTCGACAATAAGATTTGGTCAATAGCCAAGAGAAGCCAGGCCGATTATTTGGCTCAAGCCCATTATTAGAAGATATGCGTTTAAAGCGGATAGAATCTTGATAGAATCTAACCCTAATCATCACACTACCATATAACAATAAGATTTTTTTGAAAGATTTGGAGGAAATTTTGTTACATAATAATAACATAGATATTAGATACCTAATGGTGAGTACAGATAGTGAAATAATATGAGTAAGTAATATTAATTATTAATAAATTCTGCAGTCATTTAAAGCCAAGCATTTGGTGTGGTCAGCGCCTCATCGCAAATTCGTTTATTTCATGCACTCTGTCCGCTTAATAAGTTGTATTAAATCCTGCAGTAATGAACAATTTTAATTAAGCAGAGGTACGTGTACTTCACTGTAATGGGAATATTAATAATTATTGTGTTCTGACAAATTGAGGGTGGTGTGAACTTTACGAATTGGATCCTAGTTTTCCGTTCAAGTTAAGCAGTTCAAGTCTAGCAATTAGAATAGAGAGCGAGGAGACGAGTCAACAGTTTTTTTTATGTAAAATTAACCTTTGGGCCCTTATTAGTAAACGTAGTGTTAAGTTACGCCGGGTGTAACTTAGGAGTAACCATAAAATTTTTGGATTTTAAACTGGCGTAACTTTACACCACGTTTATTAATAAGGGCCTTGAAGTTTTGCAATCTTATGACATCAGCAATAATTATGAGAGCTTTTAATGAAATCACTAACAAAATAAGGACAAACAGTGAAGAATGAAGTTTGCACGACACCAGATCGAAGATACAACAGGGTCCAATTACGAAGCCCTAGTATCTCTGTTTGATTAGCCAACGAAACAAAAGAACGTTGAGTATCTGCTGTATCTAGCCGAGATTGCATACTAGGGTTTACCTAGATGTGCTGCTAAATAAAGCTCAACAAAGAAAGTTGTAATCTCAGGCCTGGTAACCCTCAGATTTTGAGGCATATCATAATCTATGTCTGGTAGAATAAAGTGAAAAATACATTTGAATTTAGATGATTTTTAAGTTGTACCCGGTTATAGAAAATGTGAATGCTAGTTTACTCAACTCTACCGTATAGAGATTATTTGCAAGCTCTTTATTATAATTATCGTCTGCTAAGTGCACGAAATGAGCCTCTTAGAGGCGCACTTAAAAACCTTTCACCACCCTGGTTCGAAAGAACTGACACGATAAGAAGAAGAAGATCGTCTGCTAACCGATAGTGCTAGCATCAGTGCTAAGATAGAATAAACGAATTGAGATTATCGAGTATCGATTGCGAGACAAATCTGGATGGCAGAGATAGAGGGTCATTTCTATCAACTGTCAATAGGATGGAAAAGTGAATGTATGCATGCTGTGATTGCAAATACTTATTTGCATTGATTAGGATGTAGTGTTCAGAATCGAGAAAGGTATGCTATGATGGTTTGGGCATGTAGGATAGATGACAGTCGTTTGACAAAGCAAGTGTATGAGGCGAGTGTGTATGGGACAGCTGGAATGAGAAGGCCTAGGCGGACCTTCTTGGAATAAATTGGCGATATTTAGGAGAAGGGCCAGGTCAAAAGTACCCTAAATCGGCGAGCATTTACGAAGAACGTAATGAGAGTTAATGAGAAAAAAGTTGTGTGTCAGAATCGTAGCAAAGTGGAGATCCGTGGTCTCTGCCTACCCCATAGGAAAAGAGGCGTGATTTGATGTATGTATGTATTTGCATTGATATCGTTTGATACCTAAAATCATCTATTACTTTGTGCCAAGGAACAAAACAACGTTGTTCTTGTTTTCTTTACGCGTTTGTGAGGTGTGAGCGGTTGATACTCTCTTTTATTCTCCGTTTGAATAGTGTCCACCAAAGCGGAGAGAAGTCAATATCACGTTGCTTTGATTATGATTATAAATCAAAGTCTCATTAGTCATTTGCCCTGTTTCAGTGGAAAACAGTCCTAAATATCAATGAAGCCTAAACAAACGACTGCATACGAATTCGAAGACTATATCTCACACTATTTATGCCTGGAATGGAACACGGATGCAGTAACACACGACGCAGAGTAATGGTGTTCCTACATCACGCTCGCTCCCTGATAACAGCACAATTTACTATTCAAGCTTGTTCTGCATTTATGTCATGATGTATGTCTATTTGTATTAGGAAATGTACTTGATCAAGGAATGAGAGAAGATAAAATGAATAGACAAATATCCGCATCTTCTACATCATATAAAAAACAAAGAGGAATAGAACAGATTGCTTTGCATAATGGTATATCGGAATGATACGTCATCAGCGATTTCAGTAACGAATTTCTAATTTTCCTTACTAATAGTTTGAAAGACAAAAAGAAGACTAAATAGGTAATATACTTATTCCTACTTCAATAGCTTCATTTCGTTCGGCATCCTAAAACAAAATAAGTACCAACTAAAAAATCCACTACCAACATTCAGCAAGATGTGCGGAGGTGTCACCAAAAATCACGGCTGTTTCTTGCCTCGCTTGAAAGCGTTCTAAATTTAATTTTAAAGCTTTCATTCAACGCATTCGTTGCAGAAACTTTGAAATGAAACTCCGTTCACTCAGGGGATAGATGTCGCCACACATCATGGAAGTAATGTGGGCATGTTTGTTACGACAACACATCCCGACAAGCGAAGCTTAGACAGTCTAGGATATTGCGAACTGGAACAAAGCAAAGTGTTTATTTATAAATGCCTGTAGAAAACATATGCGAAATGACAGTATGACTGCGTCGCAGGCGGACCTTCGCCCGCTGCGCCACAGACGTCGATGGTTTTAATAATAATAGTGCAACTCCTGATTAATTGTCAAATATGCCTTAACCAGGTGATACAGAACTTATAATTAGTTCGAGAGGTCAAATAGTTTGGCTTTATAACTAATATTGAAGGATCCATACTAATTCAGTAAGTGGAAGGACTTCGCCCGTAGTTGTTTATTGTGAATAACTAATGAAGGTACGGATCCACAACTAATTTGATGTTATAGATAATACCCAAATTCAACTCTGCTTATAAGTATCTAGGTACTTATAATACGCACAATCGTTCTTTAGCTCTCAGAAGTAGCTGCGCAGTACCCATTTTTGATGACGCCTAAAATCGTGCATCTCGCTTACTCTACCAAACCTGCGCAATCGTCTATTGCACCTAACTTCAGAGAGCTAAAGTATTTTTTTAAGTATGTTTGTGTTCAGTGAACCGATGTTGTTGTATGAAACTTGGAATAGGTGTAGATTAGATAGTGATGTGTAGATCCGGGCCAGTATAAAAGCTATTCAACCATGCGAGTGAAGCCACGACTAAATGCCACAATATAATTCAACAATACGATAAACTTATTTTTAGGGCGTCTGCATAAATCCTTTTGGTGTCACTTCGTCAGCTTTTTCCTATTTGTCGCGATTCATCGTCCTCACTTCCTTTGTTTGGCGTAAGAATCAGGTTAAATTAGAGTTATTGTAGCTAAGTATGTCATTAAAATTACAAAAAAAAAACTGATTTTTTTAGATTTGAACATGAATAATATTTTGGTTTTCGGTGAATTTAAAAAAAATGGTCTGTTTGGTTGCAAGTTCAAAGCTACAAACCAAAACATAGGTTTCATGCTTTGATGGTATTTCCGCCAATGCCTCAACATCAAATTATTGTAATAGCATTATCGAACAGAACGGCATGTAGGTAAAGTGGCTGCATCTCTCAAATAGGATTAGGGTGGTGCGCAGCGGCGCACGATATTTCGGACAAAATGTAATTAACTTGCATTTACCTATTCATAAAACAAGGCTATAATCACCGTTGCAACATTTATCGGACAGTCAGCAGTATGACAGTCAGGTATAAGATAAGTATTTAACTATAGATACTACTTACTGTTTAGAGTACTTATGTTAAGAAGTCCTTGTTTGAGAAATTTAGAATAATTATTTTTTTAAATCAGGCTTGGTTTATACGAGTACTAGCTAGTGAAGTCATTACCGCGTTACAGCTTGTATATTTTACTCACATTTTACTGAGAAGCGTAGACATCTTGACATAAGCGAGTTAATCTTAAAAAGGCGTTTAAGAAAGCTGAAATAAGAGTTCTAAAATCTAAAACAGAATAATCTTATGATGATTCTTATAAAAAGTGAGAGTCCAGATAAAGTATTGATTTTGTACTCTAACTTTTTTTATGAATCACCAGTATTCTTTTACTTTAAATCTATATTAATACCTATCTTATTTATTATAAGTTATTTTTATGCTTTATTATTTAGACAATTATCTATTCTAAATGAATATTCTAAGATTCATTCAGCTACCTACTTGTACATCATGCTTATGCAGCTCTGAGTTAACCTACATTACATAGCTGTAATGTTATTTCTAATCGTCGAAGCTATTGTGATCAAATATCTAGCACATTAATGTTGCCTTCGTAATTATGCCCAATTATCCATACTTCCCCATTATTTAGCGAAAATAATACACAGATAAAAAAATAAACAATAAACAATATCTAAGAATAACTCTACTTTTATGCTGATGTTTTTGACTGAGAGTTATTGTAAATTTGAATAGTGGTTATTTGAGAGTAGGTTTGAATGCGATCCAAGCCTTGGGCAGAAACTTATAAATAAACCTGAAGAAAAAATTACTTTTTACATGAAAGTCACAATAACAAAAAAATAGATAAGCTAAAAATGACATCTCTAAGCTGAGCTAGTAAATCTCTATTCTAATCTTCTAATCTGGACTAACGAAACACTTGTCGCACCAATGAATTAATAGGTAAGTAAGTATGCGATTGTTGTCACACTTGATTTACTACGCTGCACACGCTGATCTAAACATCAAGTTTTTCAAAACATTGTTGAGTTCTACGTATTGGCAAGTCCAATATTCCTACTGTTTGTAGATCTACGAAGGCAACGGTGAAGCGTTAGTGACTACTCTACTTCTAAGCGCAGGCTTATCTATAGTCTAAAATATTCGTGATCTACCTATACTAATCGAAAACTATTTTCTAAAAGTAAAATAATATGTTTCAAAATTAGAACATTTAATATAGTGCAAGGTAAAGGAGACTAAAATATTATTTTTCATAATTTTTTTTTTTATGATGAATGGGTCGGCTCTTGACCTCAGACTTACACAGGCAAGAGTGAGGTCTACGATGGAGCGAGCTTACCCAGAAGGTGAAGAAGAAGAAAATCAGAAAGAAAAGTGTTTCTAAAAAAATTATTAAACTCTAAAATATCAAAAATTGTAACACTGAAAAGTAGACCTGCATAATCAAACAATTTCTTTTAAACACCTAAAAAACAGATTTATTAAATTACTTTAAAAGTCTCCTTGATATATTAAAATTGGACTTTTGTATTGTGGCAGAAAATTTTGATCACGAATATTTGTGTTATTTTCGCAGAATAAGCCAGCCGATCTCTTAACACAAAAATCTTTTGAAAACGAACTTACTCTCAGGTCTAAACGTCACTCGGTCTGAAATAATAAAATGAGATATTAATCCCATAATTCAGTCTTTAACTTTCCTCCTCTTTGCGGATTTAAGCAAACCCTTTAACGCTAATCTCGGTTTAACTTCCATCTTTATTCTTTATCATATTCATAGTTCTTTTTATTCGTTCAATGTTTTATTTATGATCTAGGGTCAACTTAAGCGGTTTTGATACTAGCGAAATATCAAACTTTTATGAAAATTTTGTTTGGTTAATGTATGAACGACACAACAGAACCAGTAGTGATGTGCCGGTATTTTTTTCAATATCTGCTGCACAAATAGTGCGAAGCCAAAAAAATACTTTAAACTTTTATTGAAATATTTTAAAAGATCTGGACATGCATCTGTTAAAGGGTTTGGAACACTAACAGAAAGTGCATACCTAGTCATCAATATAAAATGGCTTTACGGATGCTTCGACACATAACTAGTTCTTGAGCCTTTTACGTTTTAACAAGAACAAACAAAATGTAAAAACTGAGGGGAATACCTGCAGACTAAAATAGGTACAGTCTGCAACGACATTGCGTTGTTTCACAAATGCGAATATGCCATTTGGCGAAAAAACAAATGGCGTTTTAAAAAATCAAACTGACAATCAATTTTCTTTGCTGAATGTACCTTTTAAAGGGTATATTTATAAATGTACATTCCAGTCTGTAAGCCGTTAAAACACCAGTATACATCACAAACAAACAAAAGTCCCTGAATTGACCTTGTGCCTGGCTGGTTGTAGTTGTTAACGTTCATTACATTCTAATAGGTCTGCTTACCTTCTTTGCAGAACACCGGCGGGAGAACGACATGAAACAAATAGAAAACATAAATGAGTTAAATTAAGTATAATTAATTACTAAATAATTCAGCCGTGGATATAATTCTCAAGCCATCCAGGACCGAATAGAGTGGCGTTATAAAGAGGAGGCCCAGCAGTGAGTGCAACTGGACTGAATACATTTAGTAGGCACCTAACAAGTAGTAGCTCCACTCCTCGCTGTAACTCGCAGTTTCCCAAGGATTTTTTCAGCTGTCTACTTAATTTTAAGAATCTTACAGGAAAATACTCGAGATAAAATCGGAAAAGATTACTTACGCCCTATCTAAAATAAATAATGCTGGACTTTTCACACAGCATCATCTAGCCCCCAAAGTAAGCAGAGCTTGTGTTATGGGTACTATACATGACTGATATACTACTTACATACTTTTTGTTTTGTAAATACATACATGTTATACATAGAAACACCCAGACGAGACAAATATATATAGATCATACAAAGATTTGTCCCGCGGCGAGGATCGAACCCGGAACCTACTGCATCGCAAGCGGACCTTCGCCCACTACAGAGGTCGTCAAAATAAAAGTCCAATGTGCTTAATAGTTTTTTATGTGAATTTGTACTTACGATTATTTCCCCATATTCGCTAAGCGAAACGGAATCAGTCAGACGCTATGTATGCTTTTGATTTTGACTGTACCTTAAGATTTCGGCTACAAATCAAAACAAAGTTGTGCCCTTGAGCTTTGAACTTTGAAGTAGCCCCAAGGGGTCTCTTCGACCTGTCATAAACTATCCTCTAGCCTATTTATTTTATTGATATTGGTAAGTAATTTTACCGTGTGTATTTAGATATCTTCATACTTACTAGCATACTCATCATCATCATCATCATCATCATCATCAATAACCTATCAATACCCACTGCTGGGCGTAGGCCTCCTCTCTAACCCGCCACTCCTCTCGGCTCCGTGCTATCCTCATCCATTGCCGTCCAACCACGCCGACTATGTCGTCTACGGGCTGGTGGTCTGCCTCGTGGTCGATGTGCGTCTCTTGGCCACCATTCTGTCACTGCCTTTGTCCACTAGCATACTCATGATGGTATAATTAATGATAATCACTTTTTTTTATGTTTTTTCATGCTGAAAAGGCTGAAAGGATTGAGATAAAAACATTATTGTATGTTTACAATGAGTATTGCCACGTGTTGGTCGTCGTATTTTGAATTTACAAAAATAGCTTTTACATTTTAAACTCATGAATCGTATCTTCATTTTCAATTTTATTTTCTATTTTACGACAAGTTATTCTGTCGCCTAATATCTTGATCAAAGCATCTTATAAACAAATCCAAACAAAAATCCGCAACTTGAGGAAAGACTCTCCTTGATCCCTTGCGAAGAAACTTCTTTTTGAACCTCCCATAAACTATCCGTAGGCCAAGATCGTAAACGTGCACTTACATTGTCAATCTTTTATGATGTTCGTTGTACGTGTGCGGAATAGGGTGCAAATACCGCTTTGGGTATTTTAGGTCAGCACATCAAAATCTGTTTACGAGCATGATATGTTTTACAATAAAACCAGTGCATAATAATATGTTTTGCTAGGTGTAGTAGACATGAATTTTACAGTTTTAATAAAGCCTAGTCCTAGCTACATGCTAGGAAGTTTTTAGGTTTTAGGGAAAAAGTATCTATAAGTATTTTAGGAATATGAGACCACCTTGAGAGCGTTTTCACATTATCCGGATCAAAATAAAATTAAAAAGCAGTCTTGCAATAACGAACTTACATTTCGCAGGGTTCAAGATTGTTATTATAGTGGAAAGATGATTTGTAAAGTGCTTGAACCCTTGAAACTTGATAGGTACCTACTTGTTTTTTGCGACGGACGTTGAGTCGCGCCGCCGCGGCGCCGGCCTCCCTACCACCCCGTGAGTCATGATTACAAGCTGAGAGCGATTTATTTGTTTTTAATCATATCTGTATACATTACAAACGTTACAAAAGTAGGTATAAAGATCTATTTGTTCCTACATCGCCCGCTATTTTGGAAAACCTATTTTGGTAGTGATGAAACAGTGTCATTCGACATGGAACTTAATTACAAATATAACATTTGTATAAATTGGTACCTATTTAGTGATAGTTATGCAATGCTTATGTGAGGAATATTGGATTCGACTGGCGCAAGATCTGCAAAAGTGGAGGGAAAATGAGAAGGCCTAATACATCCCTGATTAGATAGATAAGTAGATGTAATGCAGATGATATCATCGTTTCCACTGTATACATAAGACACTGTTACTGTTCCTGAATAAACTTGAAACTTGAAAACTTGAAAGCATATACCTTGGACCTTTTCCCCCTGCGACTGTGGCAGCTTCTTCGTATAAACACTCTGTTACTATGTAAATTGTTTCAAACTATGATTGTGAGCGCAATCCTGTAGTGAGCAGTTTAACACCGTTTCGAAAGATTATGTTAAATTCATCAAGATTCTATGAACTATCAAGATAAATCCGGAAAACATCTAAGTATGATTTCATGTTAAAAATTTTATAATCTTCTTTCCTCACTGGTTTTTATATACATAAAGGCACCCATTCACGATACGTCCACCAATCCAAATGGAGTGGATCCTTGATCGTTCCGTGAATGGTAAAAACAACGTCCATTCCAAACGGATTTCCAAACAAATTGAAATCCATGCGTCCAGTTCAAAAAGACGTCTGCCAAATGGACGTCTCGTGAATGGGTACCTTAAGGTGCAATAATTACGTTATAAAGAATTACTATAGGTATTACATTTTTAAGTGTGGACCGAGTGGGATAGTGTCACGACTTTAAAGCCATAGGTTCAAATCCCCGCCATCTACAGTATAAAAAAAGTACCTACGTGAGTGTCGTGGAACATTCAGTTGGAACCAAGCTTCAACTTAGACATCTGGCATTTGTCAAATAAATTAATTATCAAAATTTATGTGCAGTGTGCAGTCGTCGAATCCTTTTTTTCGTCTAGCCCCCATCCGATACCGTCCAAAACTCATTAATGGACGTATCAATAAACGTTGCCTTTGGTGAAAGCTTCCCGCAACTACCCTTGGGAAGTGAGATATACGTAATACTCGTAGAAGAATTTACTTTGTTCATGTTTGATCTGGTTTTATTTAGGTCACCATGGGTGAAACGTGGGCGGTTCCCAGTTACTTATTATCCAATAGCGATTGCACAATGCACACGTCATTAAGTGGGTCACGAGGGACAGTGAGCCGAGTACTTTTGGAGACTCAAATATCGACGCGACGGGACATTGTGGTTAGTAGGGCACGAAAAGCTGACCATAGCACCTCTACCTACACTTTCTATTGCATTAATGTATGTGGAAGAGATCGATTCTTAGCTATAAGGCCGCCTTCTTCATCTACAATTTATTCCACCTCTCTTCCATGTAATTTGCCATACTACGAAGGTCGTTATATCGGTGATACACACACGATTTTATTGGAAAACGTAATTTTCTTCTCGATGTGATACAATCTACCGCGATTCAATTCTGTTAGGTTAATTGCTTATTTCTGTAATAAATTGTACGTGATATCGTATACTGAAATTATTATAACGTGTTTACATTTTATGGGGGGTTTGCAGGGGTTTAATGGATAATTTACGTTCATTATCATGGAAAATATCATTAGGCTCAGGTACAGCTTTATTTAATGGTAGATACTGAGGATAATATAATGAGAAATTGTATCACATTGGCATCCTAAAGACGGAAAAAGAGGCAGATAAAGGTACAATCTAAGAGGAAGACAAACTTAAAATGTTAGCAGATTCAAAATGGAGAGCTTCTGCAAAATCAAAGGACATGGAATAGTACATATTTCGACGTTCACACTACCCTTTTAGATAACGTTGGAAGTTGGAGGCTTTTGCCTTCAATATCCCCACAATTCCCTTACAAATGCTATTGTACCGGGTACTCGAGTCAGGCTATCATTCGTTACCTATAAGCCGAGACAGGGCCTGCTCTCACCATTGCAATCCATTTGGCAAGCACTTTGCGGTTAATTGTAAATTAACGCCTAACTGTGCCTTAAGAGGGCTTAACCGCGAGTTCACACGCTCTGCGGTTTTCGTGAAGAAAGGGGTAATTTTCGTTGTGAAATACAAGGGAGCAAGTTTCTGTATGCCTTGGAAGTAGCCAACGTGTTTTAGCGAATGTAATTGAGACATGTGGTGCCGAGACGTGACGTTCCCAAAGGAGACTGTGCACAAAATCAGAGTCGCATTGATAGCCATAGAGCTTGCAAAAGTAAATCAGTATCATACTTACTGATCGAGTTTAAGAAGTCAGCAAGCGATTGGGACTCAATGAAGTTGGGCAAACCACGTGCCTGGGCGCGGTATTACAGGAGCAAATTGGGAAAAGAACAAATACGCAAAGGGACGAAATAGATGGTAAACTGAAATCGGTCATCCGCTGACAGGATAGATTGACGAAATTGTAAAAGAGGGGCTGATGACTTTATTGAATGGGACATGATAATATTTGGTTGAGAGCATTGATATAGTGTGTGATTTTATTTGATTCTCTATGAAAACAGTAACAGTTTCTTTGAAAACTTGGCCCAAGAAGGCTCGACCGCAAGTTTACAGGCTGCGGTCTTCTTGAAGAAGGTGTAATTTACAATGAAACACAAACTGTGGTGAGTGGTACGGTGATATTAATAAGCATTACTTACATACTTTCGTTGGAATATAAATGTTAGAGATATTAAAGGACCAAATAAATCATACATAAAAATAAAACTCAGACGTTACAATGTTTTAATAACTAATAAAATAGGAACATAAAAATTATGCTGTGTGGAGCAAATAGTTGTGCTTTCTTTATTTATTTATCACAGTCATACTGGCGTTGGCTTATTTAAGGTTAGAGTTAACTCACTTATTTTGAAAGGGATTTGTAAAACATTCTGAAATATTGGGCTTTTTTTTCGGACAGCCAGTAGATCTTCAGTTTACTAAGACGGGCTAAGACTAAACCAAAGTGTGTGTAAATAGTATATGTTTTGTAGTCAAACTACGTCAAACTTTAGTTCAACAAATTCCAAACTCATTTGAAATCATATTTCCTGTGCAAATAGTTTTAAATTGTAACATCGCATGCGATTTTATCTCACGGAAATTGAAACGTGAAGTTTTATGTCACTCGAGACATTTTGAATACGAAAATAAAACAATTTTCATTCAATCGCACACAGCTCACTTACAAAAATAAGTAGGTTACGAAACACCTGTATGTATTTAGAAGTAATCATCATAATTATTCTTGTCCTTTTGCTAAAATAGGGTGGGATCCGCACAACATTATCTTTAATTTACCTTAATCATCCTCACCTGGTTGATATTCCACTTATTAGAACTAAGCGCTTCGAAAGTTCTTTTATTATGCGCACTGCAAAAATTTGGAATCAGCTTCCAGCGTCCGTATTTCCGCTGAGCTACGACCCTATTGTTTTTAAGAAGAGAGTTAATAGGCACCTTCTGGGTAAGCTCGCTCCATCGTAGACCTCACTCTTACCTGTGTAAGTTTGAGGTCAAGAGACGACCCATTCATCATAAAAAAAAAAAAAAACAGCAATCATAGCTCATGAATAGTTGCTATACTCAATCTAACTCCTTATTTTGTCACATGAATATCAAGTTTGTTTAATTATAATAACTTAGTTTACATAAAACAATCTCAAAACGAATGAAAGCACAATTATCTTTCTTCATTTCAAAACCAGAACTGCAAGTCCTAAAGGATATTCCAAATTAGTATCATGAAACATTTTATAGCGTGTTTAAAAAGTTAATGTTGCTAGGTACTGATGTAAAACGCTTTCTCTACGAGGGAATAAATAAAGTTAGACAGGAACATTGATTGTGGCATTATTATAAAACACGCAGAAACTTCCTCTTATAGTGTCAGAAACTTCAACAACACATAGTTCTATTAGAGAATGCAAGGCATCCAATGCCTCATTAACTACAGAGCGCATGCGTTGTCACAGCTTATACTTAGAACTTTATTGAGAAACTTTCACTGTAGAGACACTGAACTTGTGCTGTACCTTTGCTTTGATACTTTTGTATGGAGGTAATTTATACCCAACGCGCTTGGACTTTAAGTTTCCTCTTGGCCACTGATACATCAAGGTTTGAAATAAGCAAAGAGCCAGCTGGAGAGTGTCCTGTGACCTAAAAACAATTTAGATGCATCTATACTACAAATTAAGGTGTACTGATAAACATTTTTGTCGATATCCTTTAATTTGACCATCCTCCATAATACCTCCTCCATACCAAAATAATAAGGTTCATTTTACAGTAAACACTGATAGGAGTTACATGGTACAAAGCACAGAATGTTTAATAGCAGTCAATGTTACAACAGGTGGTTGTTCGAATAGCTCAATGTACTTTACGTTGCAATAAAGTCATGGTCTGAGAACGGTAGGCTTGCGTGGGTTATGGCGTTTTGTAATGTTGGGGAATGTAATGGCCTATTAAACTTTAGCTGTTTGTATTAAAAACATGCCGTTCAGTTACTTTAATGAGTAATTTAAGGAAGGGGGCTTATGTCTTATGTATTTATGATGATGATAATGAGTAATTTTTGCAAGTCTTTTGATAAAAAACTAACGTTTTGAAGAAAGACTTGGAATCCGAAACATGGTTATTTTATATTTAATAATATATCTAAATATGTAGTAGCTTAGTTTCTGTAAGTAAACTCAATTCTCTTTTATTAAATAATAATGTTCCTTAATTAATTCAAGCATCCGAAAGTCCTTTGAAAATCTTGGAACAGGAAATTAAAAGGGTAAAATGTGCATCCTTTAAAATAAGAGTTGCTTAATGCACTCGAGTGGGCAACATCTAAAAGCTGGAATAACCTAGTGCCTAAGTTCTGTCTATGGAATAGTAGAGTATATTAATATAAAAATCTAGGCCCCAAACCGTGTTTTTTGCCCTGGTTCTTCACGGTATTGGTCGCGAAGTAACCAGAATCACCTAGTTTTAAGACGTTTCAAAGTGATCCCAGCGGTCCTACTGAATAAATGCTTTTTGACTTTGACTTTGAAAGGTTTTTGCAATTCAATTTGTGAGGAAAAGTGTTATTAAAAGTATTAAATCTAGATTGGATTGGCTTTTATTGGATTATAACAAACATTCGCAATTTTTAAAACACTGGTTTGTAAACACATTTACGCTATTCAAAAGTTCCAGAAATGTACGATGAACTCCGTTGTGGAGTAACGCTAAAAGGAAATCTTTGAGTAAAAATTATGATTTTGTTAATTAGCCAGCTAGGCCACTCGGTTATAATACAAGCCGGAGCCGTTGCTACAAGTTACACAATTTTAACTCACCATGGAAAACCTGACATCATTTGAGTGTAGTTGTAAAATCTAAAATTTTTGAGCCAAACTATTTTGCAATATTTACTCATTTGTTCTTACTTCTGAAAAAAAACATAAGCTCAACCAGAGTATATCAAATAACTCAATAGCACAATATCAATCAGTGATCTATCGTTCCCTAGTCAATGGTGTAGGATTCAAGTAGCGAATTGCTTAGGATGCCATTTTCCCTGAGGAACATTAAAAATTAATTTACTAAAGGTTCTTGTGTTGCAAATTACGTTGCTATTTGTACTAGGTATAAAATGAGCTACAGTTATAAAAAGGGTTGGGTTTAGCTTCCGTTTATTTCAAGCAATTAAATATTTTTGAGTAAAGATAGAAAAATTAAGTAAAAAAATTCGGAATGGTATGTAGCTTATTACCAACCCGCCTTCCTGAAATAAAATAGTTCAGAAATACGATGCGGTAAGGGTCGGTTCACATCTGACGGAAGATACGTCGCGTATTATCGGTCGCGTAACGCCTGAACAAACAATTGTATGAGAAACCATTCAACGCGATTTTGATAATGAAGATAGCTGAATACGCTCGTCGCCCGTTTTGACTTCAAATATCATTTTACTCTAGAAGAGGAAGGCCGAAGAAGAAGTGGTTGGATTGTGTGAGAGATGATATGAATGTAAAAGGAGTGGATGCACAGTTGACAAGTGATAAGAGTGAGTGGAAGAAGAAGACATGTTGTGCCGACCCCACTTAGCGTGGGATAAGGTCAGGAAGATGATTATAGCGTAGAGATAGGGTGGTCATGGTAAGTGCTCCTAAGCGGAAACTACTAAATAGAAATAGTGTTAATTTATTTTTTTAAAACGTCCGGGTTCGTTTCCCAAGTTACAAAGAGAGTTAAAGAGTACTTTTTTTTTTAAATGTGAGAATGCAGTTTTTCTTTTTACTAAAATCGATGACATGGTTCCCAAGAACAGATCTTCGTTTGTCTTATAGTCTCAGACTTGATCGTTCTAAATGTTACATTATTAATGTTCTGTATTATTTTATGATCCTTCTCGCAGGTTTCAGTGCCCAGTTTCAGTTTTGTGAAATCAAAGTTGGAAAGCAACTATGCTAAGCACGTCGTAGATAATTATGACTAGCACAGGGTCATTGGGTTGAAACAATAAGATTATAGAAGACACTAAGTTTCTTGGGTTGAAAACAGAGCATATACAACTAAAAACCTTGTGAGACTTTCTTTAGAATAATTACTTTTCTGGTACTTAAATAACCTATTTTAGTTGTTTTTAACAAAAGCAAAATGAATTTCAGACTGTAGAATGAATTCTGGATATACACCAAGGTTCAACAATTACTCAAATAAGTGTGTATCGAACCACCACAAAATGCTGATATTTGTATTAATATTTTGTATTTTATTTGCATTCAAACAAGGTTCAAAATCGTCTGGCATTGTTACGTGCCTTCATTATTCCTACAATTTATCAGTGACATCTCGGTCGGCATCTTACCACTTACCCGGGAAAGGGCCTCTTGAATAATTTAAAACGTTTTTAACCTATTTTTTGCGGAAATAATTATACATCTACTTGAGTATTTTTAGTATATTTATTTTAAACTAAGTGACACTCTTTGGTCCCTGATTTTAATAATGACTAGGTACTTAAATATATTATATTGCACGCTGTGATATTAAAAAAAACATTAGTAACGAAACCATGGTTTTACAAGAGTGATTTTAAGATTTCATTGAAACTTGATTGAGGCGACGGGCTTGCAATTTGTATTGAATTTCACATTTATTTATTTATTTTTATATAATAGGTAAACAAACAGTACTTAGTAACTAATTAAAAGATCACGTTGGTGATCCCTCCACACTCGATTGATACATTATTATTGTACTCGTAATAGGACGCTAGAACGAAGGGCTTGTGGTCGTGCTTGCTTAGTCGTTCTTGATAGATCGTCGAAGTTAAGCAACGTTTGAAACGGTCTGTAAGTGGATGAGTGACCGCCAATGGCATCTGAGCGCTTTCGTGCTTTGGAAGGCACGTTAAATTGTCGACTCCGACTATTTAAGTCGTTAAGCCATGATGGAGGCCTTAAGGCGGCCTTAACCTTTAAACCTCCGTCACCAGAGTTGGCCGTTGACTCATACGAGCTTACTTACCAGGACGCTACTCATCGCTAGAGTGAAGTGCATAAAATAGTGGAAACTTCGGCTCGCAATATCTCAGTGCATAATTCTATCAGATTTGGACCCTAAACTGGCTAGTGTCCAACTGCCAACTGTTACAAAGTTATAATACTTTCCAACAGCACCGACATCCGCCATTTGTATTCGCGTTTGAATAAAGCTTTGGTGAGTCGGCAAAGAGAACTTTATCATCGTGTACTGACCGACAAGCGTAATCTGTTTTAATGGAAACAATCATAAAATGAAATTGAAGAAACTTTATAAATGGCCAATGAATAATTTTACCCAATATTTATGTTTTGGGTACTTCAAAATATTAATGAAATGGTACAATACAAGTAAGATTTTTTCAGAAATCAAACATCTTCTATGCCTATAAATTACTTTGTCCTGAATGACTCACTGACGGATCAACGCACAGCCTAAATCGCTGATCCTAGAGACCTGAAACTTGGAGGGTAAGTTCTTTGTATGACGTAGGCATTCGATACGAAAGGATTTTTTAAAATTCAACCCCTAAGGGGGTAAAAAGGGCTAAAATGTTTGTATGAAAAATCGTATACCTGGTATTTAGAGACATGAAACTTAGAATTATGATTGTTCAAAAATTTTAATGAAAGTCTACTGTCACAAAAATGCAAAACTACTCCTTTGAACGGGGTGTAGGGGTTGTAGGGGATGTTAACGTTTGTATGGGTTGTTTTTCTACGTGATCCGATTTGCTTGAATCTCGGTATGAGTAATTTATAAATATCTGTATGGTTTTTTTTTAAACTACCCTTCAAACAGGGTGAAAGAGAGAGTAACATTTTCTTTGGGAGCCATATTAAGTCAAATCGGGATTCATTTTTAAAGTGATATGAGGGTTCTATTGAGGGTCAGAATGAGAGTGACACTCACTTGATAGGGAGGTAAGGTAACTACAACGTGAACGAAGTCACGGGGATTCCACTAGTAATACATACTCGTATAAGTAAAAACAAACGGATTTGGAAAAATATCTCCACCTCATCTCTACGGTAGAACAGAGTACTTAGTGTAGATAGACAAAAGCACAACAAAATGTTATGATCCTCTTTACGTACAACAAATCAGACTAGCAATAAAGCCGTACTCGTTACAGGTTTACAAAGAAAACATTAGTTTCTTGAGTAAGGAGTTCCTAATGAACAAAGCAATACCGCGCGGGTATGCGCATAATTTAGCTTCATTTAAATAATTGCAGTTTTCCTTCGCTACTCGGTAGCTCTTTGGATTTTGCTTCAAATCAAATTAGCTAAGTGAAAACTTGCTATGATACGATGCGAGCAGATGTGGCAGTTGTCTCATGATTTTTAACAGATGAGTCTTTTACGGGCATGTGCAAAATATATGTTTTTGATGTGGCTACCACCCTCTTACCCCCTGAGACATCTATCTACAAAATAAATCGTGTGACTTGATCTGGGAGAACGTGTATGTATGTATCGTGCTATACAAATACTAGAACTTTGAATTTCCTCAATTTATTCCAATTGTCTCTCACTTTTTGCTACTATACGTTCCATAGAAATAGCCAATAGAAATCCGAAAATGTTTTGCAAAAATGGAAAAACGACTGATTATGGTCGCACAGCGGATATTACTACGTCCACCGCGCGTTCAATAGCTATATCCTTTCAAAACGTGTTGTTTTTTAATTTCAGTTATTTACTTTCAGACAAAAAGAACTGACAAAAATGTATGACTTTTTATTTTAAACACAGTAGTACTTACTACAATTTTTTTGGAGAAATTCACCGCCTTAAATAAACACAGTACTCATAACTAATGTGGATTGTTTATATTACTACGTGTTTGGTTAATATTTAATTGAAATACACGGGAATTTATCGCGTATTTAACATGATCATATTATGATGTGAATTGTGAGGATTACTAGTCTGTTGGCCACATGGTATGGTTTTACGATAATATGAACGTCGATTCTTTGCATCAATAATTGTAATGTAAGCTGTAATGTAGCTGTTGGTTTTCCAATAAACGAGTTTTTGAAAAAATAAAAAAATCAAAATGAGGTGAGACTAAAATTTGCATGATCTGCAAACATTTTGTTCTGGGTAGGTATGTGTTATAGCGTTATTTATTGATATATTTCAGGATAAGGTTAGGTCAGTTAGGTGCCCTTGTTACATGGTGTGGCATTATTTTTCCAGCACACAAGTCGATCTCCGTCACGAGGCGGATATTACAGAGTCCGGCGGTGATCTGATTGCCTTTCACCGCATAAGACGTGCTGTTTTGGTTGCCACGAAGACGATATGGGGTATATGTATATAGTTCTTATTTAGAAATTGGAGATGATTTTTTATTTTAATAGGAGGTTCTATACTGTACCGTACCTGTGTATGTTATTTTTAAGTATTTTCAGAGATATCTCCGACAATTTTGTAGGAATTTTTAAATATAACAAAAATTCCAAAATATGGGATCATATATTGGAATTTTGGGCAATCAAATTGTCTTTATCGGGCTTTAGTGTGTAGAAAACTTTTTTACCAGTGTGGACGGCTCAATTTAAATATTTGAAATAAAAAATATATAAAATGGGGTAAAATGGGATGTCAAAGTTTGTATTGGACCTTTTTAACGTGGCGGTATGAGTAGATTGAAACTCTGTTGGGATTTTTATATATAAATGTAAAATACAAATATAATTATTTGGGATAGCCCGAAAAATTTAATATTCTGCTTGTAATTTGTGCAAGTAAAATAACCTCCTACGTTATCCTCGTAGCAGCCTTAAGCTACGGATCTCGTAGCTTTGTTGCTACGATGCTACGAGTTAAATGAGATACGCTTAGCTTCTGACAAACATACTATGACTTCCAAACACTTCGAAAAGACAATGTAATGCTTCCTAGTTTACTCTTCGTACGTGCTGTGTAGCACTTTTGGAACGCTACGTTATTCGCTCCGACAGGTAATAATAATTAGTCTTTATGTTGCTCAATCTCACGAAGGCGGGTTGGTCTTAATAGTGTGTGTAGGTAGATGCACATGCACGTTGTTTTTGTGTGCGCTAGCATCGGAACGCTTCATGGACGAAGCGAACAGTATTGCTTACTAATATCATTGGTCATACCTATACATTAGACATGACAGATACGTATTTTATTAGCAAGATATAGTAGGCCACTGTTCAGAAATGGCACATTATTCTTTACCTCAAAACATATTTGTTGATAAATAAATCACGTTCGTTGTATAATCAATGTTCCAATAAAATACCCACCTGAAACATACCTTATTACTTTATGTTAAAGCCTAAAATACGTAAGTATTCATATTTTCCAATTCACATTGTACATTTTCTGTGTCACGAAAATAAATACTGCTTCAATGTTTTAAGAACTCAAATATATGAGCTTCTGATAATAACTTACGATGGATCAAAATTCCATTCTTCGCCTTATTATCGGCAAAACGATCTGTATTCCAACTAACTAAAGTTCATAATTCTCTAACAGTCGGTGGAGGTTACAGTAAGTGGTGTGGTGCAACTTTAGCCTTTTACTCAACGGGTCAGAGTGTACATTCGGTTGAGCACATCAAGGTGATTTTCGGCGTAAATAAAACTATTAGTCATGGGTGTATTTTACTGGATGTTAACGAGAACGCTGTTTACACGTCGGGCCTGATCAATGGGGATATTCTGGAAGCCTTCGAGGCAAAGTATAGCTCCGTTGAAAAATTTCATTATTGCCATTTTGTCAAAAGAAGGCTTTTTTCATAGCATGAAAAATTTGACGAACATTATTGCCCTCAACATTAGGGAGGGCAGTTGGTTTTCCATGTTACTATGTAGTAGATATTCCTAATAGACTGCGGGTATTTTAAGTACCTTGTTTATCAATATGAAACCGTACGTGGTCATGTATCGTTACTTCTTACTAAAAAGAAATAATTTTACAACGTTCACTGTTATGACCTTAACAATGTTCCATAGCAAAACGCGCGTGGAGCGCTCGTAGTCGTGCTTGCTTAGTCGTTCTTGATAGATCGTCGAAGTTAAGCAACGTTCGAAACGGTCTATAAGTGGACGGGTGACCGCCAGTAGCATTTTCATCTGAGCGCTTCCGTGCTTCGAAGGGCACGTTAAATTGTCGGTCCCGGCTATTAAGTCGTGAAGCCATGGCGGAGCCCTTAAGGCGGCCTAAAAACTCCGTCACCAGAATTGGCCACTGGCTCATACAAACTCACTTACTTTATAGCACACACAGGAAAGACTAAGAACACACACAAACACACTAGCCCAGAATCTCCTACATAACGGAGAAAGCGTAAATCGCCTAAAGAGATGGCAGGTGCTAAACCTGGACATGCGAAGCTGACTTGACTAACAGCCAGTTTGGTGCCTCTCAATGGAAGGGCGCCTTAAAACAATGACTCCAATGAAAAGATCTGATTATGGCTATACAGCCGATTGCAGATATTAAAAGGGATAAAAAAAGCTTTATAGCAGTAATTTATAGAATGTCAAGCATACAAACATCCAATTAATCTGTGCTTGTTGGCACTTTAGTTTCACAAACGAGTTTAATAATAGTGTACAGTACAGCAATTAAGGGAGTCATCTATTCAGAGCATAATGTTTGCGACAAAGCAGCTTGCGAGACGGAAGCCGCCGACGGGCCGGTTCCGGCAACGTGCTTCCAATTAGGGTTGTCACAGTTACAGTTTAAAAACTTTATATACGCATTTATTCTAGCTTATTCTGACTTTGCCTGTTCATAGCCTGCATTATGTAGGAAGTTTATGTAGTGACATTAACAACTAAGAGCTTCCAGGCTTCAGAGGGCACGTTGAATTGTCCGTCCCGGCTATTTAAGCCCTTCAGCCATGACGAAGGCCTTAAAACTCCGTCACCAGAGTTGGTCTAACTCATACAAACTAACTTATCTAACCTATGTTTATCTGTTATGTATTAAAAGAGTCAAAACTATTTTACGTGCAATTGTTCCGGAAGACAGAGTAAACAAATTTTACCTACTCTTTGTCATCGACTTTTAAACTTTTATGGCAGTTATTAAATACTTTTTATTCAACTATCTCGTCCCCTTGATTGCTAGGAAAAGTTTTTCTTCAAACTCTTCCATCGGTCTCACTTTAAAATTTAAAGCTTCTTGTAAAATAAAATAAAAACATTTTAAATTAGCCAATCTCCATTCACGGTCGCTTAAATGCCAGCCCTATTATACCTTGTAGGCACCGACAAAATACAACTCTGCCGCTTACATTCATTTTAAGCGGTATTGTAGCTCGAATTGAGAAGGGAAATTGTCTAATTCCCTTATCTTTACGGACTATTCCAATTTTGTATAACTTTTTTAGGCAATTTGTAGTATTTATCCAATTGACAAAATAATATTTGAAGACTCATTCAATATCAAAATAAAGATAAGTAAAAGTGGAATACTTACCATTTTAAACATAATTGACCTTATTATAAAAAATTAAAGCCTTAACACTATGTTCACACATGTCACAACAAAATTGTTACCACAAAAGAGTATTCAAGAAGATTTCTCATTTATTTTTTATTTTATTTACATGAACAAAAAAAAAGGGCTTTGTCGCTGAGCGACTACACCGCCCAATCAGTAACATCTTAGCTTAGTAACCAGGGGGGGGGTCACTTAAAACAAGTGGCTTGGCTTCCCCATATATTATTATTCTCTTTGTTAGTAACTAATTAAAATAACTAGGTAAATATTTTAGAACTAGGACGAAAGATTTCTGTTGGAGTTTTGAAATGACAAGCCGCCATGTTTTTTTCAAAACCAAATTGACATGACTTGACTTGACATGACATTAATACTTATTTAAAACTTGACATTGGCAGAATTATACTGTTAATACAGTTAGTTGCCATTAGTAAAAAGAAGAAGAAGTGTTTTAAGTACGAGTATTTCATGGTCGTTTTTCTAGAGACAGTTTTTTAGTCAGTGCTTTGCTAAACTCGGTTCATATTTTTTGTACTAAGTCGGAATGTATCTATACTTTTTAACCGACTTCAAAAAAAGGAGGAGGTTATATGTTCGGCTGTATGTATGTTTTTTTTTTTTTATGTATGTTCACCGATATTTCCGTCAGTTGTGGACCGATTTCCAAATTTTTTTTTTGTTTGAAAGGGTATACTCTTATAGTGGTCCCATATTAATTTTATTCCTGAGGGATTAATAGTTTTCCCGTAAAACTAAAACAATCACTGAACTTTAAGAAAATTGTGGACCGATTTCCAAAATTTTTTTTGTTAGAAAGAGGTATACTCTCAAGGTGGCGCCATATATTTTTTTTTCCTGAGGGATTGACAGTTTTCCCGTAACATTAAAAAAAACCTCATTCTCACTACACAACACACCCTGACTCACATTCTGAGTCAAACATTAAATAGTTTGAAAGGGTATTATACCCGAGGTAGTCCAAAATATTTTCTTTTCCTTATGGATTGATAGTTTTCCCCTTGCTGAACTCCGGTGTGTCCTTTAGTAGGTCTGCCCATGACTTCTCTTATCCTTTCCTACTTAAGCTATGATAAGCAAAGTCTTAATGTACTCGTTGCTAACTATATTATTTACACATACACTTTTATTTACACAGTATTTATTTACTTACACTAAAAAGTGAAAAATAAAAATTTTTGAAAAAAAAATTGAACCGACTTCACAGAACACAAACAGAAGAACCTTCTACACACTAAAAAGAGAAAAATAAGAATATAATTTGAAGTCGGTGCCAAGTGAATACGATTAGGTACCTATCAAAAAAAAAAATTGAGCGATAGGGTACCAGGATACAATTTTGCACCCAAGTTCTTTTGAATTTCTTAGATGTAAATGAATAGTTGGCACCGACTTCAAATTATATTCTTATTTTTCTCTTTTTAGTGTGTAGAAGGTTCTTCTGTTTGTGTTCTGTGAAGTCGGTTCAATTTTTTTTTTCAAAAATTTTAAGGATAAAATCATTAGCATAGGAAGTAAGCTACAAATCAATTATTATGACAAGTCTTTTACTTCAACTAAAAAAAAATTACATAAGTATATATATAGGTTCTTTCATCAAATTATAAACTGCGAATTTGCGAATTTTACTCATATAATATACCTAGGTACTTACTTACTTAATATTTAGAGATCATCTTGAGATCATATTTAACTACGAGTAGAAGTAACCCAAACAGCCCCTTTGACAGGTAAGTGAACAAGGTTATACTATTATTTGTGTTTTTTGCTAGAAAATAGAAAGCATTATGATATATTCGTACAAATGATTGTTTGTTCAAGCAAGCGTGATGCCCACTGAACTGCAAAAGGTTTCGATTGATCCCATCGCGCCGGTCTAAGCCCGCGTTCACACAAACAAGGTACCTTCAAGTACCTTGGGATTTCAAAAGCCATTGGATTACCTGTTTTATACAAGTAAATATTTTTGAGAAGTTCTCTTGAATAAAAACTATTCCACAAAACATTATTAGCTATAGTCCTTTTCACATAGGAACTGTTCCGTGATAAGGCTATTTTAGTTAACAAGTAATTAGATAAAATCCTTTATTAAGTTGTATCTTTTAGTATTAGCACGTATTAGGTAAAAGATTAGGGTCACTAGATTTCATTTATTTCTAAAATTTTCAGTTGTTGTACAGCGTGAAACGTAAAAGTTCTATGTGTCAGGGATACGTTCCTACGTACAAAATACTATAGGTCGGTTTAGCTCTGTACGTACCTCACATTTAAGCTTATAGAATATATGTTTTATTGGTATCCTAGGTGTGTAGGATAATGAAGTAACACAGGCTCAAGACTTTTATCGGATAAAATTAAATGCTTTTTAAAACTCTGTTAACGCTATAAAAATACACTTTGACTGTATATAATTTTATTATGGTTAAATAACATGTATAGGTGTTTAATTAAGGAAGCCATTTACCACCTACAAGTACATAATATACTCATAGTAATAGTGTTATAAGTCGGATAATGGCGAAAACGAGTTACCCTCTTTATAAGCGATATAAGGGTCATGAGCGCAGCTAGTATAATATAGGATCCCGTGGGCTCTTTCATTTCATACGTGGGAAGGTTTTACACCGGTACTTATATGACGGAGCCTTGTTAGTTTCACGTTTATGCTTCGAATGGTTTCAATTTTGGTAAATTTCTTTGAAACATAGTGGTACCATTGATGGATCAGAGTGGACCTCAAAGTGGAAATAAAACCATTGATGGATCAGAGTGGAACTCAAAGTGGAAACTAAACCATTGATGGATTAGAGTGGAAGAAAATTGGAATCAAATCCCTTAGTGGATTTGATTAGTGGATCAGAGTAGAATAGGGCAAATTTTGAATGAGACCCAATAGAGATCTTTGTTTGTTTTTTCTGTAATGTCCATGTGGTGTACAATAAAGTATTTTCTATCTATCTAGAGATACTTATATACCTTAATAAATTATGTGTTAAAAGGATATTAAGCGCCTCATAGTGGCTACAATATGCCTCCTTCTTCACGATGTCAGGCATGTGCATTTTTTGGAAAATAAGGAACTTATTGGTTTTCAACCGAATTCGAACCCACGAACTAAGATCAGAATTCGACTAACATAAAAAGTGTTTTTCATTCATTAATTCAAAAGCTATGTTAACTACCTTAATAAATAATGTATTGACTATGTTATACTGATTCCGAGCGAGTAACAAACGGAAGTTATAGTAGAAAGGCCGTGAGGGTGAAAGGAGGGTTGACAGGATAAATGTGTCCTTGCTACCGGGACATTTTCTGATATGAAGATATCTTTTGATTCACTGATTTGATAAATAATGAGCCAATAAGGTAACAGCTCAAAGCTTCGTCAAAGTTCGACTCTAACGTAACGTAACGACTGTTTTTAATACAATAAGATAAGTATGTTGTTCAATTTTTATTTTTAAATAAGTAGTTATAACATAAAAGACTAATTGGCCCAAGTTACATACCAATTTATTAAAAAAAAAAAATAGTGAGGCGACAAACATTTCAAACAAAAGCCCAACAAAGCTTACAGACAAATTATAATAGTTGACAGTTGACAGCACTGCGCTTCGGATTATTTCGACAACATTCGTCATCGCTCGGTGGCCGCGCAAATACGTATTGACGGCATATCCGGCCAAATTGACGTCTGTTTTGAATTGTCATACGTCATCGAGCACTTTACTTTACTTCACGAGTTACCAATAGGCATTTATCTGTAGATAAAAGGCTTCGATCAAGAATATTATTACCTAATTATTAATGATCGATAAAAGGTGATTGATGTCAAGTAGATGTAGGCAGATTTCAAAAGAATTTAGAACTTTATCATCGCCTTACCGTTCGTTTATAATTCAATCTACTTACGTATGTGAGCCTCATTTTATAGTTGCAGCGTCCTTTTTATAAGTATCACATGGTAGTTGATACCTATTGTATGGTATAGAAAATCTTTGGATTGATGTGTGACGAAAGTAAACCAAAGAAAAGACCTTTCAGGAAGTTTTATATCATACAACGTACGAACAAAATACACAAAGGAACACAAAACCTAAACTATCTTGGACATAGACATAATGGACTTATCGATAAATGTCAACACTATCAGCTTTCAGCGGGAACCCGCGCAAAATTGAGCCGCTCTAACAAATGGCGTGCTTTATTAGATTTCGGTCGGCGAACCCTGACTTCGAAGTAAATTTCAAGTTGGTTGATTTTTGCAAAACGTCACTTTTCATCGTGTTAAAATTTAGTAATATGCTCAGTCCTAGGGTCTTTATTGAAAGCTAATTATTACTGACTACCCCTCTTAGACATCTTCAAAGGATCTGGAATAAGTAGCTTACATAAAAAGATCTGAGAGAATGTCTACCGCACTTTGGGGATACAGTCGTGAACCTGTTTAATTATTATCCCTTTACGGCTACATTTTATCTAAGTACCTACCACGTGAGCTAAGCAGCTTACAGCAGCTAGTATGAACACTCGATTACTAGACTAGAGAAATGCCATACATGTTTCAATTAGAAAATAGTTGAGTCTATACATTCCAACAACACTTCGACGCTTCTGAATAATTTGTTGTTTCATCAATAATTCTGAGGTCGATGTCCGAGTTCTGTTTAGTTATTGGCACATGATATGTTCGTGCGTAATTGTATCTGACTTTGAATAGGTCCCTGACCTTCTGACCTAAGTCGAGATCAACGTGCTGTTTAAGGGAAGTGAGAAAAAGTTTTTTAAGGTTCAATCTTTTAGATTCTGTGAACAGCAGCCTTATTGTCTAACTTCAAATCCATTCCAAGATGTCCAATACAGCTCCACCAATCACGAATCACGAAAATGACAGTTGAAATCCAGAATGGGTTTCAAATGTCAAAATGAAGCCCATGTCTATTGCCAGTTCAATTACACAATAAGGCCCCTGATCCATAGAAAAGTAGATGTAGTGTAGATGGCGTTACCGGTGCTATAACCGATAAAATATGAGCTTATCAAAAATTTCTATTGAGACGACATGGATTCTGTGGCCGAATGGTAAGGAACTCCGGCTTTAGGAGGATCGTCTGATCGTTGCGGGTTCGAATCCAGTCCGAATCGAAAATTTTGATAAGACTTCATTTCTCAATGATCCATAGAATTCACTTAAATCCAATAGATTCTAAAGAGTCAAAGAATTGAAGCAAATGAAGTTTTGCTCTAATTGCCCCTATTTAAGATTCAAAAATTTAGGTATTTAGAGCACTAGGCCTGTTGTTTCTTGTATGCCGTGGGATTGATTCCTATCTAGGATAGATATTTATTATCGGTTTCTGTCTCTCAGTTTCCTTAGAACGCACCGTGCCCTCGTGGTTAGTATTGTCCAACGTAGTTGCGGCGATGAGAGTGCACAGAATTCAGCTGATTTGTGGGCACCCTTATTACAGTAGGTACAGGGTAGGTACAGTCAGCAACGAAAGTCAATTTACATTTTATGTTTCACAAATCGTAATATTTCCGAAATCCGTAACATTTTTACTAATATTTGAAGATAAAGTTCATAATAATTTCCCAAGAAAATATTTTTTTTTCTTGGTTTAAACAAAAGTACAACTGTTAATCGACTTTCGTTGCTGACTGTACGACGTAAATCCAACCCTTAACTCAAGTGCCCATTCCAATTCCATTTTACCCACAAAATTATACGTAATTCAATAACTCTTGGACCGTTATTGGACCTTTTTAGAGGTCAACTAGCTAAGCAAAATATTTCATAGTTATTTTGCTTGAATATTCGAAGCATAGTGTCGAGTAGGTATGTGAGTTAACGCAAAAACTTCACCAACTTAGCCAATGACGGACCCAAACGTAATGTGAATAAGGTAAATTTTTCTGCAACAGAGTTCCAGTCCCTACTCATGACATGCTCATAATCCTACAACCTAAGGTACTACTTAACCTACCCGTTGCCAACGTCTCTCTCTGATATAGGAAGAAATCAACGTAAAATGTTACCAAAAATAAGTAACATGTTCTGTTCACCAACAAAGTCTGGACATTGCACCAGTCTAAGGCCCTTACTAATAAACGTGGTATAAAGTTATTCCTGAGTGTAAACTGTCAAAATGTATGGTTATTCCTATTTTATTCCGAGGAATAACTTTACACCACGTTTATTAGTAAGGGCCTTAGTGTTTATTTTCCAGAATCATAACGTAAATTCTAGAAGGTAAGCTATTGCTTTTAGTGTTATTATCAGTTCCCGCCCAACGCGCCCGAGGCCAGACTTTTCCCATCCATTCTACTCCAACAATTTGTTTCAATTTATATCAAAAAAGTTAGGACGTCCAGCCCGCTCTACCAAATTCAGAAGTTATAGTATTGAGCTAAAGGTCAGTGACTTGTCCGTCCATGTTGATTTACGATGTAGGTACAATAAAATTCGATTACTTTCATGTATAATATTTTGTCTAAAATACAGAAACATTTATATTGCATCATTTGAGTAAGTCTGGACTGGTTTGTTTTGGTACGAAGTTAGGATGGAGGCTAGAGAAAAAAAGGCGTTCCATTTCACCGTCACGACACATACATACATAGGTCAAAACGTCACAGTGCGAAGTGCGCAGACGCATAGAACAGAAACAGTCCATAGATTATTGCATTGTTAGTACGGAAGAGCGTTTCTAGGATTTTAATATTTAACAAATGCCAAATGTCAAAGTCAAAGTCAAAGTCAAAAAGCATTTATTCAGTAGGACCGCTGGGATCACTTTGAAACGTCTTAAAACTAGGTGATTCTACTCCTGTTCCTTCGCGACCAAAGTTGAAACTTCGTTCCAACCAAGTGTTCCACCGAGGTTCCACGACACTCACGTACTTTTTTCATATCATATTTGTTAGTATTATAAATTATTTCAAATAAGTAGAAGTTTCCGCTGGGAAAAAATGGGCAAGTAGCCCGGAAAGATAACACAGCGTAATTGCGTAAACACAGAACTATATCTAAATATAGTTCTGTGTGCGTAAAGCTCCTTTGAGAATTTTTTTTTAATAATTCCAAAGACACAACAACGACTAATTATAGGTTTTGCTAGTTGCTAGTGTTCCTAAAAACAACCCAAAGCAACGCACATCTTTACAGACAACCTTTTTAATCGCATAAGGTACAGAGTTAGTTTTGTTTGCGTTCCGTTACGAGCACAATCATACGACCCAAGTTATACAGTTGCTTCGTTAATCAATTATGTACCGAGGTTAATTGGCGGGGGCTCCCAGCGATACTTCAGCCGGAGACTCTCAGTTTCGAGTTACTTGCTATTTTATTAACCTTGTGGAGACGTTTCTCATCAAATTAAGTACAAATTACAAAGTCAATGGATCAAGCGAGAGCTTTGAAATTTCATCTCAATTTTAACGTAAATAATGTCGAATTTCCAAAACTTTCTCAAAATGTTTAATGTCTGATCTGAGAATTTAATTGATATAAGTAATTACTCTGTTTTATATTTTTGCAGCAAGTCATGCGGCAAGCTACTAAATCGCCTTACCTAGAGGCAAGAGGTCATAGAATAGATTCTATAATTGATATTTTCTCGTCTAAGTATTTTTTGTTTATGTTCTGCTTAGACATAACAATATGTACTATCTACGATGTTTTGAGTTCCAGAAAAATCACACACTTATACCAAAATATGCATTTGTATCTTATAAAATATTATAGTTTAGTATAAACACGCTAACAAGTAAATAAAATATTTCAGTAAAGAGAAGAGATCTCATGTATAGCATCAGTTTCACAAAACAGGTTTTATAAGTATCCTCTACAATTTATTTACTTACCTATTCATTATTTTGTATAATTATATTTGTATTTTTTTGTCAGAGAGAAATAAATAAATATTTGATTTGATTTGATTTGATCAGTATCGCCCTACTAAATATTTTTCCCTTTCCTTTGCTTGTGCCTTTAATACGATCCTGTGCTAGTCTTCCATGGATTTTATCCTACTTTAGTGGCAGAATCAATGATTTTAAAATCTTTGGGCAGAATCTAGTTTGAAATCTTAAATAAAAGTTCAGTCGTGCATTGGTTGCACAAAACGGCATCGTAGCTAGTTTGATGTTTTGCTCGGCAAGCACAAAAGAGTTTTTCGGTCGTCTTCGCTTGAAAAATGCAAGAAAGTCTTGTAACTAGCATTTCTACAACGCGAACAAACACGCTGTCTTCGCCCACGGAGTGTACAGAGCTAGAAACTTTACAAGAAGTGTTTTGATGGACCAATATAATTTTAAGGAAGTGGGTTGGTCTTGGCTCAGCACAGAAAACTAGAGCCAGAAATTGGAAGTATATGAATAAGTATGAAAGGAGAAGATTCACAATTGACCTCAGTAAAGTGTAAGTAAAATACAATTTATTCAGTAGGACCAATTTGATCACTTGAAAACTAAGTAGATGATTGATTGAGCAAAGCAAAGCCTAAGCTCTACTTTTTTTTTGCCCTAAGGCCGACCTTTCTATTGTTGATCTATTAATAGAGAGCCTTAAGCTGATCGCACATTTGTCCGCGCCGTACTCGCCGCAGTCATTTTTCTATACAAAAAATACTGATGACGTTAGAAAATGCGGCTTGCTTCTGACGTCTCAGCATGTCTTCTATTGAATTGACAGTTCGGCGCGTTCGGCTCGGCTTGATCGTGCAACCACCTTTACTTATAGTTTGTAACGAGTCTTTTTGATGTCATAAATACACTAAGTACACGATGTTTATTTCTTTATAGTTCGACTGTATATTATCGACGCGCCGCGTCATTTCTCTTGACCTAGAGCGGGCAACAGCCTTTTCAGTCAGACTATTTTCGTGCTGAGAACTAGACGAGATGTGAGATAGCAAGTGTTGAATAAATCGCGTGCACAATTTTATATTGTTGTTGATTTTCTAGTAATAAATATCGTTTTAAAAACTGAAATGAAAACCAACTTCATAGTAAGTAGGTAGAAAATTTATTAACAGCTAAAAAATTAACACAGGAGTCGTCAATTTTCAGCGCAGGGTTCGATCCCCGCGGCAGGACCAATTTTTGTATGATCTATAAATAGTTGTCTCGATCTATAATCGTTTTGAGTTTTTCTATGTATAGTAAGTATATATTTACAAACAAAAAAGTATACTTATATAAAGTAGTATATCAGTCACTAGTACCTACCCATAACACAAGCTCTGCTTACTTTGGGGCTAGATGATGCTGGGTGAAAAGTTCAGCATTATTTATGTAATTTATTTATTTTAATTACAAGCGTAAATTTTAAAAGATTTTAAAATTTTACGGGAAAAGTATCATCTCTCAAGAATAAAATTTTATGGGACCACCTCGAGAGATTTGAAATATATCTACATTAGGGCTGTATGTACCTTTGTTTTTCTAAAAGAACCTCCATTCAAGAATTAAAAAAAATATGGTAAAAAATCTTTTGTATTTTCCGACTCGCATCTAGCCTGTTTGTAGTAAGTAATCATATTTTTAAAATATTTTGTAGAATAACTCCATCTTGAAGTAATTTAATCGTTAATAATGGGCTTCATCGTCAACATTTGCACTGTCATTATAATATTATAGTAATTAATCATACTGAAACGCTTTTTATAAATTACAGCCGAGATTGGATGACATGATTTACAACGTTTTCAAGGTTAAATTGGTCGTTTGAATTGCAATTACGGCTTACTATACTAGTAAATTCAAATGGCTTTGTTACTGTAAAAGACTTATAATATATTCGTATTTAAACTAAAACAAATTGACGGCCAGATCCTCTGATATTGCCAATTATCATCCTCAGATCATCATCAATCATCATCACCAGAGTTAGCCACTGACACATACGAACTTAGTTACAGTACGCACAACCAATCTTTAGCTCTTTGAAGTAGCTGCGCAGAACCCATTTTTGATGACGCCTAAAAGACGAAGACAGCGTTAGTATAGCTGCCTCGCTCACTCGCTTAGTTTGTTGCATCGTCCTATCTCGCCTACTCGCGCAAACCTGGGCAATTGTTTAGTGCACATTGTCGATAGTACACTAACACCTCCCTATCAACATAAGTGCAATAAATATTTCTATTTCTATAAACTAGGAGTAAAATTTATTACTTTGGGCTTTCATATAGAAATTTTTAGGAGTAAAATTTCCTCTCTATGCTAACGTTTCTTGCAAACATTTTCCATATTTCTCAGCTTGATCCTTACTACGGTACATAGAGAAACACGTAGGTTTGTAATATCCGCCGCTGGATTCCTTCCTGTTACTTCCTTTGAACACATCTGCTTTGGAATGACATACTTAGTTGTAGCTACTAGCTAGGTCTCAAAGATGCATTGCTTTGAGACAACCCCTCGTTCACAAATATACAATTTTATCATTTAATGTTTGAAAGTACTTTTATTTATTCTAAAATCAAAATCTAAAATTGGTATTCATTTTCATAAATATCGAAGTAAGTTATTTTTACGCTTAAACTTTTCACAGAGTTCAGACGCTAAACCAAGCTTCACATATTCATTATGAAAGTGTCCTAAGCCCTAAAACAACAGTCGCGCTAAGCCGCCTGACAGCGGGTTGAGCACCCTGCTTTACCTGTATAATTGGGTGTTATGCACGAATTATGACGGGCTTAAATAAAGTCTTTGTAAGGTTGGACAATATTTTACAACATATTTAGGTTTATACCTTCGACATATGTCTGACCCGTCTAAGTTTTAAGTCATTTATTTAAATAATGGTTAAATGGCCAACTGGCCCAACTGGTCAGATCATCACTATCTACATGTGTAACCATTAAGAATTAAATCGCTATTATTAAAAGTAAAAAAAAAATACTCACCAAACGATATGAGTCCACTGTTGAGCATCGTGAGTTTTATGCTGTTGGGGATGGAGACCAGACTGGTGGTGCCCGAGGTCCGCAAGTCCTTCTTCTTCGCCTTCTTCTCCAGGTCGTACCTGGTAGTAGACCGGGAGCGATGCTTCCGCTGGCTGGTAGCCACGGAAGTACCGCGCTGGCCCGTCCTCGACGACATATTCACAAACTTTCCACTACTTTATAACTTTTATACCACAACGGATGCGCTAGATTTAACAGCACATTTTACGACACACGTCAATACTGAACAAACTATGAAGCGATTATGAATAAGAACACATCAAAAATATCTATATGTAGATCTATCACTAAAAATAATCAAGGTTGAAAGTTTGAGTCGCGTGCGATTGTTCATAGCCCGAGCACTGGAGTTTGTCAAATTGGCACCTGTAACAAGAGAGATAGAGTTGTAAATAAGTAGGTATCTAAACATGAGGAGTGAAGGATATGAGACCGCAGGAATCACTACGGTCTCTCATTTTTTATGACTCAATGAATAATTCTGTGTACATTTTCGCGTCGCACAAATTGAGTGAATTATTTTTGTACAAAAGCTGAGATTGTGAATGGGATAGTGAGTAATATTATTTTATGACTGCTTCCGCGGAAATTCCCAAATGTCGCCAACTTTAACCGTAATATTTTGTTATGAGTTGGAATATTTTTGCATTGATAGCGAGATTTTCAGCGTGGAAAGTTTGACGACCTGCGAGTCACGTACACATTTATCCGCACAAACATTTTGTTAGCAAAATAAGCGGACCTGTCTTCTACAGTGTGTGTGCTATTGTGTACTTCTGACCCTTGCTGGCTCAAGTCAACTGCCATGAGAAATTGTTTAACCTCTCTGAGTTCACGTCAAAATAAAGGTATGCTGCGTTACATTGTAATACTCGTTGTTTAACAGTGTTTTATTCATGCTAAATGAATATGTTATAGAAAAGTGAAATGAGGACCGGTCTAGGAATTAACAATGGGAAAAGGTGGGCATAATGCCAGATTTAATTGCTAACAGTTTGCCAATAGATACTCCATAATCAAAACATAACGTCGTAGCGTCAAACGAAAATGTATCATAAATTCTTCAAGACATAGATGAAATTATAACAGCACGAATGTAATCATGTAATAGTGGAGACAAAGAAAAACTGACCATGACCTGATAGAAATAGTGTTGAAAATAGAAGGAATAGTGATGGATAGAATTTGATTCCTGGTTCTTGCCAGGAATCTTGTGACGTAGCTATGACGTATTGGGAGTGGAATTCTCAACAGAGATCTTTTATTTTCATTTTAACTGAATGCAGCTGTGCCATTATTGTTACGAGTTATTTTCAGTTGGTACTAAGGTACAATTAGGTACACATGAAACTAAAATATGTTTATTAATATTGAGCGGAAGTATTAAAAGACGTCAGACGTATTTTCGATTTTACCGCTTGAGTTCCGTAGTCTATTTTGTTCTGTTCGTCATGCCCTTATTTTCTTCATGGCTCGACGACACGCCAAAAAATTTACAACGGCACAAACATTTTAAGCGACGTCTTACAAATAGCCACTTTGTCTTATTTTTTTGTGGTTTGTGATAGCGACTGCAGCGTTTTATCTTGGTAGCTTAGCTCAGATAAAAAAAATGCTTTTCATGTAACAAATTAGACTTACTTTTATCCTGGTGACTGTTCGTCTCGAGTTAATACTCGAGACTATTCTGCGTAAAGTTTCAGAGTAGTTAGAGTAAACATGAATTTTAGTGAAAATCTCTTTGTTTTTACTTTCAGTCAGCAGACTAACCAATAAAAATTTACACTTACTCGTATAATAATCTGTGTAACCTCGGACAGAGGATAAGTATAGCCATCCAACGAGGTAATGCCGCCAGCCTTTTGGCCACATTACCTGCGGTCGGTGATTTGAACACAGTTTTTAATCTTTAGTTTAGATAAATTAATTTTTTATGATTATTGTTTCGTGTAAATATTTATAAATAAAAAGAGAACTTGCATCTGTGCCACGTTACAGTATAATTGTAGCACTTCTATCACAATGATGGTGACAGAAGCCAAATATGAGCGTATATGTTAAATCTAGGATATACCTAGCTATACGAGTATTTGCTATTGTAAAAGTTATGCGTTAAAACATGTTTCTTCCATGTATACTTAATTACCTACTCGATGATTGTTTAACGGAATTCCAACGCTGCAAATCTGCTTCCAGTTCAAACAAATCAGCGCGCTATTTTAGGAGCACTCAGATTCGGTACATTTGGGTAGGTACAGGTTCATTCAGATGTGATTCACGCTGTTTACTGTATTCATTCAATCCTTGGTAACGTACGGGAACGTCGTCATATTGGCACGTCCGGTATCTTTTTGAAATTCCTTTACTTACCTAATTATATGCGAAAATAATAAAAGGTTGACTGCATCCTCAAGACACGTTATAAAATTTCCAAATCTTTTATGGTATACTGCATAAGTAAGTACTTATACTGTATATACGGTATACTGCATAAGTACTTACTTATGCAGTAAGTAATTTTTAAAAATTCAAATCCTAGTCATGCATTGGAATTTACGAGTTTTCAAAGAATCGTGCAAGACTTCCAAAACGAAAATCGAGATACCTATTACTTGACTTACTGGAGCTTGTAGTTTTAAGTGACTTAGCTCTTTTGATATGCATACTAAGTACCTACCTACCTATGCATCTTTTATTTTGAAAATAATGCTATTTTCTAGATTTACATTGTCGCAAAATTCCGCAAAATGTGGGCATGTATCAAATATTTAAGTTTGGACATGCCTCTGACTACCCCTCTTAGACATCTTCAAAGGATCTGGAATATCTAACATAAAAAGATCTGAGAGAATGTCTACCGCACCTTGGGGATACATTCGTGAACCTGTTTACTTTTTTTACATTGTCGCAGAGATCTATAGAATGTTTCAAGGGAGGCATTCCAGGTGAAATTAAACACTTTCTCTCCATACGTTAGACGTTTGCTATGTGACGGGGAGAATTTGCAGCGGGTTGAATGCTTTTAATTATTGAAATTGTTACAATACATTTTATTGTAATGCCACTGACCGTACCTACTTGTATGACGATGATTGTTGTGTTTATTCGATCAATAATTAATGTGTACCATTATGTTTAAAATAGTTGCCAATCATCATATTGTTATTCTTTCCGAAAATTTGCTCCAAAAATGGTGAATGTTTTCCAATCTGTGTCGAAACGTGCTCGGGTTTTGAGTGGACAATTAAAATACCAGGCTGTGGGACACACGTTGATAAGGGTACACACATACAGGTAAGCCTGTATGTGTGTGTCCAATCAAAATGTTTTAGGACTATAAATGTTGCTTAATTTTTATCTTCTATTTGTTTTTTAATGGCTTACATTTATGAAAAAACTGTAAAGCTAATTAGTTAGGGCCTCGAGTGTTGTTTAGAATTAAATTGGCCTTAGAAAGGTTAAATTCATAAAATAACTTTAAAATTAGATAAATAAGACCTAAAAGATACTACAATTCAACAAAATTCAAACAACATCGTCCTTCTAACAATTAAACGTTAATATAGATGATTATCCTTCATAATAAATTAGTTTAAAACAATAGATAGATAACAATGTAATTTAAAATTTATTTGACTCTCTTATTTTTTAAATGACTCAATAATGGATATTCGAAACGACCTTCAATTCAACTATTTACATAGTATTATAGTTAACTTAATTCAGGAATTGGTTCAACAAATAAATTAAAAAATATTTATGTAAAGATTTTTTTGTTTTGTCATGAAAATCCCGAAAAAATCGTTAAATTCTATCCTTTAAATTGATTGTTGCTTCTTGTATAACTTAGTCCATTCGTGATGTAGCTGCGCTGCAATTGGCGGAACGTCTCTTCTCCTTGAAAATCATTAGGTATGCAACATTTCATAAAAATCCACCATACGTTCATAATCAGGTAGGTTCTTTACTCCTATTTCATGCATCTCAATAAATCTTAAAATGGTAATTTAATGAATCTAGGAATATATTATGTACCTACGTAGATTGTCGTCTAGATAAAATAAACAATGCTTTACATCTCACAGCAATAGCAATAGGCTATCTAAATAAAAGCTTGTCTTAAGGTGCATTTACACGACACGGTATAAGCACGTACGATTTAGCATCGCATGCCAATTTTCCCGTGTAAATGCTCACCGCACGCTAAATGTCTTAAAAAGTGCGACGGTCATCGGGTCTAAGTTACTTAGTTACCTAGTCGCACGGTGAGCGCGCCGGCGGCTAAGTCTGCGGCGAGTAGGGTTACCATACGGAAAATTTAAAATGCGGACAAAGACCAGAGAAAAAAATCAATTTCAATGGAAAAGTCGCGTGTGTTGTTGGTACCACGTAAGTGAAGCCACGTGCGTTCCGCAAGCTCACATACCTAAATGTACGTATAGGTACACGTTGATATTTTTATCTTAATAATAATAATCGTCCTGTTGTGGGTGAATTTGATTATTTTTCTACTTAAAAAAAGCATCTTAAACATATTTTGTATATTATTATCTTAGAAAAATCCTGATAATTCTAAAATAAAACGACATGTCTGGAGAAATTTTAACGTATGGTCACTGTAAAGTAGGCGGAACCTGGCCACAGATTACAGAGAGTACCAGTCATAGTTACCTAGTCATGCGTTTTAGCGTACGGTATAACGAGACTATACGATATAATGTTGTATGAACCTTTTTAAAATTTCGACGTGCAAATCAAGTACACTTTGGTGTAGTGGTCTTGTCCGCCGGTTCTCAATATGAGATGTGCCGGTTCGATACCGATTACGCGAGTTAAAGTCATCGGCGGAAGCTAGTGGTATAACATCTGGCATCTAACATGCGGAAAATTATTGTTTTCCACGACACACAAACATCGTCGTAACAAATTTTTCCCTCCATCAGAACCAATATTATTTAACATCTACATTGGAAATTTCTGTTACGTAGTCGATTATGTGTACTCATTTTTATAAAAACAGGATGATTCAGAATCATGAAGGCCTTCTACGATGCTTTGATCTAAAATAAACTGAAAACAAGTTAATGTTGGAGGCAGTTTCAGATGGAACAAGATAACATTAATTGATAGTTGCTTCAACAAAAGTTGCCTGCGGAATGCCTGAAAAAATGAGTTTCATTTTTAAAAGGTGATTTAAGCGGGCTCCATTTTGGGCAAAACGTTGCATGATTTGCAAATATTTTTGAATGTCTAGTTAATTATTAAGTTATATTATAGCCTATTTAATTTAGTCTATATTTTAAGTGTATATCAGTATAAGTATCAGTCATTTTGGTGTAAAAGTTCTGTTCATTTTGGGGCCAGTAATGTTGTGTGAGAATTGGCATTATTGTTTTCCCTGTATTTTGGCATTTGTATTTTTAGGATATTAATGTGATTTTAGCTCGAAATCGATGTTGTTGGGAAATGTTGTTTTTACATATATGTAATTAATTCATCGGGAAAATACGACAAAATGAATGGTAGGTTTATTTTGTTAGTGGTAACCTACCTATGTCTAAGAGTCCTTTCGAATCAATTATTGTTTAGGTTAAAAAAATTTTTGAAAAAAGTTTGTGTTTAGACAAAATTGTACTTAAGTAAATCAAGTTTTTTCTTTTGCATGAACGTTTTTTCTAAAAAATTGTTTGCAAAATGTTGCACAAATTTTTGATTCAGGCACTGATTCAGATACTTTTATACTGTGTAGTATCAAATTTTTGTTTCTTAATTAAAGTCGGTACAAAGACCATCAAAGGCAAAAGTTTATCAACAAAATGAGATAGGTAATTAAATACAAGGCAGTTCGGTGCCGGAATAATTGGCAAGTGACGCTGCTTCAGGGTTATTAACATTGAGATTGACTTTTAGACGCAATAACTAACCCGATGTGCCTTTATAACGAATCTTAAGCAAAAATGAACTCTTTTACTGAGATGATAACTGTTCTATCTTAGAACAGATAATTACGAAGGGTAGTTGATATTGCTGCAATTAGTGAAGGTTCTAATTATTAAAGTACAGAAAAAAAATACATGCATAAAACAATATTCCAAATTACCTTCCTCTCCTCTATAATTTATTTTATTTGCACGAATACCTATTTTCATGAAATCCATTATAATGATGAAAGTCAATGTTTATTTCATTTTTCGTTTTCAATATAACCGTTATAACAATTACCAATTTAAATTATTTACTTTACCAAGAATATGATGAGCCCCATCTTATATTTTAGCAGTCTTTTGAAGTCAGTCAAAATAAATTAGATTTTCAAGTGCTTTCAACATCACACGTATTTCAAACGTGTCTACACACCTCGTTGGTTTTGCTTAGATCCTCATATAGGACTTAATCTCGAAAGGACTCGCATAAGCAAAGTAGGTTGGTACCTAATTGAATTTGTCCCGACGCTGGCCGAATTTATTTCTTAATACAAGTAAAACACCCTCGGGAAATACAGGGAACATACCGTCTTCAGACGTGACCGTATCTTTAGTTATGGTAGGTAGCTTTTTGCGGAGATCACAAGCTAGTATAATTTACCTTCTTGTTATCTTGGCATTAAACCCACAACCTTTGGGCTTCGGATGTGTCTGTTACACCAATTTGATGAACTTAAGCCAGCATCTCAGAATAATAGTTCAATTGGATTCCATCGGAATTACCTTAGGTTTCAGAACGACTCAAATAAAAACAAAGTTTTAATAGGTAATGCAAATAGAATTTCTCAGTTTAATTGTACGATATAAGTGGTGATCAGAACAGTCGAATTTATTAGCTCAGAGGATAACTAACTCTTAAAGAGCTAAGTTGAATTTAAAGACTGAGCTTTAGAGCCCTTTTTAAATTGAAGGTGGCATTGGAGAGAAAAGCCTGCCTCGAAAAAGGTATCCAATTAGAACAGCCTCTAGAATGGACATAAAAAATTCACGCTTACAGTACGTCTTATTTTTTCGTCTGGGTACTGGGTACTGGTAGAGGGAGAGCATAGGTGTCTGTTGAGAAAATAGTAATTTGGTAATTGGCGCCCAACGTGGTGTTTTATATAATAGTATTTTTTTTTCTTCTTTGTATTCATTAGTGCTCAATATTAATGTAATTATCAAAATATACGTTGTTTTAAGTAATTTTACGTAACATAGGATACTAAGTACTTTTATATTTTTTTTGCAAAATTATTTTGACTCTATTAATTTATGCTCATTATTATATTAACAGAAACTATACGAATAAATTGTAAATTAACGTGTTAGTTTGAAAATATTAAAGCATAATTCAAATTAAATCAAACAAAGCAAAGATCGATGAATCATTTATTACCGACCCGAATCAACTGTTTTGCCTTGTCATGGGAAAATACAATTTATCTCAATAAACGTAACGTAGCATACAATACGTTGAAAACAATACGAAATAAAAATCATTTAATCGTCATATATTTTGCATGAAAAAATATACTTAGGTACAACATTGAAACTCTAAAGCAAAGGTTATTTTAATAACATTAGAAGACTACTGCATCATTTCATAAGTAATTTCTTTAAATAAATACTTATTACTTACATTGAAATAGAAACAGAGAACGAAACCCAAATAGATAGCCAAAATAGATCCCTTTTTTGAAGTCGATTAAAAATATTTAAAATCCCCATTCAAGCATTAAAATAAAGCGAGTCAAAACATTTAACTTAGGTCAAACCCTAAGAGAGAAACCTACCTATCTAATAACCTTCACACTTCAGTATGTTAAACAAATTTACTACCCCATCTCAGGTAACCTCTCAGCTCATACAAAATGTCTACAAAACTACCTTTATCATGCAGATTTCTTGCGCGATTTTATCCAAACACGGTTTGTGTCAACATCATTTTATCCGTACCTTAGAATAACAAACGAGTATTCCAGAGTATGTGAACGTCCAAGTTCCAGCATTATTCATCTGATGGTTGATTTATTAAATACGTGGCTAGATGGCGCTTATATAAGGGTCACTACATGCCAATGTATGCTGTAACCTAAGTACGTTTTTTCTAGTTCTGTGTTAAAAGTAATATGCAACTTGGAAACAAAAAAATATATCAATTTTAAGAGCAAAGTAAATAAAAGACGGGGTGATATTTACATTATCAACTATCTTTAAATTAATAGATGGATTTCCTAAAGGGGCTTAATATCCCAATCGAAAAAATCATATTATTTTCTCATCGGTTTTTATGTGGTCCCTAGCTGCACCCATTTAAAAATACTTACTAAAATGCGCTATGCAATCTGTGACACACCTGAACGTCACCGGACGTCGTGACACGCCACGTCCGATCTCCATTCACGTCCCGCGGTAAAAAATGTGTTTTTCTCAGCAAGAAGAATGGAATAGAACTCTGGGTAATTTATAGACCCATTTCACATAGATAGGTAGGAGCAGAGCAGTCGGGGTTGCAAAGGAAAAAAGAGATTGAATGTTTAGTCAGCGTCATCAACTGGTAACCCCCTCGTAGAAGGTTCGCAGGTAACATTCAATGACCTAAAAGTTATGATTGGCTAGAAGGACTAGTATCCAAAGCCATTAATAAAAAAAAAAAAAAAAAAAAAAAAGGTTCGCAGGTACAAATGGCCTATTAGAAATTTATTTACCAGTTGGTGACGCTGACTGTACATATTTCCTCAAGAAAATTACATAGATTTATTTAATTTTGTTTACATTTCGCTGTAGAAACAACAGATAAATTGGTTATTGTTTATAACGCAATTGCCTACGCGTTCGCCACCGCGTCGAAATGAGTTAATTTTAATATAATTGGATGGTTTTAATAATATTACTACATCGGTATTATTCCACGTAAAGTTAGGTTACTTACTTAATTTATCTATGTATTATTTGAGTTGTGAATTCTACTCTATTTTTTTACATTCAACTAAAGCTAAAACTCGTTATGCGTCACCTTGTGGCGTAAACAGAACTTTTGACCGAATGTAGCAAAAATTATGTAAGGTAACTTAGGTAACTCTTTTCATTCGACTTTTTGTGAACCAAACTGGTAAGTACCTACATAAAATGTTTCACAAAATCAATTTCAAGTTTTTACAAGAAAAAAGATACGTCGAGTCATAATTACGGTGGGTATTTTTCGCCGAAAAATAAATAAAGAACTTCGCTGCCACAATAGCTCAGCTCTGAATCGAAGAGCCAATCTTCAAGTATACTCTGGTAAAGTTAATTTATCATTCTCAGTAAAATATCAGCAACAATAAGCTTTTTTTCTTTCTCAAAAAAAAAATAAGGCTTATATTTATTCAAAAACCAATGACGCCTCTCTTTTGGATTCAAAGTGACTCTAGCCCACTTATCATCACATTTCTTTTTTCGTTAAAATAAATGTTCCCTATGTTTTCACCCGCAACTTCTTAGTAGGTACCAACTAAAAGGCTGCTATTCTAATGTACAATCTAAACTTATTGCAAACATCTCAATCTGTCTAAAACACTATTCAAACATAACTACTCACTTACTTTCAGATTAAGTAATACTAATACAACACGTAGGCTAGTAGGATAGAAGGCAGTAGCCACTTGTACATGGTCGACATTTCCAGAGCTCGTACAAAGCGTTTTGAGTCTACATTTTTCATACGCACTGCCAAATTGTGGAACTCATTGCTGGGTACCGTATTTCCCGAAAAGTACAATATAGAGGTCTTCAAATGAAGAGTAAATAGGTTCCTTCTAGGAAAGCATGCTCCATCTTAGACCTCACTACCGCTTAACATCAGGCAGATGGAGGATCAAATGATGACCTATTTAATTTTAAAAAAAAGTGGGATATAAGCACTGCATTTCGCATTTAGCTTGTGGATGAATAAGACCCACAGCACACTATCGGAAATTTCGATTGCAGAACCAACATTGACATTTGGGGCGGAATAATATGTTCTTTTCGCATCGCAGTTAATAGACCTACCAGGCAGCTTGTGTAAACCTAGTTTACGAACAAATCGACGTACCAAAGAATACAAGAAATGCCTGGTAATATTTGTTTTGTTCGACTCAGTGGGCACAATGCGAGTCGGCAACAAGAATTGTAAAGGTTTTATCAATAAAAAATAGCAAGTGGAAAAATTGAATGGAAAATAATAAGCGCAATATTTTTTCCTATGGCTAAGCGGGAAAAGCGACCATCTTTGTTAATAAGGGAGTAATTTTATAAAGGTATATATATTGGCAAATGACTTTTTAGCAGAAGCATTCTATAAGTGACAGATTATAAGTGAGTTAAGTATATTACACGGATTTCAAGTAAACTATTAGCACCGCTACAGTTACTACGACTAGGATGAAAGATACAATACAAATTATCCACCAAAAACAAACTACAGAACTCTACTTAAGAGGCTCTTGCGTTAATGGCTAAACAGCTAAAGCCTCTAGCTAAGAGAAGCAAGAGTGAAAACCAATTCACTACCCGACAAATGACTGAAACTTTGCACAAATTTTTTGTACGGCTGGCAAAATAAGTGGCTCATTACCCAGCAATTTGACCCTTACTCCCCAACAATAAAGTTCATCGTTAACGTGAACTTTCCGAAAACTGGAGGCAAAAGGAAAATCTACTGAATTTCACATAACACTTTTAAATCTCTTGTAATAGTTGTTTTAATGGAGAACACAGTTTGATTAAGTTTGTTCGAGTTGAGTCGAGCCGCCATTTTATTCGTCGCTGCATTTTAATCAGATTTGGACTGGTTTTCCTCATAATTTTCTCACGGGTTTTGAAAATTAAGAGTATTATTTTTATCGGATAGAAAGGTAATGAAGGTAAGGAACGATGAGGCGGTTAGGAAAAATAGTAGGTCATTTGTATGAACTTGCTCTATTGATTCAAATTGTTCTCGAAATGCAAATAAAATAATACCTACATTTTCTCAATGCAAGTTTTCTTATAAGATGTCTTTTTCATTCCTACGTTTTATAAACTTTAGGAAATAGTTAACCTGTTTCTTTTCTTTCAGGAAACTCTCGAAAAACCATTTATAAGAAAATCGTGTCGTCAACCGACAGGATCATCAATCAAAGCACAGGTGCGTTATTCACAACTTCGTATCACGGATACGCAGGTAACCACGTACCATTTGCCAAGAAATTATGGTAATGATGTGTGTGGATACTCAAAAAAGAACTCAGATTGGCAATCGTTTTGACAAGGGCATAAAAACGCTTGAACTTGGGTTCCTACCCAAATTGGGGAACTACTTAAAACTTATTGAGTTATGCTATTTATCGTAGATGTCTATTTTAACATTTATAGCATTGAAAATTAATAGCTCTTTCAGATTGTGTTTTATTTTAATTTCTAAAATTTTCCTAGCAATCTTTCATTTGTGGATTCAGTACTTTACGAGTGGAACCTAAATTTCGCAGAAAGTGCTCTACCTTTCCACAATAAAACGCGATTCTATCAGACATAAAAGAGGTGGCAATCACAAAAAGTTCCCTAAAAATAAGGTGAAAATCTTTCTCGTAAGACGGTGAACCGTCACACAATTTTCCCTTACTGAAGGGTCTTTTTTACAGGAGAGAAAGGAATCCAACATCATTCATACTTATCGAACCCCACCCGAGATCGCAACTTTGTCAATTACTGTAACTAGGTGTAGCAAGATCGTAAGCTGGCAATTTGGGAATTTCCACCGGTTCTGATTCCAAACTTTTCTATCTCTCGTTGGAAGTTATTCCGATATTGTCACACCCTTTTCAATAGAACCCTTCGACGTTTACAAGTTAAGGTTTTATTAATGGGGGTTTACGTTCCGTTAATTCTCTTTCCACCGGCTTGCCTGGTCTTATCGAGATCATCATGCCAGCGTCTTCGCCTACGTCACCCCTAGGCGTCTCGGCACCTTCAGTGCCCGCCATAGTCCGGTAACACTAAAACGGCCTTATAGGCCATTAGTATTAGGCCCTCCGGAAAAAAGGCCTACGTAAATTCCTACACTTAAGAACGCACCATGCATTAAGAGTACTTAATTAATTTCTAATTTTACGTGGGTTTCATCACAAATTGGAGTTGATTTTTTTATTACACTTTTATGACTTGAAGACATATATAAATTTTATAGGGACTTATCGCGTTGGTATGTAAAACTTATTTATTTATCTTATAACTTTATCTTGAAAATCCCAACGTTGGTTTGTCTTAAAAATATCAACAGATCAAAATTCTAATATCAACATGCCGAAACCTCTTCAAAGAAAATGAGCATTTCAAAGATATAATCTTCTTTAATGACGTGATTATCTTGCTTCCTACTTTCGAGATAAATGTGAGATTGGATCTTTAAATAAATTATTTGCGTTTCCTGTTTCCCGGATACTTTTTTTTTTTGTAGACACCTATACCATGCGAGTAAAATTATGTAGTAAGTAACAGTCTCAGTTCTTCCTTCAAATAGGAGGATTTTGGATCAAAATTTTGTTTAGTTCAATAATAAACAATATTATTTTAAAAGTCATCATCGTTGTTCAATCAATTTGCATACAGCTTTTGCCAAATAATTTTAGGTTGATTTGAAAGGTTTTCCTGAAAGCGATGCTTTTAATCTAGTTTGAGCTCGGATGAAATTCAATGTGCTACATTCTGTATTATGTCGAGCGAGCAACTCACAGCGCACTCGTGTTGCAATGGTTGCAGTGTTAAATATTTTAGCTTTTGCTGATGTTGTAATTTGAATTTCCTTATTCTTTATTAAACTTCATCTATACGATACCATTCTGGCATACCATTCTTGCCTCTTGCCACAGAATATTAGCTCTTGCTCCGTTGAGTTTGACAAAGGAAGAGGCAAGAATGGTGTGCCAGAATGGTATCGTGTAAATTAAAGTGATATCAGATAAAGTTTACCTAGCCTTCATGGCGATTCAGAAAGTCTTCGAAAACAATCGTGACGGAGCCTATCCGACTGTCAAAAAAGGGTTTATTCATTTGTTCGTTCTCAGTGTAGTTACATTGTCTGAAACATTGCTGATAAAAAAGCAAGAAAATTCAATCAACGTAACGCTTGCAACCCACACAAGGGAACGCCGATGAAGACAAATGGTGACATCTAACCTATTTGTAATCGATATCCCAGTAGTGTTTGCTAATCCTTTTACGTAGGTATTTCACTATTATTACGAGCAGCAGAAACTAATGGAAAAACAATGTAACTTCATTTATCAAACATTCTGTTTTCAAGGTCCGGTTTCAAATACACGACTTTCGGGTCAAAAGTCAAGACATCTCTCATTATGCCAAGACAGCAAAAATAAAAAATGCTTATTCTAATCTATATTGATGTGACTTGCGTGGGTTTTAGGCCCGTGCTTATCTTCAAAGGTTTAGGGACTAAATTGGATTTAATAGCAGCAAAAGTTCGAACATTTTTCATAACAAAAAGTAGGATTTGTGTTTCGGTAGCCAATTATCTATAAGGAAAATGTAAACTGAACCTTTTATTGGTTTTTTATAAATAAAATTAAGATTTTAAATTGAAAAGCGAAAGAAGTAAACAATATTATATGAATGAACTTTTGTAACCAAAGCTAAGCATAATTAAAAAACACTAGATTTTAAATAACAATAAAAAATGGGTAAATAACACGACAAAATCCTGTATCAATGAAATTTCTTAATAGATCTTTACTCCAAAAACCAAAAACCAATGACCAAGTCCAACTTAAATTCAAAAGATATGAATTTTCAAAAAACGCCACAAGTTCCACTGAAGTTGAAAATTGAAATCAATAGTCGACCTCCTAAAGCGATAAAAGTTAAGTCATTAATATCGGAGATGAATAAAAAACAGAATTATTAATATTCTGAAGTACCGAACAAAATGGACAAAGATAATGAACCTCATTTTATTAGTAAACTTACTTTTTAAGGAGTTTGAAGTCTTTTTTTCCCTTTTTCTAGATTGCTTTGCTATGCCTGTCTTACGGCAGTTAAAGAGAGTTTAGACGATCATGTTTGGACTAAGTTTAAGACATTTTGATTCGAGGAAAACGTAGGCCTTCTTATTTCATCTCTTCATCTTTGCTAGTTGATCTAAAATTTGCTGTATTTACCTACCTACAGCATCAGAAGGCAACCTACCAAGTAGTGAAAAATTTTCCTCAGGATGAAAGTGGAAATCAATATAGTCTGGCATTATTTTACCATTCTGACGATAATAGGTAGAAGAAAATTAAATTTTGATATTTCATAAAGTCTACAAAATAAATTGTCGCTTTATCGTCGACGCCAGTACCTAAATCACAGCCCGTTCAAGGCATTGAAGATTCTGGAACGCCTTCGTAAAACAACAAAGTCAGGCGAGAACAATACAAAGACAATGTACTGTTGGTACTGTCATGTCGCAGATAAGTTTTACTTTGACTAACTGTAAAATTAAAGCTTTATGGATTTCAACAAGGTTCATTTTTATATGGACTGAATATAAAAGATAACCTACTCATTTAATTCTTATATTTATTTGAAAGATAGGTAGGTAAGTACATTTCTCAGATGAAATTGTTTTAATTTTTTTTTTTATGAATTTTGTTGTACAGCGTTGGCCTAGTAGAGTACCTAGGCCTCATCATCCGCAGCCTTTTTCATCCCACTGCTGGGCATAGGTATCTCTTTGCTTGTGCCAACCTTCCATATCCTGCGCCAGTCCATGTACGACCTGCTGTTTTTATAATGTCGTCGATCCATCCAGTGTTTATTTTAATTAGAAGCAAATTCCTTGTATGAATATGAGTTATAGGTTGGTTTTCAGTGAACTGCAGTCAATTTAGTGCAGTCAGACCACATTCGAACGTCAAAACATGGTAAAAATAGCAAATCGTTTTCTAAACCCTAACAAAGTTGGATAAAGTTCATTTTGCTTTGCTGATTCGGTTCGAAGTGAAACAAGCCTAGCTGAAGTAATAACTGGTTTATTGGGGCGGAAGAATGACGGCCGCCACTCGAGCCCTCTCGATGACTATAGATAAACTCAGCTTTTGTAGGGTGCTTAGGTTCTTCTTCCGTTTGATAAAAATTGTCAGCGTCTCATGATTGCATTTTATATGCGTGCATAATGATATGCATGTCAGACACACAGGAAATTCCCATTCATAAATGTGTTGTTTGTTGTACACAAGGAATTCGTTTTTTACAGTAAATATAATCTATTCCACTCTGATCCATTAATCAAATTCAATAAGGGATTTGTTTCCACTTTTTCTTCCACTCTTATCCACTACCACGGTGGATTTCACTCCTGTTTTAATTACACTCTAATTCATCTTAATTCCTAACGAATGTTCCATTGGTTTTATAGTGTTTGTCGACTACGCATCTGTTAACTTACTTATTTGGTTAAGGTACGCAGCTGTGATATTATCATAATTTTCTTTCTTCTAAGTATCTGACGTGATTTTGTTCAACCTCTTTACCGACTAGTTTAGCAATAATTTTCTTTTCATCACTCTGAAGCTAATATAGCGGTAGTATCTTTTTAAAACAGCCATTATTAGAGATTTTGTACCGAAAAATGCGACATGAAGCTGTAGCAAGGTCTTGTTTGAGAGGCGAAACAACAAAATAATAAATATTTTTCTAAGAAAACCCCCAGAGATATTGTAAAAGGACCTACAAGTGAATCTTCCTGAAACAAAATCACGATACTCTCATCATCTTGCTCGTTTCTTTGCATTTTTTTTTTTTTAATGAAAACTGATAATGAAGGAATAAAAATTAAGAATCAAAAAGACTTCTTTCGCCATTTTTGAAGGCTCTGCTATTTTATTTAGTTTTCTCGTGTTTTACTAGGTTTTATTATGTAATTTCGGTGGCATTTTACTAATGAAGCTTTGGATACGTAACAGGAGATTTGGCAAATGGAATGGGGGAGTATTCAAGAAGATTTCTCATTTGACGAAAGATTTCCATCCATTGGAGTTTTGAAAGGACAAGCCGTCATGTTTTTTCAATTGACTCAAATTGAAGTGACATATAATAATTATTTGAAGAAAGATTTGAAGTGAAGTCAAAGTGAAAAGAAGAAGAAGGAATAAAAAGAAGAAGAAACCAAGAAGTGAAGTGAGAAAGAAGAAGAAGAAGACTAAGCTAAGATGTTACTGATTGGGCGGTATAGTCGCTCAGCGACAAAGCCCTTTTCTTTTTATTGTTAAATAAAAATAAAAATAAAAAAGAATAAAAAAAACTTATCCCAGAAAAAATGGCGGGAACGATGACAGCTTAGCTTTTTGACACTGACGTTACATTATAGCAATGACTTCACTAGTGACTATGGAGGTAAAACAATTCAACCTTCAAAGGTCTCTCCCCAACGATTTGACCGAATCGTTTCCCAAAGGCGTTTCAGAGATTATGGGCCCGGCCACTTTATACTTATTTGATTGCTCAGTCGTGATCGACAGAGAATATTTTTTACTGTGCAGACACGCACATAAAATATTTTTTGATACTTGCAAAATTTAAGTTGGTCATTATAATCATCGGTAAGTAGTAAGAATCTCAAATAATAGCCTACTGCTGAGCAAAATCCCTCAAACGTCACTATACTTAATATAAGTAAGTACCCTGTAACCTGTAGTAACCCTGTGTTCTCACCCAAGTCTTTCCCTCTATTTTTTATTATTATACCTCACTGTCCCACGAATGAACAACACATCACTCCCTCATTTATATCCCTCTCCTCTACACCTATATGATCCATCAACCTTGCTACAGATTTGCCAAGAAGAAATTAAAATGCTTTCAAAATTTAAATTAATATTAGGTGGACTGGTAAACTGATTTACAAGGACATGTAGGCCTACTGTCAGTCTTTCGAACCAGTGTGGTGAAAGAATTTTAAGTGCGCCTCAAAGAGGCTCCTTTCGTGGACTTGACACATAGCTAGATAATTGACGCATAGATAGTTTTAGCTAATTTAGTCGAACCCTTACGATATAGGATAATAGGCATGACTGCCCACGACAGGATAATTAATAATGGGGCTTAGACTATGGCGCCTTTGAAGCCTGATACGTCTGATAAGGCTGTTCATTACGTGTGATATATTACTATTGATAAGGCAACGGAATAACAAAGGCATGGCGTGATATCTGCGTGACGTCATACTAGTATTACTCATACATACCACAGACAATATATACCTACTAAGCTATCATCTAGGCCACACGCATATTTTTTGATCCGACAGGCGATGTAAAGTATTGTCCAGTGTTTATAAGCTCATATGAAAACTCCATAGAAAACCCTTTTTGGATCGCTCTTATAATTTTTTCACCACACTCGGTTCGAAAGAACTAGTGACATGCAACAACAACTCCGGGTGTAAAGTTACTTATCATACTTTTCATCTATCTCTATCCAATGTTTTACTAAACCCCAAAGGATAAAAAAAATTGTTAATGTACTTAATAAAGATTATTTCTAAACTATGTAATACAATACAACTGATGTGGGAGGGAAACGTGACTATAGAAGTATTATGGCGTAACTACCTACATCTGAAATCTGTATTGAGCAATGAGCATTCTCGTGAAAAACAAATGATCGAAGGCGCAAACGTAGGCGCAGGCGTAGCGCAGTCGGGGACCGACAAAAAAAAATTGAAACAGCGCAATCAATAGATATTTTCACTTTTTTCAATACAACGAACAAAAACTGACTCGCTGGGTGCTAGGGAGAGTTGCATCGTAAAAGAGTACCGATTCAAGATTTCTATCGAAGATCTCGTTCAAGTTACTGAAACTAAAGGCAAAGACTATTTTATGCAAAAATGTAAATAAAGAAGAAAACAGTTTTATCTGTTCTGCTCATTTGTAAATTTAATTGACTCTAAGAGCGTTTTACATTATTCGATCCCACATCGGTATCGGACCCCGATATGATATCCGAGGCAAGTAAAATGTATCAATCTGTCTTTCACATTATCCGATATCGGATATCGGAGCTATCTGTTCATACATTTTACTTTCCCCGCCATCGTATCGGCGTCCGATACCGATATCGGATCGGATAATGTGAAACCGCTCTAACGAATGCAACGGAGTCAAGTTTTACATATTGCTTTTGTGATGGAAATACAAAACCAATGACTTTTTACTTTTCACGGAAACATTTACTTTACAACCATTGTACAACCTGAAACATCAATATGCATTGAGTGTTTATGGTAAAACAAGTTATTTTTAGTTCAGAACCAATTTGTTGAGTGTCTGAGTTTCTATGTCGTCCATACAATTTTGTCATCGGCATAGCTCACAAGTTGTCTGTGGCGTAGCTCTGGTAATCGAAACATTCATTTAGGTAACCTTAATGTTAAATTCCTGGATAAACAACATGATCTGGAATAGCTAGAGCTCCTCCTAGATTTGTTTTGTGACCATCGCTTAAACGACTAAACCAACTCATGCTCTACTTGGCAAGGTTCCGTCAGCCAACTTTAATAATGAAACTGACCCAAATTCCTGTTTGGTCCAAAATAAGCAAGATGCTTGCATGTTTCTAAAATGGGCACGATAATTTTCTATGTCGTATTTATTTTATGTCTGACCCAGGATGTGTACCTATTAATTTTGTCCTTGTGTTCTTCATTTCATCGAGGTGTTCTTACCTACATACGAGTAACCCATTTTTTTAAATGCATGTTTTGAATGTTTTGGTCCTAGATAGCACTACCATAAAATGTTACCAAAGAAAATAAAATACAGCTCTAGTTGATAAAACCAAACATGCATGATACGACTAGAAACCTAGCTTGCTGTGTACCGTTATTGGAATACAATTCGTGCCTAACGACTATGATCAATACTAGTTTAGACTGTGCAGTCACGTTTTGCAACTGTCAGCTTAGTAGCAGTGCCTTCTACAGATAGTTGTGCAAAAATTAATGGTTGATATTTTTTTTATACTATGTTTTTACAAAAATATTATATTTTTTAAATAGAACCCCTCATCGTAATGGGGACAACTTCAAAGCAATATTAGACTTTAGAAAAACTAGAAAATTAGTAGAGTTTTTATGGAAGAGGAAGCAAATTAATAAGTGGTAAGCGATTACCACCGCCTACAGACGACTGCAGAATCAGGAAGAGCTGCAGATGCGTTGCTGACATTTGAAGGAATAGGCTCATTTCTTGAATATTCTTAAGTCGTCTTCGCCGTTGTAGGAAATATCATAAGTACTCGTAGTAGGTAAGTAAGTATACACAAGCATAACAAAACCATCCAAAATGGATCAGCAACGATACAAAACGTTAATTATCAGCTCAGCTCCAAATTAATTACTTCGCACAATAGGTTCATTCTACTATCGTACAAACTCAACGTATTGTAATCTATAATACATTTCAATGCTTTCACACACAATACAATTACATATGTAAACAATCAGCGCCTACATCTAAATAGAAAACAGGATAAGCAACAGTCGAAATATTTTGTTAGTTTGTAAAAACTAGAACCAAAATCAGAGCAACAAACACGGTTTGGAGCCTAGCTTTCATTTCGGTGATCAATTGAAATGTAAATTGCCAAGTTTTAGTGGGATGCATGAAGCAAAGGAGGCCTGTCAATACTTTGATACTCCTCTACCGAAGACACTTTTCTCCTCAACACTTTAGTGGAACAGGGCCTTAGAGACCAGAGCGAAGCCGAGAACACTTTCTGCGTAAATGCGCTTTTATTGTTTTCCCCCTCAAGCGGTAATGCGAAGAGATAGCGAATGGAAGGGTTACGCTATTTACATAGACTTTTATTCCCAATGTAATGCGACGCTGGAAAGATTCGACATCTGTTCTGTATTTGCCGCAATTGTGGTGGGTTGTTGAAATGTCGCTTTATGTATGTTTATACTTGCTTTATTATTTACATACATTAACAATTGGCAGGGCACAAAGGGCAAGAAAGCATGTGTGACATGTTTTGGATTGGAGCTCTACAATCTACATTCATAATGTACCTACGTTTGGGATAGTTCTTTTTTATTTTGCCATCGACCAACTTGTGCGTCGTAGGAAGATCATCCCAAATTGACGACACCAACGAATTTTGTATAAATTTTCATTACTGAAGTCTTTTCTTTTCTACCTACTTATCACTAACTAGGTATGTTATGCTTGTACATAGTTATCATCAATGGTCATTTATCGACTGGTTGTGAATTTTTACTCCACACGCCATTGAAAATGCCCTATTCAAAAGCCTTTGATAGTCAAAGGCATATTTTTTACGAAATCCAGTGACATTTTTACGTTTTATTGGAGCACAAAAATAGCACCAATTTGCAGTTTTTCTATAGTTTCTCATTCTCTATAGGAAAAATGATTTTTTTAAACATCTGTAGGTGAAGAGACAGACATTTAATAGGCTTCATCAAAACTAGTCCTGGGTTTTAATAACATCATGTATCTGCTCCTCATCATCGAAAACAGCACTTTAGGCATACAACCGTGATTTTTCTTTTTCACAAACAGCTCTGTCTACGTCGTGTAGTCTCGCATCCGTTAGCTGGCAGAATATACATCTTTCGCTGGCACGAATGTATTGATTGCCGTCTGGGTATTTTGCTTTCATTATTATGTTCTTGTCTACTGATTTAGGTATCTGTAATTTATCTGAACAATCTATCAAAAATTATGAGTTCTATTAAGACTTGAATTATGAAGTCTAATAAACATATACACAATACTCGTGTAGGTAATTTGTATGATGGAGGAAATAAAATTGTATTGTATTCTATTCTAATATATTTTTATTAGATATTTGTATGATTGATAGCTTAGCAGCGTTATCAATCAATTTGAAACAACAATATTTACAAAGCTTGAATAAAAGTTAAACCAACGGAATACAAGGTCCCCAAGCTCAAATCGTAACCAACAGTTTTCATAAACGATCGCTGTTATTGCCAAAGTACCAATAACAGTCACAACATGCCTCGGGGACAAATAGAGGATTGGCAGAGATTTTTACAATACGCCACTGAGTTACCTATATTACATTTATTCTCAATGCTTAGTTAAATTACTAGTAAATATTTTATCTGGGGGTTTTATAACCTAACTGCCTATGAAAAAGAGTAGTGTGAAAGTTGAAGATATTCATCATCTTTTTGTTGAAAGCATACTTATTTTACACTTATTATATGTAATTTATTAACTGGGCTTAGCCAACACAACATTCAAAAGAAAGTTAAGCGCTTGGGATTCAATATGGCGCCCGTGAACAAAATACACTGCTTTTCCCCCTTGGGTAATTAGTTAATACTGTAGGTACTACTATTAAGTTCAAGTCTCACCTATATTACTAGTCTGACCTAACCTACTTAACAATTTTCATTTCAACTATTTCCTAGTGGAACAAAATGGCACATTTCGCAGACTCTTCATGAAACAAACATGACTCAATGCACATTTTGTGCCCAGTCTCTATTAACATCTCAGCTGATGACCATCGCCATTAGCCATTACGAATCTTTACATGGCTTTTATATCTTTAAATGCATTATTTGAGAACTATGATTGAGATAACAACGCGTTCACAGCGCAAATATGATATAAATGCCTCTAAAACGAAAGCGGAAATAGTTTAGTTTTGTAAGTCTTACAAACACCGACATATCTCTCGGCAAAACGTTTTCATAAAAGTTTGAATATTCTCCAAGTTTACATCTAAATCTTTTGAAGAAGCGATGGTGGTGCACGTTTCGTGCTCCAAACGTTATCTGCAGACGATATTCTTAAATTCATGAGCTGGCACATCTTTTTAAAGGGTTTCACTTTTGTACGTACGTACTCAATTTTCACTAAGAAAGGGGACCTCTCTCCGAATACAAGAAGTGTCACTTCCCTTTTATTCGTAAGTATTTCCACGTTGACATAATTTTTATTTTTTTGTTAAATTAATTTTCCTAGCGATCATAATGACAACAACAGTCGCATCATAGTCCTAACCCCACACTAGGATTCCCTGTAGCTTTCAGAAACAATGAGTATGGTACCACAACATCCAGATCCAAATCAAATATTTACAGAGCACGCAAAAAGTTGGCCCGCCGTGTGCGGTCTCTAGAGTCTCAGTCAGCCTTTCTCCTTCGCATGTCCGCCACGCCACTGATAATAGCAAGACTTTTCACAAGATTTCATAATTTGTTAATATTTTTAATGAAAAACGTAATTCAGGTACATAACAAGTTAGGTACTTACTACATTTAAAAATATTGTTGCTACAGGATCACCTCAGTTACTAATCCTGGCGTCCCTATATCCTACAGGAAACTTTACAAGGTATGCTAAAGTTCGTCTTGCAAGCGCTGAAATTCCTTAGAAGTTTATGTACGACGTCGGTGTCCCGATCAATCATAATGATGGGGAATTCTTGTAAAATTCTTTCGTGTTACGTAAGCTTCAAAGACTGAAATATTGGGTTTATAAAGGTCATGAAGATTACCTGCTTCGGTGTACATTTTGTTTGTACTCGTATATTTTGAAACATTTTTGTAATATTTTTTTGAAAGAAAATCTATGTTGTTAGCGGCTTTGTTCTTTTATCACTTCGAATTAGTTTCATTTCGGTTTTCTTCAGTTCAAGCTCCCATTTACATTACCACTGAAGAGGGCAAGGGCTTGGTTGAGACGCTAGAAGTGCACTTCTTGGTCCACTTCAGGAAAAAAGTTCTTAAATCCTCTTGCATCATCTGCAGATATGTTAAGAATTATTACGACACGATGTACAGTGTAACAAGACACATGATTTTATGTAGCCTTACAGAATGCTTGTGTGCATTGGATGATAATAGCATAATACCGCGGGACGCACCTATTGATATAATTCAGTCATTGTGGTACGTATTATGAGGTACCTATTCTATTCGTAAATTTTGAGGCTAAAGACATAGAAGTCTTATTACGAAATCCGATCTTGGAACTTAATGAGTAGGTACTGGTCTGTGAGGAATCAGTTGCATCTTGAGCAATACTAATTCTCAGTTTCTACTCGTATTAAAGTTTCAAAAAGGGTTTCAGTCCCAACAGGCTATTATCTGAGAAGTGCCGCTCTGTACAAAGAAGTAGAGTCTAACAAAGGCTGCATTGTGTTCCGCAGATATGACAGACTGCTCCCGCATGGTTTGGCTGAGATAAAGTGTTGTGTCAGGGTTAAATAAAGTTATACGTTTTAAGACTGCTTACTGCATATGCTTAAAATTGAAAATAATATTTGACTGACAACAGCGCATATGAAAACAACAACACACTATTGCCATGTTCATCTGTATGAATAATTAATAAAGCTTAGTTTTTGTGCATCCCTACGCTAAAAATTGCTTAAATCGAGGAATCGCACCATTTCGTTTCGAGCACATGCATAAATAATAAACCGCTAACGTTTTCAAGTTATAGTGTTGACATGAGCGAATTTGCTGGCAAATGCTTAGGTATACTTATCTACAGAAGTCCTCATTTCAGTTGTGCTCACTTGTGCCCAATACCGATGATATTAAGAAACTAGTCTAATAAATTGCAAACAGACTTATCGTTTAGCTTTATTGAAGCGATTGACTCACCCAGTCCGACGTGACTTGAATAGCCTTTGGCCTCATAGGGGTTACTCGTAGTATACATACGCTACACGTAGTATAGTGTTGAAAGTCAGATATTTTGTTGTCATAAAATTACTAGATACATACATACATACATACATAAAATCACGCCTCTTTCCCGAAGGGGTAGGCAGAGACCACGGATCTCCACTTGCTACGATCCTGACACACAACTTTTGCCTCATTCACTCTCATTACATTCTTCATACATACTCGCCGGTTTTCCTAATTACTACAAATGTAACAAAAACATAAATATATCAATCAAATCAAGATTATCAATCAATGGCAACGAAACTATGTAGGTATAACAAAAAACTGTAAAAAAAAAAAACAAGACAAATTATGACAAAGTAAGACTATTTTAACTCCTCTTCTGTAAAGGCACTTCTCTACGCTGATCTCCAAATATAAGACAAGGAAAAGAGCAGATTAATTTGCTAGCTCGGAGTAAGAATAAAGTCATCTACAACCCTCCCCTCGCTCCCTTCTTCACACCCCGTGTCATAGAAAATGCTATAGTATTTTTAGACGCAGAAGCATCACTTTCTTGGTAGGATGAACACATACAGACCACTTTGTGTTGAGGCCATACATAGCAAAGTTTTTGGGCTACTTGGCTATTTTTGGATCTCCTAGTATTACAGGTTGTGATTATTTTTCGAACAGCCTGTTCACCAAAAGACTCACTACCAATACCGACCAGGCTGCTGCAGACAGGGAGTAATCGAGAATCATGAACACGACCTTTCGTAATGAAGAAGCCACTAAAGTAAAACAATTCATGCGCAGATTTTCAATCTATTGTAGTTGTCATCTAAAATTATGTTTGTTAATGCTAATATGCACAAAGTTCAGAACATTACTCAATAAAAAAAACCTTGCAAACTATAACGTAACCAGACGCATTTTCAGTCAAAATATATCAGCGGAAGTAGACCCCAATTTTTCAGTTGAAACAATAGCTTTCAAGCTACAACAAATCTACATCCTTTGTAATAAAGCTCATTTTCAAGACCCACAGGACAGCCTAAGGGAATGTCACGTGCCACACGTCCACACAAGGTCACATCTATTAAGATATGTAATAGGAATGGAACGTAAGAATCCCTGAGGACTCTTTGTGATGAAGTCTTTGATTGTAATATCGTTATCACTGACATTCCTTTAAGTACTTAGCTGGAATTTGTATTTCTGCGCAATGCAAAAGTACCTACTTTTAACAGTCTGTATCCATTAACATCAACAATACTATAAGTAGAGATAGGAATTCGTGTCGCTCTTTATTCGAAATGTTTATTAATTTATCATATCTTATCTTAATTGTATATTCATTATCTTAAGCCAAAAATCCAATAAAAAGTTTCGGGATTGTTCCTACGACTACGACCTTCAAGTTGAAAGTCGAGGGCTTGCCTACGAATACATACAGCTAAGCATTTAATATTTCAACGCCTCATTAGCTCTCCAAACATTCTGTAATAGTAATATTACAATATTTAAAGTTATTTGTTTGTTTATTTAGGATTTCGTGGCAAATAGGTTAACCAATTCAAATGAGATTTCATCTTTCATCTGTCGCTGTTTTCTCATACGTAGTTTAATAAACGACTAAAGAAAAAGAGAAGTTTCTAGCTATGGATAAAAAGAAACACAATAAAAATATTTTAACCTTATTTTTTTACTTATTTGCCATTTTCAATCTCTTAGAACCGTTATCTTTATTAACAAGCTAAGTACCTAAGTAAGCACAGAGATATTTTGGTTCTCAAGCCGCTCAAAAACTTTTTTGACGGAGATTATACCCGCTCTAATGTAAATAAATGATTGGAGACCTTGTTAAAGTTCCAAAACCTTGGTCCCAAGTTAAAGTCCAAGTTGAATAGATAATGGACGTCCTTTCAGTCCCGATCATACGAGGAAAGTTCGAAACATGCAAACAACACTCAACTATATTCTGCAACCTCACCAATATACTAAGCTCGTTACCGTTGTCACCTAGAGTCTAAACTCTTAAGAAAGTTAGTCTCGACTCGACCCAATTCTTGAGGCGTCTAAAGCCCTTTTTACACCGAGATAGTACTTGCTTCTAGCGCTGTTTTAGCATCCTCTTTCTGTGCAAATAGTATTTGTTATAGTCAGAATCTATTCCGGCACCAGGATATTCAATGAAAGAGGCGCAAATCGTATCATATATACGTTCACAACTTCTTAGCACCACTTTCACGAAAATTCTTGCCTTTTGGCAAATGCTTGTAGGCAAGTGTATAGATATTACTGCTATCGGCTTCGTTGTTCAAGTATATTTTCAATTGGAATAGATTTTTGCTAGTTCTTTTAAAGATATTCCTTATTACCTTTTCGGAATATTTGAATTCAAGGTTTTAATGCTGTCAAAAAACTGTTCCACTATTGAACTAGACGCGCGTTCTCTCCAGCCCTATGGCAAGCATTTTTTCATTATTTTCATGAATAAAATAACGCGATAAATACCCGTGAAGTATCATAGCTTCATTAAAGGCCGTGAAACAGCCGGGAGCTGTTGGAATTTTATTTCCTTGTGATTGGAACGTTAAGACCGCGCGAAGGATGTAGCGTGTTTGAAGACAACTTTACTAATGCGGTTGATGACAGTTTTATATATAGCACAGTCAAGCCTATAGCCTATTGAGATTACGAATAAAAGGAAATGGATAAGAGAAACATGTCGTGCCCAAACCACTTAGTGGACGTATCATTAATCATTACTAATAGACTCCTATCATTTCACACTTCATACTATGAAGAAAGACAATATAGCGACAGAATCTCCAAAGGACCTCGCATTCTCTAAAAAAACTAAGAAGTCTAAGATAATGTCTATCGTGCCCATACCGAGGATGTTTTCTATCAAAATGTATTAACAAAATTGAACTTTTTAAATTAAAATCATGATGAAACAGCAAACACGAGCTAGCTAAAACAATTAAAATGAATACCTTCCTTAATGAATCTCAAAAATTCAAAGCCAAAGCGTCGGAAAAGGACTAATTTAATTTACCGTCAAGGGTATAATAATACATTTTCAGCTCTAAACAATTTTCAAGCTCGACAACGCCATTGGCGCAGACATTTTTTCACATTTCGCAAAGGCCGGCCGTGACGGGCTATAACTATGTAGGCCTGTACTGTACTGTGTCAGCGAAAGATGAGTGACGGATATCTATCCAAAAATGCTGAGATGTGTGTAAATACCTACCTACCTACAGAAAACTAGAAAAAGATCATTATCGCTCTACATTTAGTTAGTTAAAGGCAGCAGGCATTCTTTCAAATAATAAATGAGTGCGTAACCTAATATTATTTTAACATGTATTTTAGCTATAATTGTAGGTTTAGTTGTGTTCATAATTTAAACATGTTATTCAATACATATTTAGAGTTATGCTGTTAATAATATTGACTTTGGTTGTGATTAGCATTTTCGTATTCAAACTGCGCAGATCAGCTACTCACTATAAAAATAATGGTAAATCAAACGTAGGTAATAGGACGCTTACTGTACAGAACAATCGAATTATCACATTGTAGAGAAACTCGTAAAAACGAAGCATTTTCTGAATAAAATCTTTGAATTCTGTATCGGCTGAGTATCTTAAAATTTAAGAAAGAGTTTGAGTTGTAACACGATTAACCTTCTCTAGAAAACCAAGCTTTGAAGGTTTCGTTCGCGTGAACGACCTACATAATTGAAAACTGAAATTCCCACGTTGCTTGCCAAATAGCTGTGACCCAAAATTGGTCCTATGCTTTGTCTCCTTACAATTGCAACACAAAATCTGACACAATACAAGAATTGGATTGGTAGGTAAAGAAGAACAACAAATAACGTAGCAGACTTTTCCTCACACAAGTTATTCTGGCTGGATCCTGTTGAGGAAAAAGTAGCTGGAGGACATTAATATTTACATGCCCACTTTTTATAGACGACTAGCTGCGCTCCCGCGGTGTGACCCGCGGTCCCTCGGGATTTTTCTATTTTTCGGGATAAAAAGTAGCCCATGTCCTTCCCTGGGATACAACCTTTAACTATGCCAAATTTCAGCTTAATCTGTTCAGCGGTTTGGGCGTGAAAGCGTAACAAACAGACAGACAGACAGACAGAGTTACTTTCACATTTATAATATTAGTATGGATAGCAAAACACGCGTTGTGTGCAAGCCAAGCAGACTCATCGCCGTCTCTGTTCAAAGCTTCATAGTAACACTTTCATTGCACATGCACGACGTTATCATCTCTGAGGTTTTCCATTGGTGACACTTAGGTAAGTACTTTTTACAATCGATCAAAAAGAACCACGTTCTCAATTATTGGGTAATTGTTTCTTACTTGCGAGAACAAAGATAGATTAGAATAAATAGTAAGCATAAGCCTGCGTCTTGTTTGAATTTTCAGATAGAAATGGTCTATCTCCCTGGAATTCACGTACATTTATTTACACGTGTACCTACATGGTATTATGGTATACCCGCACATCGTGAGTTATGATTGTATTGCGTCACGTAAGAGCCCTTTTATTGCCTTGTTCTGGTATATAAGCACCCTACTCTTTGTTTATCATTCCATATCGTAACTTATTCAAGCTCCGTACGTATCTTTCTCTTTGATTGCAAACTTTTTGTTGGTTTATGTTTACTTCCTACATAGGAGAGCGTATGAGTGAGTTTGTAAGTTTTTGGAACGAAGTTTCTTTTCGGACGGTATCGGATGGGGGCTAGACGAAAAGAAGTGTTAGATTTTTGTGTCACGACACTTGTATATGCAAAACGTCACAGTGCGAAGTTGCGAAGCAGTCCATAGATTATTAATTTTTTAGTACGGAAGTAAATAATTTATTTGACAAAATGCCAAATGTCAAAGTGTGAACTGAGTGGTCCACGACACTCACGTAGGTACTTTTTTTCTAACTTTAAACTTACTTAGTTGACCAAGTAAATAAAACCGTGAATTGTTGATTTCTTTTTTATTTACTTCTTGAAAACTTAGTACCTACCTACTTACTTAGTGAAAATAGAAGGTAGACTTTTCAAGAGGCTTTTATGTGTAGGTAATAAGTTTTCGTTAAAGGTTATACTTTCAGACCCTTAGATTGCAATTAATGAAATAATTCCACACAAATTATTGTTTCCCGCAATAATAATTGCTGAGTGGCGATCTCAACGAGCTTAACTGAGATCTCATGAGCGTCGAGTGTGCTTCAAAATAGCTTCAAGTCCGCACCAGGCCAATAGCAGGTTGCCAAGTACCTACATGCCTACTTATAGAAATATTAGGTCCCTACTACGATCCGACAACAGTACCTACGTGGTACCTATACCTACACAAATAAAACTCCACGGGAATGAGACAAAATTAAAGCTCTGTATTGATAAATAGGTTGAACAAACAAACCTAGAAATGAGATCAATCGGTCTGGAAATCTTTTAGGGAACACCGCTGACATCTGGCGGAGGTTATAATTATTATATCATGGTTCACAGAATAAAATACAGTCTGTATAATGGTTTGTTTATTCTCTTTTCTTTAAAAATAGAGCGGTGTCTGGCTGTTGGAACAGTTTTGTTTTATTGAAGCGGATATCGGCAGGTTGGTCTGCAAAACAGGTGCATCAACAAAAACATTTTAACTGGATAGATCGATGGTAGTTTAGACGTATTTTTAGTGCTAGTTATAAAAATCTGCGTTGAGAATTTTCATGAAAATGGAATAAAAACTTTTTTTAAGCTTTTTGAAATAAGCATTCTCATCATAATGTTTGCTTACAAATTAGTTTCACTAACATGCATTATTGAAGTGAAAACTTCTTTAGGCGCGTTAGCGACATAGAGGAATTAGTTTTGAAATGGATAAAAATCTTTGGATTCAACTAAGACGCTGTCACTTGACCTAAGATGCTTTAATGTCAAAACGCTAAGACGCTTTAATGTCAAAACGGTAAGACGCTTTACTGTCAAAACGGTAAGACGCTTTACTGTCAAGACCATAGATTTAGCATGGTACCTTTTTATGGTCAAGAAGCGCGATCTAGAAAACGACCAATTTTAGTCGCGCCATCTAGTTATAAATTTCAGAACTACTTTCAGTAACTGTTCTACACTGCATAAAGTTTAGGAATAGAGCTTTTGTTTACATTTAGATTAGATAGGTATAATAATTTAATAAATAATTACATTAGAATAAGCTAAATTAATTGGAGAAACTATAAAAAGGTCCCAGATCGAGCATTTTTATGTATTCTGGAATATTGTCAGTGCTGTGCATAGAGAAAAGTACCTACTATCTAATTGTGTTACATTACATACAAACTTACCGAGTGATGTGTGATTATTTCGGATTTTTTAGTACAGTGCATTGGTACATGACTCACACACAGCTGATTTCTCACTTTTTGATTAAAACTTATCCTATGACAAATATGTATGATAATTTTTCCTAGCAGCATTTTTTCAGAAGTAAGTATTTTTAATTGTTTCTTGAAGAAAACCAGAGAGGAGCCGGAACATTCCCAAAGCTATGTCTATCCAACTAGATATGTAGGTACAAAACCTTCCTAATCCAAAAATCCGTTTGATCTAGCTTTTGTCTTACTTTCAGTTTGCCCAACGGATCTAGGCATTCGTGAAGTTAGCAGATTGTCTGCGCAGTGACCACTTTTTCATACAAAATTGTGTTCTGCGCAGACAAATGGCTAACTTTACAAATGCCTAGATCCGTTGGGCGAACTGTACTCTTGAGTTGCATGAAGCTACTAATAACTATCAGTGATGGTGTTCATAGGGGTTGCGCTGACACTTTTCAAATCATTGATTTGTCAAATTGTATATGTTGCGTTTACTATAAATTTAACTTTTAAATTATTACAATTGTTCAACAATAACACTTTATTTTATCTAAAACTCTGCTTGTACATTTATACTAGATGATTTATACAGAATCAGGAGATTCAGGAGCGAACCTATGCCTACACTCAAGACGATGCTGTAGTGCCTGGGACATTGTATTTATTTACCTAGCTGCTGTAGTATTAATTTAGCTGCTGTACCTACTTTAGTAGTACAAGAATAGATACTGTAGTAGCGCTACCTGTTAGGTACAGTCGCCTGCAATGAGATGTATACGTACAGACATTCTACAATTTTTGAATCACACTCACTCAATGAAAGTATCACACTATTTATATGCAATAACTTCAGAATACTATTGTTGCTACTAAGTACATAGTTAAAATTAAATGTATGTTAGTACAATCACTTTTTAGTTTTGATACAAACCAAATATCTATTTTTGTAAGTTTGTACTTGTTATTTCAGGCAAATGTACACTGTGAAGGCACAAGCCTCAGCTTTTCAAGTACCAAAAAAAGTAAGTTCATATGAGTCTGTACGCAACTCAGGTGTTAATTTCTAGGCCGCGGTGTAAAGCCTCTGTCATTTCTTGTTGTCTGTCTGACAACCGCTGTCTTCATCTTTGTGGGTCATCATAAATGGGTTCTGCGCAGTAACTTTGGAGGGATAAAATTCATTGTGCGTAATGTACGTAATTGTTCAAGTTTTCACTTCTGTCGGCACTCCCGGAGTGCCACAACTTTTTTTTATTTTAGTTTAACCCATAATTCAATCATTTTTGACGAATTAATTAATTTTCTGACGACCTCTGTGGCGCAGTGGGCGAAGGTCCGCCTGCGACGCAGAAGGTTGCGGGTTCGATCCCCGCCGCGGGACAAATGTTTGTATGACCTACAGATATTTGTCTCGGGTCTGGGTGTTTCTATGTATAATATGTATGTATTTACAAACAAAAAGTATATAAGTATTCTATCAGTTATCTGGTTCCCATAGTACAAGCTTTGCTTAGTTTGGGGCTAGATGATGCTGTGTGAAAAATGTCCAGCATTATTTATATTTATTTCTCATTGAATTAGCTAGTAGGTAAGTATTACTTATTCCAAAATAAACCTCTAAAATATCCCAAGAATGAGTTTACAATGGAAATATTTTGCAACAAAAGTTTAAACCCACGGTGAAGCTTGCGGTAGCAAATAGCAACTTATACTTATAAAAAAAATCAATACTTGGTAGGTAGGTTCATTCGTTCATGTTTGTCTAGGTATTACCTAAGTACCTATTTTTTGTGCCATTTATAATTTCATCAGTTTAGTCAGATGGTCCTTCAAAGACGGTCAGTTGATGGTCCATACCAGTGCGCATTGATCAACATTCACTCGTAGGTACATAAACCTACTAACATAATAACACTTTATTTGAATAGCTTTTTACGTAAACCGGATTTCCTTTATAAAGTCATGCTCTGAATTCGCCCTTTGTCTTCATAAGCCTGCCTTCTTCATCCTAAGATGACCTTCGTCTACATCTTAACACAGTAGGTACTTCTTATGTCAGACTACGTAGATAATTCTATAAAATGCCAACATAAGCGTATCCTAGCCTGAGAGGTATGTCCGAAACGGTCTGCCATTTGCCGACCCTCCCAAAAACGATTTGTTGGTATGCTCTCCAACAGTAATTTAGTGCCGAATACAGAACAGCATAAAAACTAAGCTATCTCATTTTGTCAATGTGAGTGTAGAGTTACGGATGAACGCTTGGAGTTTAGGATAATAACAACTTTGAGAGGTAATTTTGAGCGGTTGTTCACCCAGTTAATGCTAAGCAGCGATGACGATGTGAAATTATTCGCTGGTTTGTGGAACATTTTGGAATGCAGTATGTACTTTAAAAGTCTAAAGTATAAGCGTGCTTTCTGGCCACAGCTACGTCACAACTATTTTGAAGTGCACGCTGTTTCTTTTTCACAATAATATATCTTTTGATGAATATTGGATAATAATCCTGAAAATACTGAAATTACTCGAATATTTAGTAGTTCCGTTTGTTGTTATATTAAGGTAGGTAACTATCGTTTATCGTAGTTAGGCATGCGTTGCCTCCTGACTCTCCTGACTAAGTCATAATAACACATTATAATGCACGAATACTGTAAAAGCTCTCGTGGTTAAAACATAATCCAATTTGATGCTGGATAGGATAATTGGAATGGGACATGCGAGGACAGACGCGTAATTGCTCGGATTGGATGGAAACAGACGGCCATAGCTTTTGGTAACCAACAGTTAGATTTTCCCTCTATAAGTAGGTACTTACTTTACCTTATCAATTATCTATACAAGAGCGGTCTCTCCTAACACAAGTTTTGTTTATACTAGAGCTTTTATTGGCTAGAGTATGAAACACATATCTAGCCACTAAGACTGTGCATCTAAAGCTAGTTTCCTTTTGGGTGTCTGTTGGAGACGCGACGCCGCCGCTGCGTTCAAAATAATATTTTCATTATGCATGAATGATTTTGCTTGAAATGTGTATAAGTCTTACTTAGTTAACTTTCCTCTGGCGAAAGTGAATTTCCATGCATGTTTATGCGAGATTTCATGCACAACTGCATTTTTACTAGCCTAGATGGTGAGAAGGGCTGATTTTTATACATAAAGGTGGATTATTAAAACAAATCATGAAAAACCCTCCTAAAACGCCAGCTTTATGAGATTTTAGAAGAAAATCTACTTAGATTTATCATTCAAGGATACTTACCCAGTTCTAAAACCTTTAACTACCATAACCATGATCCTATGTCTTGTTTTTTTTTTCAATTCTAATTATTATCATAGCAACAGAAATGGTCATGGTCATTAAAGGTTTTATGGTACAAAACTATTTACTACAGTGTCGTTCGTTGACTACATTTGTATACGTTTGTATGGAGAAAGAGCTGGTATCCTTTCCTCTTAAGTGGTTAAAAAAAAGTATAATCACAGTAGACCAGTGACTTGCACAGTCCTGTGACAGTGGGCCGCGGATTAGAGCCCTGTGATTAGTCCAATTGCCCTGATTCGGGTTTGCGGCCCGTTTGGTTCACTTACAAATTGTTTATTCACCAAATGTGAACTTAATGTTAATTACATTAGCAATTATTATCCCTTGCATTATTAAAATTGTCATGTACCTATACTCTAAGCCTCTAAGGAAAACAAAATGGTGATCGACCCATTTTCGAAATTAAGTAAAACGGGTGAAACTCATTAGGTAATTGACTTTACCGAAGTACCCACGTCACGATAAATAGTTTTCCAAAATCAACATTCATAAGTATGGAAACTAAGAACCACAGAAGAACTAATTTAAACACATGATGGTAAAGTGAGGTTTGGCGAAAACATACTTTCTTCGGCTTGGGGTTGGGCACTTGTCCCTCAAATTAAGCCATGACCTACTGGTTGAGGAAAATGGCTATGCAAACTATATCTAACATATTGAAGGGTTGTAGGTATACTTACCTACTTACTACTAAATTGATGATGTATGTATCTTTTGCTAAACAATATTATTATTAATCTAACAAAAGTTACAAACTAAATAAAATTGCTATATTCGTTTCCAACTTTTGCAATTACGATAACTCATGTCTAGATTCGATTATGCGATAAAGTCTCGAGTAAATACGTAAACTCTATTAGTATTTAAAATCGCCAGTTTCTCAAAATTATATTGCCAGTGAACCAAGCGTATTTTTATGATCTTAGAAAAAAAGTGTAAATTACGCTTTTTTTGACGCAAAAAAAAAATACGCTGAATGTCATCGATCATAATAATATTATGATAACAATATATTATATTGATCGAAGCTGAACACCTATTTGGTTTAATTAAAAATGTCTGTTTCTGCCATACAGCGACGAAGAAATTTTTTTTTTATTTTTTTATAATTTAAATGTAAGTTTTCACGCGACTCATTTTACGGAAACTCACCATAAATGATTATGGATAAAAAAAAAATTGTTCCCACAATCTTCCAAGAGCTCCTAAAAAATTGTACTCACAAAATTCGTTTATTACCAAAAACGTTAACGAGCCACTTAGCGCTGTTGTAAAAGACACTTGGTTAGAATTAGAACAAACCATTTGAAACCCTCCTCATCTGTACAATCTTATATTCGCACTGCTTCAAATAATTGTAAAATAACTTGAGTTCGCTTTCTTTCATGTTATCCACTTATCCACACAGATGATTAGCGGAAATCTATGCAAATCAAGCGTTAGGTAAGTAATTAAGTTTAGAAAAGGGCTGTGCCAATTTATTACTTACCTACTTAAGTAAGATTGTAAGTTAGAAATACCTAAGCTAAGTACCAAATGTTGCAGTGCTCCAGCGGGGTTCATGTTATAAAACTCTATTTTATTTTAAGATCTATCTACTAACATGAAGCAATAAACGTTTTGAATTGAATTGAATTAAAATATAATCTGCATATTAAAATAGTAACCTTAGAAAAATTATAAAATAATAAACTTCGTCTGCTGGATTACCACGACAACTATTAATTTTAGCCAGACATAACCTTTCTAAAAAGATGTGATGTAATGACTGTGCTATAATCATAATCACTATCAATGAAAACTGAAAATTTGGTTTATTTTTGCTTATACTATGTAATAGAAGATGTTGGGGGAGACCAATGCCCAATGGTAAAATAGAAAAAACACTTACGCTTTTATTAAAAACCAGGTAAGTATAAAGTTTATTGTTTTGTATAAAATTTGCTGATAAATACAGAAACTAAATCAATCTGCTCAATGCTTATCTAAAGCTACTTTCCTCTACTTTGCAAGCATATCAAAATAGAGGCTCTGCGCGCCTGCGCATAACGCTATAAATAATAACGAGTATCAAAGGAAAATATAATATGAGAAGAAAGCCGTTTTACGTAAAAAGTTCAATTTGTTCGCGTACGCTAATTGCTTTGAAACGATGTGGGAGGTTTTTAACAAGTAGTGGCTACAATCATTATAATATAATGTTGTTAGGTAATGTTTCAGGAAAGTACACGCTTTTCAGTTCAGAAAGTAAAATGTTTACAGCGTGTAGAGTTGTGTGGTAATCTGAATATATTCATGCGAATTCAAAGACGTGAGATTGAGGATGAGGGAAAGAAGTGAGTATGCATCATATCAAAGAGCACCTACACTCTTTCTTCTCTAATCTACTAATTATAGATAAACTTGATTGTAGACTTTCATTATGATGATGAAGCAACTACCAAGTTTTTTCAAAAGCAATTTGTCCTCAAAAATATAATAACCCTGAATTGTTAAATCGTTGCAGGTACCTTTTCTCTAAGAATTAGTGAAACTATTCTTAACAAATACCACTTGTCAAGATCACTACAACGATCTATTTAGCCTAGATCCAAATTTAACAAGAGATTATCAAACTAGGTACACATTATGGAAAAATACGACTTCTTCTTTGAACAGAATCATGTTAACCCTTGGCCTTTTTGTAAACGTAATAAAGAATTTAAGCCGATTTATATGAAATAAGAAAACAATTATGTAAGTAGGTAGTTACCCATTACCTGGCTTCCTCTCATCGTATTATCCCGGACCATGTATTATTATTATTTGTACGTTAACAATATTATAGCTCCCTACTTCAAAGACGTCGCACCAGATAAACATGCCGAGCTTGAGCAAGGCAACAGAACGCTGGAAACAATCTAATTAACAGTTAAATGAACTTGGCCATCCCTTATTAAATGTACTTAGGAAATAGGTCGACCTGATAGGGATGGCATCTACTTACGGTTACTTAAACTAATAACTCGGTATAGCTCTGGGAACACGGAAACAGTAGGTAATTCCTCGTATTCTGCTATCAAAATCGGCCTGATTAATCTATAAAATAAACCTCACTTGCCTTTATTTTGTTATTGTCTACGAAGAAGCGCTCGTGGTCGTGCTTGCTTAGTCGTTCTTGATAGATCGTCGAAGTTAAGCAACGTTCGAAACGGTCTGTAAGTGGATGGGTGACCGCCAGTGGCATTTTCATCTGAGCGCTTACGTGCTTCGGAGGGCACGTTTGTCAGTCCCGGCTATTTAAGTCGTTAAGCCATGACGGAGGCCTTAAGGCGGCCTAAAAACTCCGTCACCAGAGTTAGATTAAGATTAGTTAGATAATTGTCGTGCCTTAATAAACATTGCATGCAAAGCTACAGGAGTTCATAAAAAGCAAAGAATGCCTGCCGTACGTACGTGCCTTCTCTGATATGCCTTTGATGAGAAAGACAGTGGCAGTAACAACTGAGCAAGTAAAGTATTTTTTCTTTGAATAAAAATACCCAGAGGGGATACTGATGAACCAATGAGTTCACGAGGATCTTCTGGGGGATGGGGCTAGGGAATCGTCGACGACTCCGTTTATAAAAAAATAAAAATTAATGAATAACTTTCAGATTAAGCAATTCAATTATTACCTACTCATTTTTTTTCAAATTATTTCAAATTGAAGTTGAAGGCGTTAATCATCTACTGTAGGTACCTTATAATGGTACTATTTTCATAGAATAAACTGAAAAAGAAGCGAAACGAATTTTGCAAAAATTATAAATTATTTAATGTAATACCTTAATTATCCTATTCCTACAATCCCTACATTTACAAAATACACTAAACCAGTGAGGCAAATTACTGTAAATTGTTAGCTTAATAATTAAACAAAACAAGTCGTCATATAAAACACGAAAGCATTCCTTCATTTTATGAGGACTGTATTTCATCAATTTGCGGATGATTTTGTAGAGCCAGAAATATTCTGGTTTCAAGTGTACATAGAACCCACTAAATATTCTCTAGAGGCTTGTCTAATTAGTCAGACCAAATAACTGTAGTGTAAAGAGCGAATTCATTATGTACAAAACTGTATTATAAAGTTACCTGAGTATTTTTCTCACTAAGCTTCGGTAATTCCCCAAGAGATTATTTTAGTAGCGATAAAAATATTGATTGTAGATTCGCTGGATTGCTGATAACACAAATATTGAACTTATAAAATTTATTTTAGTATAGTAGTGAATATCATATATGAATATCATAGTGAAGGTCGTAGGAAATGTTTGGACGCAAGAGGTGCAAGATAGATGAGACTGGCATAAAAAAAGGAGGCCTATAACAGCAGTGGGTGTTACCAGGCTGAGATGATGATGATGATGATGATTATAAGTAACACTAACAGGATTCGGAAAAGCTATAATATAGAAATATAGAAGAAGAAATAAGTTTTTCACCCGACTGAATTTTTTATAGTCAGAACCGCCAATTGGACGTACCCTCCGAAGCACGGAAGCGCTTAAGCTTTCAATATGGCCATCCAGACGATATTTTGCAAATATACCTAATATGGTTATTATTTCAATTTTTTATATTATTTATTTTATGGCGCACTTATATACCCATATAAATCCACTTAGATGATTGACACAACGTGGATGGTAAATTGCTGGTTTTATTTCATTTATTGGAACTGTTTCTTGAGTTTCTGACACGCGTATAGAAGAAAATAAAAATTTTTGAAAAAAAAAAATTGAACCGACTTCACAGAACACAAACAGGAGAACCTTCTACACACTAAAAAGAGAAAAATAAGAATACAATTTGAAGTCGGTGCCAACTATTCATTTACATCTAAGAAATTCAAAAGAACTTGGGTGCAAAATTGTATCCTGGTACGCTATCGCTCGATTTCTTTTTTTGATAGGTACCTAATCGTATTCACTTGGCACCGACTTCAAATTGTATTCTTATTTTTCTCTTTTTAGTGTGTAGAAGGTTCTCCTGTTTGTGTTCTGTGAAGTCGGTTCAATTTTTTTTTTCAAAAATTTTTATTTTTCACTTTTTAGTGTAAGTAAATAAATACTGTGTAAATAAAAGTGTATGTGTAAATAATATAGTAAGCTACGAGTACATTAAGACTTTGCTTATTGTAGCTTAAGTAGGAAAGGATAAGAGAAGTCATGGGCAGACCTACTAAAGGACAGACCGGAGTTCAGCAAGGGGGAAAACTATCAATCCATAAGGAAAAGAAATATTTTGTACTACCTCGGGTGTAATACCTGTCTGCGCGCATCACTAGCTGGACGAGAGACAGTCACACACCGCGCCCGCGCGGCCGCCTCGGCGGCCGCCCCGCCATTCCGCTCCGCAAACTCTTATGCGATAGACGCGTCCGTTCGTGTGTCCATTAATTTAAAAGTAATGTAAAATTCGAACCTAAATAAACTCCTACAAATGTAGAACGTTTTGTTATTAACAAAAAGTGGCGACCGTGACAAGGACAATAATAAATAATCCACGAAATCGTTACAAAAGTTTGTAACCGTCGCGTTGACCTTCAAATGGGCGGAGTCATCAAGAACAAAGAACTTTGAAAAATTATCCGTTGGAGTTGGAACCAAGGGGAAGAGGACTGTTGCTGCTGCTTCCGGAGCCTGTGGGGACGCATAGCCGTGATCCAGAGGTCTAGTCCAAGGAGAGTAAGCCCAATCCTATCTAATTCTAATCTTTCCTATCCAAATTCCTACAATTCAAAGCTTCATTTTGCGTGTAATGGCCGACCTGCAACTCAAGCGTTAGGGATTTTACCTAATCTAGCTTTATTTTATGATTTGTAAGCTTTCTGGCACGCTTATTTAAAAATAAAAGGTGTATATAACCTAAATTTATAAAAATTAATACTTCAAATCTATCCAACTTTCTTCTTTCTTGCTCAAACCATATTAAATTAAATTCATTTAAACATTTTGCATAAATCTAATTACCTATCATCAGCTATTTTGCACGATTCTTTTAGCAAAACAAAACACTTATCGCAACTATAAAAATAAGCTTTGTGTTATCGTGCAAAAACTGCAAACTTGCATTTTCATTGTTAGTTCCCGAGCCGTTATAAAAGTAAATTCTTTCGATATCTAATAGTATCTGGCCGAACATTCCAGCTTCCTGTGTGCGCCCGCGCCGATGCACCTGCGCGCGGCCCTCCCGTGCGGTGTCGAGCTGTGTCGAGCTGTGGCAAGCTTGCTGGCAAGCTGTGTGCTCGGCGGGAGCAAACAGTTGTGACGAGACGGCTGGATCTGGATCTACTCATCTCAAAAGTCAGGTTTGAGTGCATTTTTGTACTTATTTCTTACTCGTTTGCCCAAGTTTTTGTGATTAAAATAAATTAAAATGAGTGTCGCAGAATCTAAATCGGAACTCACAGTCACAGAAAGAGTAGAACTATCCAATTTAATAAAACAAAGAGGCATTATAAAGGGACGATTGACAAAATTTTCTGAATATGTAACTATAACACTAGGTTTGAAAGATATTTCTGCTGTTAAATATAAAGAAGTAGAATTAAAATTAAATAAAACGCAAATGTTATTAAGTGATTATGAGTCGGTACAGGATAAAATTGATTTATTGCACCCCGATTCTACGGAACAAATAAAAGAACGGGATTTCATAGAAAATCAGTTTTTGAGTTTGATTGCTAAATGCCAGGAACTTTTGGATAATCGTCCCGGGAAGTCTGAAGCTAATAAAGACCCTGGGGAGGATTTTAGTAGTTGTCACTCTCATTCTGTTAAAAGTGCAATTAAATTACCAACGATTAAATTACCTACTTTTGATGGTACCTATTTAAACTGGTTGGAGTTCAAGGACACATTCGAGTCAGTGATACATAGCAATGAAGGAATTCCTGAAATAAATAAATTTCATTATCTGCGTTCCTCGCTCGAAGGAAGTGCATTAGTGGTTATTAAATCAATAGAATTTAGTACTCAAAATTATAAAGTCGCTTGGGATCTTTTATGTCAAAGGTTTGATAATAAAAATATACTGATAAATAATCATTTAAAAGCGCTGTTTGGCGTTGAGTCCTTGCGATCGGAATCCTTCAAAGCATTGAGGTTTATTGTTGATCATGTTTCAAAACATTTGCGTGCCCTTGAAACTCTTGGCCAGCCTACTACCCAGTGGGATACTTTAATAATATTCATGGTTTCGGCAAAGTTAGATATAAACACAAGTAGAAAGTGGGAGGAATATAAATGTAATCTTAAAGAATTACCGTTATTAAGTGATTTTTATACATTCCTGCGTAATCGTGCTGACGTGCTGGAAACTGCATACAGTAATACAAACCGGTTTGACAAATCAGCTGATTTTAAACAAAAGCCTAATGCTCAGTCAAAGAGTTTATTGGTGTCGTGCGATAAGAAAGATAAGAAAAAATGTGTTTATTGCAATGAAGCTCATTTATTGTACGAATGCAGTAAGTTTAAAGCTATGAGTTTGGATGATCGAATTAATGAAGTTAATAAATTAAAATTGTGTCAAAATTGTTTACGCAGTGGTCATAATTCGTTTCAATGCCATCTAAAGGGTTTGTGTCTTTCTTGTAAAAAGAAACATAACACTCTTATCCATAAAACTTACACATCTTCTGCAGAAGTACTACCCTCAAATTCGTCCTCGCTGCCTGTTTCTCTGTCGACGTTAGCTTCGTCCACCGGTCAAGTTCTGCTGTGTACGGCGTTAGTAAAGATAACGGTAAATAATAAAACTTACCAAGCTCGTGCATTGCTAGATACGGGAAGTCAATCCTCCTTCGTTACCGAGAATATGAAAGAAAGGCTAGGGCTGTCTGGTGATCGTTCTAGTCCGGTAAATGTTTTAGGATTTAGTAATGTGGGCTGTAATGTGTCTCAAACATGTAATATTAAAATTAAGTCAAGAGTGATGCCATTTGAATTAAATGTAAAATGTTTGGTAGTGCCACGCATCACAGGTATTCTTCCAAATTCAATCATTGACACTGAATGTTTGAAATTACCAAGTAATGTGAAACTTGCTGATCCAAAATACTTCTGTCCTTCAGAAGTAGACATTCTCCTAGGTGCAGATGTCTATTGGGATATAGTAGGTTCTAATATAATTAAACTCGGCTCAGATAGGCCGGTCCTGCAGGAGTCTAAGCTCGGATGGCTAGTAGGTGGTCCCTTAATAATAGGTCAGTCAACCCCCGAAGTGCACTGTAACTTCACTCAAGAAATTAAAGATTCATTAGAAAGGTTTTGGATCGTTGATGACTTACCACTAACTAAATCATACTCAATCGAAGAGCAGCTCTGTGAGGATCACTTCGTTAAAAATACATCTCGCCTACAAAATGGCAGATTCTCTGTTCAGATTCCATTCAAAGAATCACCCGAAGAAGCTCTCGGTGACTCTTTTTTTATTGCCAAGAAATGTCTGGAAAGCTTAGAGAGGAAATTTAATAAATTGCCAAAATTAAAAGAAAGCTACAAGGAATTTATTGATGAGTATAAAACTTTAGGGCATTTAACCAAAATTAACAGACCAACATTTGGATATTACTTGCCACATCATGCAGTAATCCGCGAAAAGAGTGAAACCACCAAACTCAGAGTGGTATTCAATGCTTCTTCTAAAACTCGTTCGGGAAAATCATTAAATGATATCCAGATGGTCGGCCCTGTAGTACAAAGCGATTTAATATCGATTTTATTACGTTTTCGTGTGCATAAGTTTATTCTTACAGGAGATATTGAGAAAATGTTCCGACAGATAGAAGTAGACTCGTCGCAGCGCCACCTGCAACTTATTCTGTGGCGCGAAGATAGGCACAAAGATATTGAGGTTCTACAACTAAACACTGTTTCATACGGAACTGCGTCAGCTATGTTCTTGAGCACACGTTGTCTCCTACAGTTAGGAAATGAATGTAAGGATAAATCTATTGCCCATATCATCAAAAATGACTTTTACGCTGATGATTTAAACACAGGTTCAGACAGTGTAGAAGGCCTTAAATACATTTATAAAAATGTTGTGGATGTACTTAACTCTGCATGCATGCCTCTACGCAAATTTCACACTAATTGTCCTGAGCTATTTAATGGCGATATTGAGTCGTCGAAATCTAAGAATTTCAATGAAGAGTCTAGTGTTCTAGGTCTTAACTGGTCACCCAAGTTAGATTCATTGCAATTTTCAACGGACCTAGAACCACACCCTCAAATAACTAAGAGATCGGTGATATCGACTACGTCGAAAGTTTTCGACCCTTTGGGGTTGCTATGCCCATGCATAATAGTAGCTAAGATATTGTTGCAAGACTTATGGTCTTCAAAACTTGATTGGGACGATCCTGTGCCCAAAGAATTCTGCAAAAATTGGTCAAACCTTCTGAAAGAATTCGTAGATTTATCCCTAATACAGGTTCCCCGACGAATCTTGTGTGACACCCCTGAGAACATAGAACTTCATTGTTTCGTAGACGCCTCCCAACATGCTTATGCAGCATGCGTGTATTTGCGTTCTAAAAATCAGCAGGACCAAAGTATCACAGTGAGGTTGTTGTGCGCTAAAGCGCGAGTCGCACCGCTTAAACCAACCACTATACCGCGGTTGGAATTAAGTGGTGCCTTACTAGGTGCTCGTCTATGTTCGAAGGTTTTGCAGTCACTTCAATGTGAGATTAGTAAAAAATACTTGTGGACTGACTCAACGGTTGTGTTAGGGTGGGTGAAAACACCTCCAAAGGATTTGAATGTCTTTGTGTGCAATAGAGTGAATGAGATAAATGAGCTTACAACCGGGTTTACATTTTGTCATGTTCCTACAGACCAGAACCCAGCGGATATGGCTTCTCGAGGAGTAAGTCCGAAACAGCTGCAATCTTCTTCCCTCTGGTGGGAAGGACCGTCGTTCCTCGCGATCGATTCATCACAATGGCCTAAACAAAGTCTTACAAAAATACCTACTAACCTACCTGAAATAAAAAATCAAATTAAATGTCATGTTTCCACTTCAAATAGCATAATTGCATTTGATAAATATTCTAATCTTTGTAAATTGAAAAGGATTTATAGCTATGTACTACGGTTTATGACCAACTGCAAAAACAATAATACAAAACGTACCGGATCGTTAGATAACGATGAACTAGATAAGGCTTTATTATTGTTAATTAAACAAAGTCAAATCGAAAGTTTTAGTGAAGAAATAAAACTAATTGCAAACAACAAACCTATCAATCGTAAGTCTAAATTGTTATCATTAAACTGTTTCATAGACACGGAAGGTTTATTGAGAACTGGGGGTCGAATTCTAAACTCGGATTTCGACTTTGATAAAAAACACCCCCTGATTCTAAATTCAGAACATCATTTAACAAAATTAATATTTAGATATGAGCATGAACGTTTGTTTCATGCTGGTCCTCAACATCTTCTTGCTTCCATTAGAGAAAGATTTTGGCCTATAGGTGGCAGGAATCTAGCACGCAGCACGACTAAGCAGTGTATAATTTGTATTCGCCTACGCGGACAAACGTTGCAGCCTTTGATGGGCCATTTACCTGCCGAAAGGAGCAGCTCAGTCTTTCCTTTCTACTCGTGTGGCGTCGACTTTGCCGGACCATTCATGATCTCAAGTCGCAAAGGAAAAGGAAATCGAATTTCAAAATGTTATCTATGCCTATTCATTTGTCTCTCTTCAAAAGCTATACATTTGGAATTAGTAAGTGACTTGAGTACCGAAGCATTTATTTTATCTTTGCGCAGGTTTGTCTCCAGAAGGGGCAAACCTAATACAATTTTTTGTGATAACGGAACAAACTTTAAGGGCGCAAGTAATGAAATAGGTAGAATAATCAGATCCAGTCGTGAGTCTGTCAGTAACTTCGCCTCTAATGAAGGTTTTAAATTCAAATTCAGCCCCGCATATTCCCCTCATTTCGGTGGGATATGGGAGGCTGGTGTTAAATCTGCAAAATATCATTTACGGCGTGTAGCTGGTAATTCTTCTCTGACGTTTGAGGAGCTAGCCACGCTGTTCTCACAAATTGAAGCAATACTGAATTCTCGTCCACTTACCCCTCTTTCTTCCGACCCAAATGACCCTACTCCTTTGACTCCGGGGCACTTTCTAATAGGACGACCTCTCGCTGCTGTGCCGTCACTACCCGTAACTTCGAAGCATCCCAACCGATACCAGCTGATCGAGAAACTGAGGCAGCACTTCTGGGATAGATGGCGCCGGGAGTTCGTTGCTGAGCTTCAACAACGGACAAAATGGAAAACAAGACAGCGAGAGCTTCGAGTCGGAGATTTGGTCATACTAAAAGAGGATAACCTTCCTCCTCTTCAATGGCGATTAGCTCGAATAAGCCAATTATATCCTGGAGCCGACGGGATCAGCAGAGTCGCCGATGTCCTGACTGCAAAGGGTATCATCAGAAGAGCAATAAACAAAATGTGCATTATTCCTCCAAATAATGACGCAAGACAGGAAGGAGAAAGAGAATAATCCCTTGAAGCAAGCCTTCAAGGCCCGGGAGCATGTCTGCGCGCATCACTAGCTGGACGAGAGACAGTCACACACCGCGCCCGCGCGGCCGCCTCGGCGGCCGCCCCGCCATTCCGCTCCGCAAACTCTTATGCGATAGACGCGTCCGTTCGTGTGTCCATTAATTTAAAAGTAATGTAAAATTCGAACCTAAATAAACTCCTACAAATGTAGAACGTTTTGTTATTAACAATACCCTTTCAAACTATTTAATGTTTGACTCAGATTGTGAGTCAGGGTGTGTTGTGTAGTGAGAATGAGGTTTTTTTAATGTTACGGGAAAACTGTCAATCCCTCAGGAAAAAAAAATATATGGCGCCACCTTGAGAGTATATCTCTTTTTAACAAAAAAAAAATTTGGAAATCGGTCCACAATTTTCTTAAAGTTCAGTGATTGTTTTAGTTTTACGGGAAAACTATTAATCCCTCAGGAAAAAAAAATATGTGGCGCCACCTTGAGAGTATACCTCTTTCTAACAAAAAAAAAATTTTGGAAATCGGGCCACAATTTTCTTAAAGTTCAATGATTGTTTTAGTTTTACGGGAAAACTATTAATCCCTCAGGAATAAAATTTATATGGGACCACTATAAGAGTATACCCTTTCAAACAAAAAAAAAATTTTGGAAATCGGTCCACAACTGACGGAAATATCGTTTTCTTAAAGTTCAGTGATTGTTTTAGTTTTACGGGAAAACTATTAATCCCTCAGGAAAAAAAAATATGTGGCGCCACGTTGAGAGTATACCTCTTTCTAACAAAAAAAAAATTTTGGAAATCGGGCCACAATTTTCTTAAAGTTCAGTGATTGCTTTAGTTTTACGGGAAAACTATTAATCCCTCAGGAATAAAATTTATATGGGACCACTATAAGAGTATACCCTTTCAAACAAAAAAAAAACTTTGGAAATCGGTCCACAACTGACGGAAATATCGGTGAACATACATAAAAAAAAAAAAAAAAAAAAAAAAAAAAAAAAAAAAAAAAACATACATACAGCCGAACATATAACCTCCTCCTTTTTTTGAAGTCGGTTAAAAAAGGAAATACTTACTTGCTAAGATGAAGATTTACTGAATGAATTCACCGAAAAATCACTCATCATCTTCCTGCTCTTATCCCGCTAAGTGGAGTAGGCACAGCGTGTTCTTTAAATCGAAGGTATAAGCAATTTCTCTGTTATTATAAAAGTGTACAAAACAACTCTATAATAAGAGATTATAAAACGGAATTTTCCCAACAGCCACAAATCCCCAAGCCTATACATTCTATATCTGGATTTGTGCGACCGCGTCTTTAACCTTCCTTACATTATCCGAGCCATTCCATGCCCTTTTCATGTCACGTCACCGCTGATACAAGATGGGGCTGGCGATACGGAAAATCCGGTTTTTGGGGTGTCTTTTTGTTGGATAATGCGGTCTGATATCTTATAGTCAATGAAGAACGATAGAGATTACACCCAGGTGGGTGTGACCAAAGGTTTCTTCAGTAATAAAGTACCTACCTACATAGCACAATTATCCAACAATGCTTTAAAGAAAACAGATTGAGAGAATTCATTTGTGATCTTGGCATCGATAAGAATGAACAAGGGCAGAAAAATTAAAAATTTCTTAAAATGTCCCATAACTCGGAAACCATGAGACTTTTACTGGGCACAAGTTTTGCTTTTCTGATTCCTTTTGATGCCGTATATATCCGTCTATGATCCGATATGACCCGTAGCTAAAGGATTATCCACTCATTACGGGACACCCTGTATATTAATCTGGGTTTTCGGTCTTTACTTCTCTAAAATTCGATGACAACCATTCAAAATGGAAGCGTATAGGCTCCTACCAACTCCTTTGGGAATCTCAAACAAAATATCAAATATATATGATGTTGCTGTATGTTATAAACTATTCTAGACAAAGTACAATATACCCTTTAACAGAACATATCAAATGAAATATAGGTGGGTATATAAATGTTTTTGATTTCTACGAATACATATGGACTTCGGAGCTTAAAAATACATTATTAGCCAAGCGATACTCTTAATGTGGAGTTTATTTAAAACAATATCATCTCGTTATTTTTTTTCGTTCGTTTTTTTATTCGTTACCTTTTTTTCTATTTGTTACCTACGAGTATTATTTCGTGGTTACAGAGATTTCCAGAGCAATAATAGCTACGTTTGTCGATTTTGTTAATGATCCTTTTTAACCGACTTCAAAAAAAGAAGGAGGTTCTATGTTCGGCTGTATGTATGTTTTTTTTTTAATGTATGTACAGCGATATTTCCGTCAATTATGGACCGATTTCCAAAATTTTTTTTTTGTTTGAAAGGATACACTCTCAAGGTGGTCCCATATAAATTTTATTCCTGAGGGATTGATAGTTTTCCCGTAAAACTAAAACAATCACTGACCTTTAAGAAAATTGTGGACCGATTTCCAAAATATTTTTTTTTTGTTAGAAAGAGGTATACTCTCGAGGTGGCGCCATATATTTTTTTCCTGAGGGATTGACAGTTTTCCCGTTACATTCAAAAAACCTCATTCTCACTACACAACACACCCTGACTCACAATCTGAGTCAAAAATTAAATAGTTTGAAAGGGTATATTACACCCGAGGTGGTCCAAAATATTTTTTTTCCTGAGGGATTTATAGTTTTCCCCCTTGCTGAACTCCGGTGTGTCCTTTAGTAGGCCTGCCCATGACTTCTCTTATCCTTTCCTACTTAAGCTACGATAAGCAGGGTCATAATGTAACTTACTATATTATTTACACTCACACTTTTATTTACACAGTATTTATTTAATTACACTAAAAAGTGAAAAATAAAAATTTTTGAAAAAAAAATTGAACCGACTTCACAGAACACAAACAGATGAACCTTCTACACACTAAAAAGAGAAAAATAAGATTATAATTTGAAGTCGGTGCCAAGTGAATACGATTAGGTACGTAGGATACAATTTTGCACCCAAGTTCTTTTGAATTTCTTAGATGTTAATGAATAGTTGGCACCGACTTCAAATTATAATCTTATTTTTCTCTTTTTAGTGTGTAGAAGGTTCATCTGTTTGTGTTCTGTGAAGTCGGTTCAATTTTTTTTTCAAAAATTTTTATTTATGTAACAGATAACAAAAAAAAACAATCTTGTTATCACTAAAATATGTGTCAACTCATTAGCAAAGTTCTCGTTTCGTTTAACATTTGTGAGTGTTAAAAATAAATATAGGTAGTACGAGTAGCTAATGAATCTATAACATGAGGCAGAAAACTTCCGATCTCACCGTTTTATGACAGATAAAATCGTTCATACAAGGGTGTCAGAACCTTGACATGATTCCACTGATCTTGTAGGTAGCTTGAATATTAATCACCCGGCCGGGATCCAAACAAATCACGCAGAATCCATTCTTAATGAAATTCTCATCTATTTTTACGCAACGAATTTCGTCAACTGTGCTGTAGGTACACGCGCGGAAAAATCGCATGTGTCAGCTGAGCGAGTTACAATGACCAAAATACTGACAACGACTCAAGGTTGAACGCTCGCATTCTATAAAATGGCCGGAACGACTCGTCGGCCGATTAAGATATGGAAAAGTTTCTGATGACGAAGCAGTTTAGGTACTCACCGTGGCGGTCGCCGGGTCGCTGTCTCCGGGTGGTCCAAGCACAATCACTATCAGTGGGTCAACGGCAGCGGCAGGAGAGTAACTGGCGTGTAAAATTAGCGCGACCGGGCGAGAGCGGCGTGCGTCGTCGCTGGGCGGGCGGCGGCGACTGCTAGGGCGTCTCGGCGGCGCCCGCCTAGCCGCCGCCGCCCGCCCCGCGCCTTATCACACGAATAAAATTTATCTAATGGATAGCCAGCCGATGAGATACCCATTGAAAATTCTCGTTTTACGATAGGATTATTAATGACTTAAGTGGTGTTTGGTACGTTTTTCCGGACCGATGCGTTTAATGGATCGTTTGTTGGAATAGTCGCGATGATTTATTTATGACTGGAATCAAAACGGGTTATCTCAAGTGTGAATTGTGGGAGCTGGAAAGCATATTCATTGAAAGTTGAATAAAGAGTTTTGCTATCTCTGATCCTTGATTCCGCTCAGTTTTCAGTTTCAAAGTGATCCCAGCGGTCCTACTGAATAAATGCTTTTTGACTTTTGACTTTTTTTTTTAGTTTCTGAGCAATCAATAAAACTTTATTGTGTCGTTCTAATTAATGTGCTTTCAATCTAGAATATTAACTGCGAAGCGAGCTCAATGAAATAAGTCTGAAAGCTTTTTCTTTTTAATATACCGGGCAATGACCTTACGCCCCGCTGAGAATTTCAGCATAAAACATATTAGGAAAGATATAGGCTAGGTATATACCCACTTAGGTACAAAGCCGCGTCCTACGTCGCCTGTGTGTCGGCGGTCTTTACAATATTGAACTATATTTCAAGATAACAAACTTAGAGAAAAATTAACAAATTGTTTCGCGTAAAACAGGGGTGGGCAATGTTCTTGAGTCACCTTTACTATCACGTTGGCAAATTGCTTTACAAACTTAGTCACATCAAAAGCTTTCTAGCTTTCAGCTCGTAGCTGGCAGTTCTGCGAACAATTATTTGTTGCACATTGCTGAATAAAATGAATATAAAATTAAAATGTGCCAGAAATATCAACATGCCGATTTTAGGCGTGATGTTTAAATCGAAATAAACGTTCATTGCGTTCTGACTTGTGTTGGCTTCTTGTTATTTGTTTTTCCTCAACAACTTTAAACGTGAGGCTGAGGTAATTCCTGCAACATTCTAAAGAATGCAACAGTAGGTAGAGTAATGAGCTATGTTATTTTTAGCTTTCATTTATGATTGAGAGAATTTATGCAGTGTTTTAGAGCTACAGTCGAATTCCTGTTTCAATCGTCGATAATTTGCAATCAATTTACCTAGAAATAGAGAAATTTGGTGCAATAAACGTAGTAATAACTCAAAATACTTGACGATTTGAATTTAAAGGAGATTTTCTGTGAATTTAAAGCAATTATTTTGTACCATAATTTTGCTACACGAGTACGAGTAGCCGAACAGCAACGCAATGCCCGTTCAGGAACTACAAAAATTCTATGAAGTTTTATTATAACTTGGTCAACTAAAAAAACATACCCACAGACATATTGAGAACCTCCTTTTTTGAAGTCAGTTGATAAAACGGTAACTCTATTGGCAAGACCATGCCGAATTTTTGTATTTTTTTGGTATTAAAATGGAGTAGTCACACTAGAGGTGATACCATTACCCAATTATAGACATTAGCTTTTATTATTAAAACAATTAGTATACCTACTCATTGCAGGTACCTAATCCCCCTAGCGAAGGATGACCTACTCTTCTGTAGCTCTCAGTAAAGCACTTCACCTACCTGTCGTCACCACGCTTGCCCTAGAATCCAGATCCACTTAAGCCCCAATATTGCTGACGTCATGTTAGTACTTAGGTTTGCCTGCGAATTTCGGCAGTGGTGAATCGATATAGAAATGTGGCAACAAAATGAACTTACTTGCTAATTTTATTACTCGGCTTTGGGCTATAGCGTAAAAGTAATTTTTTTATAATGATTACTTCAATACAACGTTTTATACCTATAACCTAATAAGCATAAAATATAAATAGCTCTTGTCAAATTCTAAATAGTGAGTTACCATGCTATTCCTTAGAGCTGTCGAAGTGATCTTGTTTTGTGTAGGTCTCTCTTTACATACCTACATTATTTCAGTGGTTTTATAAATGCCCCACGAGAGATGGAGTAAGGCTCCTTTGGTGTAAGTGTAAGCAACTTCACGGATCGGCGCACGTACTTCGCCGCATACGAGGATTTATTCATGCAGGCACCATTTTACTGTAGGTAAGTATTTAAAGTTTCTGTATGAACCTAGTTATTTCATATTTGAATAAACTGACGGAGTTTTTAGGCTGCTTAGAGACCTCCGTCAAGGGTTATATAGAAGCTACTTATTTATAATTTTAGAACCTTCAACATACCTACTAGGTAGAGTACCTACCTAATTTAAAATTTGTCAATTTCAATTACTTAGGTAAATAATATACCTCGTTTGTCTGTGATTCCAAAAAACTTTATTTTTTTACCGAAAAGAAGGATACTGTTCTACTGTAGAGATATATGATCGAAGACTGTATACAGGGTGTAAAAAGACGTCTACCGAAGCCGAAAGGGGTAAGTACAGCATCCCAACACACAACCAAATCCAAAAGGATTTTCCGAAAACATAATTATATCCGGAGAAACCAGCGTTTGAAGATTCCTGTTTGCGTATGTACTGGGTGCGTTGTTTTACGTAGATTGCTGGATTTTGAGTTTTAATTGTTTTTTTCTTTTATTCATGAAATTATTAGGTAGGTATGATGGTCCTTTTATGTTGACCTAGTAGTAAATAACCGAAAATAACATAAAATGATGCTAAGTCAATAATTTTTTTTGCGTTTTTTTTTTCGCTAAATATGTTTAGAATCATGGTCTGATTGCAACCCCTCAGTTTTCGGTAGCAGTCTTTTTACACCCTGTATATGTTTTATTATGTTCACCGTTGGAACGAAGTTCCTTTTCGGACGGTATCGGATGCATTAAAATAACATAGGAAGGATAATACATAAAATAAATCTCTTGTAAATGAACATGTTCTTGAGGACCCAGATAAAATATACTATACTTGTTGAGGATAAAAACGCTCTCCACATTTGCAGAAGCCGGACTTAGTGATAGACATCGCTGGAGATTGGTACGCACATAGCTTTTTGCGGAAACCTGATCCCAGCCCCTTGGGTATTTACACAAACAAAACACTTGATGGGATATCTGTTACTAAACGCTTTGTGTAGACTGAATACTTTTAAAGGGATCTATATAGAAGTTTGGGCTTGTTGCCTGGCACTATCGGTAGGTAGGTAGGTACTTGCATTGCAATACACGCCTCTGAAGCGCACTTAAAATACTTTCTCCTATGTACCTAACAACCGGTTCGAAAAAACCAGTGACAACAAAGAAGTAAGCGTAAAAAAAAGTACAAAGAAGTAAGCATTATTCATGAGTAAAGACAAACACATAGGTACCTATACCTACCTACTGGTTATGTAGGAAGCCTATAGATAGAAGAGCTTAAGCATCAGATGTTTATGAACTCTAGACGTTACCCACAGTGGCTTAGTTTAAGGGGATTAAGCCACTGCCCACTGTGGGCAACATAGTTTTTTAATTTTGATAATGAAATGTTTTCATTTGTTATGAGTTAGTGTGCTGGATCATATACGAGTAGGTGGGATGGTGGTGAAAACTTTATCGATGCCCGCTGGCGGTGGACAAAAAATGATTTACCATCGAATAAATAAAATATTGCAGCTTCAAAAATATTCGTGCACGTCAACTTCACATCGCATTTTTCCAATAAAGTCTTTGAATATTGAAAAATAAGTACTCAATGTAACAAAATATATTGACAGACTGGTTGCTGGTCCTCTTTTTTGTTTGGAATTTTAAAACTCAAGGACCGAATAATTACTAAGTATTTCTTTGCTAATAATGTTTAGTGTTAGAAAACTTTTTTATACTTAATTGTGCTCTGAAACAAAAAGAAAAAGCAAAAATAAATTCATCCATTTCGTCAATCCAGATTCATGGAATACCTGTAACTTTACATTGAACCTTGTTTGTAAACGCATTGAAAACTGAGAGAATCCGATTTCGCTATTGGAAACAGCGAGGTGTAAAAATTGAAAACGGACATATTGTAGGTATGTAATTAAATAGAATATTGCTATGTCTGGGTGACCTGCATGCAGAAATTGTTTTAGAACGGCTTCCATATGTTTTCAATGAAAAGAGATGGCAACAGATTTAGATTTACCTAGCCGTTTGAGCTACTTGAAAGAAGACTACTTACAAGAAAGACGTTAGTACGACCTCTGTAGCGCAGTGAGCGAAAGCCCGGCTGCGACGCAGAAGGTTGCGGGTTTGATCCCCGCCGCGGGACAAGTGTTTGTATGATCTACAAGTATTTATCTCGGGTCTGGTCGTTTCTATGTATAATATGTAAGTATTTACGAACAAAAAAGTATATAAGTAGTATATCAGTCATCTAGTCCCCATAACACAAGCTCTGCTTACTTTGGGGCTAGATGATGTTGTGTGAAAAGTCCAGCATTATTTATTTATTTAGTAGCTGCACAAAGTAAGAAGGGACATTTTTGAATTCTGAAACTTTTGATGCCAGAATTAGTAACACTTGAATCTAAAGCTGCTAGTTAAGCTATATTTGACACCAGCTACTGCGCGCGGCTTCACCCGTGTGGTTCCAACATTTTGAATAGGTAGCCTATATGCTATTCCAGGTCAGTATCTACGCCTATTCCAAGTTTCATCTAAATCGGTTCACTGGTTTAGGCGTGATTGAAACACAAACTTACAAACTTCCAAATATCCAAACATCTAAACAAACTCACAAACTTTCAGCTTTATTATATTATAGTGGGATAAAATTAGACGCAAGTGAGTCCCAAACATTATTAAAAGTGACCTCAAACAGTTTGGCATCTAACATCGATTTAAAGGACAACAGCGGTTCTAGTCCCCAAATATTTACTCAGGTTATGAAGAAGTTGAACATTACGACGCGGTGCGACGTATAGTTTGGACATAGTTTGTAATTTATGATAACCAGCACTTGTCTGGGTCGGTTCTGGGACGGACGGGACCTTTGAGGGCAACCGCACTTAGCCCACGACCTTTTTGCCCAATGCCCCGTATTTAGACTAGAAGGTTTATTAAAGCACCGGTTTTGTAAAAAGCATTATGCAGGATTTAAATCCACATCCTTGCCGATTCGTGACAACGCTCTGACTAATTGAATTATCTGAGATGCATTTTAAAAGTCTTAAGTAGGTACCCTATAAACTTAAACGAGGTATAATTTAAGTTATCCTTCTTTCACAAAATCCAGTAATATAATGTTGTGTATGAAAATCTAAGATACAAGAACATAACATAACTTAGGCCTTTACATCTATGTTAGATGATTTATACAGCGTTAGGAGGCAATACATGCGGGACGCTGAAGTGCCTGGGACATTGTTTGAGATGGAATAGGCTTGCCCAGCACCTAAACCATCCTCTCAGATTAATCAGCCTGGCCCACAGGAAAGACGACGTCAATACGTGTGGAGCTGACTGCGGGTTTCCTCACGATGTTTTCCTTCACCGAAACAAGGAATCGTTGTTAAATACTTGTTTTTCATATAAACTAGTGGCAATGAGTAATGGTGATTGATAAAAGCGAAGATACGGTAAAATTAAAAACTCCTTTTGATTGCTAATTACAAATGTAAAGGTAGTGTTCAGAAAGAATAGTTGAATTAAGAAAAAGTAGAGTACCAAGTCGAGTCTGATAATATGCATTTAAACATCCCTTGGTTACCTTTGAACATCTGTCTCTACCATCTTCGGGAAACCGTCGTAACCCTTTATTTTTATTTTTAAGCTATGTAATCCCACTACGTACCTACGTCCTAGATTTGCGACGAAGGTTGCTTGCTATATCCACAGGTTATTACATAGCCAGTTATTCCCGACGACGACGTCCTGAGCTGTGACCTAGTAACCCGCATAGTTCATTGCCACCCGCGGGATTGCATCGAATAGAATCGCTGTTTCCACTTTCTTCCTTGTTGTATAATTTTATATCCAACCAGATTTCACCAGCGACTTTGTTTGTATCAACTGAACTTAACAGAATCTAAAAGAGATACATGCCTAAGCGGCGGCCTCGAGGTAGACCACCTGCCCGATGCTCAGACGACATGTGGAGCGGTAAGGGAGCAGTGGATACGGTGGGCACAAGACCGCTAGGAGTGGCGTAATAAAGAAAAGGTATACACCCAGCAGTATGTCTTCGTTTTCTTCTTATCGTGTCACCAGTTCTTTCGAACCAGTGTGGTGAAAGGATTATAAGTGCGCCTCAAAGAGGCTCCTTTCGTGCACTAGGCGTTACCGACTGGATAGATAAATAGATGAACTTTAGCCTATGATTCAGGTCTATTATAAGTTCCGTCCAAATCGGCTTATAACAACAAACGCATGCAGAGATCGGAACACGAACTTTCAGACTTATAAGTAATATTAGTAGACTTATTTATTAAGGAAAAAAATGGATGTACTCCACTACCTGAATTTCGTATAACACAGAACCCTAGGGGCCTCCGACAGGAGTAAAGTGTTCTTTGCTAGGGGCCAGGACGACCGTCAGTCACGAGTGTATCTTCGTCAAAAAACAAAAGTGTAGACAATAAAGGGAAGGTCAATACCTAGGCACGTTCATAGTCCAGTCTGAAACAAGTGTAATCATTATTTATTAAAAATATCTCAGTAAGAGAGTATCGCTGGCTCAAGGGGGATAAATGTGAACACGATGTGCTTCGGTCGTCTTTGCATTTAAATGTTTCATTAAATAGTAATTGTTGGCGCCACACTGAATACCGAACAGGGAGTACTTAAGATAACTAACTGATTCAACGATATTAAGTTAGTTTTTATATGGCCTGGGGTCTGAAGAATATCGGTAGAATGTGATCCCCTGTGAATCTTCTGACTCAAAAGTCGTAAAGTGTTTTGTATTCAGTAAATTTAGGTGTATGCACTCTCGCTCAGGTATTGGACATGCATATTACTACCCCCTTATGACGTCTATAGGGTCTTTCATTTTAAACTACACAAACTGACAGGGCCTCATTTTTGGGTTGTAAATAGACGTTTGACCGTATTAATACAATTCCTAAGCCCATTTAAGTATCATTTATTGATTTTTTAGAATTGTTGCATGATGATTTTCAAGAAGAACAGACGTTCCACCAATCGCAGCGCAGCTACATCACGAATGGGCTAAGTTATACAAGAAGCAACAATCAATTCAAAGGATAGTCTTTATTGATTTTCTCGGGATTTTCATAACAATAAAAAAAAATCATTACATAAATATATTTTTATTTATTTTTTGAACTTAATCCCTGAATTAAGTTAGTATAAAATGAAAAACCCTATAATTATAACAAGGTATCTGGAGAACACAAAATGATCTGATATAATGTCTATCGGGGATACAATCGTGATTATGTTTGATTTATTTAAAACATCGGAGATATTGATCAATAAATTGCGACAATATCTGGAGCGCTGATTAGCACACTGTGTGTATTCTAATCCATGTATTCGCGTCGCCTATCGTCTCGTTGGGAAATCGGGAGCATTTTTTCCAGTGCTATCAGCTATCTAACATTGTGAACCGTATGGAGCTGTCATTACTTCAGATAGATGTACCTACATTACAAACATAATTTAGTGTTCTTCCAAAACCAACTGCAAATCACCTATCAGACCATTATTAAGAGTGCCAAATCGTTATTCAAACACTTTTAGTAAGTGTTGCACACATAGCATTTTTTTAGCTCACTCTTTGCTCCACGGTCTATTTCAATCAGTACCTAAATAATTATTTATTAGTTAATATTACGTCTCAAATGATGATTTTTCTATCGTAATCAAGACGTAATAACGTAATAAAATTAAATAAAGAAAATTTATCGTGAATATTTGAAGGGTTTATCCGTCTCGCGCGGTCTCCGAAGTCCCCGAGGATGCACTAGCAACAGTGCCGACACGGGCCGCTGCCCCCCGCACTACACCGATTAGTTTTTACGTATGTTTTTAATCATATTCATATGGAACGGCTTCATTGGTCGTAGGTAATCGATTATTAATTTTTGGTGCGGTATAAAAGTGCACGCAATTTTCCACATGGCATCATTACAATTAGCAGTGGACTGATTTGGTGGTTCAACAAACAAAACTATCAGCCATGTCCCGACTTTCGGTAAGACAGTATCCTGTGTTTGGATTTACTGTAAACCCTTACCCGGTTTAACAGCACCATCGATCTGCAAACTAACAATCGCATCTTTTTCAGATTTTATTCATTATCGCTGCAGCGCATGAAGTTCTCGGAAATGGTAAGACCAAATATTCAGCACAGGAATAGCTCTATGATAGTTGCACAAGGAGTGGGATCTTTATGATTTTGCTTTCACCCTAGGCGCCACTAAGGACTCGAAGGCCGCTGCCTCGGGCATCGGCTACGGGCCCGCTATAATCAGCGGTCTTGGAGGCCTCGGCGGCTACGGCAGCTACGGTGGCTACGGCGGCGGGCTCGGCGTGGGTGGTCTCGGGCTCGGCAGTGGCGCCGTGCTGGCTGGCCCTGCTATCGGCAGCGGCGCCGCACTCAACAACGCGGGTGCGGTTGGCGCATCGCAGCTGAGCGCCATCCAGAACGCGCAGGCGGTGCAAGCTGCGCAGATCGCGCAGTCCGCCGCCGCCGCCATCCAGGGCGCGCGCAACACCGAGGCGGCCGCCCGCGCCGGCCAGCTCAACGCGATCAACAACGCGCAGGCGCTGGACGCCGCACGCGTGGCTAACGCGCAGCGCGCGCAAGCCGCCGCCTGGGAGAACGCGCGCTCCGCCGAGAACGCGCGCCGCGCCGCGCTTGCCAGCGCCGCTGAGGTGGCGCGCGCCGTGGAGGCCGAGCGGCTCGCCAACGCCGCACGCGTGCAGGCCGTCGCCATCGCCAACACGCGCGCCGTCGAGGCCGCGCGCATCGCCAACGCGGCGCGCGCTCAGGCCGCCGCTGTTGCCGCCAGCGCCGCGCAGGCTCAGTCCATCGCTGACGCAGTAGCGCGCACGGCGCACGACGTCGGCGGTCTGCTGGTCGATGGCGGCGGCCTAGTGGGCGGCGTAGTGGCGGGTCCGGCGGTCGCGGTGGGAGCGGCGCCCATCACCGTCGGCGGCTGGGGGCTTGGCGGAGGATACGGTGGTGGCTACGGCGGCGGCTGGGGCGGCAAAGGCCTCCACTAGAGTAACTCGCAAGAAAATCGTCCCAATGAGATCAAATTGACTCAATCGAACAAATTTCCTACTAATTTACATATAGGTAAATAAGTAGATGATTATCAATACAATTAAAAAAAACAAACATGTTACTTATTTCTTTATAACACCCGTAGGTAGGTAATCTTTAAAGTTGTCGAAAACAAACGAAAACATTTTTCTTAACAGCTACAGGGGTGCAGTATAAGTAACATAAATTAATATATCAACTACCAACTGATTAAGTATTCCACCTTTTTACCTATTCCCAAAGACCTGTTAGTCTGTTTATTTATTGCAAAATCTGTTACCTAAGTAGGTACGTTTGCTAACATAATGAAGTGTTGGTACAGACGCCTTTTTTGTTTTGTCTCATTCACATGACAATCAAAATCGATGGGTCTCCTAACGCACGGTGCAATGCATTAGGCTAATCAATTTCTTGTATAGATTCTTGCTTATGCATAATATATTTATTCAATTCCCGCTGCAATATTCTAAAGTTTCAGCGAGGTCATTCAAATCAATTTGGTAAGTGAATTTCTTAAAGCTTTGAAAACTGTCATCAGTTTCAAGATATCAATTTTCTAAAGTTTTGGATTCTGCGAGAATCCTAATATTATGTTCCTAAGTTTCGGTCTAATGAAAATTTTGGGATGAATCAAACAAACAACACTCATGTTCTAGACCACCGCTTATTTCATAGTGACTAGACTTTTATCGGTCGTTAAATTTAAATATTTTAGGTGGACCTAACACTAAAAAGTATGTAGTTAGCTATTTAAGTAAATACTTTTAGTTAGAAGCGTTTTTGTGATATTACAACAGACAGACAATAAAATGTTCATACCTAGCTGTAAGTTTTCCCAAAACTTGTAAAAACAAAACAACAATCTACTTAGTAAAACTCGTTTAAGTTTATAAAGGGTATCATTGATTCGATCGATCGATTTGATCGAGCAGAGCAAATCATAATTAACTAATAGAGCTACCATAATTCAATAAACCAATTATGATCTTTGAAAAACTTTAAAGCTATCAATGCGTCAATAGGTAGTGTACATTGTTACATAGACACAACACTCCGAAACTGTTTGTCTGATAAAAGTCGATTAATAATATCTACTTCGCTTGGATATGTAATGTAAGTTCCTAAAAAATTTAAAGGTTGGCCAAGTATTTCACTTTAGGTAGCTTACAAGAAGCTATACCTAAATTTTTTTGTTTAGGCGAAGATTGTGAGTTAGAAAATAACGAAGATTAAGAAATACAAAATGAAAATCTTTATCATTTTACGCTTTAATTTCAACTGACAGTGACTTGGATCACATGAGTGTAGTAAAGTAAGTATTTAGAAAAGCCTCTTACTACCCCCTGTATAGGTATTCCATACCTCAGTATATTCCATTTCCTTAGACAAGGATCTAAAATACAATATAATATGATCTGAAAGAATGCCTATCGCTTGGGGATACCTACAGTCATGGTCAGTCTGTTTCTCAAAGAGGTTCCTCAAGGATGCTCACCTTCGATCAGTACCTAACTCTTTATCGAAGATGCTCACACATTGCTTCCGTTTTAGGTTCCATTATCTAAGAAGTTGGCTGTACTGTAGCTCGTGACACGTAGAAAGCAAAACCGCAGTAAAAACAGCTGCTTGGTAGGTAACAATAAATAAGAATTCGGTACAGCCATTGTTCTTGGTAGGGCAGTATCTTAACCGTCGTATTCTTGGCATGGGACCCATTTGTATCGCAGTTCTGCCACTACGATGTTGCCCCATTGTCGCTTTGTGCTCATCATTAATTAGACAGGACTGGTGTGCCAAAAACAGTGATCAGTGAATGGACTGTGGAGATGAGGAGTTTGGTGGTATTCGGTGAGTTTGCCGAAATTAAACCTTCATTTTCTTCATTAATTCATTGCCTCTTTATCCATCTATTACAGATGATTTAGGCGGCGTCAGTCAGGTCACGCTACAGTTATTAAGATTTGAACACTTTCGTTCGTGACTAAATAAGCCTATATGTCATTTTCTTCATAAAATTACAATAAATATGGTCTTACTTAGTAAGTTTGCTTTGTAGATAAAATTAAGTATTAGGTACCTACTTACCTGAAAACTACGAGTAAGTAACAAATGTCTAAGGAAACATTCTTCTTGATTCCTCTTAGTGCACATGTAAGTACCTACAGTGATCTTTAAAAATATTTTATTACGATATTTATTTTCATGAAACTGTGAAGTTACCTCAACTTTGTTTCTTTACGAGTAAAGTTTATTTTATACTCGCCTCTTCAGTTGGTCTTCGCAGTTGGTCATGTGAACACTCATTGGAGTTCCTTGAACAATTAACCTCCGGACTAAAATAAATCTTTATACTTAGTTGACTGTACTTACTGGCAAAAAAATCACGTTTGTAGTTTGGGAACCCCCTTAAATATTTATTTACCATTTAATTCTGTTTTTTAGTACTTATTTGTTGTTATAGCGGCAAGAGAAATACATTTATTTTTTTTAAGATGAATGGGTCGGCTCTTGACCTCAGACTTATACAGGCAAGAGTGAGGTCTACGATGGAGCGAGCTTACCCAGAAGGTGCCTATTAACTCTCTTCTTAAAAACAATAGGGTCGTAGCTCAGCGGAAATACAGACGCTGGAAGCTGATTCCAATACATTGATGTATTTCTCTTGCCGCTATAACAACAATGAAAATTTCAACTGTCTAACCTTAGTTAGTAGTAGAGTTATTCTAAGCGCTTTACTAGGTAATAAACGTGGTATAAAGTTATTCCTCGGAATAAAATAGGAATAACCATACATTTTGACAGTTTACACTCAGGAATAACTTTATACCACGTTTATTAGTGAGGCCGTAAGTGTCTAACTATCACGGTTCATGAGATACAGCCTGGTGACAGGCGGACAGATAAACAGACAGCAAAGTTTTATGTAGTAAGTAATAGGGTTCCCGTTTTACCCTTTGGGTACGGAACCCTAAAAATCAACATTGTATAGCCCAACATCCTCATAAAAGAGCAACATCTTAGTTGCGAATTCGATACACCATTAAATGTCCTGTGGCTGAACAGTTCAAACTGAATCCCATAAAACTTATTTTATTTTACGTCCACGTTTCAAAACAAATAGCTTTCTGCTTCTGAAGAAATATGTGATGGCCAATGTGATCATTCAAAATAGCCGAAACCATCCATCTCCTAAGTGACAAGCCACTAGTTTTATGGCATTTATTTAAGGAACTACTGGTCATCTGTTATTTTACTAGACATTAACGCTGTGTTGGCATAAGTGTACGAAGATATTAAAAATCGGTAGGTTCTTACATTTCACAAGCACGTAAAACACTTGGCCTAAGTCTATATTGCAGAAGTTGATAGATAATCGTGACAAGTAAGAATTCCTGACGATTTTCCTTCACCGCTATGAAAATGTTTACTACTCGTATTTTTATTACTTAAGTGTACTTAAAAATCTGCATCCATATGCAGGACCGTTTGGGATTCAAACCCAAGACCTTCGAATTGAAAGTCCAGGCATCACCCCACTCGGCCAACACGACCACTCATTTACCCGTGTTGGACACAGGTAACCTATACGTAAAACCTAACCTAACCGAACCAAACAAAATGAATTATAAAAAATCAGATCAGTCTTTATTTGAACAAACTATACCTATTCAGCAAACAAATCAATACCTCCAATATTTGCTAGAGGGCTTTATCCGATGTCGGCTCAGAGTATGATCTCATTTATAGGTTGCGAGAATATTTTCCTTGCCTACCCAGTGAGCTATAAAAGTTGATGAATATATTTAATCACAGCGTGATGAAATTGCGCGTATTTGGCTTAGCGGGGTCTCAACACACCGTGGGGTCACTTCCGTTTTAGTCTTCTAAAGATCGGTGTAAACGATCTCTATAAAGTTTGTGTTTCATTACGCCTCTGGTCTGGAGAATGGTCCACAGGCTTAATTTTGGATGGAACATGGAATCGTAGAAAACTGGAAATTTTAGTAACCAACGACTTGAGCGGATTCACTTCATTCACACGGAGGACTTGCGGAGCGGAGCTCAGGTGGATTGTATTGTATCCATAACTTTACGTAAGCAATTGGTAGGTGCGGTAGAAAGCCATATTTGCTTTGATATCAAATTAACAATTTTAAAACCATGCGCATCTTTAACACCAATAGGTAACGATTAAATTCAATTTAGTCGACGAATGAATAAGTTGAAGTGTAGATTTATTTTTATGCCAAACAATGAAGGTATGTATAGTTATTAACGCGTAGGTCAATTTATTTTAGTTTAGGTATAACTTAGGTATTAACTGTTTCGCTGTTGTTTAGATAAACCTGTTACATCCCAAAAAGTTGTTCTCTAGTTTTGTTTTACTCACCTAACCCTTCACTGTCTAGCAAAGATGGTTTCTTGTAGGATTTTGTAAACAAAGGTAGTAGGTACCTACATCGCAGTTTTCGAAAAAAAAACAAACCTAATCTACTTCGAAAAGCTATTAAAAATTCTACAAACATTCCAAATATTCGAATTTATCAATCAATGAGCGCGGTCAAAATTCATTATCACAAAATGGAAAGTTTGCTATCCAATCACAACGAGAAGCAATAGAAGTGCGATACAAAACAAAACGACGTGGACTAAACAAGGGCAAAAAGGGGAGAAGATCAGTGAACTCGGATACCTTCAACACGGAGGAATTCCTTCAAAGCAATATTGTCTAAAAATATTGATTGTTTGTATTCGTGTGTTCGTTATTTGCAATTCAATGTAGACGTAGACTGGGAAGGTACTTTTAAATCATAGTTTGATCCCAAATAGGAGTGTATAGGTATTTTCAACAATAATTTCTTTGTGCTTGGAAATTTTACTTCCCAGTAAGTAATTTGTTCCACGCTCGCCCTACACGACGTCAGCCATAGCCCTAGATAATCTAGTCACTCTCTATAATCACTCAGTCAGTTGATTCTTGTTGCTACAAAAGTTTATGAATATATTTAATCACAGCGTGATGAAATTGCGCGTATTTGGCTTAGCGGGGTCTCAACACACCGTGGGGTCACTTCCGTTTTTTAGTCGTCTAAAGATCGGTGTAAACTATCTCTATAAAGTTTGTGTTTCATTACGCCTCTGGTCTAGAGAATGGTCCACAGGCTTAATTTTGGATGGAACATGGAATCGTAGAAAACTGTTCGATATAAATAATTCTAGTAGGTACCTAAGGCTACAAGGTAATTTAAATGTTTAGAAGGAAAATACAACTTCATAGGAACATTAGTTAGACTAGTTAGTTACTAAAAGAGGTAAGTACCTATAAAACTTTATTGTTCCAATGTGTTGCAACATTAGAGCTAGTAGGTATTATGTCCAGTGTAGAAACACTAGATTACTGACTAATACTAGCTAATAAACATGACAAAGCCCACAAAACCGAAACCTATCGATCGTAAAGTCATTGGATTCAATATTCATAACATCAGGTTAGCTATTTATCAATGTCAAGATAAAAAGGTATTTGGTAAAAGTGCCTGTTCAAACGAAAAAAATAATATCTGCCAATATTTTTAGATTTACTATTTTTGGTTGGTTATTTAATGTTAGGTGACTTAAAAGATTAGATGAAGGCGGAAGCCTACACCGAACAGTGAGATTGGTAGTGGATAATGACCAGGTATCCAGTTAAAAAAGTTTTAACATCAAAATCTTCTCTAAAAAAGGCTCTAAATGCCCTTATTCCGCTTATGCGGGGTCGGCACAACATGTTCTCTTCTTACACTCTCCCCTATCACTCGTCATCTCCGTATCCACTCCTTTCTTACCCATATCTTCTTTCACACAATCCATCCATCTTTTCTTTGGTCTACCTCTACTCACATATCCATCCACATCCATTTCCATCACCCTTTTAGTTACGTGACTTTCATCCCTCCGTATAACATGCCCATACCACGGTAACCTATTGCTCTTCAACTTTTCAGTCACCGGCGCTACTTTCAGACTTCTCCTAATATATTCATTCCTCACCTTGTCCATTCGCGTCACACCGTACATCCATCTCAACATTCGCATCTCTATCGCATGCACTCTTCTTTCATCCGTCGCTTTCGTAAATCATCAAAAACTTGACTATAAATATAAAATGTCGCTTAGAAACGTAAAACGTAAAAAACGTAATCATATTCACGACTGTATCCCAAGGTGCGGTAAACATTATCTCAGATCTTTTTATGTTACTTATTCCAGATCCTTTGAAGATGTCTAAGGGGGTAGTCAGAGGCATGTCGAAACACATATTTGATACATGTCCACATCTTGCAGAAGTTAGTATTCCATACGTGACAGGTTGCAAGCCCATCGCCGCCTATAAGAACACTAACTGGTTTCCTCACGATGTTTTTCTTCACCTAAACTATAAATTTTACGAAACGCAAAATCCATTGATACACGGCTGGGATTCGAACCCACAACCTTCGCATTGAAAGTTAAGGTACAACCCCATTCGGCCAACACGGCTTTTTTACGCTAAGGAACGAAACATCCATAAAAGTGACGCCCCACACATGACACACTTGAAATGTTAGAACCTTTTAGCGAAAATATAAAAGCACTATAAAAACTATAAACGAGGTCCAGATGGCAGTAACTTGACTGATGACCACCACTAAAGCCTTAGCCCTGCACTTTTAGTGCTGCACTCAATCTTTGAAAGGGTCAATAAACGAGTACCTATCTAGACTTTATGAAAATTTACTGATTTTCACTTCACAAAATTGAAGAAGAAGATGATGAGATGAGAGTCTGGTATAAGATATAGATGCACCCTCAACCCTCTGAGAGCCCGAAATGTTCACTAATTAGACTTTCATAAATTGCATATATCTAGGTACACTTTACAACGTGCATGAAGTCCTACCAATAAGATGATTTCAAGTGGCCCTCACTCAATGCACACCTTTGATAATAATGATCAAAGATGCACTCAAACCTTTGAGGAAAGAAACTAGGTCATTGACTCAAACCCACCTTGACAGTTCATGTCATAGGCTGGTTGGCTGACCCGACGTCCCTTATTACGCCAGTCCCGTGTGAGAGAGTATCCGCCACATTGATCCGCTTTTTGTCCCCTGATTACTGCCACACAAAAACACATGAGAACTGTCTCCATAGTATTCAGTTTGCAACACCATTGTCGAAGAAACCTGCTTATAATGACACGTCGACTACGGCTGAGAATGTAATAGGTAAATCTTTTTTATAATGGACTGAAGAGTGCTAAGTTCAATTCCCTCTTAGATAATTGTGTGTTTTGGGCGTTTTGTAAGTACAAAATACTTTTTTGTCATTATAGTGCTCTATCTGTGGCTCTACTAAGCACTTTCATGGGAAGGTAAAAGTCTATTCCCATATTTTCTTCTAAAGATCTGTCGTATTTTCGTCCAAATGATATTTTCAGATGAGTAGGTACCTACCTACCTACCTAATTGTACGTTTTGTCTATTTCCTAAAGCTATACCTAGTGTGTGTTGCTTGCACAATAACTTGTAATAATTCTGCTAAAATATAGATGCAGACTAATGCGTAGACATGACACACACGTAAGTAGACTGAAATGGGCACACCTAATGCGCTCATTTTCTTTTTTATGATTCTCGCAATCGTATAAGCGAAGGCCGATAAAGGCAAGACATTGAAGGTACACGCAGAGGTAAAGTACCTACCTCTTCATAAAATGTTTAGAGTTTGAAAGATAGGTACGTTACGTATCTACCTAAATGTAGAAAAGAGCATCAATAATCGATGCAAATGTGAGAAGGAGGCGGAAACAATTCTTTATCGCTCATGTTGAACGACAATTATGTGCCTAAAACGTATGTTCGAGGTATCCAATAAGTATAATATAAAACAATCTACCTACTTATGCTAGCGGCACTAGACCCTACTAGTACCGCTAATTTGTACGATCTTTGATCTAAAATGTATGCATCTAATGTCTCAATCAATCTGTGCTAATTAATGGCATTGGACACAGGATAAATAAAAATAAAAACTCAGGGGAGTCCCTAACATTACATAGGTAGGTAGGTATGTGGAAATTATCCTGACCTTCGTCAACGTGGCGTGGCTTTTTTCGGACAGGCATCAATGGAATTTTTATTTCGATAATTTTCGGTAGAAAACGGGTAAAGAAAAAAATGTACTTGGAGGAAACATGAATTAAAGTCAGCCCCACACAAATAATATTTGTCAATAATAATATTTATTTTTTATGTGGTAAGTAGGTACCTAATTGTTTTTTAATCTGATGGAACTCCTCCTAAATTAGCTACTGAAGCTACTAAGTATTACCTACCTAAATCTAAATTTTAGGTAGAAAAAAATGGACATTATTATGATTGGACATTATTATGAATGGTCATTTTTAGACCGTTTGTCATTTTTCATAATTGTACATTAGTCGTGCAAAGGACAAAATCTATAAAACTGTCGCTGTCTCTATCCTAACTTGGTTTGCATAAGTTTTTTCTACTTCCAGTGTCCCTGATGACATGGGCAGGTGCTCAGAACGGCAGAAGACCTCAGGAGCACAGCGGCCGAGGCTGGGACATCCGGCTCGCGGTACCTGGGGAGCCAGGCAGTGACTACCCCACGCTGGGAAACATACCTAGAACCCATTTCTCATGTGCTGGGAAGGAGCCAGGTAATATTTTGTTCCTATTTGGACCTTTCTTGAGACCCGCTAGAGAATGAATCACCGAAAAGAGCTCGTGTTTGTTGCCCTGGTTCGCCACTCGGGAAATCATCTAGTTCTTAATGTATAGGTATTTGTCTCTGTTACAGGATACTACGCCGATGTGGAAGCTGGCTGTCAAGTCTTCAGAGTATGCACCGTAGGATCCACCTACGGCTTCCAATCCTTCCTCTGCCCCAACGGAACTCTCTTCAACCAGGATGTATTTGTTTGTGACTGGTGGATGAACGTCAAGTGCAGACCAGCAGAACGACTGACTGCTGGCAACTTTGACAAGTTTGGAAATCTTAGACTTGGACCGCAGCTTATGAAGGATATAAAGAAGATGCTCACGCACACCATGAGAAACCCTTACGACAAGAATGCGATGAAGAGCAATCTCGTAGTGATGCAGGATTACAAGCCCCCTCCTGGGCAACTATTTCCAAACGGTGCTCTTATAGCAGGCCCTGAACGTGCACCCAACAACGTGTATGTCCCCGCAAAGCAATTACAACAGCCGAACTATAATCCCAATTATCAATTTAGCGATAGCTCCTATGCCGCGTCGACACCTGATACAAAATACATTCCGGCAGGCTTTACCAATCAAGTTCAGAATGCAGATGCTGAAGTTTTTCAAAGGCAAAGGGCACAGAGTGCACAGTATCTACAAGGCAATATAATTCAGACCACACCAAATACAGACGCAAGCAACTTTTTAAATGGTCGCAATCAGCAATTTATACAGCAGAACTTAAGACAAAACACCAATAGCTTACAACCAAATCATAATTACAACCAAGCACAATACACCCAAAAAAACAACGCAGGAAATACTTTTACAACCAGCGCATACCATTATCAGCAAGGACAATCGAACCGTCAACAAGCTCAATACACAGACATTAGGAAACCCACACAATTCAATAGTGGGAAACAGAATCAGATTGTTTCATACGCAAAGCAACAGTATAATGAGGATAAACAGCCATACACATACAGAGAACCCAATCCAACTCTTTCTAGCGAATTATACGTTGGTAAAGAGTTGAAACAAAATTTGGTAAGTGAACCCGTACCCTCTACCGTGATAACAAAAACACTAACCTACAGCAAACTCATCCAAGAGCCGAAACCGGGAAGACCAAAGTCACGAATAACTGTAAAGACATGGATAGTAAAACCTAAATCCGGTAGATTAATCGCAGAACCCACTCCTTACACATACAATAGACCCGCTCAGACTCCAGCTGAAAGACTTGTGGAAGAGTCATCTGCTTATGTTTATACACGGCCTACCTCTCCCCCTCAAACGGCAAGGTTAGTTACAGATGAAGGTCCCAAGCCGTATGTTTATAACCGTCCCACCACACCACCTCAAGTAGAACGACTAGTGACAGATGATGACCCAAAACCATACGTCTACAATCGTCCCACAACAGTTAGACCATCTAGAATAGTAGACGACGATGAGCCTCAGCCATATGTATATAATAGGCCAACTCCTGCAGCTAAACAAGTTGCAACTAGAAGGGACCCTCCTACTCGTGCTTACATTCCACCAGCAACGCAACCAACGCGACTACAAACTCAAGCAGCTCGATTAAATTTACCACAATCTGTCCCACCAACACAGTCATCAAGGAACATCATACCCACCACATTCAAACCTTCATCGCGGCTTTATTTGCCACCTCCTCCGCCCGAAAGCGCGCCAATTGTTTCCAAACAATACTTAGCGCCACTTCAACAAGATCCATACCAGCAAAGCGCTCAGCTCAGAGCAGCGCCTTCTTCTCCTAGTCCCGTACATTCAACTCTGAATGAAAACAGCAACATCAATGACAACCTCTCGTACAGAGTCATAAAACAACCCGCTAACACAAGCGGCAGAAATCTAACATTCACTGATATTCTGACGAAAGAAAAGCTAGATCTAACTGTAAACGATATCGTAAGAGACACTGGTAACATTTTGCAAACAGCAGCTCCTCCCCAATTCGGTCAATACGTTCAAGAAAAGAACACAAACGAACCAGATCCAAACTATTTACCTATTGAAGATGAAAGTGGAGAAGATCTTACTTCACAAGCTCCTTCATCTACGTCAGCCTCAAAAAGTGCACGGTTAAAAGCACTTCCATCTAGGAACCTTGAACCTCCTGTAGAAAGCTTCAATAATCCACAAACTAACCAAATTTCAAATTTACCGTTTTACAAGGAGTCTGGTGTGCCTAACACAATAGAACGAACAGTTTCACTAAAAATTACGCTGCCTGAAAGAGTAGCATCCTACATTTTCAGAGGCGGTAACGAAACCGACTATAATAACTTGGAAATTCTTAACACTGGCAGTAGTAACTACTTGGTTTTGTCTAACAATATGCTACAGCAAGGAGGTAATTTTATACCAATCGGAAAACTTTCCGAAAATAAAAACTCTAACGTTTCTAATTCACAGGCTTTGGTGTTTTCAATTTTGGCTGACTCCCTTAATGCAGCGAAAAAATACAGCAACATTGTAAAGCAAGATGCTTTAACATCAACACCCACTCAAGCAGCCCAAACTCAGAACTTCAATAATGAAGACCTCTCACACATTGCCAATAAGATATCGCAGCTGACATCCTCACAATACTCTAACAACAACATCCAATCTCCAAACACAGCCGCACGAATTCAAACAACGACCAGTGCTTCAAGCCAACCCAATCAGTTTGCAGGCAACGCCAAGTACACAAACAATGATCCAAATGCCAGCCATCCAGAACAATCAGCTCAATACAACATCGCACCGTCTCTACAAACACAACAGCTTTACTCATCACCCTATCAAACAGACAATAATATCAATGCCAATTTGTTAGACTCCGACCAAAACGCAATATACAGCGGTCAGTTGTACCAATTACCGGTCCCTGAAGTAACCAGCCAGATTTATAACAGACCGCAATCAGGAAACCTTGTCCAAACAACCCTCCGACAACAGAAGCAAATTAATAGCTCCCCGCAAGCAACGAATCAAAATAACAACTTGCCAAACCACAATAACTTGATAAAACAATCTAGCACGGAAGTTGAAATAGTCCAATCGAAAACTTTACCGCTCACTCCAGCTAAGCTTCAATTGGCGCCGACTAATGACCCCGAATCGTTCTACAGCCAAGAGAGTTTGAATAGCTTGCTAAATAGCGCTAACGGAATATCAGCACAACTGCAAGATAAAATCGTAGGAATCATACCCCACCCTCTCGAAGACGACAAGCTCGTGACGTACGAGAAGGACCAATCTTACTACTTGTACACGAAGTTCGAAAACAATGGACAAAGCGCCCCGGCAACCACTTCGGCAAACAATATTGGTCAGCAGACAAAGTCTACTCGAGGGAACGTTCCCAACGTTATAACGTTCCAATTCGTGCCGTCTGTGAGTTATCAACTCGAAGATGAGAAAGAACAACAGAAATTATTGAACACATTTCAGATCGATGAGTTCGGTGCGCCCCGGGATGCAGTCAAGGCTAATTTGGTTCAGGAAACAAACCAGCGAGCTACAATGGTATCCAATGTTGACTTTACCGTAGAGCACCCTACAGCAAGTGTGAACAAAGTGAGCGCATTATACAAAGGACCTTCGTCATATTCAGCTCCGCAAGGGTCTATAGGGAACTTGCTTCGGCAAACGCTTCTAACAAATAATTTTAGTTCTAGGCTAGAACAGCTAGACGGCAAATCGAACAATGGAAATGGTTATCCAAAGACGGCACCCACCCGAAGGTTTGCATTCTAGAAACCGTCAACAGAAATATTTGCCTTGATAACTTTGAAATGAGACAATTTTCAGTAGGTAGGTAAATACTTACCTATTTTTTTTTCAAAGGTTGGTAATTTATTGTCTCGGTGCATGCAGGGTTAGAATAATTTAACCTGTCTGTACAATTAGGTAGGTATTTTTTATATGCCTACATAACTCCCTACCTAGGTACTGTTTTACTTTCCACGAGTAGGTAGGTAAGTAGGTACCTACTCTTATTACACCCTGTACCTACCTACACCTTAAAAATTGTTAAGGTGCTTTCTGGTAAGATCGGACTATTTTTGAGAAAACCTAAAGAGTCTTAGAAAATATTTTATTGTATCGCCTCTAGTGACTCTTTTACAACGCCATAGCAATCAAACTGTTGCAAAAATACAGAGGTTTCATTTCTTATTTGTAATGTTTAGATAAACACAACGGTTGATGTTTTATGAATTATCAAACAGAGCAAAATTTTTCAGAATGGCAAGTAAAAGATCGGACCGTGTTAAGGTAAGACCGGACTACCTTATAAAATCACCTCTGTAACAGCTAGAATAAGCTCTATCACAGGAAAATATTCGGACTTACCTAATAAAAAACATAGTACAAATTGTTATTGAATTGGTTTTCAAATTTAAGTTTTAGCGAAGATTTAATACATTTTTTTACTCCAAATGTCCGATCTTACCCCGCATGCTTCAAACATAGATTTTTGTGTGTCTCAAACTTTTACATCTAAAGGCTCATTAGACTCATAATTACAGCAGGCAGACAATTAACAAAATAAAAGTCAGTTTTCTGAGTTGAAACTTGCATTTTCAAGCTCTAATAATAACAAAACAATTATTATCAATCAACTTTATTCATTATAAGCTTAAATTTTAATCTACAAACAAATAAGCAAAAAATCAAAAAACTTTATGTAAAGTTGAACATAACTAAATACCTACTGTTTAATAGGACGAACATTTCAGTCTGTAGGTGGGCACTTTACTCTTAAATTATTTTTTTTATTTAGCCTATACTGTCCCACTGCTGGGCAAGGGTCTCCCCCAATTATTTCCAACCATCTCTCTCCTTTGATAGGTTCCACCACCCACTATCGAAGGAGTCGAGGTCGTATCTCCAGCGTTTCCTTGGCCGTCCGCGGCGTTGTCTCCAGGGTGTTAAGATGTTTGCCCATTTTTCGCTGTGCATGCGGCTTACGTGCCCTGCCCAGTCCCACTTCAACTTGACTGTTTTGCGCCCTACGTCGACAATACGAGTCGTTGAACGCAGCGTGGTATTCCAAAGTCGGTCAATCCACTTAAATTATTATTAAGTAATATAAATATGCAGTATTATAGCACGTTCTGTCAACAAATCTTAATACTTACGTATTTTATACAATCCAGAACAAACAAGAAATCAATAACAATCAACAACTAAACATAACAAATACTTCTTTAAGTAAAAACAAAAAAGAAAGTACTTTTACAACATTATTAGTAAAACAAGTTACATTTTAAACATCATAAATTTAGGTAACTTTGATAACTTACTTACTTGTAGGCGAAAACAGCCAAGACATCCGTACAAAAGCTTGCGAAAGTGAGACGTTTGATACAGACAAATCAAATATTGAAAGTAAAATAAAAAGCATGTAAAGTAAAAAGTTTGAGAAACACTTTAAAGTGAAAGACCGGCGGATTATGTCCGATCTTAACCTACGAGGTTAAAGATCGGATCTTTGTCTACAAACGTCGTAGACATGATTGTATAGTACTAATCAATTAGTCTTACATCGCAAATGGTAATAAAACAGCAAAACTTCAAAAATAAACAAAAATTACCTACCAAATTGCTCACAGAACGTTTCAGGTGGAAGATCGGATCATGTCTTTTTCCACTTTTGGTACATCCTTTTTTTGAACGACAATAGCACACGTTCTGCTGGGCATAGCGTAAAAAGCAGACTGTAGGGAGGGGCACAACAAAATGGCGCGTACGGTGATGTTGCCATCATTTAAAAATATTTCTGAATTTAGTAGTTACATGACTTATCCGGACTTACTACTTGTCCGGTCTTACCAGAAAGCACCTTAGATATATTATACCTACATAGGTACTTAGTAATAGTAAATAAATAGTGGTACCTAATAGCATGGACGAAGAAAACTAATAGGTAAGTAACAAAGTATTTTCTAATGACTGTTTATATAAAGCTTTACCTAGATAGGTACTTATGTAATTTTTGATGCAACCTACTAGGTACCCAATGTAGGTACGTACCTACCTATCTACTTACTAATTAGGCTACCTACTGTTATTTAATCTAAGCGTAAGTTTGTACCTACCTATTAACTTAATTTTCAGAAAATTGTGTAAGAAACTTTTGCAATATATAATACTCAAAAACTACCTACTTGTATTGCATTTCATCAAAATAGCTTATTTAGTAAGTAATACCAAGTAGGTAATACTAATACGGTAATACTGATACCTACACCTACCTTCCTACCTAGCATGCAGGAAGGAAACGCTAATCGACTAGCATGATAAATGGAATAGGTACTTACCCCCTATGTACCAACAAACTATTAGATGCTAAAGCTAGTACCTGAGCTAATACTACAGAATTTTAGGTATTCTAGTTGAAGTCTGTCAGAGGAATCTAATTTCAAAATAAAGAGGCTAGAGGCCATAGTGTTCTGTGCTAAGAAGTAAAGAGGTTCTATTAGCGTCGCGCATCAAAATAGCTTAGGGTAAGTACTAGGGGGTATTTTAGTGAAACCAAGAAGTGAAGTGAGAGAGAAGAAGAAGAAGACTGAGCCAAGATGTTACTGATTGGGCGGTATAGTCGCTCAGCGACAAAGCCCTTTAATTTTTGTTCATATAAATAAATAAATAAGTATCGCCACGTATCGACTTAACTAGTAACGCCATCTTGTGCCGAGTAGACTCAGCTTCATGGGGATGGCGCGTAACGCGCCAGCTACCAGGTTTAAACTCTGGGTTTTGTTGTTTGGCCAGTATTACTTTTCTATTACTTTTACTAGATGGCGCTAAAAACAAGTTTCCACGAAACAGTCAGGAGAAATGAGTTTTCTCCTGATTATGACAGAAAATTAATAATTATACCATATATATAGGAAAGGTACCATGCTAAATCTATGAATTATACTGAATCTAAACCATATATATAGGAAAAAGGTACCATGCTAAATCTATGATCTAAACCTTAGAATAGAATCTCAATCAAGAATAGATATTTTTAGACTATTGTCTCTGTTTCCTTCCTCAGAAAAAAATCCTCCGCAAGCTATGGCGCAAAAATTCAAACTGCTGTCAAAAATTTAAAACAAAACAAGGACTTTGTTTGTTGTCATGGCGCCAGCTGATTTGAAAATATTTATTTTCAATTCGTGAAATCATGCTCATTTCCCTAGTTATTCATCAATCTACGGGTATTTAGCGAGCATAGTAATATCGTGTCTATGTTATTACGTTCTAAGATAATACCTTTTTGTCTGTGATAATACGAATCTTCCGTAAGGAAAGTGCATCGGATAATCGAAATGAGAAGTTTCCGTATTAGATAGACCTAAAATCTTGGTAAGTAGTCCTAGTGATGATCTCCACGAACTACATACCCATAGAAAATCTATGATGAGTGAGACATCATACATACCAAAGCTCGTCACCTAGAAGTTGGTATCGGTAGGTTAGGTAGGTAGGTTAGGTACTACTACACTTTTGGATGATCATAGCATACAGTTCGCCCAACGGATCTAGACATTCGTGAAGTTAGCCGTTTGTCTGCGCAGTGAACGCTTTTTCGTACAAAATTGTGTTCTGCGCAGACAAACGGCTAATTTCACGAATGCCTAGATCCGTTGGGTGAACTGTACCTTTATGAGTACGTACCCACTGCAAGATAAAACCATAAGAAGTACATACAGACTTGTTTCTAATTGTTATGAGATCCTTAGGCCACCTTCCTAGTGATTCAAACTTCAGCGGAATGCATTGGAGTGGAAATAGGTCAGATGTTTAACTGACCTCAACCAATCACAGTGCAAGAAACGTCAGTTTTGGATCAATTCCTGCACTATGATTGGTTGCTACCGGTTGAACAGCTAACCGATTCCAACCCGGAAGCACTCCGCTGAAGTCTGAACACATAATTATTTAGATTAAAATTTATCTAAATTCTCTAGTCATTGACAAGACGGCCTAGACACCTGTTGAGTGAAGTTTCTTGCATGCTTCAATTTATAGTTTCAGAAAATGGAGTTTGATACTGCCTCTTTGGTAGATGAGCCAGAGGCAGAATTAGACTTGCACAATGATCCTCGAGTTCTCTGGTTCAAAGACCGGATCCTATCCTTCATCGGCATGGATGATGAAGAGCTGTTTTACAATATGCTCGATGAAGGGGATGCTAGACACAAGTTTACAAAATTTGTGACTGCTCGTCTGCTGCCGAATGAACTGTCTCTGGATAAGAGGACCTTCTATGTTGCGAAGATTATTGTGGATAAACTTATTCATGAGGATAAAGAGTTCACTGAATGGAGTGAGTAGTTCATTCAATTTATTAATCTTTAATTAATGGGTAGGTAGGTAGTCTGTACCTAACCTTAATGTACAGTCAGCAACAAAAGTCGATTTAAAATTATATTTTTTTAAACACCTATTCTTTTAAATATTATGTTCAATGCTAAAAAAAATGAACTTTGTCTGAGGAAATACATGTATGGTCTGAGACTCCATCTTCAAATATTTGTCAAAATGTTACGGATTTCGGAAATATTTAGATTCGGAACACATCAAATTTTAATGTTATTCGACTTTCGTTGCTGGCTGTATATGAGTAGTGGGTATAGCCCAAATTGTCCCTTGTATAGCCGGATAGTATTTAATGATGTTGATTTTATTAAGCTCCTTCCGATTGTAGTTTAGAAATAATTTAAGAAAGTAAGTTTTGCTTGATATAAATGAACTACCTAGCTATAATAGGTAGTACCTACATCTTATTTTGAAGCACTGTAAGATGAATTTTATTGCGCCATGCCTCACCGCAATGGTTCAATATGTTTAAAGGTCCTCAATTTTGTAACTCTCAAACAACTCAAACTTTGTACCTACCTACTTACAGTACAACTAGATTAATAATCAACTAGACTCTAGTTGATTATTAATCTAGTTATTACGAAATCACCCGAAGCTCTAGTTACTAGAGCTTCGGGTGATTTCGTATTTCTCTATTTCCGAATACATCAAGAACACAAGGTGGTAACTTCTAAAAAAAAACTATACGAGGAAAGGTAAAGGGCTATAACTACTTACTTGAAGTCGATTGGATGTATTCGGAAATAGAGAGAAATACGAAACCGCCCGAAGCTCTATTTGTACTGTATGTTATTGTAAACGAGAACGTAGTATTTAAACAAACCTAATATGGGCTTAGAAACACTACCTACTAACATAAGATCGTTAACTGCTCTGAGAAATAAAATATCTATCTATCAATTGACGACCTCTGTGGCGCAGTGGGCGAAGGTCCGCCTGCGACGCAGAAGGTTGCGAGTTCGATCCCCGCTGCGGGACAAATGTTTGTATGATCTACAGATATTCGTCCCGGGTCTGGGTGTTTCTATGTATAATATGTATGTATTTACAAAGAAAAAGTATATAAGTAGTATAACAGTCATCTAGTCCCCATAACACAAGCTCTGCTTACTTTGGGGCTAGATGATGCTGTGTGAAAAGTCCAGCATTATTTATCAATTTTTATTTATCAATTCTTTCTTCTCTTTCAGGAATTATCCCCCCTCCGCCGCCGCCGCCCCCTCCGCCTCCTAAGAAGAAGAAAGGTAAAAAAGCAAAGGAACCTCCTCCCCCCGAGCCAGAAGAAGAACCCATGAAGGATAAGAAAAGCATGAAGAGCATGAAAAGCATGAAGAGCATGAAAAGTATGAAGAGTATGAAAAGCATGAAGAGCATGAAAGGCATGTTCTTGTAAAGAATTTAATTCTAATCATATATTTTTTGTTTTTGCTTACATGGAAAAGGAAGGGACTGTAAGTATTTTTTTTATCCCAGTATCTGTTACTTTGTGTAACTTTTATCAGTAACTAGCTGACCCGCGCAACTTCGTCTGCGCATAAGTGTTACCTAAAGTTTATTTTAATTTCGAATGTATTGACGAGTGGAAATATACATGTTTCATGTTTATCATTAATTTAAAAATCATTTACCATGCAAAATGAGAAAAAAACAAAAAAATCTGCAATGCAAGAACATAGCAAAAAGTGGCGGTCACCCATCATCTTTATGACCTCGCCCAGGGTCGCTGAACTTTTTTCCCCATACAAACTTGCAACCCTTATTTTCACGCCCCCTTATAAATATTTAAAGAAAAAAGTAGCCTATGTCCGTCCCTGGGGCATAATCTTTACCCATGCCAAATTTCAGCTCAATCTGTTCAGCGGTTTGGGCGTGAAAGCGAAAAACAAACAGACAGACAGACAGACAGAGTTACTTTCAGATTTATAATATTAGTATGGATTGGCCCTTACATATATGGCACTGTGCTTTTCCTTACTACCAGTAAGTGGCAGGGAACGCGTTAAAGGTTTTTTTTAGATTTCATATTGGTCCTGCCACGTTTTTCATAATTGTTTAATACATATAATTAATACCTCGGTCTAGGATGTAAGAATTAATTTTTTTTTTTGTTTTCCAGCTATTGAACCTGAACCGGAGGAAGGTAATTGCTTATATTATTATTTAGTTCATGAATTCGATGTGGAGCATTTGATGGCAAACATGGTCTGGTCACGTTAATAACAATTCCTTTTGTTCTAAAGACTTGGAGATTGAAGGTGCTGTGGCCGGCGTAGACGTGGCTGAAAGTGAGGATGAGATGAAAGCAGCCAGCGAACTTCACGTTGAGGAAGAGGAGCTGCCTGTGGTTGCTGAAAACCTGTACTCTTTTCCACCACGTGAGAGATTTCATCTGTATAGCCTAGTCAATAAGGCTTGTAATTAAATGGTGTTTTTGCCGTTGATTTGACAATCTCGGTGGCTTAATGGATGAAAACCAGCTACGCAGAAAGCGGGTTCGATTCCCACCGCGGGATGCATATGTTTGTATGATCTCTAAATACATATATTTAAAAAAGAATTGTCTAATAAGGTACCCAACTGACGATTTGTAGAGTCATAGCCCAAGTATTATATGACATGACGATTTTCAGTAATCTGGATGTTTTCTTCTTAAATAATAATAATAATGCTGGACATTTTCACACAGCATCATCTAGCCCCAAACTAAGCAAAGCTTGTACTATGGGAACCAGATAAATGATATACTACTTATATACTTTTTGTTTGTAAATACATACATTATTATACATAGAAACACCCAGACCCGAGACAAATCTGTATGTCATACAAACATTTGTCCCGCGGCGGGGATCGAACCCGAAACCTTCTGCGTCGCAAGCGGACCTTCGCCCACTGCGCCACAGAGGTCGACAAGTTCTGCTTCTGACAATTTTTTTTTATGATGATTGGTTCGGCTCTTGACCTCGAACACACAGATAAGAATGAGGTCTTATTTTAAGGCAGTAGGGTTTAAAGTTGATTGGTATTTCAGCACCAGAAGACCTGGATCCTGATGTGGATGGAACTCTGGAGTTCTATACAGTTATCGTAAGAGCTGTTTTCATTAATAAAAACTATCTAGACTTACTGAATTGTGATAATTTATTAAAATTTCAAGTATTTTCCTTGACTCTATTCAAAAACCAAAACTGCCAATGTAGAGCCTAGTTATATGGATGCTGGAAAGTCGAGCTCTAATCCCACTCATATAATAAAGCTGAAAGTTTGTGAGTTTGTTTAGATATTTGGATGTTTGTGTAAGGATCAGGCTCAAATGAAACAGTTAACAATGAAATTTGGTAAGGTAAAAGGTATAACTCCAGAATAGCATATAGGCTACTTTTTATCCCGAAAAACGTTCCTGAAAACCAAATAATATGTAAAAGGACAACGGGAATATTGCATAAAAACTTTAGCAGTACTCTGTTTGACACAATGACCACTGCTCTAAAGTTGCCATGACAACCAATAACTTTTGACTTTTCAAAATGGCGATGTCATTTCTTTCTACTATGCTTTGAACTATTTTAAAGACAGCAAATCCAAAAATGAATTCAGTGTTTTCATGGGTTGGATTGGAACAAGGTAGTTCCATCTCTAAAGTTTGTATGACGAAACAATGCGCAGACGACGTCGCGCCCGGGTCCACTAGTCATCATTATATTTTATCTTTTAGGTATCAGTACCACGTATTATCCAGTACCCAAAACTTATCCCAGTATTCGGTTCATTCACACCTCAAGTGACACATCGCAACCGTCGCTACATTTACTTCGTCAGACAGACTCAAGACGAGCTGCCATTGGCCGACACCCCGGCTAACACTAGGCTCATGATGGCCCAGTATGTACTCACTGGGATGACATCTGGCAAGGTTCTGATGAGTCTTGGCTTGCAGTTGAAGGAGGTGAGTTGAATTATAAATCAAAAGCTTTAGTTAGATCTTCATAGGTAAATATTTTAAATCGACAACGGAACTTAGACTTAGGCCTTTACGTCTACGAGTATACTAGATGATTTATACAGCGTCAGGAGGCAACCTATGCCTACACTCAACGGGACGCTGTAGTGCCTGAGACATTGTTTGAGATGGAATAGGCTTGCCCAGCACCTAAACCATTCTCTCAGCTTAATCAGCCTGGCCTACAGGAAAGACGACATCAATACGTGTGGAGCTGACTAAGCTGCGGGTTTCCTCAAGATGTTTTCCTTCACCGTTAAGAGCTCGTATTAAAGCGCATATAAATTTTTACGAAACGAAAAATTCATTGATGCACGGCCGGGATTCGAACCCACGACCCTCGGATTGAAAGTCGAGGCACAACCCCATTCGGCCAACACAGCTGTCGACAACGTTTAAGTAGTTGTAGAAGTTTAAGAATAAGTATCAATGTGCTTCTAAAGTATTTCTTTCTTGGCGCAGAGTATAAATCAAGAAATTGAGATTGCATTTAAGCTAAGTTGCTTACCTAATTTAATTTCATAGAGACCTTCTACATTTTCACTATTTTTAACCCCCGACACAAAAAGAGGGGTGTTATAAGTTTAACGTGCGTGTCTGTGGTATCGTAGCTCCTAAACGTATGAACCTATTTTCGTTTAGTTTTTTTTTTGTGTCATAGATAATTTTATCTCGAGTGTTCTTAGCCATGTTTCATGAAAATCTGTACAGCTGTTTGAAGATCATCACATCAGCTCTTTTCTAGTTGATGAGGGGATCTGACAAACTTCCTTACGTCAATTTTTATAGAAGTGGCGGGGGTTTTTAGTAGCAGGGTCTACGGGCTTGTGTATTTACCACATCAAATCAAAGATGGCGCTGCGGAATCCAATATGGCGGCGACAAGTTAATCTTTTGAAAACGATTGTTTTTCTTTGTGTTTGCAGGCATTCATACCCCTATTTAAGAAACAGTTCCGTGAGGTGACGGCGATGGGCGGCGGTGAGAGCCATACTACGCTATCGCGACAGATATCTTACGCGGGCGCGCATCATCAAATGGACGAGACCGCTTCTCAGGTAAACTTCAGTCAAAACATACGAATCACCTAGTTTTAAGACGTTTCAAAGTGATCCCAGCGGTCCTACTGAATAAATAATTTTTGACTTTGACTAACTAACTTGTAAACGAGCTTCTGCTCACGGCTTTGCCTACGAGGTACCTGCATAAGTAGCTTTTCTTGCGTGGTCGATACTCATCATTCCCTTGCCCGTATCCCACGCTAAGTGGGGTCGGCACAACATGTATTTTTCCTCCATTCACTCCTATCACTCGACAAATCTGTATCCACTCCTTTCGCATTCATATCATCTCTCACACAATCCAACCACTTCTTTTTCGGCCTTCCTCTACTTCTCTACTCTCTCTTCTTCTTCCTTGCGCGGTCGATACTACAGGCCAGGAAATATCTGAAAGGGTAGTCAAAGGCAATGTATTTATTCCAAATACCTTTTTGGCACATGCGTTTTGCAGATGTTAGTGAAACATCGTGAAGAAACCGGCATGTCGTTTAACCTAAAAAGTTCGAAAACATTTGTCAAGTGCACGAAAGGAGCCTCTTTGAGGTGCACTTATAATCCTTTCACCACACTGGTTAGTAAGAACTGGTGACACGATAAGAATAATTCAGACGTGACGGAGGTTAAGGGCCAGTTTAACCAAAGTCAAGTTTAACAGCTGGTTAATAAATCGGCCGTTAGCCGTTTGTCAGCGCAGTGAACGCTTTTTCATACAAAATTGTGTTCTGCGCAGAAAAACGGCTCTCTGTCACTCTCGGATTTTTGGTTGTTCATTTTTAATTTTCTACGATGTCAACTGCTAGTTAGAGAGCATGATGGAGCACAAAGCAATCGTAACAGTCTGTTAAATATTTAATGCGTTGTTATTCCTCTCTAAATTTGATGTCAAATTAACTAACGCTCTGTTAGACAAAGTTTGGTGAAACTAGCCCTAAATCTCAGTCGCCGCTAACAAAAGTTTGAAGTGGTTTATTTATTACTACCCACTGCTGGGTGTAGGCCTCCTATCTAACACGCCACTCCTCACGGTCCCTTGCCATCCTCATCCATTGTCTTCCTACAACACTGACTATGTCGTCTGACCAACGGGCTGGTGGTCTGCCTCGTGATCGAAGTGCGTCTCTTGGCCACCATTTTGTCACTGCCTTTGTCCACCGGCCGTCATCTCCATAATGTATTGTATTATTCTAGGTGAACTACCTTAGACCTTCTGACTATCGACGGATGTCTAACATTGCTAGAGGAGAAAATGCAGAGAGAAGGTACTTTATACTATACTTTAATTAATACTCTTATTATAATATATTATAATACTTTATGATCCTTAAAGTTTCCTTCCATAAACTAATTCTTAGACATCTAAAAACATCCGAAATATTAATTATAAATATTTTTTTATTTATGTGCAATTGTCATTCATTCATTCATTCATTCATTCATTCATATTTAAATCTTAAAGTGTTTGATCCCGTTGATTGAAATAAATGAATTGAATTGAATTTAAATGGATAACTGCGAAAACATTCTGATTTTGATTCTGAATCTTTAAAATTAATTAGAAAACATGTTTCTATAGAATGAAGAATATGAGGTCGGATTCTCAAACATCAGTGCAGAAGCCGACAACTAGGGGATATAGCTCTGCTGCTGGTGTGGTAAGTTTTAATAAGAAAAATGGCAGTATCTCGTAATTCGATCTCATATCGAACCTAAGTGAGACCACTGGTGGCCTAGTGGTAGAAAAATTATAAAAATTAGATCGCACTATCGCTGCGTTTTGGGCTGTGTAACATATAAACTCGCTAATCTTCTAATTTTTAGCTTTATAATATTAGTATGGATAGTATGGATCTTGTAATAACATATATGTAAAACTAAAAACTTGTTATTTGTTTAGGGCTCATTTGCGGGTTTTGATAACGAGCCGTTACAAACGGATAAACAGAAGTCCACAGCAGATGAAGTCACGAAGGATATTGACGATCTTGTTGGCATTGTAGACTGGTATGTAAACCTCTGAATAATATAGAGAATAAGAATAAGAATTACTTTATTCTTAGTTTCTTAAAAATATAGTAACGATGGTGTAGGTATTAGCTCCAGGTTAGCACAAAAATGTGAGGTACCTACTTAGTCCAAAGGATAAATACTACCCCCCTTACTAATAAACTTGACATAAAGGTATGTCATGCATAACCTATGAATAACCATACAAATTTAGGCCCATACTAATAAACGTGGTGTAAAGTTATTCCTCGGAATAAACTAAAAATATCCATACATTTTGACAGTTTACACTCAGGAATAACTTTATACCACGTTTATTAGTAAGGCCGTTTTAGTTTATGCATGACATAACTTTATGTCAAGTTTATTAGTAAGGGCCTACATAAGTAAGTACTAGATGCTACATAAGTTAGTACTACATAAAACTACACACTTACCTACGAAATAGCGTCAAACTCAGCATAATTGTTATAATAGCCATTGACTACTACAAGGCTGGTCTTCCGTTGGAACCACGGCGAGGACGTCACGTATTTGACGAGACACAACATTTATAACAAGACTTACTGAATAATGTAAGTGAACTAAAGTTTCATGAGCAGACAAATAAATGCTTATACACATAATAAAATAATACTAGGACAGGAAACAATTACTCACAACATAAAAAATTAAATTAAATTAAACTAACAGTAAATGGAACGTTAAAATAACAGATAGAGATGCCAGTTTAAAAATGACTTCTCAAAGAACGACAGTTTAAGTCATCTTGATGATTTATAGCGTCAGCAGGCAAACTACACCGTGTCGAAAAGCAGCGGTGTTCTAGTAGCAACGGCCCTTTCGATGTGAAGGTTGTGGGTTCGAATCCGTGCACTATTCAGTACTTTCAAACAGCGAAAGAAAAGGAATCACCATGTGGAAGGAAAACGGCATGTCGTTTAAACTCGAAAATATGTGACAATTCTTGACTTGACTTGACACAAATGAAAAAAAGAGCTGTTACACTGTAACCTACCAGGCCTATTCGTCATTTTTTTGTATCCCTAGGTACAGTACGCACAACCAATTTAGCCTTTAGCTCTCCGAAGTTAGGTGCAATAAATGATTGCGCAGGTTTGCACATGTATTACATTGCGTGTGTAGATTAGGCGAGATGGACGATGCAACAAACCAAGCGAACGAGGCAGCTACACAACGCTGTCTTCGTCTTTTAGGCGTCATCAAAAATGGGTTCTGCGCAGCTACTTTGGAGAGCTAAAGATTAAATAAATAATGTTTTTATTGAACAGGAATATTTAAGACGGTAATGGTCTCCAAACTAGAATTAAAGAAAAGATTGGTTGTGCGTACCTATGTAATTTTTTTTTAAGATAAAGATAAAGATCATTTATTTGCCTAAATATGTGTAGGTAAGTAAGATGTTTACATTTTAGGTAAGAGTAAGTAAGTAACAACATGTTTTACCGATTTAGGTGTGCAAACCGAGAGAATAGCGTGCTTTAGTGTCTTAAATCAAATTTAAATGTTAAGAATAATGCCAAAAAATAATCATGTTAGTCAAATTACCTATCTCATTTAACAATAGAAAATTAATAATAAGAAGAAAAGAATAATAATAAAATTAATAATAATAAGAATTTTGTTTTGTTATATTTTCTCTTCCTCAGGACAATAGAACATATCGAAGGAGAGATTCATCTTCCAATGCCGAACATTCCCTCGCTTACCGAAGAACATCACGGAAGAGTGGACTTCACAGATCCTGAGCAACTGGCACAGTTAGAAGAAGCGGTTATAATGTGGCAAACTCATATCGATAATACTATAGCCACATGCTTGGGGAAAGTAAGTCTTAACTTAAAAGCTGTAGGGATGAATTTTGAATGTAACGTTGATCGCGATTGCGACCTTTTGCTTAATTCCCATCTACCAATAGGTACTATTTGTTTGATGTCGTGATGTAGCTTGCTTAGTCTTGATAGATCATCAAAGTTAAGCAACATTCGGACCGGTCTGTAAGTGGATGGGTGACCAGTGGCGTTATCAACTGAGCGCTTCCGTCCTTCGGGGAGCACGTTAAATTGTCGTTCCCGGCTATAAAGTCTTAAAGCCATGTCGGAGGCTTTAAAGCGGCCTAAAAACTCTGTCAGAGTTGGCCACTGGCTCATTTAAACTTACTTATTCACTTTTTTTATCTATCAATAAAGTAAAGTAAGTAGTAATTCGTATGAGTCAATGGCCAACTCTGGTGACGGAGCTTTTAGGCCGTTTTATGGCCTCCGTCATGGCTTAACGTGTAACCAATACAAATTATTCTACAGACAAAAGAAGGTGAAGGTCCAGTGGCTGAATACAAGTACTGGCGAGAAAGAGATGCAGAGATATCGCTCTTGGTGGAGCAACTGAAACAGCCGATGGTTGTGAAGATTTTGAGCTTACTGCAAAAAGCTGGGTCCACTTATCTTGATGTAAGTTTTTTGAAGTTAAAACTTCTTAAGGCGCGTTGGGAATTTTTGATGAGATGAGCATAAATTCTTTGATTCGCTTCGAAAGGTCACGTGCGAGTCACGTGACCGCTCACCGACACCTACCAGTAGCGTCATCTAGTTCTGTACTCGGTAAACTTTTACGGCAATATTTTTACATATCTAAATGCTCATTTTATAACTAAACGGGTGAATAAAAATGCATAAAAATATATTATTCAAGTTTTCACTTCTCTCTTTTTTTCTTTCTTCATGATGCCTATATTTGAAAAATTGCAGATTTGACATCTTCTAATAGCCTAAAATATCTAGTGTTCATCTCCATTGCATACTGTCGTGAACCAAAGCTTACCTAATCACATTGATTTGATTCAATAAAGCCTACGTTACTTTCTGATTATATAAGTACCTATTTATACTAAAGTAGGTAACCGATTCATAATATTAATAAATAAATAATGCTGGACATTTCACACAGCGTCATCTAGCCCCAAACTAAGCAAAGCTTGTAGGGAATCAGGTAACCTAAACAATACTAAGTAATTTTAAAACGACTGGTGTTTTTGATATTTACAGGGTTTCAAAAATTACAAAGAGAGACTTTTGGACCAATACAATTTAGCCGGAGATAATTTGAAGTTCTTATCAACTTTGATGCGCTTCTTCACTGTAAGTTTATTTTTTCCTTTTTAATTTCTAGGAAAATCGTCCTTGCTGCATGGTAATAAAAAGAACTTTTCTTTACCTGATATTTTTTATCTGTAAATAGAATATTACACTCTAATTCCCTTGAAATAAAACTGATTTTTCCTAACAGGTGATCGAAGATGACTCACCACTCCAGCAAGTAATAGAAATGCTCCCAGAACTGGTAGAAAGTATCTATATGATGTGGGTTTTGTCCAAAGGGTACAGAACAGATGAGACTATGGTCCCGCTATTGTCTAGGATCTCTTGGGCTTTATGCGATAAAGCGGAGCGATTTCTGAATGTACACAAGCTTTTTGAGTAAGTATGGTTTTTTAACTGTATATTATTTATAGAGAAGGAAAAATGAAAATAAAAAGTATAAAAATTTTCGATTCCGTCGGATTCGAACCCGCGAGGGTCAGACGACCCTCCTAAAGCCGGAGTGCCTTACCATTCGGCCACGGAACTCTTAGTATTGACTCTTAGTACCGACATTAATAACTCTGTCTGTTTTGTCAGATAACTAGAATTTCATTTCTCACTGGATGTATAAATCCAGCATACATTATTTATTGAAGTGAAAACATCTTTAGGCGCGTAGTGCATTTTTGATGAGATGAGAATAAATTCTTGGATTCGCCTCGAAAAGGTGCTCACCGACTACTACCAGTAGCGCCATCTAGTTATATACTCGGTAAACTTTTACGAAAATTTATAAAATATTTTTGGTTCAAGTTTTCACTTCTCTCGGGAGTGTCACGGTTTTTTTATTTATAATTTTTGCATAACGAAGAGCACATTATTATTGTGCTCTTCGTTATGCAAAAAGTTCACGGTGCATCGCAAATTTCAAAAATTACAGAAAGCCAAACGAAGAGATCCTAAGTCTTTCCCGCGCTAGCCAGAAAATTCTAGAGATGTGGCATACGTTATACAAGCAGACGCGACGTAACATCGAAATAAGCGGGAAAGGCGCGCGGTGGGAGTTTGATCAACCGCTCCTGTTCACTCGAACGGATTACATATCAACCGTTGCTAAAGATTTGGCTGAGGTTATTCAGGTATAGATAAGATAAGATAATATTTATTTAGACACAAGAAAAAAAGAAGCTTAAAAGTAAAGTTACAGACACTTGAATTTAGTTATAACAAACTTTGAAATTTACCTATTGCTCATTAAAATATTGTTCTCATAAAAAGTTCGGTGTGCAGTATTATGTCCATTTTTAAATTTCACTCTAATTTAACCTTCAAAGGGCTTGGAATACGTATAAAAGTCTCAGATAATATATATCCGATATTATTAAGATTTAAAAATGCTTTTTGAACTACATTTGCAGTGGCGTAGCTAGGTAGCCAAGGGCCCTGGTGCAAAAAAACTTGGGGCCCTAACTGAACGGTTTAGGTTTTATCATGTCAAAATATAAATATGCAGGGAGTGGCAAAATTTTACTTTTCTTTTGAAGTTAAAAAATGTTGTCCCTCGGGCTCTGACTCACGAGGTCCCCTTGAGCTTCGGGGCCCCGGTGCACAGCACCACCTAGCCCTCCGGTAGCTACGCCACTACATTTGAACCGTATCCGTGACAATGCTCTAAACCAACTGTAACTCTGTCAATCAGGCAATCGACGCTATTGTTGAAATTTTGTGGGAATACCTACTTTACTCAACCGTTTATACACAATAATCAATATCTTTTGAACATAATTATTGTGGCCCTTTTATTTACTTTAGGTATCATTTTCCAATAACTCATACAAACTTCTTTCTAGGTATTAATAGACTTTGAGCGTATTTTCGGCCTCGAACTCAAATCCATCATAAGTGACCCAACTCAGATCGATGACGTGCGGAAACGGGTGAAGAACCTAGTCTACCCCATTCGTACTATAGACTTCAGTGTGTTTGTGTTCGATAATAAGGAGAACTGGGATGTTATTATGGGAGACTTTTGGAAAGAAGTCCGCTATTTAGAGGAGGAGGCTAAGAATTATATTAATCAGAGCTTCGGGAACTTGAGGTAATTTTTCCACTGTTATATTTGTATAGGTCACTTAAAACCGTCTAAAATTTCAACAGGCAACATACAACCCGGTCACAATATCTGTGCACCTGACCTCGTGACGTCATATCGGCGTCTGGGTACGGTGTGCAAAAAAGTTTTTTCGAGAAATGTGGAGGTAAAAAAAATTACTAACCTTTTCAAATCAATTTATTATTGATGAAGGTTTTGTTATTAAAAAACAATAATTTTGATTACAAAGGTGAGGCGAGGTGCACAGATATTCTGACCGGGTTGTAGATGATTCCACTTAAGATGATTGTACTTTGGCGACCAATACCATGGATCTAGAGGACACAAATATATCTGAACCGGGAGGGAGGCGCTGTTATCGCATTTGATGTTGGCAGAAAAATAAATTCCAAAGTAAAATTCCCTACTTCTTTTGGCCACCGGTTCAGATATGTTTGTGGCTCTCTACGCTAATCTGGCTGTCGAAACACAATTTGAACACACTAGTAATAAAGTGTAATCACTAAAGCCTAGTTCGGACTAAAATACAAGCCTAGATCGAAACAAGCATTATAGCTGAGCGCTCATTCATCAATGGAGCGTTCGCGAGCTTACGCACACAGAATCAACGTGCATGCATCTACACACACAATTAAGACCAACTCACCTTCGTGACATATAACAACTGTATACTAAGCACAACGGATCTTTAGCTCTCTGAAGTTAGGTGCAATAGACGTTTGCGCAGGTTAGGTAGAGTAAGCGAGATAGCACGATTTTAGGCGTCATCAAAAATGGGTTCTGCGCAGCTACTTCAGAGAACTAAAGAACGATTGTGCGAATTGTACCTAAAATGTATCTGCAGGTCGTCGGAAGAAGCGCTTACAGTGCTGTTAAAATTCCTCGAGTTCGATGCTCGTGAGTCGATCAAGAAACAGCTCTCCACCAAATTCGACCTGGTGATGCGGCAGTTTATCAAGGAAATCACGGCTATTGAGGATAAGTTCACTGTACGTTCGCTTATCTTTCTCTTATGTAAGCTTTAATAATGTTGCTAAAATTTTAATAATGCTGGACATTTCACACAGCATCATCTAGCCCCAAACTAAGCAAAGCTTGCACTATGGGAACCAGATAACTGATATACTACTTATATACTTTTTGTTTGTAAATACATACATTATAGATAGAAACACCTAGACCCGAGATAAATATTTGCAGGTCATACAAACATTTATCCCGCGGCGGGGATCGAACCCGCAACTTGCGTCGCAGGCGGGCCCTCGCCCACTGCGCTACAGAGGTCGTCAAATATAATTACAACATTTAGAAATTTACTATTAGAAGAATGAGCTGAAGATGTGAGAAGTAACTTATATCTGCTATCACAAACATGGTATATTAGTATTTGTGTGAGCAAGCAGATAAGTAACTTCTAGCGACGGGAATTGAACCCGCAACTATCTGATTATCATCTTTTTCCCATTTATATGTGGGGTCGGCACAAGCACAATAGATTCTCTTCCACTCTCTATCAGCCGTTATTAAATACTTACTTCTCTCTTACCCATATCCCCATATTATCATCCTTCATACGTCCAAATAATATACGCACAAAAATACTTGATACTTTTTAGCGCTACCGCAAAAACCCACCGCTTCTAAGAAACCACCCTCCGTTCGCCGGCGCTATTTACTGGGCACGAGCACTTTTCAACAAGATGAAACAGCCTATTATGAGGTTCCAAAAGGTAAGAGAATTTCCTTCTGACAATCACTGACCATAACCAACATAGGGTTGATATGAGAGTAAAATTTCTACAACGCGATAAAATACTAATGAAACTTAACTCTATTCTTGGTAGAGATAGGTACTATCATGTAATGGTGGTGGTAAAAAAATCGCGCACGCCTCTTGTTTCTCAGTAAAGCATTTACCCTCCATCGAGGGCGTGAATATTATGTCAAATGGTCAAGTATAGCTTCCATATTTATTGTGTGTAAGGCCTTTTGTAAGAATGGAATAGATAGAATAGAATTTCACAGATGATGCTTTGTGAGAGATTCTATGTTTATTTTTTTACATCTAGGTACCGGAGCTAAATGATTGCGAACAGAAGAAGGAAGCGTTCCTCCAATACAAGGCATTCTCTAAACTTATTAAGGAGTATGAAGATAATAAATACAAGGATTGGGTCCAAGGCGCCTCTGACTTCGTCGATAACATGATGAAGAAGAATATATTGAAGGTGGCGTTTATGAAGGAAGATGGTAAGTGAAATAAACTACTGACGGGGTCTTGCATAAGACATTTTAATAGATAACTGTTTCAAATGAGATGCTTGAGCTTAGAATCAGCAGCCTTATTGTCTAACTTGAAATCCATTACCAGTTGTCATATCAATAGAGCTCATCCAATAACATTTGGGGGTAGGTGGTATTCCCCCAAATTATGGTGAAGAGGGAGTGCTCGCCTCACTAAGGTTTGCCCAACTGGCACACTTACCTTAGGGCCTCTTCGGCCGACAGTTATAGTCGGAAAGTTCTATATAGGTTGTATGTGGCCAGAAACTTTGCATGCGAGATGCAGGCTTTATACTTTTTGCGTGTTTCCAGCGCCATCTAGTGGTACAGCTCCGAAGTACGTCGCTGTAATTGACATCTCTTGAAGTTCAGCTTATAGTTCAGCTTGTAGTTCAGGCCGTTCCGTTGGTCAGACGACATAGTCGGCGTGGTTGGACGGCAATGGATGAGGATAGCACGGAGCCGAGAGGAGTGGCGGGTTAGAGAGGAGGCCTACGCCCAGCAGTGGGTATTGATAGGTTATTGATGATGATGATGATGATGTAGTTCAGGCGATGGTAGGTAGAGGTCGCCACAAACACAATGCGAAAATGACAATTGAAGTTCAGAATAGGTTTCAATTGTCAAAATGAAGCCGATGTCCATTCCCACTTGAGTTAGACAATAAAGCTACTGCTGCAGCCTTATTGTCTAACTTCAAAGCCATTTCCAGTTGTCATATCAATAGAGCTCAACCAATCACACAATACAAAAATTACAATTGAAGTTCAGAATAGGTTTAAAATGTCAAAATGAAGCCGATGTCCATTCCCAGTTGAATTAGACACTAAGGCTACAGGTCTTGAGTTATTACTCGGACTCGGTATACAGTTCTTAGAACTATTTAGAATAGTGATTTTACGAGTAAGTTAGATTTTGATAAAACGTATTTTTTTCTTTGCAAGCTAGCTCAGTTGATGACAATGGTAAGTTGTGCCTATAAAAAAATAGCCCGTTGCACTCACAGTTCTTTTTGTTTTTCGTTTCCCTTGCCAATCTCATCGATTTGTTTCCACTCTATATTCCACTAATATAATAAAGCTGAAAGTTTGTTTTTTTAGATGTTTGGATGTTTGTATGTTTGTGTTTCTAATCACGCCTAAACCAGTGAACCGATTTGGATGAAACTTGGAATAGGCGTAGATAGTGACCTGGAATAGCATATAGGTTATTCAAAATGTTGGTACCACGCGGGCGAAGCCGCGCGCAGTAGCTGGTATACAATACCTACTTAGTGGCTAAGGTTAGCAATACTTAGCTAAGTGAAACACCTAGCTTAAAGTCAAGGACGTGATGACGTGACGTGTTATTTTAAACTAGATGTTTTCCAAAAGTAAACTAAACTAAACATTAAAAAAAAAACTTAGGCCTTTACATCTATATTAGATGATTTATACATCGTCAGGAGGCAATCCATGTCTACACTTAACGGGACGCTGCAGTGCCTGGGACAAAACATTAAGGCTAAACATTAAGGCCCTTATTAATTAACGTGGTGTATAGTTACGCCGGGTGTAACTTAGGAGTAACCATACAATTTCTGGAGTTAAAACCTGGCGTAACTTTACACCACGTTTATTAATAAGGGCCTAAGTTTAGTTTAGTTTAATAGTGAGTAAAACGTAAACAGGTTCACGACTGTATTCCCAAGGTGCGGTAAACATTCTCTCAGATCTTTTTATGTTACTTATTCAAGAACCTTTGCAGATGTCTAAGGGGGGTAGTCATAGGCATGTCCAAACACATATTTGATACATGCCCACATCTTGCAGAAGTTAGTATTCCATACGTGACAGGTTGCAAGCCCATCGCCGCCTATAAGAACACTAACTATAATATTGAGTGATACTTAAAAAACCGTTGTACAGAACCAGCGGCATCTGGAGGGCGCGGTATGCAACTCACCGCGGCCGGACGAGCGCACGTCGCTAAGAAGAAAGCCTCTAACATCTCTCTGCGACCAGCTGATGTTGTCAATAAGGAGATCGCTGATAAACGGAGGAGGGATAAGGCTTGTAAGTTTTAAACTAACGACGGTATAGGGAACCACCGCCTACGAAAAAAGCGCCCTGACTTTTAGGTTATTTTAGAGTAGGTTATATTTTTGTATGTATAATCTTTTATTTACTTTTAAGTAGGTATATTAGAAATAGACCAGAATGTTATTTTATATTTATTTATAAGTTGTATTTTTATGAAAACTGTTACTCGAGACTACCGTGACACAAGCTTTGCTTAGTGCGGTGTTTTTTTATGAAATAAACTATCTTATCTTGAACTATCAAAACAACCGATCTTCTTGGACGGTTTCATAATTTCATTAGTCCAAAGGCCTAAAAACATCGTCACCAGAGTTTGCCACTAATTCATACGAACGTCCTTCTTTTCTTATTTCCCAAATTATGAGTTTTATATTGAACTATCTAGGGAATATTCATTCATTCTTTCTTTCGGTGTTGGTCACGAAAAAACTTTAGTTATTGGTCCCAGCTTAGAAGACGATTCAAAGTGATCCAAGGCATAGAAATTATAATGAAAGACACTCGAATCACCTAATATTGAAATAAATATAAAAATATTTAGATCTAAGTAATAGGTGATTCTAAGCGTGTCGCGTCGTACCAATTAATTTGTTTCGTGTCATATATAGGGTCTTTCATTTTATACTAAAATCGGTAAAGACTTTCAATTGATTGTTGCTTCTTGTATAACTTAGCCCATTTGTGATGTAGCTGCGCTGCGATTGGTGGAACGTCTGTTCTCCTTGAAAATAATTATGCAACAATTCTAAAAAATCAATAAATTATAAATTTTTAAGTGAAAACTTAAATGGGCTTAGGAATTCAATTGATACTGTCAAACGTCTATTTACAACCCAAAATGAGGCCCTGTCCTTTTATGTAGTTTAAAATGAAAGACCCTATATTAAAAAAAATATTGTACCCTGATTTATTTGCTTTCAGTAATGCTAATGAGAATACCCGGACAACATTATGAAAATGTTCGTTCACCCAGCTCAGTCTCTTTGCTGGCCAAGGAAGGTTTGGTAAGTCCCCTTGAAAACTGTTTCTGCACATAGTTTATTTAATCCTAATAGCTCAGTCGCTTTTACCTTTCACCTTACCAAATTTGACGACGACCTCTGTGGCGCAGTGGGCGAAGGTCCGCCTGCGACGCAGAAGGTTGCGGGTTCGATCCCCGCCGCGGGACAAATGTTTGTATGACCTACAGATATTTGTCTCGGGTCTGGGTGTTTCTATCCATACTAATATCATAAATGTGAAAGTAACTCTGTCTGTCTGTCTATCTGTCTGTCTGTCTGTCTGTTTGTTACGCTTTCACGCCCAAACCGCTGAACAGATTAAGCTGAAATTTGGCATAGTTAAAGGTTGTATCCCAGGGAAGGACATAGGCTACTTTTTATCCCAAAAAAATGAAAAAATCCCGTGGGACCGCGGGTCACACCGCGGGAGCGCAGTTAGTTATTTATAATTTCATTGTAAACTGTTTCGTCGTTTGGGCCTGATCCTTACACAAACATACAAACATCCAAACATCTAAACAAACTCTCAGCTTTATTATATGAGTGGGATACTGAATTCTTAGTTTGTTTTTTTAGACTGATGTAACCTGGCGCGACTTGACTGTGCATAAATTGATGCAAGAGTACACATTAGAGTTTCAAACAAATTTCGACAAGGACATCTTTCAAGTTATACATGAGGCAGAGCTTATGGAACAATTGGGTAATATTGTCCTCTTACTATAACCTACTAATATTGATACGTCCCGTTGAGTGTAGGGTCCTCTAGTATAGTATAGATGTAAATGATAATGTAAAATTGAAATTCGTTGTTTTTAGTTTGAACGTTACGTGCCTCTAACTACCTTCTTGAACGTATTTCTAAAGCATCTTGAATTCACAATGAATCTGTTTTAGAGCGTATTAAAGCGTATTTATTAGTCAAAATACTGGCTACCAAAGGTCTCGACCTAAAACAACACTGGCACAGGCCCTTGATTCATAACACAGCGGAATGCATCCGGTTCGGAATCGACCGACAGCAACCAATCACAGTGCAGGAATTGATCCGAATTTGACGTTTCTTGCACTGTGATTGGTTGCTGTCGGTAGATTCCGAACCGAATGCATTAAGCTGTATTATGAATCAAGGCCCAGATTGACATAAACATAGGTATGTAGTGGGCAAACAGTGATGATAATGATTATTTGAAACCTCAGGTTTCGATCTACCCGCAAACATTCGCAACGTTGCAATGCAACGCGCACGTCTCTATTACGAGTTAGAAGCGCTCACTGACGTCATCGCCAAATACAACCACAGTACAACGTCACTCAGTCCGTCTGAAACACATCTCATGAAGAAACATTTGTTGGATATGGAGCGGCATATCCTGCCTGGTTTGACTAGACTGTCGTGGACTGCGTTGGGGATTAATGATTATATCAAGGATATTACTAAAGGTAATGGTCTGATGATGTATTTTAATAATTAGACATTTTTATAATTGGACAAGTTTCTTTTTTGACATTAGTTGTGCAAATCGTTTTTTCTTTCTATACAAAGGTTTGAGATGCCTAGATTTTTCGATGACGAAGAATTTGCGTTTCTTCAAAATTCTTGGAAATTTAAAATCTTTGAATGTTTGAGAGTCGTTTTGCCCAAGTGGGACTCTCAACTTGGAATCCGAAAATTGCGAAGTACAAATCCTGCCTGTTTGGTTGAGATGCTAAGCTAGCCTGTTCCATATTAAATAATGCCTCAGGATCCAGAGACTCTGTCTATAGCATTTAGTAAAGATTTGAAGGCTTAAGTATGAATAGTAATGAGGAAATCTAGAAGTCATTTCTATTAACTAACCATTATAGTAAACATTTTGTGAGTATTCTCACTGATTCAGAGAAATAAAATCAATTTTACTCTACTAAACCAACTTACAGTACGCACAACCGATCTTTAGCTCTCTGAAGTTAGGTGCACTAAACGATTGCGCAGTTTTGGTAGAGTAAGCGAGATAGCGCGATGCAACAAACTAAGCGGGTGAGCGAGGCAGCTATACAAGTCATCAAACATGGGTTCTGCGCAGCTATTTCAGAGAGCTAAAGATTGATTGTGTGTACTGTACATGTATTTTAGGCGAGAACTCCCTCCAAGCTGTATACAAGCAACTAAAAATGGTGGAGAAAGAGATCCAAGCTCTTATCGATCAAATCGAGCAGTTTGATTTGTTCCCCTTGGTACGCCCGAAGGATTATGTGGATCCTGAAACAGGACTACCGGATGATACATGGATGTATCCTTGCAAGGTGATCTTCAACTATCTAACTCCTCCAGAGTTAGTCAATTCATACGAACTTACTATTAACCTCGTCGGTCGTTGGTTCAAACTCGGTCGTGCACCAATGAGTTTTTCTGCCGAAAAATATATGTGCACTATGCCAGTACTCTCAAACGGTGAAGAAAAATATCGTGACGTAAAATCGCTGATCGCTTGCCGCTTGCCGCTCACTCGCCTGCGGTCGGACAAGTGCCTAAGCTACAAAATTGGTGACACTCTAGGTACCAACCAAACCTAACATAAAATTACCAAATCTTTCTAATTGAATAGAATAAATAAACAACATTCCACCAACAATTCAAGGTTTCTATTCCTCGTAGACTTACTTCGTGGAAGTGGAAAACGAGCGTTTAGAGCGGGTCGCTTCGCTCTCCCGTATCTATGACAGAATTGGACCGATTCTGATGAAGCTGGAGTATCTTATCTTAGGAACTTCCACCGGGAAGTCTAACGTAATGACTGCGTATTATACTTACTGGGAGAAGAAGATATTCAAATGTCTTGTGACGTAAGTAAAAGTCAAAAAAGGTTAAGCAGTGGCAGTTTGATTGAAAAAAAAAATGTTTATTCTATTCTATTCGATTGCTTAAAATCGTCTAAAAAGTAGGTAATTCTAATTATCCTTCGCAATAATAATTCTAGATGTAAATCCATTCCATGTGTACAAATATTTTGGTGAGCGAAGCGTGCTTATAACTAGCTCGCTTTGCTCACCATAAGAATTTTATGACATTACTTATTATTTTTTTGACTGTGATATCTCATTTTGGCCTAAATTCCAATGTCATTTTTACTCTTTTCTACCGTACCAGCTCATAGTAAACAGGATTATTCGCTAGGGTTTGAAATAGTCTGGATATTTTCTATTTTAGTCGTGTGGTTTCCATCCTTTGGGGCCTGATAATAGTGTATGAAATGTCCATCATTATACAGGGTGTAAAAAGACGTCTACCGAAGCCGAAATGAGTAGGTACAGCATCCCAACACACAACCAAATCCAAAAGGATTTTCCGAAAAAAAAACATTATATCCGGAGAAAACAGCATTTGAAGATCACTGTTTGCGTATGTACTGGGCGCGTTTTTATACGTAGATTGCTGGATTTTGAGTTTTAATTGTTTTTTTCTTTTATAAATGAAATGATTAGGTAGGTATGGTCTTATTATGGTGTACTAGAAGCAAAAAAATAGAAAATAAAATAAAATGACATAGCTAAGTCAAAAAAATTTTTGAGTTTCTTTTCGATAAACATGTTCAGAATCATGGTCTGATTGCAATCCCTCAGTTTTCGGTAGCAGTCTTTTTGCACCCTGTATATACTATTTATTCTTTTAATAAGGCTTTACTTTGGTCAGATTCACGTTAGAGAACCTACAGCAGTTTCAACAAATGCTGAGCGATAAAAACTCGATGTTCCAAGTGGACGCTGTTTTGGTGCCACCTGATATAACCATGCGGCCCACCTCGGCTGAAGTCTGCAATATCCTCGGATATAACATCAAGCATTTCCTCAATAGGTATGTTACTAAAACTTGGCGGAGAATCTAGAGTTTACGTTATACAGGATGGGGCAAGATTGAAGCATTGAAGGCACCTTTCCTTTGAACCTATTTTGAAGAAAAAAACAATTGATTGTTGAACTAGATTTTTGGATAAATATACAGCCTAGAAAAATACATTTTGTTCAAAAAAACAAGTTGGTTTGTGTCAACATCAGAAAAATTTTGTCCTAAGTAACTTGCCAATCAAATCAGTTTTATTGCAAATAACTGAGTACTAAAATTACCTATTCCTATAATTATGATAGAACTTCACTTGGTAAGTTCGTTTAATCATTAAATTTATAACAGATTAACAGCATTCCCACGCTGGATGAAACAAACCTGCCTACCCTGTCCCCCACAACGTATCGAAGAAGCAACTGGCAATGAATTCTACGTGTTCTCATACTTTGAGGATATACTCCGAGTTGTATCTATCAATGACGTCACTCTGCTCATCCAGGACACGATCTATCGGCTCACGCAAGATATCAATGTCTATGTGCAGAAGTAAGTTATATTACCTTTTATTGTAATCATAGGTGACGATGGGCTTGCAATCTCTCACGTATGGAATGCTAACTTCTGCAAGATGTGGGACGTATCAAATGGCATTGGACATGCCTCTGACTACCCCCTTAGACATCTTCAAATCTGGAATACATAAAAAAGATCTGAGTTAGTCTACCGTGCCTCGGATATACAGTCTAGATTTGTAGGAAAGTACCTATGTAAAAGTGGAAACAAAAAAAGTACGTGGGTGTCATGGAACACTCGGTTGGAACGAAAGTTCAACTTTGACATTTGGCATTGTAAAATAAATTATTTATTAAAATCCTAGAAACGCTCTTCCGTACTAACAATGTAACTACGTGTGACGTTTTGATATATACATGTGTCGTGACGCTTTTTTCGTCTAGTCCCCATCCGATACCGTCCGAAAAGGAACTTCGTTCCAATATGAATGATATGTTACGGACCATCCTCGGTAACTTTATAAACTAGCTTCCGCTGCTTCACTCTCAAGAACTCGCTACAAACATTCCAGAATTATAATATTAGTGGGACTCGTTTGGATTATATCCTTATTGTATCATATTTTCAGATGGCAGAAATACCAACATCTATGGGCTTTCGACAAAAATCTGTCATGCGAAAAATACGTTCAGAAATACGAGCAGATTCAAAAGTACGATGAAAAGTTCTTTTTCTTCGAAGACATTATTGCCGATCTCAACGACCACTTGAAGTTTGTAGACGTTGGTGCTATAAGAGTGAATCTCAGACCCATTATACGGCAAGTGCAGGATCATGCGCAAGAGTGGAAGAATATACTGGGGAACTGCATCGCTTCTAAGACTAGAATGAATATGTATGATTTGAAGAATCAAATTGAGGTGAGATTTATCATGAAATTCTCAGTATTACTGTTTACGTCGAAATTTAATATTTTTATTTGATAAATTAGTGTCTTGTCAATTTATCTTCTCATTTAGTATTTTTACCAATGACTGTGATTTATAATGGAAGGAAAATATAAGAATAATAATAGAGATCAGACTATTATTATTACTATCACTCACCTCCCTCTCTTGCTCTTTCTCGATCACTCTCCTCATTTTTTCTCTTTCTCTCTCTTTTGCTCTCTTTCATGTAAACCTAGAAAACTAACCATACCTTTATATTCCAGTCTCTCCGTATGACAATGAATATGAATATTAAAGGGTTGGAAGACTTCAAACTGGTTATGGCGACTATAACTCTAGTTCAAGCGATGACTATCACAGCAGAGGTTAAATACAGAGGCATGCAGGAGATATTCCATATGCTAAGGCAACATGGGATCGATGTAAGTACATACTTTGAATCACGTATACATAACCTACCTGTGGCGAGGCATTATGAGTCGAAGCCCTTTTGCTGCTGTAGCACACATACATGACAGGCTTTTTGTTTTTACTTGTATTCTCTTTTTTTTTTGTTTTCATTTTGTTACTGTATTTTGTGTGTGCTTGAGTGGCAAATAAATAAATGTCTATGTCTATGTCTATTAAGCCAGTTCCTGTTTAATCATAAAAAAATTAAAAGCGGATCTTTTTTATGATTAAACAGGAACTGGCTTAATAGACATAGACAAAGACATATACATTTATTTATTTGACTAATTCAATCCATGTGACTAAATTCAAACGATAACACCTTGTCACGCTTTTGTTCGCTATTTGACTCTGGCTTTATTGCCCCAGCATGGATTTATGGCCGCGAGCAAAAATTTTATGGGGAAATTGATCCGAATTTGACGTTTCTTGCACTGTGATTGGTTGCTGTCGGTCGATTCCGAACCGAATGCATTCCGCTGTATTATGAATCAAGACCCTGTGCAGAACTAAAATTACCAAAGATGAAAAATTAAAAAAAAATTACTCTTGCCTATCTATCACCTGTATGTAAATAGAAAAAGTGCCCTAAAACATGCTCCTTACACATGGCGCTGCTGGCGTAGTCTGTTCAATTTTTTTTTATTACATACATACATAAAATCACGCCTCTTTCCCGAAGGGGTTGGCAGAGACCACGGATCTCCACTTGCTACGATCCTGACACACAACTTTTACCTCATTCACTCTCATTACATTCTTCATTTATGCTCGCCGATTTAGGGTACTTTTGACCTGGCCCTTCTCCAAAATTTCGCCAATTTGATCCTAGAAGATAAGCCTAAGCCTTCCCCTTCCAGCTGTCCCATACACACTTATTTCATACTAATTGCTAAATCATGTTTTTAGGTTTCAAACGAAGATCTAGCCTTTGCGAAGAATCTAGAATCGTCATGGGGCAGTCTGTACCAAACCTCCCTCTTTCGAGGCAACACCCTCGAACAAACAAAAGAAAAGTTCTCCAAACTCAATGTTGTTGAGATATCGAACTTCCTGAAGGAACTCGATGATTTTGTGGAGAAGTTTGATTTAGAAGGGCCGGCGATTGTAGGAGATGATATGGATAGAGGACTGGTTTTGATGGAGGTAAATTGGATCATCTCAAGTCTAGTTATCCAAAGAAAATGCGCTTGAGCTAAATTTAATAGTGCGCTTAGCAGATATTTTATTGTATGTTTACTTGGTTTAAATAAAAAACATTCGCCCTTCTCTCTCTCTCTCTCTCTCTCTCTCTCTCTCTGTTCAACTCTCTTCTAATAAAAGAAAAAAGTTGAACAGAGTTTTATATCCAGATACCTTACTCGGCGTAAATCCGTCACCAAATTTGCCTCTCTCATGAGAGAGAGGCAAATTTGGTGACGGTGTTCGTATGAACGAACTTACTTTTGGCCAACACGACAAAGAATTACATTTTCAACTCCATAGGAATACGCAAAATACTTCGACGAGCTAGAATCCCGTAAGAAGATGCTACAGGCAGCTGAACAGTTATTCGACAATCCATTAGCAGACTTCTCTAACTTCAACCGCGCAAAAACAGACTTCCAAGCTATGGACCAGATTTACAAGATCTACAAAGCACAGAAGAATGCTAGGGAGTTGTGGGCCAAGACATTGTGGGTGAATCTCAATCCGCAGGCGTTGGTTGACGGAATTGAACAGTTTTTCAAGGAGTACAGGTAAGACTTCAGCCGTGTTGGTCGAATGGGGTTGTGCCTCGACTTTCAATCCGAAGGTCGTTCGTTGGAATCCCGACAGTGGATCAATGGACTTTTCGTTTCCTTAAATTTTAAGCTTATAACGGAGAAGGAAAACATCCTGAGGAAGAAGGACAGCATAGTCAGCTCCACACGTATTGACGTCGTCTTTCCTGTGGGCGGCTGATTAAGCTGATGGTTTAGGTGCTGGGCAAGCCTATTCCATCTCAATACCCCATGCACTACAGCGTCCCGTTAAGTGTAGGCATAGGTTACCTCCTGACGCTAAATCATCTTATATACAAGTAAGACTATACTACTTTCCCCTTCTAGCTTCTATTTTCTTCTTAGCTTCATTGTCTTCTAGCTATGTAGAGCAGTGTATGGGACCCACTTGCCTCATACACTGATTCAATGTTTCTCATTAAATTAATTAGTTAATTTAAGACAATAATGTAATTGACAAGTGTCAAAGTTGAAACTTCGTTCCAACGAGGTGCCAACCGAGTGTTCCACGACACTCAAGTACTTTTTTGTTTAGAAAACTACCAAAAGCGGTGCGTCTGAGTACAACTGGCTTAATGCTGGACTTGAAGATGAAGCAATTCAAAGGCGTGGTGCCGTTGATGGTGTCCTTGAAGAACGAGGCCATGCGAGAGCGACATTGGAAGGAACTTATGCATAAGACGAGTAAGAAATACAAACTTAAAACGTACCACTATCGAACCAGATTTATTTTTATTATTATTTCAGCCTTAATTCTAAATAATCCCAGCGGTCTTACTGAATAAATGATTTTTGACTTGTGACTTTATTGCTCACTGCGAGCAAAGGTTTTTTTTTATTGCTATCCTAATTTGTTTAGCAAATCAGTTTTCTCAGACGTTGTACGCGGGGTGCATAAATGGGTTATTCGAAATTGACATGCAGTTCAAAAACTGCCAGGTATTCAGAGTTTATATTAACCCCCCAGATCAGGACTTCGACATGTCTCCGGAACGCTTCACGCTAGATAACATGTTCGCTATGGAGTTGCACAAGTATCAAGATGTGGCAGAAGAGATTGTCAACCACGCTATCAAAGTAAGTCAACGATTTATCGTTTATTTTTAGGAAGGAAGAAATTTTACAGTCATCACATCACTAATTTGAAAACATATTTAGATACAAGGTACGGAAATTCATTGCGCTTGTTCCCACTACAGTTTGTTGTATAGGTTGATACGCAGGACATTAACATTATGACATGTGATCACTTGCACTTGAATTTGCCAATCATTGCTCGAGCGAAGATTTAGAGACTTTAATTTCTCAGCTCGAGCTTTGTGATTGGTCAATTCAAATGTGCGTGATCACGTCAAACTTTAAGCTTAAACCATTGGCCTTATCTTCTCATACTCAAACAATTAAACGAATTGGAAATGTTTTGTGTGAAACATCTTTCAGTTTTAAAACCCCTGTTTGTCCCCAGGAATTGGCAATAGAACGCGGCGTGAAGGATGTACAAGAGACATGGGCGTCTATAGCGTTCTCTGTGATGCGACATTTCAATCGCGGCGAAGACCGAGGTTATACTCTCAACCCTTGCGACGAAATCGTTGTCAAACTAGATGACGATGCTATGTCTTTGCAGAGTATGGCTGCCTCACAGTGAGTGTATTGTAATTTGAAGCAGGGCTACTTTTACTACTGAGAAATACTCGTTGAAGTTAACCCGAGGTCCCGAAATGCGTGATCTGTGTTGACGCTTTGATTGCCTTTGACTCGCGCGCACAACTGAGAAAATTGCGAGTATTGTAGAGCAGGCTTACAAGGGCTGCACCACCCCCCTGTAAAAAACTTACAAATATATCTTGACACCTTATCTCACCCCTTTTCTCAACTTTACCCCTCAGGGGTAAGTCAGAAAAACTCTGAAACGTGTTCATTCTAATTTTATTATATGCTTCTAAACGGCATTTCGAGCCAATCAAACTGCTTGTCAAAAAGTTTCCACCTAAACTTTTTTCCCCATTTCACCCCTTATTAAGGGTTTTTTGGAAAAATCCTGAAATTCGGCTGTTTAGTATTAGGGAGTGTTCCAATCAATGATGTTAAAAAATATAGATACGATACAACCGCGTGGAAATTGAAGAATCGAAACGGTCTTATTAGCATAGTTTTTACTTCAGTATGCGTCAAACAGAGCTACATTTTTGTCAGTTACCGAATTTTAAACTTCGATACTATGAATATAGCGTATCTTTAGTTATTTTATATCATACAGATTTACTTTCACTTCCCGTTTTACCTATTAAAGGTTTTTTGGAAAAATCCTGAAACACGTTTTTGAATTACCATACAAACTCACTCAACCTAATTTCAGATTCATAGGCCCCTTCTTAACCGTAGTACAAACATGGGAACGTCGTCTCTCCCTGATCTCAGAGATTATTGAAGAATGGATGGCAACGCAACGAAAGTGGCTCTACTTGGAGGGTATTTTCGTTGGCGGAGATATTAGAGTACAACTGCCTGAAGAGGCTAAGAAGTTTGATGACATTGATAAGGCTTTTAGAAAGGTAAGAAATACTTTAGCTTGCTACAGTTGTTCTCACGAAGGCGGGTAGGTCTTAATTGTGTGTGTAAATGGACATGCATGTTGTTTCTGTGTGCGTAAACTCGGGAACGCTCCATGGACGAATGAGCGCTCAGTTACGCACACAAACAAATCTACGTACACAATTTAGATCAAACCATCTCGGGTTGTTATGGTAAGCAGGTAGATTTGAATTGCGGCGGTAAAAAACGAGCTCCAATATAAATAATGCTGGACATTTTCACACAGCATCATCTAGCCCCAAACTAAGCAAAGCTTGTACTATGGGAACCAGATAACTGATATACTACTTATATACTTTTTGTTTGTAAATACATACATATTATACATAGAAACACCCAGACCCGAAACAAATATCTGTAGGTCATACAAACATTTGTCCCGCGGCGGGGATCGAACCCGCAACCTTCTGCGTCGCAGGCGGACCTTCGCCCACTGCGCCACACAGGTCGTCATATAATTTGGATCTTATAGATTGTTTCCCTGTGTTCTTGTTTTCAGATAATGTTAGACACAGCAAAGCGACTCAATGTAGTGGATTGCTGCACCATCGGTGGCAGACTTGAAGAATTCATCAATTTAGGATTGGGATTGCAGAAGTTAGTTATATCATTATGTAAAGTGTCATATTTTGCTTAGGACCAAGAAATGTAACTTATTTTTGGAACGAAGTTCCTTTTCGGCCGGTATCGAGGAAAAAAAAGACTGAGGCTAGAAAAAAAAAATGTTCCATTTTACCGTCACGACACATGTCAAATCGTCACAGTGCGAAATGTACAGCTGCGACACAGTCAATAGATTGTTACATTGTTAGTACGGAAGAGCTTTTCTAGGATACCTAATTGACAATTAATTTATTATATTCCCAGTATAGAAAAGTACTCTTTGCTTCGTTCCAACCGCGTGTTCCACGACGCTCACGTACTTTTTTTATCTGTGGACATGAAAGTGCGCGCCAAGACAATCCAAAATAAGCGAGGCCTTTTCTCTAAGCTTTTTGTCGTAAAGATCCGTCAGTATAGCTTCAGCTGGATGCTGGTAGAAAGCTGACATTTTTTACGAATATTTTTTACAAAAGCTTTGAAATCCATCTGATGTTTGCTATCAAGAACGATTTACGAATAACTTTGATAATTTTTTTTTTCAGATGTCAAAAGTCTCTAAACGACTACCTTGACTCAAAGCGACGAGTATTCCCGCGTTTCTTCTTCATATCGACAGATGAGCTTCTCTCTATTCTCGGCAGCAGTGAGTGTAGCTGTGTTCAAGAGCATATGATCAAGGTTTGTATAGAATATAATAGATTTTATTTATTAGATAGCGACCTCTGTCCAATATCGCCACAACTATTATGACTAGGTAACTAAACAATAGATTATGGCGCTGACGCGCTACTCTCATACACAAGACGTGATTTGTATTAGATCCTGAATCGCGCTTACGATGTTTTCAAGCACAACTAGCCTATATAGAACTATCCGACATATACTGTCGGCCGAAAGGCCCCAAGGTAAGTGGACCAGGCCCTTGATTCATAATACAGCGGAATGCATTCGGTTCGTGAACGACCGACTGCAACCAATCACAGTGCAGGAATTGATCCGAATTTGACTTTTCTTGCACTGTGATTGGTTGCTGTCGGTCGATTCAGAACCGAATGCATTCCGCTGTATTATGAATTAAGGCCCAGTTCAGTTGGTGTCGACCTTGGCGAGGTGAGATCTCCCTGTTTGCCATAGATTGGGGTAATTACACCTACCCCCAAATATTTGACGCACAACACGAAAAAGTGCACGAAAAGAACTTAGTTGAGGCTCGAATAAACTAGTGACACGACCAGAAGATTTTGAATTATTAATGGCCTTCCAAATGAAATGGTATAGTACGCACAATTTAGCTTTCTTTAGCTCTCTGAAGTAGCTGCGCAGAACCCATGTTTGATGACGCCATAATCGTGCTATCTCGCTTACTCTACCAAACCTGCGCAATCGTCTATTGCACCTAACTTCAGAGAGCTAAAGATCCGTTGTGCTTAGTATACAATGTGTTTTTTTACAGATGTACGACAATATCAAAGCACTGGACTTGTACGTAGATCATACAAATCGTCCGGTCGCTGCTAAGATGATTTCTGCCGAAGGAGAGGTACCTACAATTTTATTCTAATTACATCAATCTGTATTGTAGGTATCATAATATACTGTAGATTATGAACTATAAATAAATAAATAAATAATGCTGGACATTTCCCACAGCATCATCTAGCCCCAAACTAAGCAAAGCTTGTACTATGGGAACCAGATAACTGATATACTACTTATATACTTTTTGTTTGTAAATACATACATATTATACATAGAAACACCCAGACCCGAGACAAATATCTGTAGGTCATACAAACATTTGTCCCGCGGCGGGGATCGAACACGCAACCTTCTGCGTCGCAGGCGGACCTTCGCCCACTGCGCCACAGAGGTCGTCCAAAACTGGAATAGGATGTAGATTATTTATATCTATTTAAAGTTTCATCGCAACTGATTCAGCTGTATCAAACATAAAGAAACACCTAGATCAATATTGTTTTCCCTATTAGTCGGACTTAAAAGATCTGTTTCAAACTGACATGAAAGTTAAACACAAATGCAAAATTGATTGCCATCTCTTTTATAGCATAAATAATTACGTTTTTATACTAAAAAGAAAACCGACTTCAATGTTGGACTCGAAACGCGGTGTGACTCCTGAGTCACACCGCGACCGTGACGATTCGATTTCTATTTGTGACATGGCTAGGAGGGAAGGTGTTTAAGAGTTTTACGGGGAAACTATCAATCCCTCAGGAATAAAATTTATATGGGACCACCTCTGGAGTATACCCTTTCAAACATGAAAAGAAATTTGCAAATCGGTCAACAAATGGCGTACAATCGCGTAACAAGATACAAAAAAAAAAAAAACATACAGACGAATTGAGAACCTCCTCCTTTTTTGAAGTCGGTTGAAAAGAAAAATTATAGATTCGTGAGAGTGATTTATCAAATTTCTTCTAGATAATGGACTTCCGCAAAGTGATATACACGGAAGGCAGAGTGGAAGACTGGATGAATTTAGTGCTCATTGAAATGCGTAACAGCAACAAGTTTATTACGAAGAAAGCTATATTCTACTATGGAAGGAATTGGAGAGTACCTAGGTATTATACTTACGTGTGGTAGATGTATTTATAGCCTCTAATTTTCCTACCGACGCTGTATAAATAAACCTTCTAGTAAAGAAGACAGATGAAAGATGTTATGTATATTATGTGACAACACAGGGACTATTAGTGTGCTATTGGTCACGAACAAATACCTACATATTTGATACATACCCACATTTTGCTTAAGTTAGCATTCCATACGTAGCAGGTTAGCATATCGCCGCCAAGATCTAACTAAACGCTTACGCCATTGCAAATAACGTGGTACCAACTCATAAAGATATTCCACGTATAAACTGAGAACTTGTAAGTATGCTTCTTCTTCTTATCGTGTAAACAGTTCTTTCGAACCAGTGTGGTGAAAGGATTTAAGTGCGCCTCAAAGAGGCTCCTTTCGTGCACTTGACACATGTTTTCGACTACGACATGCCAGTTTCCTCACGATGTTTTCCTTCACCGTTATATAAGTATGCTTATTCTTAGAATATTCCTAGAATATTTTTATAAGTACTACGTTTATCTGTAAGACCGCTAGCTTATACATAAACAATCTTCCAGGACCGATTGGATCTTAGAATACCTAGGCATGGTCTGTCTAGCTGCCAACGGAGTATGGTGGACAGCGGAAACAGAAGAAACGTTCATACGAATCAGACGCGGCAACAAACGCGCTATGAAAGAACATTTGCAGGAACAAAATGAACAGCTAGATGGCCTTGTCGTCAAAGTGCGCCAAGGTATCAGTCATAAGTTGATAGTGATCCAAAAATTTAACATTTCTATCGCCAACGTCCATACCACGTTGAATACACCGGTTCTCGTCCGATCACCGAAGTTAAGCAACGTCGGGCGCGGTCAGTACTTGGATGGGTGACCGCCTGGGAACACCGCGTGATGTTGGCTTTTTGCATTATTTTTTTCAGTATTTTAATTTTTATTTAGGCCATAAAATATTTGCTTTGCTTAGCGAGATAAAAAAACAAAAATATTATAAAATAACATTTTCTTAAAATAATTAATTTTATTTACAGAAACTAAGCTACTACATATTTACATATATTTACAAAATACAACAGGATTAGTCAAGCTATTTAAGGATCGTTAGAAACGATCTATAGATAGCTCAACTGATCCAGGTCACTGTCAGTCGGAAGCGTGCCCAAAACACTGGCGGCATTACCACGCTGGATCTAATTGGATTATTTTTATTATTATTATGTTTGTCAAAGTTTAACATCACGGAACTATAGAGTCCCGGACCTTTGATAGGCATGCATGGGGCCGAAGCCAACACACAGAGGCCTTTTTGACACTGTTGATCTTGTGTGATGGAGACACATACCGGGTCTCATCCCTTCAACACTATAAAAATGCATTCAGGAACAGTCTCCGGTTTGTGCAGAACTATTGAGGATATGGAAAACTAATTACCGGGCTATGGTTTGGGATGGTAGTGGACTGGGTACTGGGGAAACTATGGGAACTATGACACCCGCCGAAACAATGTTAACGAACATGTAAAAATGGCGGGTGGAGACTCGCCAACTCACTACTGGGCCCCCCTAAAACAGTCGCTCGTGCGACAAGGGGGCAACAGGACGTGAGCGGCTGGAAGGTGGTAAGGTGCTACCGGACTTTAAACGACGATCACGAGCTCCCAGAGGGTCCAGCTTCACGTGCCCACTCGCCATCTTACGTAACACCCCTCAGCCTCCGAGCAATGCTCTAGCGACTCCACTCCGTCCGGCCAGTGAAGGCAACACGGAGGTGAGGGACCTACTCCTCGTCAGTGTTCACTCCGTCCGGCCAGTGAAGGCAAGCGGAGGTGAGGAACGGTGACCTCCCTCGGGAGCACTCGGGTACGCGGGGTCGCTACTCCCCGACACCTCGCCTCAAAGGTGCCCTGCGACCTATTATTATTATTATTTATTAAAAAAAATTACATTTTCTTATTTCAACAGATCTCGCCCCAAACGACCGTTTGAAGTTCAGAACGATAGCTACAATAGACATTCACGCGCGGGACATTATCGAAGGTTTCGTCAGAGACAATGTCACTGAAGCGGCTGAGTTCGAATGGGAGAGCCAGCTTCGTTTCTATTGGCTGAAGCGGGATGATAACTTGTGGATAAGGCAATGCACTGGTTAGTTACTGGAACTTTTGCTATTCGTTTCTAATATCTATTGTCTACTATCGACCCGGCAGACGTCCTGTCCGGAAAAGCAGCGCACAATACACATAAATTAATACATGATAATAAACCTTTCTTACACTAAGCTGCTTTTATACTGTAATTGGCTTTCTGTTTTTATAAATTCACTTAATAAAGTTACTTTTGGTTTTTCTTAAATAAATATTAAATAAGTAAACCTTCATACTACTTCTTTGATATTTTTTTTATAACTGCTTGCTACAGCTAACTTTTAGACGACCTCTGTAGCGCAGTGGGCGAATGTTCGCCTGCGACGCAAAAGGTTGCGGGTTCGATCCCCGCGGCGGGACCAATATTGTATGGTTTCTATGTATAATATGAATGTTTTTACAAACATAAAGTATACATACATATAAGTATGTATAACAGTCCTGTATTACCCATAACAGCAAGCTCTGCTTACTTTGAGGCTAAATCATGTGTGAAAAGTCCACAGCATTATTTATTTGTTAGTTGCTCCGAAAAATGCTCTGTTTCTATAGGGAAATTCCCTAAAATTATGATGTTACGGTTATATTCCAGGTGTATTTGAATACGGCTACGAGTACATGGGTCTAAACGGTCGTTTGGTGGTCACTCCGCTCACTGACCGCATTTACCTCACGATAACACAGGCTCTTACTATGCAGCTCGGCGGGGCGCCTGCTGGTAAGTTTATTCAAAATTTTCCATGATGGCCCTGACCAAGTGGTAGAGCGAGTGACCTGGGTTTGTTCGCTAGACGGGAGCAAACCCAGGCTCTTGATTTCTAATACAGCGGAATGCATTTGGTTCGGAATCGACCGACAGCTACCAATCACAGTCCAGGAATTGATCCGAATTTGACGTTTCTTGCACTGTGATTGGTTGCTGTCGATTCTGGACCGAATCCATTCCGCTGTATAATGAATCAAGGCTCAGATCACTTTCGGGTGGCTATTAACTTCATATTGGTGCTACATACGAGTACATTTATTATTTTAAACGCGCCAGCGTTTAAGCTATCGCCATAACAAATGTCATTCAGTCCATTCAGCCGTTTCAGAGTAAAGGATCAAACATCCATCCAAAAAAACTTTCACATTTATAAGTTGGTGACTATAGAGGCTTTTAGCGGCCGAGCTAACGTCGCACTTATTCAGACTATTAGTAGCGGATGACACGTTAAAAACGGCAGTGCGATACGATATCGTAGCGGTTGTAATACCCACTTTCGTTTTATTTTTAATCGTTTTCAATCTCCAGGCCCAGCCGGCACAGGCAAGACGGAAACAACAAAGGACCTAGCGAAAGCCCTTGGGCTACTCTGCGTGGTAACAAACTGTGGCGAAGGCATGGATTTCCGCGCGGTCGGCCAAATCTTAGCTGGGTTATGTCAATGCGGCGCTTGGGGCTGTTTCGACGAGTTCAATCGCATCGATATATCCGTGCTTTCTGTTATATCTACACAGTTGCAGTGTATAAGAAGTGCGCTGCTTATGAAACTCAAACGGTTCACGGTAATACTTTGTAGTGTAAATTCAGAGATACAAGGCATAGCTACGCTTACGTTTTATTACAACCAACCCGCTTTCATGAAATAGAACAATTTTATTTGGATTAAAGGATATGTAAGTCATATGAGAGCTCTACCGTGTATAACTAAAACAGTCGCCATAAACAAAATGGCTAAAGACTTCATCATTCAAAGAAGACCTCTGTGGCGCAATGGGCGAAGGTCCGCCTGCGACGCAGAAGGTTGCGGGTTCGATCCGCGCCGCGGGACAAATGTTTGTATGACCTACAGATATTTATCTCGGGTCTGGGTGTTGCTATCTATAATATGAATGTATTTACAAACAAAAAGTATTTAAGTAGTTTATCAGTTATCTAGTACCCATAACACAAGCTCTGCTTACTTTGGGGCTAGATGATGCTGTGTGAAAAGTCCAGCATTATTTATTTATTATTGGACTTTGGTCAGTCAGATCCTAAGAGAGTTAATAGGCACCTTCTGGGTAAGCTCGCTCCATCGTAGACCTCTCTCTTGCCTGTGTAAGTCATCATAAAAAAAAATAAAAAAATCCTAGCCGGGATTTTTTTTTTGCGGAAGTCAAGCAACTGCTATTCTTGTTACTACGTCGTCGGCACGGAATTTATTTCATTTTTAACCATTTTATTTCAGTTTGAAGGCACAGAAATAGCGATGGACAGTAAAGTTGGCATATTCATCACAATGAACCCTGGATACGCGGGTCGAACCGAACTACCGGAATCTGTGAAGGCGCTGTTTCGACCCGTTGTGTGTATTCTGCCCGATCTAGAAATGATCTGCATGATCTCCCTTTTCTCTGACGGATTTCTTACTGCGAAGGTAATGGAATAAACTGAAAATTAGGAATTGTGAGTGAATTAATGAGCGAATGAATTGAATATATTTAGCTATGATAAACACACTACGTGTTGCTATCGCAATACGTGAAGGCGTTGTTCTGACCCGCCGTGTGTACGAGATCCAAAGACGAACTACGTTAAACAGGATTTTTTCAAAATGCTATTCTAGGGATTATGGATGTTGATTGTCGTTGCAAAAAAAATAGAAAAACTGAAATGCAAAAAGCCAACATCACGCGGTGTTCCCAGGCGGTCACCCATCCAAGTACTGACCGCGCCCGACGTTGCTTAACTTCGGTGATCGGACGAGAACCGGTGTATTCAACGTGGTATGGACGTTGGCGATAGCATTTCAAAATTTGAAGATCACACCCAGCAAGTTTATTTATTTCACATACTAATTGAGTATACTTCTCCAGGTTTTGGCCAAGAAAATGACAGTGCTATACAAAGTGGCGAGAGAACAGCTATCGAAACAGTCTCATTACGACTGGGGTTTGCGAGCATTGACAGCTGTGCTGCGAATGGCGGGAAAACTAAGGCGAGACTCTGTAGGGCTCAGCGAGATTGTAGTGCTGATGAGAGCTTTGAGGTAACTTCTGCTAATTGAAGGGTTCCTTTGTCGACACAATTTTTAATACAGGTATTTTCTTACTTAAAAGAGGATAAACCGGCAAAACCATGAAATGTATTTTAGTTTAAGATAAAGAAATTCATTTTTTTTTTTATTTAATTTATGCATCTCTCTTAGCTCAGTGACCAAACTCTGAGGAGATTGATGGAAGTAGGTACTTGGAGAAGATCCGTGCTCAGAATTGAGGTTTAAAATTAATAAATTAAGTGATAGGTATTAGGTACATACTTATTAGTGTTATTTTAATGGTTTTATTCACTGTTTAGAGCCGAAATACTTTTTGAACGGCCGGGATTCAAATCCACGAACGATATTTGGATGTCGCACGGCCAAAACGGCTAGGGATAACCTAAGGAAACTAGCTAGTGTGTATAGGGCAGCGATGGCTTCTGCATAATGTGCGCATGGATGTTTCACTGCACTAGAAAGAAAGTCATTATGCTTTTTTTTGTTCCAGGGATATGAACTACCCTAAGTTCGTATTCGAAGATGTGCCTTTATTCTTGGGACTCATCAAGGATCTTTTCCCCGGCTTGGAATGCCCACGCGTGGGATACCCGGAGTTCAATGCTGCTGTTATTGATGTACTCGAAACGGACGGCTATATCGTGCTTGATCATCAGGTACTAAGATCTACTTCTAGAAGAATGACGTAATCAAGTTTTCGTTATTGAATTCTTATTTTCGACTTCTCTATCGCCAACGTCCATACCACGTTGAATACACCGGTTCTCGTCCGATCACCGAAGTTAAGCAACGTCGGGCGCGGTCAGTACTTGGATGGGTGACCGCCTGGGAACACCGCGTGATGTTGGCTTTTTGCATCTTTCTTTTTACTACGAGTATAGTGTATTTTTTTTCTTCCAGGTGGATAAAGTAGTTCAGCTATATGAGACAATGATGACTCGACATTGCTCTATGCTGGTTGGACCGACTGGTGGAGGCAAGTCTGTCATATTACAGACTTTGGTCAAAGCGCAGACCAATCTTGGCTTACCAACTAAACTTCAAGTACTTAATCCTAAGGTAAGCTATTCTTTAACAATATTTCATAGACTTATGGGGGCTTATTACAAGAAAATGAGCCGAGTTTAGACCAAGTCTAACCTAAAAAAGACCAACTAAAAAACTGTCTTTAAATACTTACTCGTACATAGAACACTTTTTTGAGGTAACAGTTTTATTTTGACATGTGTCAACATGGGGTTCAACCAAGGTTTTACGTTTTTATAATAAGCAGCATGATAGTTAGGAGTTCAATATAGTCCTTTTCACATAGGAACGGTTCCGTGACAAGGCTCTTATGTTAATTTCTCAAATTTTAAAAAGCAAATAGACAAATCATTTTTTTTTTAGTTTTAACTTTTAGTATTAATCATTAGATTTCATTTATTTCAAAATTTTTCATTGTTGTACAGCGTAAAACGTAAAGTTCTATATTCCAGGAATACGTTCCTCCGTGCTGAAAAGTACTTTAATAGAGATAGGTAGTGGATCATTATAATATAGAAAAGGCTTCATAAACTAGAAAATAATGAGTATTTTATAATTTTATTTTTGTTTTCAGGCTTGTTCAGTGATTGAACTTTATGGCATTTTGGACCCTGTGACGAGAGACTGGACAGATGGCTTGTACTCTAAAATATTCAGAGAAATGAACAGGTGAAGGTTTTTATCTTTATACTAAAGAAACCCTAATTTCAATAATTACATTTTAGCCACCCAAATATCGAGGTATTACTGTGTTGAACCAGCCCCCTTACCATGACCACGCTATCTCTACGGTATAATAGAGAGAATGACATATTCGTTCAGACGATTTTGAGTTTTATTGTGGTCGTAGAAAATATGCTTTTTCCTAAACTCATATTATTCTGTCATTTTGCTATATTCTACCGTGGTTCTTTGATGTAGAGTTGATGTAGACAACTCAACAGATGAATTATCACGGCAAAATGATCTCTAATTACCTTCCATAAAGTCGATATTACTCCACAGACCAGCGGAACAATTTGAGCGGCGATACTCTCTTTTCGACGGCGATGTTGACGCCCTCTGGATAGAAAACATGAACTCTGTTATGGATGACAATAAACTACTCACACTCGCAAACGGTGAACGGATCCGTTTGGCGCCATACTGCTCGCTCCTCTTTGAAGTTGGAGATTTGAACTACGCGTCGCCAGCAACTGTGAGTCGGGCTGGCATGGTGTTTGTTGACCCTAAGAATTTGGGGTACCAGCCGTATTGGGACAGGTCAGTTGTCAGATTCCTTTAGGACACATCCGTCAGATTCCACATTCGTCAGATTTTTTTTGCCTCTGACGGAACGATGATTCCTCAGTCAGATTTTATTATTCTACATATATTTTTGGCTAACCTATATGCTATAAATTATAATTTATGTATTTATCTATCTATCTCACACTCCTCACACACACACACATAAACACACACACTAACGGTTAATTACTTTGTTTAATCCATACTATCCATACTTCCATACTATATACTATACTTACTATACTATACTAGGGTGTAAAAAGACTGCTACCGAAAACTGAGGGATTGCAATCAGACCATGATTCTGAACATATTTATCGAAAAAAAAACTCAAAAATAATTTTGACTTAGCTACGTCATTTTATTTTATTTTCTAGTTTTTTGCTACTAGTACAACATAATAAGACCATACCTACCTAATCATTTCATTTATAAAAGAAAAAAACAATTAAAACTCAAAATCCACCAATCTACGTATAAAAACGCGCCCAGTACATACGCAAACAGTGATCTTCAAACGCTGTTTTCTCCGGATATAATGATTTTTTCGGAAAATCCTTTTGGATTTGGTTGTGTTTTGGGATGCTGTACCTACCCCTTTCAGCTTCGGTAGACGTCTTTTTACACCCTGTATATACTATACTATACTTATACTATAATAATATTATAAATGTGAAAGTAACTCTGTCGGTCTGTCTGGTCTGTCTGTTTGTTACGCTTTCACGCCCAAACCGCTGAAAAGATTAAGCTGAAATTTGGCATAGTTAAAGGTTGTATCCCAGAAAAGGACATAGGCTATTTTTTATCCCGAAAAAATGAAAAAATCCCGAGGGACCGCGGGTCACACCGCGGGAGCGCAGCTAGTATTATATAAGGTAAATCCGTTATTGGCTTTTTTAAGATATATCTATAAGTTTGGTATATACTTAGTTTTAGAGCTGTGGATTTTGTGAATAAGTAAATAAAATAAAATAAACCTAACCAATGGGTCGTTGGCTAGTTTAAAAACCATGCGCGAGGTGAGCGAGCGGAGCGAGTGTGCCGAAGCGACTGAAATGTACCTACCTACTTATACAAATCTGACGAACGAGGAATCATTGTTTCCTCAGAGGCAAAAAAATCTGACTAATGTAGAATAAATAAATGATCTGACAAATGTGGAATCTGGCGGATGTCTTAAATCGTTAGATTTGAAGTAAGTACCTAATGGGAAAATAGGGAACAGTCATCTTTGGTTATGTTTTGGTATGATGACTTCTCTGGTGGGTCATATTACCGTCAAGAGTATAGCGTATACAGATAACGTGTCAAGTGTTTGAACTCAAACTTTGAAGGACTTAAATAACCCAATAGGGATGAATCAGAATAGGAAAAAATTATCAATTGGTAGGAACAGGTTCACGACTGTATCTCCAAGGTGCGGTAGACATTCTCTCAGATCTTTTTATGTTACTTATTCCAGATCTTTTATTTTATCAATTGGTAGGTATATAAAAAATACACATGTGAGATCCTGTATACTTACCTAGTTTATTTTTCTAGTAAAAAGTTACATTTTACAGTATTTTAGTTTGTTTCTTGATAACAAACTGCGAATCTCATATTATTTTATTAGTAACTCCTATATTATCAACAAGCTACTCTTGAATCTACTAACATACCTTCAGCAACATCCTGTGATCTGAAAACTTCATATTAATCCTCCAGATGGCTCCGCGGTAGAACAAATGAAGAAGAACGGGAGAAATTAGATGGTCTCTTCGAACATTACGTGCCGGGTGCCATCAATTATATCGTGTTTGGCATGTTTGGACTGCAACAGCAAACCCCGCTCAAGACTATTGTACCACAAACACCACTGAACTTGGTAAATAACATACATACTTGAAGCGATTGTGGTCGTTCTTGATAGATCGTTGAAGGCAACGTTCTAAGTTCAGTCAGTCGGTTGTCGGCGAACCGTACGCACGCATACACTCACCAGCTACGCACTATTACCACACTGCACCGATTCGCAACTGATTCCGCGCGCGGCCCGCATAACTTACATCAAGATGTTTTCTTGCAAGAGCTGTAATAATGAATTTCGTGATATTTATTTGCGGAAACTTGTAATTGGCCAATTACAAGTTTCCGTACTGCATACTATTTATAAGTTATACACTAAAATGTTCATACCTAGCTGTAAGTTTTCCCAAAACTTGTAAAATAAAATAAAATAAACGGTCCGTAAGTGGATGCGCGAGGCAAGCGAGCGTAGCGGGTGTGCCGCGGTCGGCCGAAGCGCCAGAAATTAGAGGTGTAACTAATATATTCGTAATAGAGGGTGACAGGTATACGGGACGCATTTCATAATAGTTAATACGAATGTTATCATTATGTTCTTTAATAATAGTCAAATAATACCGAGCTAATGCGGCGTTGCATGCACGCACCCGTCAACGCGACCGTATGATTACAGTTCGCCCAGCGGATCTAGGCATTCGTAAAGTTAGCTGTTTGTCTGCGCAGTGAACGCTTTTTCATACAAAATTGTGTTCTGCGCAGACACACGGCTAACTTCACGAATGCCTAGATCCGTTGGGCGAACTGTACATTTATAAAGTCTGGCAAATGAAAGTAGACCCTGAAAATCGCGGCAAATTTAAAAAATATAAGCGTGGCAACCCGACATTTGGAAGAACACAATTTGATACTTGGTTATTATTTTATTAATATTAAAAGTGTGATACGAGTTAGCGGCATAGCGGCTGAGTCATCTCGAGTTATTACATGGTCTGGCTGGGATTCATACATCATTATACTAGTGCATTTATATGATTATATGCACATCCAAAAACACTTGCGGACGAAATCCGCGGGTCAGCTAGTTATTATCCTAACTTTGTCTGTTTGTCTGTAATTATATTGAGATTTTTTGTCGACTCGTCATTTTACTAAAACGCTTCGATAGCGCGATCTAGGATCGGGCCAAATTTAATCGCGTCATCTAGCGGTTGATTGTGTAACTAAACACACACTGTTGTCGCCATTGGGTTCATAGCAGTGTTATTTATAAGACTACAGAAAGCCATAGAACTAAAAGTTTAGTTACTTGCCGCTAGATGGCGTAACTTTAGGCTCAGAGTTTAATTACCTACTAAAGTATTATTCCAAGAACAGGAATGCGTTTTTTATCGTGATAATCCTCCTAATGTCCATATCACATAGGTGAACTAAGAGACCTCTCCACAACTCCAGGGCCCTTAATAAATGTGGTGTAAAGTTAGGCTGGGTGTAACTAAGGAGTAACCATAAAATTTTTGGGCTCTTATTAATAAACGTGGTGTAAAGTTACGCCAGGTTTAAACTCCAATAATTGTATGGTTATTCCTAAGTTACACCGGGCGTAACTTTACACCACGTTTATTAATAAGAGCTAAGAAGTTTTACTCTGTAAATTATGAGACAATAGGGGGGCAACTATGAACTCTTATTTCCAGGCAGTTTTTAAACTCCATGGCAATATAGAAACTAATATATCCATAACCATAAAATATAGAAAATCTGAAATGGCGGCGCTTATCAAGCTCTTTCGTTTGCACATTAGTGACTGCACTAGTGTGCAAGCGAGAAAACATGAACAGTTGCGACGTTTTAATAAATCGAGTTGTTCGAAATTGACATGAAGTTCGAAAACTGCTAGGAAATAAGAGTTCATGCTAACCCAGCTGGACCATGTTCTGCCCGTGGCACTATATTCAAAATATTTCCCTTTCTGTAGCTGTAGACCATTCTAAATAATTAATGTTTTTTGTTCAGGTTGTCCAACTTTGCTACATGATCAGCGGTCTGATGCCTAACAAAGAAGACACCAATGAAGAGATGGACTGGACAGTCACCGAGAGTGTGTTCATGGTGGTATGTGTACTTATAATGTTTAATCGTTTATTTGTTTATGTACAGTCAGCGCCAGAAGTTTATGAACAATTGGAGACTTATCATCATGCTATGTAGAAAAAAACAGTAGCACTCCGGGAGTGCCGACAGAAGTGAAAACTTGAGCGAGGTGCAGATACTTCCGACTCTGAGTGCGGGCATTAGAGAAGGCACAGATAAATATGTGAAGGGAACTATTTAATCAACTGCATGTCTCATTCTGTAATCTATGTGTGTTTATATGAATAAAGAATGTCTCGTAACACCAATTTAATCAAACATTATTTTATTTTAAAAAGTTTAACAATTTTCCAACGTAGAACACTGTTCAACATAAAAAAATTGTTTTGTTGCTTATGGGTAGTGAGTTTAGTTTTTGTTTGTTTCCTATATTCCAGTCGATGTACAATAGCCTTGGCGCTGCGATTGTAGATGACGGTCGCTTCGACTTCGACAACTATGTGAAGAAAGCTTGCCCAATGATGCTTGTAGAAGATAACCCTGAGAAAAAAGCTACCACAAGTAATGTATCAAACATTTCTTTTAAAAATTAACCTCAATACATCATAGTGAAGGAAAATATTGTGAGATTGATGGCCATATGGGTAGGTGTCTCTATGGCAGTTGTCCCACCGCACCGCGAGCGGGCGTTGAGCGTTTTAGCTATAGGTCAGGAAGGAATCGCTTTTAGCAATATGACCGCCCATTGTACAATGATTTTATTTTTAAGTATCCTTTGTATTATATTCTTGTGTACAATAAAGCGTTAATCTATCCATATATCTATCTATAGTTCTGTCGCTGGTCTAAGTAAATTTTGATAGTTTTATCGCCGCGACCTAGTGCCTATCATAGACAAAAACAGAGCCCTGTTGGCGGAATGGTGTTGTACCTCGAATTACAATCAGAAGGACGTGGGTTCAAATCCCAGCCGAGCATCAATAGATTTTGCGTTTCGTAAAATTGATATGCGTTTTAACACTTTTAACACGTGCTCTAAAGAAGAAACGATGTAGGAAAACATCGTGAGAAAACCATTTCGTACCTATTCTGTAGGCGGTGGGGGTTTCCAACCTGTCACGTATAGAATACTAACTTCTGCAAAATGTAGGCATGTATTAAATATTTGGACATGCCTCTGACTATCCCCTCAGACATCTACAAAGGATCTAAAATACTTATATAAATATATCTGAGAGAATCTACCGCGCCTTGGGGATATAATCGTGTATTGTATTCAATCTTTATTCTGTCACGACCACACGACGAAAGACACAAAAATCTCAGATTATTTTTGTTTTACCCATCGTGTAGGTGTTCTTACCGAAAAGCGTAGGGTAACTAACTGATCACTATTTTCCAGAGCATTTTCCAATGGGCTTCCCCAGTCTGTACGACTACTGCCTAGAGCTGACCACAAAGTCATGGGAAGCGTGGGTGTGGCTTGTGCCAACTTACGAACATGATAGGGAAATGAAGTTCCCCTCTATATTGGTGCCGACTGTCGACACACTGCGGCTTACTTGGCTCATCAAGATTATGGAGAGTGTATGTACCTATATGTATATGTAATTTCTTATTCAACTCTGTGACGTCAGTCGGTAAGACTGAATACGATTGAGAAATTTAGATCGCCTTCCGCCAACGTCCATACCACGTTGAATACACCGGTTCTCGTCCGATCACCGAAGTTAAGCAACGTCGGGCGCGGTCAGTACTTGGATGGGTGACCGCCTGGGAACACCGCGTGATGTTGGCTTTTTGCATCAAACGCTTAGTATAATACTTTTTTGCTTAGTCCTTCGGGAGTTATTTTAATTGTATCTTTTTACACAATTTTTAGGTTTATAAAGTTAATATCCTACTGTTTATTTATTATTTTTATTTTATTTAAGTACTTACTAAAACACATGATTAGGTACTTTGTTATCTGGTTATTCTTATATATTTTTAAACAGGTGGAAAGAACAGTGCTGCTTGTCGGTGATACTGGAACATCGAAGACAGCTATCATCACAAATTATCTGCGCGGACTGCCAACTGATAAATACGTGAGTTCTAAATGACGTAAAATATTTACTTAATTATTTATATTACTTTGTTATCGCAGATTAAATTATACTTGCTACGTACTGAAAAAAAGGCAAAAGAGAAATTAGCTGGGTGTGATCTCCATATTTGGTTACCCTATCGCCAACGTCCATACCACGTTGAATACACCGGTTCTCGTCCGATCACCGAAGTTAAGCAACGTCGGGCGCGGTCAGTACTTGGATGGGTGACCGCCTGGGAACACCGCGTGATGTTGGCTTTTTGCATGTTTAGATTAATTTTTCAAGTGATTTACTTTCATTATCAACTATATTTAAACTCTTCAGTAACATCGGGGGCGTAGCTCAGATGGTAGAGCGCTCGCTTAGCATGCGAGAGGTACCGGGATCGATACCCGGCGCCTCCAATCTTTTTGCACAGTAAAATTATTTTACAGCTTGTTCAACAAATGAACTTCTCGTCTCGAACCTCCTCAATGGATGTCCAACGAAACTTGGAGTCTGTAGTCGAGAAACGTACCAAGGACACCTTTGGACCTCCTATTGGGAAGAAAATGCTGGTGTTCATTGATGATATGAACATGCCTATTGTAAGTAATACCTATTTTTGTACACTTTTATCTAACTTTTTGTGGGCGTTTACCATCGTAAGTTGAAAGAGATGAAGAGAAGTGAAATAGGCCTCTCCGCCCCATATTGAAAAACCTTATGCCTAAGCCTAAAATGCTTTGATAAAGTTTGTGAACGGAGACTCAAGTTCTCAATTTATTTATTTTTTAAATCCGTTTCCTCGTGGCGTAAATCTTATGTCAATCAATTTTATCTGTGCTACAAAAGTTCTGCACTGAATTTCCCCTACACATTATTCCTTCTCTTTTCAGGTGGACACGTACGGAACTCAACAGCCCATAGCAATTCTGAAGCTTCTCTTTGAGCGGAAAGGCTTTTACGATAGAGGCAAGGATCTCAACTGGAAGAACTTAAAGGATATCGGGTTCCTGGCGGCTATGGGCAAAGCAGGTGGTGGAAGAAATGATGTAAGTTTACTGAACTAAGTTTCACTAAGTCTGGGCGTATGTGATTGCAATGGAACATAATGATATGAAATGAATGTTTATTCAGAAAGGTCTTAACTAACTAAAGTAAGTAACAATCTTGAATCGAAGTAATGCAAGGGGAAGAGCTACTCGAAGCAAAAATTTGCTGTTTGTAGTTCGTTGTTCCCATATGACATAAGGTGTAGAGACCTAGTTCTAGATTTTGCTTTGAGCATCTCGTTCTAAGTATAAGACTTGTATGTAGAAACGAGTGATCGCTGCTTCGGCTAGTAGATAGGTAAGTAGGTTTGACATAGCACAAGTTTATTCACTGCTGAGCTAGGAAATTCAAGTCTTAAATTAAAGAAGTGATTAAACATTTCAGGCCAATAATATTATTTCATTCTCTTTTTACAGGTTGACCCTAGATTCATATCGATGTTCTCAGTATACAATCTGCAATTCCCCTCTGAGAACACCCTAAGTCATATCTACGTGTCGATCCTGCGCGGGCACTTCGACATATTCCCGGATGAAATAAAGGAAATCGTCGATAAAATTGTTCAGATGACTTTGGACCTTTACAAGGTGAAAATAAACCTCCATTTATCTATATACATACATACGTATACTTCACTTTCTTGAAGGCATACTAATCTTAAATTCAAATGTTTCCTCGCCAACGTCCATACCACGTTGAGTACACCGGTTCTCGTCCGATCACCGAAGTTAAGCAACGTCGGGCGCGGTCAGTACTTGGATGGGTGACCGCCTGGGAACACCGCGTGATGTTGGCTTTTTGCATTATTCATTTTTATCATCTAAACTACCACTATAATTATTTTGTGTCAAGCAAATTTTTGACGTGACTACGTCTTATAATTCAATAGAGCCGACTGCGACGAAAAAAATGGTTGTCTGTAAAGTCGGTTTACTGACAATAGTTGAACGTGACAACGCAAAGGCCGATTGTGCTTCTTTGTCGCTCGTTCCGCGCTTTTGCTTGCACTTGCGCAAGCCTTACATGGAACGCCTCAGAGCGAGGTAACGCCTCATGACGTCATGTTTTTTCGTGCGTGCAGCCGGCTCTATCGAATTATAAGACGTAGTCACGTCAAAAACATGACGTCATGCGGCGTTACCTCGCTCTGAGGCGTTCCATGTAAGGCTTGAAGTGCAAGCGAGAGCGCGGAACGAGCGACAAAGAAGCACAATCGGCCTTTGCGTTCGGCAGCGTTCGACATCCGTCTCTCTCCTACTTGAGTGAGCGATGCGTAGACGTTGTTGTCACGTTCAAATATCGTCAGTAAACCGACTTTACAGACAACCAATTTTTTTTTTTTTTTTACTACAGCTTTTTATTTTTTCAGATAATCATAGTGGAACTACCACCAACCCCAGCGAAGTTCCACTATATTTTCAACCTTCGTGACCTTTCGCGTATAGCAGCTGGCATGTGCCTCACCCATCCCAACTACTTCAGCGAGAAGCGAACTGTGGTACGATGTTGGAGGAACGAATTCACACGCGTCATCTGTGATAGACTTATCAACATGTCGGTGAGTAAATTCAACTTGCATATCGCCAACGTCCATACCACATTGAATACACCGGTTCTCGTCCGATCACCGAAGTTAAGCAACGTCGGGCGCGGTCAGTACTTGGATGGGTGACCGCCTGGGAACACCGCGTGATGTTGGCTTTTTGCACCTCACATTTTTTTATACACTTGAGTTTTATTTCTTCGTTTCGAAGTTTCCAATAAGAATAGTTTTTTACGATTTAACTTTTAATAGTAGGCTTAATTATATTTTCATTGATTAGGATAACGAGTTGATGCAAATGCATATGCAAGAGCACATCGTCAAATACTTCCCTGAGGACGAGCCCGTGGTGCTGGAAGAGATCGTGGTGCCTGAAGAGGAAGAAAGGGCTGAGGAAGAAGAAGATGGTAAGCCTTTATAAAGGCATACAAGCCCCTCTTTTCCTCTGTCTCTTTTGCTTGTCCGTGTCATGAAAAAAAAAAGCTGCCGCAGTTAAATTGTAAGTAAGGACTCGTAGATACAGCTCCGTGCTCCTCTCGTAACGCATTATTTTTAAATCCTACGCACGAATAAAAAAGTCTTTATTAAGTACTAGCTGCGCTCCCGCCCCCGCGGTGTGACCCGCGGTCCCTTGGGTATTTTTTCATTTTTTTCGGGATAAAAAGTAGCCCATATCCTTCCCTGGGATACAACCTTTAACTATGCCAAATTTCAGCTTAATCTGTTCAGCGGTTTGGGCGTGAAAGCGTAACAGACAGTATTTTATATGATATTAGTATGGTTTAGGTATATTAGAAACATCAGGAGGCGAGGCAACCTTTGCCACAGAATACAGAGAGCTTTATTCTGTGCCTTTGCTGAATATTCAACAAAGACCCAATAATTCCTGGATTAATTCCTTTCGTATGTTCTAGAATATGGTGATCCTATACCCAAAGCAGCGCCTGCAGCAGCAGCAGCAGCAGATGCAGAGCCCATTATAGAAGAAGAAGAAGAAGTGGAGGTCGAACGCGAACTCACGGTAATTTGGACCTTTCTGTTATAGCATTACAGTTAAAAATATAAAAATGAATTCAATGGATAACAAATACCTATTACCTAATAAATGACTCGTGAAAACAGATAATTTCGAACTCATTTTCGCCAACGTCCATACCACGTTGAATACACCGGTTCTCGTCCGATCACCGAAGTTAAGCAACGTCGGGCGCGGTCAGTACTTGGATGGGTGACCGCCTGGGAACACCGCGTGATGTTGGCTTTTTGTATGATAATATTTTTTTTACAGTTGGAGGAATACGTTCTGCGTGATCCATTACTGTTTGGCGACTACCGCAACTCATTGGATGAAGAAGAGATTCGTTATTACGAAGATCTTCTTGATTATGAAGCTGTTTATTTCCTTTTCCAAGAGGTAAGTTATTTCATTTCATTTATTCAATAAACAAGTTTCCAACGACTTACAACACTGCGTTCTGACGCATAATGACCAAAAATTCCGAATTCTCATATTGACTAAACACATAAACGTAAACAGCCTTATTACAGGACGAAGTTTATCTATGGTTTTGGTCTAAGTATAGTTTAAGCCTGGCTCAAAACCAAAACGTTATTACAGAACGAGTGTTATCTCCAAAGTGGGGTAACTACAGGACGACTTTTATCTATGGTTTTGGTCTAAGTATAGTTTAAGCCTGGCTCAAAACCAAAACGTTATTACAGAACGAGTTTTATCTCCAAAGTGGGGTAACTGTCCAATTCTCAGAATGACCAATACGCATAATGACATATTAAGCCAAATGCCAATACGCAGAATGACGCATACGCCAAACGACTAAAATGCATAACGTATTCTCATTCCAATCAAACAATGCACTCATGTTTGATTGGAATGAGAATAAGAGGCCTTTTAGAACTTATTATAAAATGTATGACTGACAACTAACTTACTGTAGAACCATATTTATAAAGTCCTTCGGGCGGTTTTGTATTTCTCTTTGTAGTTGATCCGTACCTCATCGTCATCGAGTAAGATTACTTTTCAAAGTTCAAAGAGCTTCCGCTCGCGACTTTGCTTGCGTGGTAGGTAGAGGTACCTGCGGTATTATTTTATCTGTGGTGGTACAATACGCACAATCGTTCTTCAGCTCTCTGAAGTAGCTGCGCAGAACCCAAAAACGCAAAATCGTGCTATCTCGTTTACTCTACCAAAACTCTATTGCACCTAACTTCAGAGAGCTAAAGATCCGTTGTGCTTAGTATACCAACATTTTGAATAGTCTAATAAAAATAAATAAAAATAAATAATGCTGGACATTTTCACACAGCATCATCTAGCCCTAAACTAAGCAAAACTTGTGCTATGGGAACCAGATAACTGATATACTAGGTACTTATATATTTTTTGTAATACTACCTATTTCAGCCTTTTGGAATTTCATAACATTTTACATTCAATAAACATTACAATTTAGATTCTTGACGAGTTCAACGAGCGTATCGGCAAGTTATCTATAGTGTTGTTCGAGGACTGTCTCGAACATTTGACTCGAACGCATCGTATTCTCCGCATGGATCGCGGCAACGCCATGATCATTGGCGTCGGTGGATCTGGCAAGAAGTCCATCTGCAAGCTTGCTGCTTTCGCTGCTGGTGAGATTCTTAAGCTTCGGCCAATCCTGCGCGTCAGTAAGCGACTGCGAAACGAATATGTATGAAAATATTCCCGTTGTGGTCGTGTAGGTGTGCAAAGCGCCATAGATAAAGTATGGGCAGCGTCCAGGCGCGGCAGACGCTCCCTCTTCGCAGTCGCTTTGGTCGCGCAGGTTTGGCCGAAGTTCTCATTCCCTAACCCCACATAGCTTTAAGCCGATGTTGAATATAAAATGATTTTTGTACAGGGTGCGAGATGTTTGAGATCACAGTGACACGAAACTACAATGAGAACACCTTCAAGGACGATATGAAGAGGATGTACAATCAACTCGGAGTCGACAATAAGAAGACGGTCTTCTTGTTCACGGCTGCTCAGGTGAGATCATGAGTCAATGGCAATGATAAGTTTTTGAAGTAATAACTTCTAGGCGCGTTGGGCATTTTTGAGGTAGGGAAAAACAATTGAACTCGCGTTGCGAGTCACGTGACCGTCACTGACACCATTTTTCACCATTACCTTTCGTCACACATTGTTTCTTTAGGATGGCCGGTAAGCGATAGAGCTCTGCTTCTGAGTGAGATAACCGCGAGTTCAAGTCCCAGCAGTAACTTTTAAACTTTTTTTGTCAGTACTTGTTTTTGAAGTTTAGAAACATTACCGAAACCTCGTTCTAGTTTTCACTTCTGTGGGCACTCCCGGAGTGCCACTATTTTTTTTAATATCTTTGGCATTTATTTAAAAGAAGACAATTCAACATCTGATTGATTGAAGCGCTTCGTGGTGTAGTTTGCTAAGTCGATAGATAAGCCAGAACGGCCAGTAAATGGGTGACCGCTCAACTAAGCGCTTCCGTGTTTCGGAAGGCACGTTAATTTGTCAAGGCTATTAAGTCGTTAAGCCATGACGGAGGCCTTAGGGCCTAAAAACTCCCACTTAACTCTTACCCTCATACGAACTTACTCTTCTGATTTCATCTACAGATATTAGAAGAAGGCTTCCTGGAGTTCATCAACAATATCCTAATGATAGGCATGATCCCGGCGTTGTTCGGGGACGATGAAAAAGATGCCATCATTAATTCTGTGCGCAATGACAGCAACGAGGCCGGATATGGTGTTGCTAAGTGAGTATGACTAGGCAACTGGATTTAAATTAGAAAAACCGGCCAAGTGCGAGTCGGACTCGCGCACGAATGTCTCCGTACCATTATCTTTAAAAACACGCAAAAAAAAACACTTTTGTTGCATGGGAGCCCCCTTAAATATTTATTTTATTCTGTTTTTTTAGTATTAGTTGTTATAGCGGCAACAGAAATCATCATCTGTGAAAATTTCAACTAACTATCACGATTCATAAGATACAGCGTGGTGATAGACGGACAGACAGACAGCGAAGTCTTAGTAATAGGGTCCCGTTTTACCCTTTAGGTACGGAACCCTAAAAATCGTTTAGGAACATTTTGGTATTAAAATGTAGGCACGAAGGCGTGAAGATTAACATTTTTGTGCGTATGCTCATAGGAACGCTCAGTATCGCTTAGTAAATTGTAACAGGCGAATCATCAATGATTTTGATGATCGACGTCGAAAAATAAGTACCTAAATCAGGCAGTGAATATGACTGACTAAACTGTTCTTAACACCATTCCAGGTTCTTCATTTTCTTAGGAAACCAAAAAAATACTTGGTTTTTTTCACGTAAGAACGTATCCCTGACACATAGTACTTTTACGTTTTACGCTGTAGAACAATTTAAAATATTGAAATAAATGAAATCAAGTGTTAATACTAAAAGGTACAACTTCAAAAATAATGATTTTGTCTATTTCCTTTTTAATAATTTCAGAAATTAACATAAAAGAGCCTTGTCACGGAACCGTTCCTATGTGAAAAGGACACAATACGATCGCGTGTGCCCTAAAATCATAACCTAAGGTTTCTTTCACCTATTTATTTGATCTGTGTTATTATACGTTTTATCAATTAAAACTTATTTATTTAAGGGACGCAGTTTGGAGCTTCTTCTGCAATAGATGCGCAGACAATCTACACGTGGTACTGTCAATGTCTCCAAGCGGCGATATTCTGAGAAACAGGTCACTTTTACTTCCTATTATTATTTTGTGGATTATTTTAGTGTAGGTAGTAATTTATTTCGATGCGCTGGTCTGACCAAATTCGCACCACTCGACACCACGATTCACAATGCTCTTCATACTGCCGGGGACAGAGGAAGATGGAGAAACATAATTAGGGAGAAAGTTATACCTAAAGGAGGTCACGACCCTCAGCACTGAGGCATACGACTCGAGGAGGAGGAGTAATTTATTTATATTTATTTAGGTATATGTGTCTGACCCACGGATTTAAAGAAATGAGGTCTGACCCATGTATAACCCATGTACGATACCCAGCAGTGGGATGAAAAAGGCTGCGGATGATGATGAGGTATATTTGTTATAGGTATGTACGTATTTATTTTACATAGTTATATTGTTTAAAAAAATATCACTAGAACTGCTGCGATACTGGCTTAGCTGCCTAGTACGGGGTTCGTGAAGAATTATTTATATTTATAATATAAATAAATTGATTGATTTATATGAACAAACGAAAAAGAACTTGAGCCATGACCTAGCTGCTATAACAGATGGTAGCTGGAGTAGCGCAAAATCCTTGTTTTAGAATGAATATGTTATGCCTATGCCGAGTTTTGCATCTAAAATTGTGATATAAACGAAATATTTTTTGTTGTTTAGGTGTCGAAGTTTCCCTGGCTTGGTGAACAATACAACAATAGACTGGCAGTTCCCGTGGCCCAAGCAAGCTCTGTTGGCAGTCGCAAATGTGTTTTTAGCTGATGTAAGTACAAAAATAATGCAAAAAGCCAACATCACGCGGTGTTCCCAGGCGGTCACCCATCCAAGTACTGACCGCGCCCGACGTTGCTTAACTTCGGTGATCGGACGAGAACCGGTGTATTCAACGTGGTATGGACGTTGGCGATAGCATAGCTGAATTTAATGAGTACATGGTAAACAAAGTTTTATCAGCAATTTACTTTTTATGTGATTTTCAGGTGCAAAAGATTCCCGAGGAATTCCGACCAATCATCGTCGAGCACGTAGTCCACGTGCACATGTCTGTTGCTAGGTAAACTGTAGTAAACTGGCCCTACATAATTATGCTGCCATAGGAATGTACCTACCTACTAGAATTGAATAGAATAAAGTTTTATTTTCTCCACATCATATACAACAGTTACACAATAGGTACTTAAATCTACACAATTTTATGTGGGTGAAGTGAAAATACGGCTACCCCTCAGCATTTGCTCCAACAGCTCGAGAGTGTTGGAGCGCTGGTTTTCAGTGGCGCCATGCCCGTTGTGGCGCAGCACTTGCTGCGTCACGCGTCTTATTGCATAATTAATTATCTTATTAGTTAATAAACAATTTAAAAAGACATCAAGGAATCAGGTCACTTACAGTACTTTCAAATTATTATTAGGTACACATTAAATAAACAATAAAATCATTGCACAATTACAGGTAAGTAGGTATATACCTATGCAAAAACGAACGACTATGGAAGTGATTTTTGTGAATCCAGCAAGTATTTCTTTAGTTTGGATTTAAATGAGAAAACTGTCAATGAATTTCTTATTGGGGGAGGGATATTGTTCCAGCATTTCGTGGCAGCATAGCAAAAGCTGCCACGAAATGCGGTCGTTCGGTATGTAAACTTGAGCTTTTCATACAAATACGACGGAACCTGACCTCTTATAATTCCGAATATATACTAAAGTCCATTTCAATTAGCATGAGCGCTGACAGTTTCACTGTGTCGTTTCACCCACATTTTATTCGACATAGAAAATCGATGAACTAATTGTGATCGCAATTTTGTCAATCGATTTTTGTCAATCATGCTAATTGAAATGGACTATAGTGTTGACGATTTTTTACATCAAATACTTTTGTTCAGGTACTCAGTAGAGTTTCTCCTGCGACTTCGACGTAACAACTACGTCACACCAAAACACTACATGGACTTCCTGACGAATTACCTATCGCTACTTAACGAAAAGGATGCTTTTATTGTAGCTCAGGTAATTTTTTTAAGAGTGCGATAAGTGGTGCATAAGTTGCGCAAAATGTCAAAATGTTAAAAATGTCAAATGTACAAACTTCGTTCCAACCGAGTGTTTCACGACACTCACGTACTTATTTTTCTAGCCTTCCCTTAACATGGATTATTCTTGCCCAGCACCTAAACTATCCTCTCAGCTTAATCAGCCTTGTCCCCAGGAAAGACAACGTCAATACGAGTGAAGTTGACTTAGCTGTGGGTTTCCTCACGATGTTTTCCTTCACCGTTTAGTTCCGTAAAGCGAACATAAATTTTACGAAACGAAAATCTATCGATTCCCGGATTCAAACCCACGACCTTCAGATTTAAAGTCAAGGCAGAACCGTAATCTTCCAACACAGCTTAAAATAGAGGACAGGATTATGACTAATTAATTTTAAGTAATTATGAGGACACAGCGAGGCGTGGTGATGACAGGTGGAGTAGAGTATTGACTGAATGGTGGCCCAGATCTGGGTACAGGAACGTAGGACGTCCGGCGGCCAGGTGGGCAGACGATATTGTACACGTCGCGGGCCGTCAATGGGTCAGATTCAAATATTCAAATTCAAATAACGTTTATTTGTCTCACACAATGGTTCACATAAAATGTAGTTAGTACAATATAAATGTAAGAGCGAATTGTTGAACTGTTTGTGCGAGACTGGTGACTGAGATAGGTTTATGAAAACCTGTAATACAGGTCACCAAGTGCTCTCACCACACGGTTAAACATCTATTACATAAAATTAACAACTGCATTGAGCGCAGGATCGTGGTGGATGGCACAAGCTTAGGGAGGCCTATACCCAGCAGTGGGTGAAGTCAGGCTGTGGATGATGATGATGATGATGAGTTAATATTATTTTGTTCTAGTGTGAACGTCTAATTGGCGGACTAGCTAAGATTGAAGAAGCAAATGTACAATTAGAAGATTTAAATGCAAAGCTAGCGGTGCAGAAAGTCATAGTCGCAGAACAGACGAAAGAATGCGAAGTTTTGCTCAAAGAAATCTCAATCGGTAAGTCGCACAATCGCTATCGATTGTGCCTATGAACTTTATCACATAAAGTTCATTTCAAATTCTAAGTTGATTCGTCCAATTTTTGCAATGTGAACTTTATGACTTCGAAATAAGACTCAATTCAGTATGATAAATCGCGACTTAAAACTTGATGTTGACCTGAGACGCGATACGATTAGATTTATTCGAGCTTGCAATCGCCAACGTCCATACCACGTTGAATACACCGGTTCTCGTCCGATCACCGAAGTTAAGCAACGTCGGGCGCGGTCAGTACTTGGATGGGTGACCGCCTGGGAACACCGCGTGATGTTGGCTTTTTGCATCTCATAGTATTTCAACTTCTTACATTCCTCTTATATTTTTTGCTTCATGACTAAAATCACATGGAACATGGTAAGAAAAGCCGCGTGGAGCAGCTGGTCTTAGATAGGTAAAGCCATTTTTATCTATTTCCAGCTACCGAAGCAGCAGTGGGTAAGCAACAAGTTGCCGCTATCAAATCCGTCGAGATCACAGAACAAAGCAAAGTGATCTCCGTTGAGAAAGACGAAGCGGAGGAAGCGCTGTCAGCGGCCATGCCAGCGCTTGAAGCCGCTAGATTGGCTTTAGCAGATTTAGATAAAGCGGATATTACTGAGATTAGATCTTTCGCTACCCCGCCGGAAGCTGTCCAGGTAAAATTATCAAACAAATAAAAATACCAATTTGTAAACAGTAAAGAGTAAAAAGATTAAGAATAAAAATGCAAAAAGCCAACATCACGCGGTGTTCCCAGGCGGTCACCCATCCAAGTACTGACCGCGCCCGACGTTGCTTAACTTCGGTGATCGGACGAGAACCGGTGTATTCAACGTGGTATGGACGTTGGCGGAAATACTACTAAAATTAATGAACGATATTATCCTTATAAAAACTCAACTTCGGGTAACCTTGATTTGTAATTACGGATTTTCTGGTCTGTGTTTGTAAATACATTTTCAGTCTTACCCTTTCACATTCCCAGGTTGTATGCGAATGCGTGGTCATCATCCGAGGTATAAAAGACGTCAGTTGGAAGGGCGCAAAAGGCATGATGGCTGATCCGAATTTCCTCAGGAATCTGCAGGAAATGAACTGCGATTTGATAACACAAAACCAGGTGAAGGCGGTCAAGGCTCACATGAAGAAGAGTAAGAAACTGGAGACTATGCAGTCTATCAGTAAAGCTGGGTTAGTTACTTTTCACATTAAACAATACGTATAGATCACGAAGATTTTAAAATGCATCCTGAAAATTGCACCCTTGTGGGATTTCAAATGTTCTCGACTGTATCCCCATGGCAAATCACTCAAAGATTTTTGAAAAAGTCTAGGAGGTATTTATTTTTGGAGCCTGCCCATATATTCCACAAGTTATCAATGCATACGACGCCGACCGACGGTTGCAAACCCTTTTTATAATTCGAAATATTAAAGCAAGCATTGTTTTTGCTAACAACTGGATTATTTACCTACCACTATTAAGTATTGTTTAAAAGCACAGAATACGATGCGTAGTGATGTGCACTTCTCAAAATAGCAATGCAATATAAAACTTATCTTCTAAACCAAAAGGTTCACAATCAAAATAGTCCCTCACACACTTTTTTCCACAGCTACGGTCTCCTCAAATTCGTAATCGCCGTTCTCGGCTACTGCGCCGTATACAAAGAGGTTAAACCCAAGAAGGACAAAGTGGAAAGTCTAGAAAGAGAGTATACAGAAGCGGTCAACTATCTCGCTTCTTTGAATAGGGAGATTGATCGACTTCAACGAACATTGGACGGGTTGAATAATCGATATGATACGGCTATGATGAGGAGGCAGGAGTTGCAGGTTCGATAATATTAAGATTAGCATTGAGGAAGACAGTTCATAGGTTGAAGCGAGTGTGTGAGACAGCTAGATGAAAAAAAATACTATTGGTATACCTGTGACGCACCGTGGTACGGGGTGTAGGCTTGGGCATTGTCCTTTAGTTTTTTTTTTTCACTTACATAAGTCTACGCTGTACCTATTAACTGTGTAGTTAATTACTGTAGGTAATTAAATTAACTGTAGAAAAGTAAAATCAGAAAATTCACAAATACCTAAGTAGATACGAGACGGTACGAGTTAGGTAACTACATAGTAGGGTATTAAATAAATAATGCTGGACATTTTCACACAGCATCATCTAGCCCCAAACTTAGCAAAGCTTGTACTATGGGAACTAGATAACTGATATACTTTTTATATACTTTTTGTTTGTAAATACATACATATTATGCATAGAAACACCCAGACCCGAGACAAATATCTGTAGATCATACAAACATGAGTCACGCGGTGGGGATCGAACCCGCCACCTTCTGCGTCGCAGGCGGACCTTCGCCCACTGCGCCACAGAGGTCGTCAAAACTATTACGCAGAGAGATGATGCTATTTCTACATTTTACAGGAAGAAACCGACATCATGATGCGTCGTCTCGTAGCCGCGGACAAGCTAATGTCCGGTCTATCAAGCGAACAAGCTCGATGGACAATCGACTTGGCCGCATTATATGTTGAACAATCCCGTTTGATCGGCAACTGTTTACTAGCTGCTTCCTTTCTCAGCTATGCGGGACCTTTTTCGTTCTCATTCAGGCAGACCATGATATACGAAGACTGGTATGGTGATGTTATGGAACGCGGTATTCCTTTGACGCTGCCGTTTACCATTGAAAGGAATTTAACTAATGAAGTTGAGATTAGCGGGTAAGTTCTTTGCTCACGTGTTATCATGTTAGTTTATAGGTAAATGTTCGCTAATTTCGTCATTACTATCGCCAACGTCCATACCACGTTGAATACACCGGTTCTCGTCCGATCACCGAAGTCAAGCAACGTCGGGCGCGGTCAGTACTTGGATGGGTGACCGCCTGGGAACACCGCGTGATGTTGGCTTTTTGCATTTTTGGAACGAAGTTCCTTTTCGGACAGTATCGAGGATGGAGGTGACAAAAAAAGCGATCGATTTTACCGTCACGACATACCGCTGTCTCCTGAGAATAAAAGGATAACTGCAAAAACACAACTTTATAGGAGAAGCAAAAACATGTTTTTGTTGATAACTTCACAAATTGTGCAAAATGGTGCGCAAAAAAAATGAACAGAGTGCGAAAAGTGGTGCACAAGGTGCGCAAAATGACAAATTTCAAATGTACAAACTTTGTTTCAGCCGAGTGTTCCACGATAGTCACGTACTTTTTTTGTTCCTCTTGTTTTAAAATTTATAATCTCAAATCAATAAAAACATAATTTTTATTTTGATTTCCAGTTGGAATTCGGAAGGCTTGCCACCAGATGAACTCTCGGTACAAAACGGTATCCTCACGACTAGGGCCTCAAGATTCCCACTTTGCATAGATCCACAGACTCAAGCGTTGTCTTGGATCAAGAAGAAAGAGACGAAGAATAATCTCAAGGTACAGTTAGCGACATAAGTGCATGAACAATTGGAGAATAATGTATTAAATTTCATTTTCAGAAAAATGTATTTTGTTTCAGTACTCTTGGAAATAGTGCTAGGCAAAACATCTTACTTAAACAAAAACTACTTACAATATTTTTAATGATTTACAGGTGCTGTCATTCAACGATCCACAGTTCCTGAGACAGCTGGAAATGGCTATCAAATACGGAATGCCAGTTCTGTTCCAGGATGTGAATGAATACATTGACCCAGTTGTCGACAATGTATTGGAGAAAAATATAAAAGGTACTTATTTATCGACCTACCATTGGCATCTCTCTAAAGCAGTTCGCTAATTTTGTCATTGCTATCGCCAACGTCCATACCACGTTGAATACACCGGTTCTCGTCCGATCACCGAAGTTAAGTAACGTCGGGCGCGGTCAGTACTTGGATGGGTGACCGCCTGGGAACACCGCGTTATGTTGGCTTTTTGCATCTTTTTTATTGTATCTTGTACTGAATTGTTTTTTTATTTTCAGTGGAAAGCGGCCGTACGTTCGTGATGTTGGGAAGTTCAGAAGTGGACTACGATCCTAATTTCCGAATGTACCTGACTACAAAGCTGGCTAATCCACAGTTCAACCCAGCGGCGTATGCTAAAGCTGTGGTTATCAACTATACTGTCACTGTCCAGGTAACTATTGAATAACATTATATTTTGTTGTAGACAATGTAACAGATATTGGGCCTACCCACATATCTAGAACAAAAAAAATAAGGGAATGGCGAATGGGATACTTTTAGAATGATAACCTAAGTTAGGAAGTAGGTTCATGTCTGTTGAGGATAAAAATATGTTTAGGTTAAATAAACTGTAGGTACCCACTGATCAGTTTCTTATCCCACTATCCCTCTAATATAATAAAGCTGAAAGTTTGTGAGTTTGTTTAGGTGTTTGTAAGTTTGTGTTTCAATAACGCCTAAACCAGTGAACCGATTTGTATGAAACTTGGAATAGGCGTAAATAGTGATCTGGAATAGCATATAGGCTATTCAAAATGTTGGTACCACGCGGGCGGAGCCGCCTTAGTAGCTAGTTTAAAAATATTTATGTAATGATATTTTTGTTTTGATATGAAAATCCCGAGAAAATCGATAGACTATCCTTTCAATTGATTGTTGCTTCTTGTATAACTTCATGTACCTGCGATCCGAGATGTAGCTGCGCTGCGATTGGTGGAACGTCTGTTCTTCTTGAAAATCATTATGCAACATGTCCTTAAAAATCAATTAAAGATAAATTGTGAATTGAAAACAAATCGACTTGGATTAAATTGATGCGGTCAAACGTCTATTACCTAGAATCCAAAAATGAGGCCTTGTTAGTTTGTGTAGTTTAAAATGAAAGACCCTATTTATAATTACTTTTTCCTCCAGGGTCTAGAAGACCAGCTCCTCAGTGTAGTAGTGCGAGCCGAGCGAGCTGATTTAGAAGAACAGCGAGAGAGTCTCATCATAGAGACGAGCGCCAACAAGAGTTTACTGTCAGGGCTCGAGGACTCATTGCTGAGGGAACTAGCGACATCTACCGGCAATATGTTGGATAACGTGGAGCTTGTCAACACCCTCGAGAATACTAAGTCGAAGGCTGCTGAGGTAAAATGCACCCTTGGCCTGCCACATACATGCTGAAATCAAAATTTGAAATTCAATTTGAAGCCCAGGATTCCTTTTCCACACACACACAGATTTTTTCAGGTTATGAATGTATGAACAATCTGAATTTCAGATTCTGATTCCAGTAAGACATTCAGCGTAGGTGGCTGGCCTTATTATCTAATTTGAAATCCATTCCCAGTTGTCATCCCAATAGAGCTAAACCAATCACATTAGGAAAATGATAAGTCCAGAATGGGTTTCAAATGTCAAAATGCCATGTCCATTGCCAGCTGAATTGCACAATAAGGCCCCGTCTAAATTAATAAACGTAAACGTAAACAGGAACACGACTCTATCCCCAAAGCGCGGTAGACATTCTCTGTAGATCTTTTTTATGTAGGTAAGTACCTATTCCAGATCCTTTGAAGAATTCGGGGGTAAATACATGGTAGTCAGAGGAAAGTCCAAATACATATTTGATACATTTTGCGCAAGTTAGTACAATACGCACAACCGATCTTTGTCTCTCTGGAGTTAGGTGCACTACAAATTGCGCAGGTTTGGTAGAGTAAGCGGTGCACGATGCAACAAACTAAGCGAGTGAACGAGGCAGCTATACAACGCTGTCTTTGTCTTTTAGGCGCCATCAAAAGGGTTCTGCACAGCTACTTTAGAGAGCTAAAGATTGGTTGTGCGTACTGTAACTGGTTGCAAGCCCATCACCGCCTATAAGAATACTAATAATATGAATACTGGTCTAGAAGATTAAGTATCTCTCCTGTTAGTTTTTGTAGGCAATTAAATTGCTCACAGTAAACTCGCAGGCATTATGTATGGTAGTAGCGGTCAAGGGGTTAACATGAACTTTTATTTCCTGACAGTTTTATAAAAGTTAGGCCTTTACATCTATATTAGATGATTTATACAGCGTCAGGAGGCAATCCATGTCTACACTTAACGGGACGCTGTATTGCCTGGGACATTGTTTGAGATGGAATAGGCTTGCTCAGCACCTAAACCATCTTCTCAGCTTAATCAGCCGCCCACAGGAAAAACGACGTCGATACGTGTGGAGCTGACTAAGCTGCGGGTTCCCTCACGATGTTTTCCTTCACTGTTAAGAGTTCGTGTTATAGCGCATATACATTTTTCGAAACGTAAAATCCATTGATGCACGGCCGGGATTCGAACCCACGACCTTCAGATTGAAAGTCGAGGCACAACCCCATTCGACCAACACGGCTCTGACAGTTTTATAACAGCATGTAAATTTTGGCATAAAGAAACTAATTTGAAATGACAGCGCTTATACTCATGGTCTCATTTCGATTGAATTAATTTTTTATTTCGGTTGGTTTCGGTTTCAGAAATAAAAATAATATTATATTTCCCAGGTCATGGAAAAACTAGCGTTAGCAGAAGCAACAACAAAGGACATCGAAAAGTTCCGCGATGGATACCGTCCTGTGGCCAAACGCGGATCCATTCTATTCTTCGTGCTGTCAGACATGGCCGGCGTGAATAGCATGTATCAATACTCGCTATCTTCCTACCTTGATGTGAGTATAAAAAAATAAAAAGTGCAAAAAGCCAACATCACGCGGTGTTCCCAGGCGGTCACCCATCCAAGTACTGACCGCGCCCGACGTTGCTTAACTTCGGTGATCGGACGAGAACCGGTGTATTCAACGTGGTATGGACGTTGGCAAATATAAATCTGAATTTACTCTACAAAATAAGTTGTTGACGTCACAAACCAAGCTTGCTTTGCTAAATCATTGTTTTGTTTGCAGGTATTCTCGTTTTCGCTGCGGAAAGCAATGCCGAATGTCATCCTTGCAAGGCGTTTGAGGAACATTATTGATATGCTCACCAAAAACGTTTATGATTATGGATGCACTGGTAAGTCTAACCGAACGGATATTTTTGAGTTTTTGACAATGGGGCAACGGGTAGGTAGGTACCCAGTTTATTGTGATCTTTAAATTTTGCTGTTCTATCGCCAACGTCCATACCACGTTGAATACACCGGTTCTCGTCCGATCACCGAAGTTAAGCAACGTCGGGCGCGGTCAGTACTTGGATGGGTGACCGCCTGGGAACACCGCGTGATGTTGGCTTTTTGTATGTTTTTTACTTACTTATCTTCTTTAGATGTTTACAAATAATGTTTTGCAGGTATTTTCGAACGTCATAAGCTGTTGTTTTCGTTCCAAATGGACATAAAGCTGGAGCAGAGTGAGGGAAACGTTAGTCAAATGCAACTCGATTTCTTCATCAAAGGCAACGTTTCGCTGGAGAAGTCAGCTCGAGCCAATCCCGCTACATGGATACCGTCACAGGTATAATTTAAGTATTTATTTTATTTCTATACGGGGTGTATTTTTTTATTACCAAAAGAAATTTAAACATGGTCGGCGTCTCTTACTGATCACTTTACATATATTAGGAGACGAGACGAGTGAGATATGGATTTATGATAGCTACTGCGGTTTTACTGACTGAGGATGATGCGAGAGCATAGTTTGTATGAGATTCCGTACGCGATTGTTGTCTGTATTACCTCAGACCATAAATAGGTAGGTACTAGTAAAAAAAAATACTAGTAGAAACCGTTGTTCCACCTTGCTCATACCACGGTATTACTTATTTGTAAGTTTTCATAAAGTTAGTGTTTTGCTTGACTACAATCCTTGATATAAATCTGACCATATCATTATCATTTTTTTATATAATAGAATATGACATGTTAAAACATATATTACCTACTTCCAGGGCTGGCAGGACATTATGAAGCTGAGCGCTGATTTCCCTGAATCATTCGCCATGTTACCCGACCACATCACAAGGGGTATCGACAATTGGCAAGAGGTGAACGAAACCAGTTGTAACTAGCTCAAACTGACACTAACCCCGTTAGTAGGTACACCGACGCATTCGCATACGAATGCGAAACGATGCGAACCAACGAAAAATCTGTCAGGTAGTATGGCAGAGTTTCGCACACGCTCTGTCTCACTCTAGCACATAGCTAATGAAATAGGTGTGTCCTTGTCGGTACTGTTTCGCATGGAATTGCGAAATTTGTCGTTACACCGACGCAGACGTTTCGTGAGTGGTGTTTCGTATTGTTTCGCATCGCAATGCGAAATAATGCGATCTGTCGCATGCGAATGCGTCGGTGTACTAACGGCGTAAGATTCCCTCGATATCGCGGGTAATATACGATATTAACGCTAAGCCAGTTGTGTGACTTTATAGATAAGTAGGTAGGTACAATCAAAGTGCCACCAGCTATTGGGAAAAAACTGAAGCTGTAATTGTCTAATTAAGTAGTTCTCTTTAAATCCTTCAAACTGTAGAGCCTAGGTAAGTTGCTTTTGATATTCTTAAGATACGTCTGGACGAGACAAAACCATACCAGTCAACATTTTTATTTAGACTGTGGAATTGTATCTACTGACTGAATACCTACAGTACGCACAACTGATCTTTAGCTCTCTGAAATTAGGTGCACTAAACGATTGCGCAGGTATGTAGTAGGTACCTACATTGCGTGTAGAGTAGGCGAGATAGGACAATGCAACAAACTAAGCGAGTGAGCGAGGTAGCTATACCTACAACGCTGTCTGTCTTCATCTTGTATGCGTCATCAAATGCGTACTGTACATTCCTATTTTCCTTCTTTTGTTTTCACCATATCAAAAAGTAACTTAAAGCTTTTCTTCCTTAGTGGTTCGACAGCGATACACCCGAGTCCAACGAGATTCCCGACGGATACCGCGACAACATCAATCCCTTTGAGATGCTGATGCTGCTACGCTGCTTCCGAGTGGACCGGATCTACCGCGCGTTAACCGACTACATCACCGTCACTATGGGAGAGGAGTACATAACCCCACCTGTTATAAGGTAGATATACCACTGAATAGCGTAAAAACGTAAACGTAAATAGGTTCACGACTGTATCCCCAAGGTGCGGTAGACATTCTCTCTAGATATTTTTATGTTACGTATTTCAGATTTTTTGGGACCTTTGGGTAGTCAGAGGCATGCCCAAACACATATTTGATACATGCCCACATCTTGCAGATGTTAGTATTCCATCTTGTAGTTTTTACACGTAAAGATCGGACTGAGCCAAACTTCGGCTCATCATTTCAGCGTAGAGACGTCCACTGCTGGACATAGGCCTCCCCCATCGATTTCCACATCGATCGATCTTGTGCAGCCTGCACCCAACGGCTCCCAGCAACCTTCATCAAATCGTCTTTCCATCTAAGTAGTGGGGGTCCTCTGCTGCGATATCCGGTGCGTGGTATCCACTCGAGAACTTTTCTGCCCCAACGGCTGTTACTTCTACGAACTTCGGCTCGTGTAGGTATGAATACACTAGCCGAAGTTTGGAACGCCGATAAAACTGTCTTAATCAACCGACTTCAAAAAAGGAGGAGGTTCTCAATTCGTCTGTTGTTTTTTTTTATACGCGATTGTTCCGCCATTTGTTGACCGATTTGCAAAATTCTTTTCATGTTTGAAAGGGTATACTCCAGAGGTGGTCCCATATAAATTTTATTCCTGAGGGATTGATAGTTTCCCCGTAAAACTCTAAACACCTTCCCTCCTAGCCATGTCACAAATAGAAATCGAATCGACAGCTTGACGTCCTGAGTCACACCGCGTTTCGAGTCAAACATTGAAGTCGGTTTTCATTTTAGTATAAAAACGTAATTATAAATACCTACAATTAAAAGTGTGATAAGGTGGCAAGCAAATATTTCATGGTTAGACGGTCTTAACGTTTCGGCTTCGTAGTTTGGACGCAAATAAAACTGTCGTACCTACCTACTAAATAACTATCCTGCATCTTGCAATCTGTCACGTATGGAATATTAACTTCTGCATAATGGCAAGTATCATATATGTATTTGAACATGCCCTTACCACACCTCCTGACATCAAAGAATCTGGAATACCTACCTACATAAAAAGATCTGAGGGAATTTCCGCCGGGTGTTTCTATGTAATGTACCTATAATATGTACCTTTGTATTTACAAACAAAAATTATATTAGTAGTAAATCAGTTATCTGGTTCCCATAGCACACGATTTGCTTAGTTTGGGGCTAGATGATGCTGTGTGAAATGTCCAGCATTATTTATTTATTTATAACTTGTATGCATATGGTATTTATTTCAGTCTGGACATGATAGTGGAACAGACTACCCCCTTCACTCCCGTCGTGTTTATCCTAAGCCCCGGCTCCGATCCCACTTCTGATCTGATGAAGCTAGCGGATCGCTGCGGCTTTGGTGGCGGGAAGTTCAAGTATTTGTCGCTTGGACAGGGTCAGGAAGGGGTGAGTTTATTGAACTTTATATATAAAATAATAAGGCTCATTTTGCTATGCTATGGTTGATAAGATTTTCTATTATGTTCTCATTTTACTGAATTTAGTTTTTATTCTAAGAAATACTGTGGGTAATACAATTAGATCGTGATTTATTAGGGTTAAGTAGATCAGCAAAAATGCGTAGTTCTAGCTGGGTGTGATCTTTAAATTTTGCTGTTCTTTCGCCAACGTCCATACCACGTTGAATACACCGGTTCTCGTCCGATCACCGAAGTTAAGCAACGTCGGGCGCGGTCAGTACTTGGATGGGTGACCGCCTGGGAACACCGCGTGATGTTGGCTTTTTGTATTATTTTACATTTCTCCCTAGTACTCGTATTATTTACGACATTTCAACTGTTCGTTTTTAAAATAAATAAAAACATTTTTTCTTTCCGATAGGCAGCGCTAGCGTTGCTCGAAGGCGCTATTTCACACGGCCAATGGTTGATCCTACAAAACTGCCATCTTCTTGTTTCCTTCCTGCGAGAACTGGAGAAGCAATTGGAGATGATGACCAAACCTCACCCCGAATATAGACTCTGGCTTACAACAGACCCCACGCCAACTTTCCCTATTGGCATCCTGCAGAGGTCGCTCAAAGGTACACACTCTAACTAAACGGTGAAGAAAAACATCGTGAGGACTACAGCTAGTATTTTTATAGGCGGCGATGGACTTGCAACCCGTTACGTGTGTTACTTCTGCAAAATATGAGCAGTGCCAAATACGAATTTAGACATACCTCAAGGGGTTATTCGCGTTCGTTTTTTCATTCGTTTGATGAATATTCGGATGCTTCTTACTACGAGCTACATTGTATTCGGTCGATAAGATCAACGTTAAAACGCGGTCCCAACCTGGCACCAAATATTCAAAACAGAAAAATTGGCCCTTGAAGTCAGAAATCGTAATAAGTAACATCCGAATATTCATCAAACGAACGAAAATAAGAACGGGAATACGGCCCCTGACTACCCCTGAGAAGAATTCGTACAAGAACGCATCCAAATTGCGGCCGACCTTAGGACCGTCTTCTAAGGATCTTAAACTTAAACCCTATAGATGAGATAATTGGCAAACATTCGTTATCCTATTTTCATACGTTTACTACAATTAAAAGACCAATTTTAACTTCTTATTTTATTTTGCAGTGGTAACAGAGCCTCCAAACGGGCTAAAACTGAACCTACGTAACACATACTTCAAGATGCGAGCGCACGCGTTAGAAGAATGTCCACATCCGCAGTTCAAGAAACTCGTCTACGTTCTTGCTTTCTTCCATGCTGTTGTTCAGGTATCAAAAAAAAACATAAAATTAATGCAAATATATTCCGCTTACTTCGATTTAAACCCTGATTCTGGCATAACAAAAAAAACAAGAAAATATAAAAAAAAAAGATCCGTTTACTTGGGTTTGAACTCTGTACTTCACACAGCACAATAAAAATATTTTGACTATTTAGACGTTTTCAAAGGAATGAATCTTGAATGTCTACCGTGGCTTAGATTACAATCGTGATCCAGGTTCGTTTATTTCCTGAGTTTAGTAATAACTTAATCGGGAAACCCCACCGATCCCCTCCATAAAAAAAAATACTTATCTACATTTTTTATTGCTGTCTCAGTATTTCTACAGGAACAGCCCAAGGCTATCACCACATCTATCACCGTCAACGTCAACTGCATTAAAACGTAGCTACACGGATAGTACAACGGATCTTTAACTCTCTGAAGTTAGGTGCAATAGACGATTGCGCAGGATCGGTAGAGTAAGCGAGATAGCACGATTTTAGGCGTCAACAAAAATGGGTTCTGCGCAGCTACTTCAGAGAACGTAAGGTGCATTTACACGATGCAATTTTTCGTACGATTTGCTAAGCCCCGCCCATTGAACGTGCCGACGAGCGTTGCGCTATCTATGACAAATCGCATACGATGAGCGTTTACACGTGGAAAATTGACATGCGATGCTAAATCGTATGTGGTCAGACCGTGTCGTGTAAATGCCCCATAAAGAACGATTGTGCGTATTATAACTCACTTCTATTCTCAGGAACGTCGTAAGTACGATAAGATCGGCTGGAACATAGCGTACGACTTCAGCGAAAGCGACTTCATGGTGTGTATGCAGATACTACAGTGTTACCTCGAACGCTGCGAGGCCGCCAAGGGACCTATACCTTGGTCTACACTCAAGTACCTCTTCGGAGAGGCAAGTATTCTTAAGCCCTCAATACATCAAATCAAATCAAATCAAATCAAATAGTTTATTTTCCAAAAGAAGGATACAGGTTACAATATGATATTCAGTGGACCCCGCACTAGGGCTAGCCTGTATTGCGGGCGTCCGACGAGCCAAGTTAACAATAGGTTACATTTTAATAATTGGAGAACATGAAAATAAACTTAATAAATTTACACTTTTTAAAAACTAAGTATAATCTGCTGACTTAACAATATTTTATAAGGATCTATATATTTTAGAAGTTTAAGTTAAGTTTAAGTTGTCTAAGTTGTTAAACAATATACAGGTTCATGACAAACATTACATAACATTGCAAGTGTGTGAATCTAGACATGACTTTGAGAAATAATGTGTGTTTGTAAAGCGTTATATGTGAGTGTGGGAGATATGGTGGGTTAGACCATGGCGACCAGCATAGCCTCCGTTTCATCATAGTTAAGTGTGAGAAGCCAATCTCTAATCTTATTCTTTACGTATGGGAATGTAAGGTCGCATTTGGCAATGACACGTTTATAGATGAAAGGAAATGCAAAGAACCGGAAGCGTTTCGCGAAAGAGGTATTAGTGAAAGGAATTGGAATTTTCTGACGACGACTAACTGATGGGGTACTGGAGTTGACAAGGGAGAGGTGCATTTTATGATAGGTTGTTACTGCCTTCTGAAAATATAGCTGTCGTACCGAAAGAGTGCGAGACTCTCGATGGAGAGATGCAGTTGAAAAACGGAAGGGTTTTCGGAGCATCACCTTTAGAACAGACCGTTGGGCTCTCTCTAGCTTTATAATCACGGTCTTCGCAGCGCCCCCCCATACGGACGAACAGTAACAGAGCAATGACTGGCAAAGAGCTGTGTAAACCAGCATCAAGGTCTCCCTATCCGCCCCGTCTCTGAGTAGCTTCATAACGTATATCAGTTTACGTACGCGACCTGATAACGTATTAATGTGTTGTCTGAAAGTGAGTTTCTCATCAAGAATGACGCCAAGATATTTGATAGTGGCTGATTGTTCTATGACAGTACAAGAACACACTGGCCTGTCTGTGTGGGAAGAGGAATTTAAACAGCTGTGGATTTTTAAACTAAGGTTATTAGGTGGTGATGTGACTTTGTTAATATGAAAACAAAGGTAGTTGGTCTTATCCGAGTTTAGCGTGAGGAGATTCTGGTCCAGCCAAGTAGAGACAGAGCGGAGCCCCTTTTCTGCCGAGCTGAACACCTCGTCCCAGCACCGGCCTTTGAATAATATGGCAGTATCGTCAGCATAGCAAATTAGACGTGTGTCCTTGTCGTTCGAAAACAGTTTAAAAATGTCATTCATGTAGATTATAAATAGCGTTGGTCCGAGTATGCTACCCTGTGGGACCCCGAAAGAGGCGCTTTGGAACTGACTGTAGCCTCCCGCAACCGAAACGCACTGTCTTCTTCCCGATAAATAGCTGGTGAACCAGCTTAAAGCGGTGCCCCTTATTCCGTAATTGCAGAGCTTATTCAGTAGAATAAGCGGGGAAACGGTGTCGAACGCCTTGGCCAGGTCCAGAAAAACACCAATAGACTTTTGTCCTTCATCAAGAGCCAATACTACATCTTCGACCAGTGTGGAAACTGCATCTTCAGTGGATTTATTGTGCCTAAAGCCGAACTGATAAGGAGAAAGAATTCTTTCCTGTTCAAAAAATTTAACTAATCTTTTGTTTACCACCTTTTCAAGTATCTTTGAGAACACTGGGAGTAAGGAGATAGGACGGTAATTCGATATAACAGTTTTTGGTCCACTTTTGTGTACTGGGATGACAACAGCTGTTTTCCAACACTCCGGAAAGATACCCGACTCTAAGCTTAAGTTAATAACGTGTGTTAGCGGAACAACCAGAAGATCGACGACTTTTTTAAGAAGTGAGTTTTTAATACCATCCAGACCGGGTGCACTATTCGTTTTTAGGTTATTGATAATGGACAGTATCTCGCCAGAATCTGTTGGGGCTAGGAAAAAGGAATGGGGTGAATCGGAGCTGACTTTTACTAAGCTTGCGAGTTCGCTTTCAGTCTTACAAAGCCTGTTTAAGATTTTTGTAGCAAGGCCTTCGCCAATGTTCGAGAAATAAGTATTGCAGTCGTCAAGCGGCTCGTTCCCATTATGTTTTGCTTTAATTAGTTCATGGTTAGTGTCCTTGGAGATATTGAGTTCACAAATATTTTTAATGCTTTTCCACAGTTTGTTAGGTTGATCTTTGTGCTCAAGCAGCTCACACTTGTTATGTTCAGTTCTGAGGTTTTTCAAAATTTCCGAGAAGACATTCCTATATTGCTTATACTTAAGTTGCGCCTCGATGTCTTTAGGGTGCTTTCTCGCTTTCAAATGTAGGAGATCTTTATACTTCATGCATCTGACCAGGCCTGGCATGACATGTTGGCCGAGCATTGCTGAGTGACGGCCAATACCAACGTATAGAATACACAGCATACAGGGTGTAAAAAGACTGCTACCGAAAACTGAGGTGTTTCAATCAGACCATGATTCTGAACATATTTAGCGAAAAAAAAACACAAAAAAAAAATTTGACTTAGCTATGCCATTTTCTTTTATTTTCTAGTTATTTACTACTAGTACAACATAATAAGAGCATACCTACCTAATAATTTCATTTATAAAAGAAAAAACTATTAAAACTCAAAATCCAGCAATCTACGTATAAAAACGCGCCCAGTACATAACAACAGTAATCTTCAAACGCTGTTTTCTCCGGATATTAATGATTTTTTCGGAAAATCCTTTTGGATTTAGTTGTGAGTTGGGATGCTGTACCCACCCCTTTCGGCTTCGGTAGACAGTCTAGTCTTTTTACACCCTGTATTTACCTTTCTTTGCCATCGCTTGCCAGTAGGTACTCGCCTAGCTGGATAAAAATATCGCGGTGATCATCGCGTTGATGGGCATTGCCGTTGACCTTAGCGTGTCCGTAACATTAGTGATGGTTATGTTAGTAAGATCATCATCAGCCCTTCTCATCCCACGGCTGGGTATAGGCCTCTCTTCGCTTTTGCTATTCGACTGAGCCAGTCTTGCCCATCTCTAGGCCACAACTCAGTTAGTACTTTGCTTAACCTGTCATCACCACGCCTGGCCAAGATACGATCATTTACTTCATAAAAATAATAATTTACCCAGGACCCCGCACTAAGCAAAGCTTGTGTCGCGGTAGTCCCGAGTAACAGTAGAAGGAGGTAGTGGAGAGTAGGTAGTTATGAACTATATTATTTTTTACGTAGGAACGTATCCCTGACACATAGAACTTTTGCGTTTTACGCTGTACTACAATAAAAAAATTTGAAGATACTACTTCAAAAAATAAGGATTTAGTCTATTTTCTTTTTAAAATTTTAGAAAATAACATAAAAGAGCCTTGTCACGGAACCTATGTGAAAAGGACTGTAGTGATAGTTATATTATATCACGGTTCATGAGATACAGCCTGGTGACAGACAGACAGACAGACGGACCGACAGCGAAGTCTTAGTAATAGGGTTTCCGTTTCACCCTTTGGGTGTGAAATTAACTCTTTTCCAACAAAACAATGACAAATCTTTCCTGCATTGTTCTAACAATAGAATTCTTAGGTGATGTACGGAGGGCGAGTGATCGACGACTTCGATCGTCGCGTTGTCCGAACTTACATGGAGGAATATATGGGAGAGTTTCTCTTCGACAAGTTCCAACCATTCCATTTCTACAAGGACTCTGTGTTCGACTACGTCATCCCGCCTGAGGGAGAGAGAGAGGAGTATATTGGTAAGAAATAGCTTTAGGCCTGGGCCGTATTCGCGTTCCTTTTTTCGTTCGTTTGATGAATATTCGGATGCTTCCCACCACGATTTCTGACTTCAAGGGCCAATTTTTCAAACGTTAAAACACGGTCCTAGCCTAGGACCAAATATCCCAAACTGAATATTCATCAAACGAACGAAAAAACGAACGCGAATAACCTCGCTGTGTGTGTGATGGGGGGGGGGGGGGGTCTCGCGATATCGCCGCATCGCAAAATGACGAATCTAAATTTTCTATGAAAGATTTACAAAAAAAGATGTTGAAATCTGTATTATCTAAGCTAACAGAATATTTGCAGAGTTCATCGACGTCCTTCCGTTAGCGAACACTCCCGAAGTGTTCGGTCTGCACCCGAACGCTGAGATCGGATACTTCAGCCAGGCCGTCAGGGAAATGTGGGGGCATCTCATAGAATTGCAGCCGCAGACCAGTAAGCATATGATTCTTTATGTAGATAATACTAGTAGTATTCATATCTATAATGGTAGGACAGGAATAGAAGCCGGAATGTCAAAATAGTCCTTTTGTCAGATCTGCTGAACTGTTTTCATTTTGCTTTAGAACTACTTGGTCCGTACCTTCTTTATTTTTTGAATTCATACAATCGCTCTTCTTTCCCGTAGGCTTGTTAACTTCACTGGCTACGATCCTGAACGTCTTTCAAGTCAATTCAATTGAATTGATTAATTTCAATCAACAGGGATCATACAATTTAAGATTAAAATACAATTTCATACATAAGACATTTAAATACAATTTCACATAAGTAAATAAAATCGCCTCATTCTTTATCTTTACAATCTTCGTAAAAAAAGGTCCATAACTACCGTATTCTAAGGCTGGCCACATACACGCTGAATGTCTTGCTGACATCAGAATCTGAAATTCAGATTGTTCATACATTTATAACCTGAAAAAATCAGTATGTGTGTGGAAAAACACGTTAATGTATGGAAATCTGGGCTTCAATCTGATTTCAGCAAGACATTCAGCATGTACCTACGTGGCCGGACTTAGATAGGTACTAAGGTAGCCGAGGTGAATAAGGCCCACCTAACTTAAAAGTCTTAAAAAAAAAATACAGAAACGCGAAGCCACTATACCTACACTTACTTACATTTTACAAAATACATAAAGATGTCAAAAACTATCTAGGTTTAGATTGCTCAACTGATGCAGGCCATTTACTATTTGAATGCATTTATTTTAATTCATTTTATAATTCCATGCATATCCAGTAAGGGTGGACGAATGTAAGTTATTTAAATAATGACACAATTATTATTGCAATTTTACACAATCTAACCGACTTGTTTATTTTATGCGGCTAGTGAAAGAAACCGGTAAGTTCACAATCGTCTCAGTTCCACTTGAATTAGTGTGTGCACTGTGCACATCATCTTCTGTATTTGAAATAACGCTTTATTCCCAATTATTATACTTTATTCGGGGTTGTTACGGGATGAAAAAGATACGAGACTGTACTTTTTAAAAATAAAAAAAGGCTAAAATTTAGATTTAACAGTAGTAGTAGACAACACAAATTGAACTCAACTTGAGTCCTTTTTAAATTATATGCCCTTCATTATTACTGTCTTTTACAATGTGTTATGAAAGAAATGGAAAAAGGAGGATACAAGATGGGTCGACGACATCGTTAAATCCGCATGGGCGTACATGGGCAAGACTGGCTCAGGATAGAGGCGAGTGACAAAAGCGAAGAGAGGCCTATACCCAGCAGTGGGATGAGAAAGGTTGATGATGATGAAATAAATTATCTTTATATAACATAAATAAAAAAGCTGACCATTTCACACACATCTCATACATTTCAATGTATCTAGGTGAGGGTGGAGGCGCGATGAGTCGCGAAGACTTCATCGACACCATCGCAGTGGACGTTTTGAGCAAACTACCCGCATTGTACGAGATTTGGCGCGTGCGCAAACAGTTCGAAATGAACATCACGCCCAGTCTAGTTGTGCTACTGCAAGAGTTGGAAAGGTAAACAATACACATGAATGATTTAAAATCCATCCATACTAATATTATAAATGTGAAAGTAACTCTGTCTGTCTGTCTGTTTTTTACGCTTTCACGCCCAAACCGCTGAACAGATTAAGCTGAAATTTGGCATTGGTTGTATCCCAGGGAAGGACATAGACTACTTTTTATCCCGAATAAATTAAAAAAATCCCGAGGGACCGCGAGTAACACCGCGGGAGCACAGCTAGTAGCTGATATTTTAACTATCCTTTTACCTATAATCTTCTAGGTTTACGTTCGATTCGATAATCTAGCATGTTATCTGGCTAGCTGGTTTAATGTGACAGTGTTTGCTGTAAGGGTAGACGCTAAACGTAAGACAGAGACCACTTTAATACATGCTACTAAGCGGATTCGCGACGCACAAGTGACTCTCTCAGTGACAGAATAGAACCGCGGCGTGTTCGATGCGCGACCGCGACGTGCCCGCCGCGCACCCGCTCCGCTTTGAATCCGCTCGTCAACCGCCAGTGTGTTAAGGCTATAAATCCATACTATCTGTCTGTCTGTCTGTTTGTTATGCTTTCACGCCCAAACCGCTGAACAGATTAAGCTGAAATTTGGCATAGTTAAAGGTTGTATCCCAGGGAAGGACATAGGCTACTTTTTATCCCGAAAAAAGTAAAAATCCCGAGGGACCGCGGGTCACACCGCGGGAGCGCAGCTAGTCAGATATAAATTCGTTTGCCGTGATGCCAATGCATTTTGTAACAAAAATGTAACTTCATTTAAACATTAATGCCTTTGTCAAGTCGTTCAGCCATGACAAAGGCCTTAAATTATCTGAAAATTCCGTCAGCGGAGTTGGCTACTTACTCGTACGATTTTACCATTAATTTAACACATTATTCCCAGGTTCAACCGCCTAATAGCCCGCATGCGTACAACCCTATCCCTCCTACGCAAAGCTTTAGCGGGGGAGATCGGTATGGACGCAATATTGGACAACGTGTCCTACAGCCTCTTCAATGGCCAACTTCCGCAAGTGTGGCGGGGTCTGGCCCCGGCCACTTGCAAGGGGCTCGGCGGGTGGATGGACCATTTTATTGCTAGGACCAAGCAGTATACAGACTGGGTAAGAAGTTTCAAACTATCAGTTTAAACGTGAAGGAGCAACAACTACGAGTATAACGTACCAATCATACTGAAAGTGAGTAGGTATATTTGTGTTTCAATCACGCCTAAACCAGTGACCCGATTTGGATGAATCTTGGCATAGGCGTAGATAGTGACATAGACTATTCAAAATATTGGTACCACGCGGGCGAAGCAGAGCGCAGAAACTAGTAATATGTATTTACAAAAAATCATGTAGTAGGTACCTCCCATAACACAAGCAGTGCTTAGTGTAGCGACACATCTGCGGAACGTAAGGCGCCGATCTTTCGTTTTCGCGTTCGAAAGTACGACCGAAACTTCAGCCGCTGAAGTTTCGGCGCCGAACCTTCGGCTGATGTGTGAACACTTACTTCTGAGCTAGATGATGCTGTGTCAAAAATTCCAGTATTATTTATTTATATCATTGTTTCCAGGCGACAATGGAAGAGCCAATAGTGATCTGGCTATCAGGCCTGCAGATCCCAGAATCGTATTTGATCGCGCACATTCAGATCGCATGCCGCCTTTACACGTGGCCGCTCGACCGCTCCACACAGTTCACGCGCGTCACCAAGTGGACGTCGCCCGACGAGATCGAAGAGAGGGCTGTCACTGTGAGTGTCAGGGAACTTGTCACCAGAATAACTTGCTGTAGTTTGAGCAAAGTATATAGGGTCTTTCATATAAAACTAACTTAATTCAGGAATTGGGTTCAAAAATTTTTGTTTTGTTATGAAAATCTCGAGAAAATCGACTATCCTTTAAATTGATTGTTGCTTCTTGTATAACTTAGTCCATTCGTGATTTAGCTGCGCTGCGATTGGTGGAACGTCTGTTCTCCTTGAAAATCATTATGTAACATTTGTAGCGCGGGATATTTATTTAGGACAGCATTCGAACCCGTTTCGTAAACGCTAAGGAACCCTAATAACCGCGCTAGCGCGCTGTCCAATCAGGACGCAGAGCGCCACACAACCGACGCGTACGCGTGATCCAATCGGGGAATAGCGCGGGGCGTTCGCGTCACCTGATTCGCTCGACGTTACGCAGGCGCGCTGGCTTGACCGTTGGAGCAATCTTGCGCCGCAGCCGGGCCCCGTGACGTCAGTCGGCATCATACACTTGCGCGTTGAGGTTGCCTTACGGCCAGTCCTCCGCGATCCGACCAACGCCATATTTTATGTGAAATAGTGTGCGTTACAAACTGTATCCGTGTTTAGAACTTTAATCGTTTCCCTCTGTACTGTGTTGCCCTCGTTTTATATTGTGTCTTATGTGTTTTATGTGTCCTCGTTCTTATTTTAATATACAAACTTTTACAAACTATTTAACGTTGTTTCGCATTTGAGAAGAAACCCGAAGTTCCTCAAATAGGAGAAAGAATCCCGTTAAATCTGGCGCCCAACTTTAGTGGCCGAAACACGGAGAGAAGAGAAGGTGTGATCAGCTCAAGGGTCACCATCACACAGAGGAAGAGACACAGCGTCACCTGCCGTGTACCTTGGCACTGAGGCAAGCACGGAATTCCTGCACCTGTTGTCGCCGCAAACATGCCGACAACCAGGCGGAACGTTCTCCGTCACCAGCACCAAGACGAGCACGAGGAGGGAGACGCCACCTTAACAGAGGCGATGAGCTCCGACGCCGACAGCGTCGTTGAGCGGGCCGCCGCCGGCGCAGCTCCGGCGCAGCCCACGTTCACACATACATCGGATCAGTTCCTGGCAACGCTCATGGAGACCATCACCAGGGCGCAAGCGGAGGCCAACAAGGTCCTCATCAGCGCGTTCCTGAGCGCGCCCCGTGGAGATCAGCACTCCGGGGCGGCGTCTCCATATGCGTCAGCACCGCCAGCACCCGGCGCGTACTCGCCGTGTGCAAGCGACCCCCTAAAACCCAGATCAGCATCAGGCAACTTCACGAAATGTTCTGCGCGATTCGACGGGACGTCGAACGACGCGGAGGTCCTGGAGGCCTTTCTCGATGCGGTGGAGGTATACAAGGAGTGCGCCGGCGTGTCGGACGAGCACGCGCTACGCGGCCTCCCCATGCTGCTGACCGGCGCGGCCGCCGTGTGGTGGCGCGGCGTGCGCGCCGGCGTCGCCTCATGGACGGACGCCAAGCTGCGACTACGCTCAATGTACGGGGCCCCGCGGCCAGCATATAAAGTGTTCCGCGAAGTGTTTGCCCGCGAGCAAAGTGCCGCCGAACCCGCCGAGAGGTTTTTGAGTGAAAAGCGTGCCCTTCTGGCGCGCTTACCCTACCGGTTGGCTGAGGAAGTCCAGGTGGACATTACGTACGGACTCCTCGACCGCCGGATTCGGAAGCGTATTCCCCGTGAGTCCATTATTGACATGGACCACATGATGGAGCGTGTGAGGATAGCGGAGGATTCGCTGAAGGAGACCGTTCGCGGAGAGGTAAAACCTCAGCAGGCAAGTGCGAGTCATTTTACACCCAGCGCAATAACGTCCCCCGCTTATTCCCCCGATAATGATTTATCCGCGAGTTGTGTGCCGAGTCCGAGTTCGAGTGCTGTCCGCCCTAAGCGAATTCGATGTAGTCACTGTAGAGTGTTCGGTCACACTTCTAGCGAATGTCGTAACCGCGTAGCAACCGCTAACAAACCGACGACGAATAATAATAATAGCAATGATAGTAGTCGAAGCATCGCTAATGATAATCGTTCTAGTAGTAATGTTATTCGTTGTTACGGTTGCGGTAAAATAGGCGTGGTTCGATCTAAGTGCGAAATCTGTAAAGCAGGTAGTCAAAGGTCGACAGACTTTAATATAGCGTTTGTCGAGAATAGGGCCGCCGAATTCTCAAAGGAGTTTTTTGATGAGAATAGGGCCGCCGAATTCACCAACGCGTCCGATGTTCGGAGTAGGTATAGTGTTAGTAGAAAAAGTGAATGCGAGATTGAAGCTTCGGTAGCACACGCGTGTAGTGCAGTCGCGTACAAAAGTGCTTCGCATCCGTTGGTTAATGTTAACGTTATGGGTCGTAGCGGTGTAGCGATTGTAGATACCGGCGCCACGCATTGTATAGCTAGTCCGAAGTTGTATCAAATTTTAGTAGATTCCGGCGTGAAATTCCGCGAAACCCAATGTCGAATCCGGCTTGCTAACGGCTCTCGAGTCGAGAGGAAGTTGTTAGAAGCCGAGGTACTTGTGTCGCTGGAAGGGCGGAAGATACCAGCTGATTTTCTAGTGTTGCCAGGCGATGAGACTAGGACTCTTTTAGGTGTCGAGTTTTTGTCCCGTGCTGGCATGGTCATGGATATCGCCCGCGGTAAGTGGTCTTTCACAGACGAACCCGGGCGATTCTATGATTTTGTTCGTGAGTGTCCCGCGAGTACACGGCCCGACACCAAGTTGATGCGGGCCGAGTCCACAAACCAGTCGGCGCACGAAGAAGTGTGCACGAAGTTCTCCGGCGACCAGCGACGTGAACTCAAAGAGGTCATTGACCTGAGGTCCGCGCAGATCACCTTCCTAGGGCCCGCCGCTGCCGTTGACATGCCGAACAGGAGCAGGAAGGAGATTCAGGAGAACCATCGTGCTGATCCGTGTGATCATGATAGGTACGTTCGTTCCAGGGGGAGGAGACTCTGTTCGGACAGAGCTTACTCAGGAGTCCGAGGCCAGTCCGCGAAGTTTATCGCTCGCCGCGACGGCCCATATCGAGTATGCGACGTCGCGAACCCCAGTCCTGTGGTTGCCGGCCCGATCGAGCCTCCTATCAGGGAGAAGCGAAAGCGTAGGAGACCGCGCAAACCTAGATATAGCTGAATGATAGCCCAACAGCGAGGGCGCTAAGTAGGGCTATAGGGGGAGACTGTAGCGCGGGATATTTATTTAGGACAGCATTCGAACCCGTTTCGTAAACGCTAAGGAACCCTAATAACCGCGCTAGCGCGCTGTCCAATCAGGACGCAGAGCGCCACACAACCGACGCGTACGCGTGATCCAATCGGGGAATAGCGCGGGGCGTTCGCGTCACCTGATTCGCTCGACGTTACGCAGGCGCGCTGGCTTGACCGTTGGAGCAATCTTGCGCCGCAGCCGGGCCCCGTGACGTCAGTCGGCATCATACACTTGCGCGTTGAGGTTGCCTTACGGCCAGTCCTCCGCGATCCGACCAACGCCATATTTTATGTGAAATAGTGTGCGTTACAAACTGTATCCGTGTTTAGAACTTTAATCGTTTCCCTCTGTACTGTGTTGCCCTCGTTTTATATTGTGTCTTATGTGTTTTATGTGTCCTCGTTCTTATTTTAATATACAAACTTTTACAAACTATTTAACGTTGTTTCGCATTTGAGAAGAAACCCGAAGTTCCTCAAATAGGAGAAAGAATCCCGTTAAACATTTCAAAAAAATCAATAAATTATCATTGTATTTGGGAATTAAATTGATACGGTCAAACGCCTATTTACAACCCATCGTCAGTTTGTGTAGTTTAAAATGAAAGACCCTGTATTGTGGGCTCATTCGCTCTCTTTAGTTCAGAGTACTAGTCGAAAACAAATCGAAGTTTTGAGAAACTAGCAAGAGTCAAGCCCCTAGCCGAGCTCTAGATCATATCGTACCTATACCCAAATTCGAAACGAACAACAGACTCCTATTATGCATGCAAACAATTATCGTCCAGTCGCATTAAAACTGCGTTTCAGCCTAGAAATCTGAAATAACTTTTTTACCTACCAACTTCACAAAAGGAGATCATCTCTCTTTCTTAAATAGTGTGTCCTATATAAATTTTATTCCTGAGAGGTGTTTTTTTTCCCTTAAAACTCAAAAAGTCACCTTACTCGTAGCTTACGACCCGAGTCGAACATTCAAGTCGGTTTTCTTTTAAAACAATTATTATGGAACCTTGTTTTCAGGGCTTCTACGTCCGCGGCCTGTATTTAGAAGGGTCGCGCTGGGATATCGATGAGGGTTGTCTCAGGCGCTCGCATCCCAAAGTGCTGGTCACTGAGCTACCTATTATGTACATCATACCGATAGAGTTCCACAAACTCAAGTTACAGGTAACTTATTATCTTTTTTTTTCGACGACCTCTGTGGCGCAGTGGGCGAAGGTCCGCCTGCGATGCAGAAGGTTGCGGGTTCGATCCTCGCTGCGGGACAAATGTTTGTATGACCTACAGATATTTGTCTCGGGTCTGGGTGTTTCTATGTATAATATGTATGTATTTAGAAACAAAAAGTATATAAGTAGTTTATCAGTCATCTAGTACCCATACTACAAGCTCAAGCTTACTTTGGGCATGGACGAAGAAAATCTTCGTCTATGCTTTGGGGCTAGATGATGCTGTGTGAAAAGTCCAGCATTATTTTTTTAATTTTATTTTTTATCTTATCTTATTATTGTATCTTATCTTACTATGTCCTTTTTAAAGTCAAAATCATTTATTCAGTAGGACCGCTGGGATCACTTTGACCTTAAAGTATTAAGTTCGTATGAGTCAGTGGCGGAGTTTTTGGCCTCCGCCATGGATTAAAAACGTTTGTATCCTATTATTTATTATGTTACCAGATATATTCTGATTTGATTTGATTGTATTTGATCTTGAATGATAGAGAAAAATCCTTAGATAATTTGTCATCAATACCCAATTTTACCGGTAGGGCTAAGAAAAGATAATAAAATCGGACTGTGTGAATGCGGATATGTTTGTGAAAGGAGTTAGTTCTGATATCACGAGTGAAAGAGAGAAATGGAATAGAGAAACATGTTGTGCCGACCCCACTTAGGGCAAGAAGGGAAGAGATTATTAACCATATTTTTGTTATTTCTAGAACACGCTTCGCACGCCAGTATACACGACATCGATGCGTCGCAACGCGATGGGAGTCGGCCTTGTGTTTGAATCTGATCTTTGGACTGCGGAACACTGTAGCCACTGGATTTTACAAGGAGTTTGCCTTATTATGAACACCGATTAATTCTTATTAAAGTCCCGTTCACACCAAGCGGCAAAACATGTATGTATACTAAGCACAACGGATCTTTAGCTCTCTGAAGTTAGGTGCAATAGAGAAGAGAGGTGATCTGAAATTGCGCAGGTTTGGTAGAGTAAGCGAAATAGCACGATTTTAGGCGTCATCAGAAATGGGTTTTGCGAGAGCGGCTAGATACAACATAATTTGCCAAATCATAACAACATCTGCGAGGAGAGCTAAAGAACGATTGTGCGTATTATACACTTCGCCCTACGGATCTAGGCATTCCTGAAGTTAGCCGTTTGCGCTGTGAACGCTTTTTCATACAAAATTGTGTTCTGCGCAGACAAATGGCTAACTTCACGAATACCTAGATACTTTGAGCGAAGTGTATCTCTTTTCTGTTGGTTTACACATAAAGCAAGTACTTAAGCACCTAAGCACTAAGCACTATTCTAAGATCCTTATGGAGCCGTCAGATATGTTTACATTTTGGCAATGTCTCACATTTCATAAAATATGATGAAATTATAATATTGCAACGATAAAGCACTTGTTTTTACGCGTTATCAATAAAATGATATATTACTAGATATCTTGACGTGTCCTTTATTCTGAGAACTTGTGAGTCGCTGATTTAATAATTTAGTTTGTGATTGAGGATATTTATTTTGTTATAAGTGTGATTTCTAAGTTTCAATTGTGATTCAAGACTGATTTTGATCTCATTGGTTTTAAGTTTATAATAAAGACTGATAATTATGATCTTATTTTATTTTAGTTACTGGTTTCAAAGTAATGATAAGATAATATTAATCTGGAATAATGTAGGTTTAACATTTAGAAAACATTTTAATAAGTGGTCAGTGGTTCTAAAGATCTCTACATAAAAACAAATCATATCTTTGCCTTATCTTTAGAATAAAAAAGGGGTTAAAGACACGCAGCATAGCAAAACATTCTGGCGTAAACATCAACATTCAACATGTTTTATATTTTATAGCTGTCTATCATGGTGTTACCCGTGGTGCCTCGGGGAAAACTTTCCCGGGATAAAATATAGCCTAGGGGATAATGTAGGATTCTATTGGTGAAAGAATTTCAAATGGTCCAGTAGTTTCGAAGCCTATTGAATTCAAACAAACAAACAAATCTGTTGTCTTTATCATATTAGTGTAGGTTTTTTTATTTACAGAAACTAAGCTACTACATATTTACAAAATACAACTGGATTAGTCAAGCTATCTAAGGATAAGGATAAGTGTAAAAAAAATAGTACAATTAATTCTGAGCCCCTGAGTTTAGTGTGAAAAAACAGATAACTGGGTTATCATACTAGAAAATAAGATTGTTAAAAGTATGTTAACAGTCGTTTTACGTAACTACGTAAAACACGCGTTTTCCGCAGCCATCCAACACAACTACGGAATAGTATTTCAACAATTGAAATAAGTCTCTTTTAAATATGATTTTAATCTTTACCTTTTGCTTTCACTTGTGGAAGACACAAATTGTAAAAAGAGGAACTAAGGAAATCTCCGAGTTGTTGCCACTTCACCCAGCCATTGTGTTGCAAAAACTCTTTTGATTTCTCATTTCCTACATAATGTGGATCCTGAAACAATATAGTTTTCACTTCCAGCAGCTACAGTGTTCAGCTCAACAATAAAAAATAAAAAAAGTAGTGTGTGTCGTGGAACACTCGATTGGAACGAAGTTTCAACTTTGACATTTGTCAAATAGGTATTAAAATCCTAGAAACGCTCTTCAGAGAACTGAAGAACAATGTAACAATCTATGGACTGCTTGGCGACTGCGCATTTCGCACTGTGACGTTTTGACCTATGTATGTGTCGTGACGGTAATATCGAACATTTTTTTCTTATAGCCACCATCCTCGATACTGTCCGAGAGGAACTACGTTCCCAAAACTATAGTATTTTCCTTGCCAAGCTCTAACCCTACAAAGGTGACTACTTTAAGAGCGACATGCTGTTCAGTCTGTAACAGGCATAATAGTGTTACGTTCAAGGTATCTCTAGCTGTTTTGAATTGCTGTAGAAAATGTTATAGAAATAAGCGTCAACTGTGCTAATACAACTAACTTCACAAATGCGTTGAACATTGTAAGTAGTATTGCATATTAATCGAATAGAATTTATTTATTAAATCTTACCACAACCAATAAGCTTGGCTCACTCCCTCCAGTATTTATTCCCATAATGCCTTTAGAAGAACAATCTACATCTCCGCCCATCATAACAGGACTGCCAAACTTATCAAAGTGGCCAACCAGGGTATTCACAACGGTAGATAAATCATCACCCTTGTTCACATGCAATATTTTACAAGGAACATCATACAGTTTATCTATGACAAGGCACACCTAAAAGAAATAATTTTACATTTTAAGCTATATTTCTACAAAAAATTTTCAATAAAACTTATTTATGTTAAATTAAATAAAAGTCCCATATTTTACCTTAATATAAATAAGTTATAAAATACTGACCCACGGTGCTCAGACATGGTCTTTGACTGAATCACAAAAATTGGACCTCAAGATTTGCCAGAGAGCTATGGAGCGCAGCGTTGTAAAGATCAAAAGAACCGATAGTCTGTAATACCGAAATCTGATCGAGAACTGGCATAGCGGATGTAGGTACGAGGACTGTACGTTTAAAGTAGGACTGGGCAGGTCATGTGACTCGAATGTACCCAGAGCGTTGGGCGAAGATTGTCACTCAGTGGGTGCCTGAAAACAGTCGAAGACTACGCGGCAGACCCAGGAAAAGTGGCGAGACGATCTGGATGCATTAGAGCCAGACTGGCAAACCGTCGCCTTGGAGTGCACGAAGTGGAAGCTAAAGGGGTACATTTGCCCAGCAGTGAGACACGATAGGTTGAAAAAACAAATAAGTTACAAGAATAGAAGTTGCATTCAAACCACAACAATAGAGATACTGTCGTCAGCAAGTTTCCTGTTTACTAATCAAATAAAAAAAGTTTCCAATAAGGGTAAGATTGGAACAGCTCGTCATTGATGGTGAGTGTTTATCAGAAGATCTGTCTTGTCCTATGCCTTAAGAACTCATCAACCCTCTTCAAACTTCAATGAGATAATATTCATAAAATCCTACCTCAAAACTACCAATCCATTGCCTGGATCCAATGAATGAATGTGGTTTGTCATCCAACTGAACCAGAATTTCCTGAATTTCTTTGACAGTTGGAACTTCAGAACCACTCCTTAGGTTGAAGGTCATCCATGAACATATTGTCTGCAGGGTTCTGTAGCCACAACCCCATCCCTGCAAGGATAAAGATATTATGTTTAAAGAATACAGGGATCGTCTCCAGAGTCCTCTAAATTGTCATACAACCGAAAATTTGTCAAAATGTATAAACGAAACCACACACCAAAAACGTATTCTCGGGTATGTGGTTTCGTTTAAACTTAGGTAAGTAAAGTACATAAATAATAGTGTTCGCGTTCTGGGAAAGTTGAGGTACCCACCCTGAGACGATGGTAAAGCACAACATAACCTAAATACTCTGCCTAAACAGATAATAATGTCACAGATCAAGCAACTTACCCTATCATCAAATCCATCGCAAAGATAGTGATAGTATTCATAGGTTCCCGAAACTAAATGTATTTTTTCTTGATTTTGTAGCGATTCCGAAGAGCCTTCATGAATGTTTGTCAACAAACCCGGCATTTTGACGTTTATACGTATACGTATTTGATTGCCAAAATGCCAAATACACTGACGGACGTCTGACACTGACTTGGCTGGCTCCTGGCCTCGGCAGTCGGGCCAGTCGGCTGGGCTTATTGTTCTGTGGCTGGGCTGAGGGCTCGCCTCGCTCAGGATGGGTAATCACCCGGGTAAAAACCCTGAGGTGGGTAATAACCTAGTTATCACCCACTTCAAACCACCCACTGGGTGGTTTGAGCGGGTGAAAACGATTTAAGTAGTAATTAATGACAATAAAGACTAATAAACGAAGTCCCTGCCTGGTTTCCTTAGTTTTATTTAATACTAGCTGACCCGCGCAACTTCGTCTGCACATTATTAGGATTCAAGTGCAGGAGTAGCTTTCAAAACTCGAAATGATCGTATCGGAGCGGAGGTCGACTCCGCTATAGTAGAAACGCCACCTAGGAGAAAAAGTAAAAAGCAGTTATGACCTCGGTGATATAGATGGCGTTCTAACCAAAGCCAAGGAAAAAGTATTTTATATCAAAAAATCTTAATTTCGGATGTATTGATGAGTGGAAATATACATGTTACATGTTTATCATTAATTTAAAAATCATTTATCATGCAAAATGAGAAAAAAAAACAAAAAATCTGCAATGCAAAAACAGAGCAAAAAGTGGCGGTCACCCATCATCTTTATGACCTCGCCCAGGGTCGCTCAACTTTTTTCCCCATACAAAATTGCAACCCTTATTTTCACGCCCCCTTATAAATATTAAAAGAAAAAAGTAGCCTATAATAAAAATATATCCGTCCCAGGGGTATAATCTTTATCCATGCCAAATTTCAGCTCAATCTGTTCAGCGGTTTGGACGTGAAAGCGTAACAAACAGACAGACAGACAGACAGACAGACAGAGCTACTTTCAGATTTATAATATTAGTATGGATGGATATGGATGTAATCAGCGTAAGACTGCGGGCGCGCTCGCTCATGGCCTGAGAAGGAAAAAAATGGAAGGAAAGACGAACGAACGATCACAAATTATAGGATGCTAACGCGAACGACTGTGTGCATAGACACCGCGTGGATGGATGAACCTGACCGCCACTTTTTGTACCTACTCTAGATTTTTTTATTGAATTTAATGATTGCATGATTGAAATTAATGATAAACATGTTCTAAGTAAGTACCTACCTAATTACCTATAATTCGAATTTTCGACATTTAATTTAAATTAACTATCGTTAGATTCGTTCTTATAAAATAACCAAAGTTACTCAAATTTTTTTGAAAATAAAAAAAACCAGTGGCACTTTGGAAGTGCCGACCAGAAGTGAAAACTTGAACAATTAGGTAAGTATAATACCTAGTGATTTTAATGCTGTATACTTTTTAAAACATAATATTTGAATGAATACAGTTGCATCAAAAATCTGAACGAAAATTTGTTCATGCCTTATTTTGTTTGCCATTTTATTCGAAATCAGAACCAACCATCACCACCACTAAACTACTACCTACTATATTCTACATTTCACCCGTTTAGAAAATGAGCCTTTATAAATTTAAAAATATTGCCGTAAATGTTTACCGAGTACAGAACTAGATGGCGCTACTGGTACATTAGATCGCGTTATCGTTTTGTCAGGGTTATCACTTCAAAATCGCGCACCGTGGCGTCTGCTTGGATATTACATTACCAAATTTGCAAATATTGCTATTTTTTTCTTCATTTCACATGACTTAAATTGCCATTAGGATGACAAATGACAATTGATTTCAAGATATGTACTAAGCCGGTGTCGTAACAAGGCGAATCCAAGGTTTCACTCATCCAACTCAAACTGCCCAACGCAGTTAAAGAAGTTTTCACTTAAAAAAAAAAACAAAGTGTCGGCAGGAGGCAACCTATGCCTGCACTCAATGGGACGCCCCGGCCGCGCCGTAGTGCCTGGGACATTGTTCGTCCAACCATCCTCTCAGCTTAATCGACCTTATCCACAGGAAATACAACGTCAATACGTGTGGTACGGTGGTGTGACTAAGCTGCGGGTTTCCTAACGATGTTTTTCTTCACCGGTAAGAGCTCGTGTTAATGAGCATATAAATAAGCACGGCCAGAATTCGAACCTACGACTTTCGGATTGAAAATCGTGACTCAACCCCATTCGGCCAACACGTCTGTTAAAATATAACACTACTTTTACTACACATTTTATAACAAAACTCATTTTCACCCAGCAAAATGGGTGATAATGGGTTAAAACCGGGTTTAAACCCAAACAACCCGGTTATAACCCGAATGGGAAGAATGGGTTTAAACCCATTACCCATCTCTAGGCCTCGCTGACATTGTTTGCTGATTTCCGGTAGCTTCGTTTACTAACCAGAAACCAAGCTACCGGAAATCAGCAGAAACCGGAAACGTAGTTGAATTCTCATTAACGAATTCGACACAACTCGACTCCCGACGAAAATTCTGATTGTTTGTTTCACAAATATCGATCAGATTTTTGTAACATTTCGTTGCTGACTGTACGTCCACCTAATTACTTTGTACCCTTGGACGAGTGTCCCTCAGTGGCGTAGCTACCGAAGGGCTAGGCTAATTGTTCTGTGGGCTAGGCGGTGCAGTCACCGGGGCCCCCAAGCTCAAGGGGCCCTCGGACTCTAGAGTCCCGAGAGTCCGGAAGGTTTTGTTCTTAGGAATCTAAATGATTATTTTGAAAATAAAAACAACTGCATTATTAGATTTTTGTAATAGTTAAGTACCCAGAAAATGACGAATCAAATCGTAAGTTTTCAAACACGTTTACATTTTGCCACACCCTGCATGTTTTGACTTGATAAAAACCGTTCAGTTAGGGCCCCGGTTTATTTTGCACCAGCAGCCTTATTGTCTAACTTGAAATCTATTCCCAATTGTCATCCCAATAGAGCTCAACCAATCACATAATAGGAAAATGACAATTAAAGTCCATAATGGGTTTCAAATGTCAAAATGAAGCCCATGTCCATTGCCAGTTGAATTACACAATAAGGCCCCAGGGCCCTTGGCTACCTAGCTACGCCAGTCCCTACTGTCGTATATTTACCCACATACATACGTAAGTATGTACCTAATTATAGGCAAAGATTACATTTTTATAGTGTTACCGCACACTTTTGATAAATATTTTAAATGCATCACAAAAATTTGTACCCATGCGGGAATTGAACCCACGACCAGCAGCCTAATTGTTGAAATTATTAACTTGAAATCCGTTCCCAGTTGTCATCCCAATAGATCTCCACCAATCACATAATACGAAAATGACAATTGAAGTCCAGAATGGGTTTTAAATGTCAAAATGAAGTCCATGTCCATTGCCAGTTGAATTACACAATAAGGCCCCTGATCCGTTATAATCGTGGTGGTAATGCTCTAGCTAGACAAACCACGAAATTCCATCCATTGTAGCGGTTGCCCATTCGTTTAGTTGGTCTAGCTAGAGTCTAGACTCTAGAGCAACTACACCTACTAATAATGGGCAAGCTATTACGGCCTTATTAATTAGATTACCCTAATTCTAGCTTAATACGAGACTACCTACTCTCAGACTTGTTACTTCTTTAGTAACGAAGGAGCAACTTGAATATTTTGATGTTATTAATAAACTGGTAGTAGCCTCGAATGAGTAATACATTCCTTACATCGGGATTAGTAGAAAAAGAGTGAATGAACGAATGATATTATCATTCAAAATATTGTCTATCTCTGTCATTAATTATATGAATGACAGAGATAGACACTAATTTGTATTTGACAATCTGTTTTATTCAAAGAGGTTTTATTCTTCTAAAACTTTTTGGTGTTACGTCTGCCTACTCCATCTCTATACTAGGTGGCGCCTAGGAGTAACTCTTACTCCGAGAGTAGAGTCGAATTAGCTTAGTTCTTCCTTGGTCTTTGTTTATTAATACTGAATTGACCTACTACAGCCTTATGCTTTGGATTAGCGTTAATACCACCCTAGTTCGTGTTTATTAATGACAGCCTTAGAGTCTAGCTAGACTCTAAGGCCCTTACTAATAAACTTGACATAAAGTTATTCCTCGGAATAAACTAAAAATAACCATACATTTTGACAGTTTACACTCAGGAATAACTTTATACCACGTTTATTGGTAAGGCCGTAAGCTGCTTATTATAAAAACGTAAAACCTTGGTTGAACCCCATGTTGACACAAATGTCAAAACAAAACTGTTAATAAAAAGAAAATGATAGAAGTCTAGACCATGTAATTTATTTTAATTTATTTAAGTTGATGTACAATAAGTGACAAAACCAAGTGTGGCTTGTGCTCCTACGGCGAATAAAATGAGTATGGTATGAGTACCTATAATGGACAGCCGCTCTAGACTCTAAAGGCCTTACCTACTAATAAACGCGGTAAGTATAAAGTTATTCCTCGGAATAAAATAGAAATAACCATACATTTTGACAGTTTACACTCAGGAATAACTTTATACCACGTTTGTTAGTAAGGCCGGATCGGTTAGTTCATGGGTTCAAATAGAATATAAATATTTATTGCCAAAAAAGAGAGAACACTAGATAACAATATAGATAAACAGTACATAAAGTGATTAACAAAATCTAGCATGGGTACAAAGTTTTGGGATGCATTTAAAATCGTTTTATCTTTTTTAATCAAAACGCACTTCTTTATGTAGGTAGTTAACAAACAAACAGTATGTAGTTGGTACTGTGGCTAGTACCTATTCTGTACCATTGAGGTAAGTACCTACATTTTATCTCAATGTCTATTATGTACAAAATTTTCGGAAATCACTTTGTTAGTTTAGTTCGTTTGGTCAATCCTAATTCCATAAATACAGTCTGCGCAAACATTTGATTACTTAGCGGCACAACAAAAGAATAATAGGAAAAAATTTAGTTGCTCAAAATTACTTAGAACTTATTTACCTACTCAGGTCGCGACAGGGTTATCGCTAACTCTATATAAGACACGGTACACTTTGGCGATCACCATACTAGTTTTGTATTTCGTGGCTTTAAAAGTAAAATTATTTTTCACAATGAGGAGTGTTGCGGTAAGTCAACTAATTTTATGTAGGTCTTTTTGATGTCCTAAAAAGTGCTAACTGTTCTAAATAAGAACCATCGATCGTCCACTGTGTCAATTCTGCGGGTGCTTGTTACTAATAGCTGCCTATTAGTAGCACACTAATAGGTCGGACTTGCGCATTCTCTACTATATGGCGTTTAGCTAGATTAGTTAACTATTTATAAGATTTATAAGTAGGTAGGGTAGGTACCTACAGTTCGCCCAACGGATCTAGGCATTCGTGAAGTTAGCCGTTTGTCTGCGCAGAAAAATTTTGTATAAAAAGCGGTCACTGCGCAGACAAACGGCTAACTTCACGAATGCCTAGATCCGTTGGGCAAACTGTAGGTACTTACGGAACAATCATATATTTTTTTACTCCCCCATGCATGATGCATCGAGGTTAGTAGGTACCTAGGTTATTCAATGCTATGACGGAATTCGGTCATCTCACTAATAGTAGTACCACTTATTTACAGAAAAATGAGTTTTTATATTGACTATGACTCACAGACAATATATTTTGTCCATGTACGAGGTATAAGTAGGTCGGTACCTAGTACCTACTTACGTAGGTACGTACGTCTCCTCCCAATTGTGTACATACCTACATACAAAGCAAGTCACCTTGACACCAAAACGCTGATAAATTTTTGGTAGGTAGGTCTAGGTAGGTACTACCTACTTTAGATACCTACATTGGAGAAAATATATAGGTAAGCACTTACCTAACTACCTACCTAGAGGCTGCTACGGTTCACGTAGGCTTATCCATCTCCTTCCTCTTTTATTGAAGATAGGTAGGTTCCTACCTATGTTATTATTATTGATACCCAACTAAGTAGCGGATGGGAATCGAAACCACAACCTACGCGGAACCAGCTGGAAGGTTAGGTACCAACCTACTTGTTATCAACTACATACTTATTTTATTTTGGTGATGATTGTAGGTAGGTACTTGATTGATATCTTATCAAGGGGCTAGTAGTCTTAAAGATAAACTCAGAATTTATAAACAACTATTACTCGTCAAGTCTCGTGAATAATAAAATTTTAATATTCGTAGTTCCGCCATTATTCAACCTACTACACAAGTGGATTGAGTTTACAATGAAGTGTATTTTTTTTCAGATTATCTTCTTAGCGTTGATCGCCATGTCTTTCGCTCAGGGTAAGTTAATGAAAATTAAATACCTAATGGGATCTAAGCATTGGTGAAGTTAGCCGTTTGTCTGCGCATTGACCGATTTTTCATACAAAATTGTGTTCAGCGCAGACAAACGGCTAACTTAACTTCACGAATGCCTAGATCCGTTGGGCGAACTGTATAATAATAATATTGTCTGTGGTACCATTTACCTAATAGTGCTATTAGGTAAATGGTACGAATGCCTAGATCCGTTGGGCGAACTGTATAATAATAATATTGTCTGTGGTACCATTTACCTAATAGTGCTATTAGGTAAATGGTACGAATGCCTAGATCCGTTGGGCGAACTGTATAATAATAATATTGTCTGTGGTACCATTTACCTAATAGTGCTATTAGGTAAATGGTACGAATGCCTAGATCCGTTGGGCGAACTGTATAATAATAATATTGTCTGTGGTACCATTTACCTAATAGTGCTATTAGGTACCACAGAATACACTTTTAGACAAGTCAACAAAGAACTACCTACCTACATTATTTTTGTATTTTGTATTTGTATTTATTCAAAAACCTTACATCTATCCTTACAGGTATTTCACCTAATGCAATAGAGTAGTCACAATTCACAACTCACAAAGAAACCAATTACAATAATTCTATATAAGTCAAATAAATAATAAAAAACAAAATAATTCAATAAGTATAAAATATGTCAATGGGCAATTATATTATAATAATCAATTTTGTTACCAAGTTGCCTTGGTAATTATTTAGTACCTACCTAATTTACCTAGATATAAAGGTGAAATTGTTGACAATAGGTACTAAAGAGCTGCTACATAAGCAGGTAAGTAGGTACAATTATTTTATTATTTATGTTTTCTTTTCCAGTGAATGTGGCGGATAATTTGTACAATGGTACGTATCTACACACAGAAACAAAGAAGGTGACCAGCAGTGGGACAGTATAAGCTAACCAAAAATAAAAATAAAAGATAACACTAATAAAAGTTTATATCTAATAAAAGTAGGACACTGTTCCCACTGTCCCAACTTTCATAAATTAACCCACTATAATTCCCGTTGTCTACACCAGCATGTTCTTAATTAAATTCTTATTTTAGTTGACAGCGCATTCTACAGGCCGTCTGCGGGTCCTGCCAACAACTATCCATACAGTAAGATTTTTTTTTAAATCAATATTTTTTCGCGAAAATGAACGATCGATTCTTTATGTACTTATAATATGTATTTATATTTACACTTCTTCATTTCTTTCATTTACCTTTAAATACGCATTTTTTTTTACTCCCGCCCGTAGAAAGTATGTATACCTACCTAACTCAAACCTTTTTTTAATTAAAAATGTGATTTTGATAGGTACAGTTCTTCCAACGGATCTAGGCATTCGTGAAGTTAGCCGTTTGTCTGCGCAGAACACAATTTTGTATCAAAAAGCGTTCACTGCGCAGACAAACGGCAAACTTCACGTACTTAGCAATTCGACTAGGTATTATACCCTACCTTGTTACCTACGAAATTTATGAATTCGCAACGCTATCTAAAAAGCCAGAAAATAAATTTAAATCGCTAAATTAGTAAAATAAATTCTATGATATATGGTTGCCTTATCACAAGTTCCGCTTACTTTACCGGGACTGTGCTGATGCTGTGTGAAATGTAGTGAACAGCAATATGTAGGTATTTATTTAATACCTACATAGCTACAAGAGTACCTATGTACCTACCTACATAATTGATATCTTAATTATTTTTTCTTTTGTTCACAGAACCCCAGAAGCCCAGTAAGTTTAATACGCACAATCGTTAGCGCTCTGACTGAAGTAGCTGCGCCTAAAATCGTGCTATCTCACTTACTCTACCAAACCTGCGCAATCGTCTATTGCGTTTCGGCTGTATAAATAAGGCCACAAATTAAAATGACTATATGTAATTATTTCCACTGTTCATGCCCACTTTGCAAAATGCCCATTTCATAAAATGACCTCTACATGCACTTACAGTTCTTCTAACGGATCTAGGCATTCGTGAAGTTAGCCGTTTGTCTGCGCAGAACACAATTTTGTATAAAAAGCGGTCACTGCGCAGACAAACGGCTAACTTCACGAATGCCTAGATCCGTTGGGCAAAGTGTAACTTCAGAGAGCTATGTGCTTAGTAGGTAATTTTTTTTTACGGATAGAAAATCTGCTCACTAGTATACCTACCTAACTAGAAATTCATAAAAAGTCTTAAACACGGTCAACAAGGTCAACAAGGCTTTACTTAGGTAATTAGGTAATGTGTAGGTATTACATATTTACTCGTAGTCAATATGAAGTTGCAAATAAATTGCAATATATTTAGCAATCATTTCTCTATGATTTAGATAAATTATTCTTTATCTACCTAATAGTGTAGTTATAAATGTTACAAAATTTGTAACATTTATAACTACACTATTACTTATTTAATAAGTAATAGGTTAAATAATTCTTTTTCAGACTACGGACCCACATTCGTGAACAATGGTGCAAACTACCCCAAACCATGTGAGTTTACTATTGTTATTGTGTGAAAAACTTTTTTTATTAACCTAGGATAAGTTATTAAATTAATATCTAAACCTTGCGTAGATATTTTTAATTTCTTAACTACAGTTAATTAAGTGAGTACTTACCTAATAGGTAAGACTCACCTAAGTACCTAATAGGTAAGTACTTTCCTGTGGGCGGCTGATTAAGCTGAGGGATGGTTTAGGTGCTGGGCAAGCCTATTCCATCTCAAACAATGTCCCAGGTACTACAGCATCCCGTTTAGTGTAGGCATGGATTGCCTCCTGACGTAGTATTTAGCTACTAGGTACTTATTTGAATTGTTGTCCCCAATTTATTTAAAAGAATTTTGTAGGTACCTACAGTTTCTTACGGCCACTCTACACATTCGCTGAACTATTACTTAATTGAATAGACGATGTCAGGCGAATACAGGCGATGAGGCCCCTACACATTCGTGACCGTCAGCATTCTAATATCGGCTAATTCTTCTTAGTCTAATATCGGCGAATATAATATAGAGGGCCCAATAAGTAATAAGTATTTATTTTTGTTTCAGATCCTAACCCTCTAGCTCGCGGAGGGAAATGAAGAAGCACAAACTTTTTATCCTAAAGTTAATTTTATTGATCCATACAGGAAAAATAAATCAATGTTATTAATTTGAAATAAATCTTTTACAACACACAATATCCGTTTCGTTTCCCCATACCTATTTTCATCAATTATTTCATCTTCCTTCCATGACTATGTACCTAGATATTTTTTGAAAAAAGTAACTACCTACTTAGCCTAAGTCCTTTCCAGGGATGCAATATTATTCAGGCACTAGGCATTTAGTTGAATGGCTGATTAAACCTTGCCTGCGACATTCAAAGTTTCGTTGCAAGTCCCGTAACTCGTAGATCCAAGACGCTTCGACAGAAGAGATCTTTAAACTTACAGGAAGGCCCAATATCCCAACAGTGAACTCCTAGGCATCCAAAACTCTAGCAACAGTTGCAACTGAATTTAATATGCTTCAAAAGACTTACAAAACACGTACACCTAATTAAGATAGCTAGTTATCGGATACATCCTTTGGTCTCATCAGCTTTTATTTCCGACATCCTGGAGAGACTTCGCATCAGGGACCTTGGGCTGGTCGGGCAGCTTGGGGAGATCCGCCTTGGGAAGGTCATCTGGAGGCTTCAGACCTCCTGGCAGGTCCAGGCTGATCACAGCTGAGACCAGCATCAGCATGCATACCAGGACCTGGTGGGAACAGTATGCTTGAATCTGTTTGGTTGGACTGGGATGCATAGTTTAACCAACTATCCTATTTAAAGTTTATGGGTGTATGGATGTTTGTTATTCATTCAGGCAAAAACTACTGAATGGATTTGGATTAAATTTAGCGCAGCGATAGATTAAAGTCTGGAATAGCACTTTTTTCTCAAAATTAAAGTGAAGATTCGCGGATTACGATTGTAAAAGTTTGAATGGATGGATTAAAAAAAATAATTATAAATAGCAATATGTTAGAATAGCACTGTTAAATAAGTTAATTTCTTATTATAAGTAATAAAATACCCCAAACTATGGAAACCCCCCCACTATTAAAACCAGATAACTGATAGATTTATTGATGACCTACGCAGACGACGACGGGACGGGATTGGACGGCATAAAAATGCCGTGCCATGCTATCCCGGTTTGCGTAGGCCTTTACACATTTTTTTGTAATAAATACATAAAATACATAGAAAACATTCAAACCAGAGACAAATATTTGTAGATCATACAAACATAAATTTGCCTTCTCCCGCTACTCCACATGGTGTTTTATTGAGTATCAACACTATCTTCGGTACATAGATATTTTATGTAGAAATTCTAAAAATTACAGGTAGTTAATTAATTATAGGTAATGAATGATTTACCACAAGACGTGACATGTTGAATCCCCAGGATCTATCGCACTGATGCCTTGACCAGATCTATGATCTTTTTATATCATCTAAGACAAAAGCGATTCAATTATCGGTTCACATGTAAGATGACATTAATAGGTAATCATTGGAATTTAAACAATGAAATGAAATAATTATAGTTTACCTACCTACCTATTATCAATAATAGGATGTGAAATTGCAGACGACGAGAAGAGTTATTCTTGGATAAATTATCTAAGTACTTATGTAACTCAAACTGAATGTTTTCGAGCAGGTAGTAGGTAGGTACACTCAGCAAAAACTGTGGTCTACGGTTGAGGTTCATTTGAACGTCATGAAACAACAAGGTAGTGTTCACTCTACTAGTAGAGCCAAGCGGTAGTGCCATAGAAAAGTAGTGGTTTTTTTTTATGAACAAAAAAAGAAAAGGGCTTCGTCGCTGAGCGACTATACCGCCCAATCAGTAACATCCGTAACATCTTAGCTTAGTAAAGGGATCTTCTTCTTCTTCTTGGTTTCACTTCACTTCTTGGTTTCTTTTTCTTTTTATTCCTTCTTCTATTTTACTATTTGGTATGACAGTTACAAATGTAAACCTGAGCGATAGTTAGATTTAACCTGGATTTCTCAGAAACTGTTGTGAAAACTGGTAGACCACTTTCTTTGCTGATCGTAACTACTTACGTTTGGATGTTTTGTACCTACTGTCAGCATCACGGCATGCCTCGTACAGGGCTACCAGTTGGTGACGCAAACGTAGTGTAGGACGCCCTCCGGCCAGGTGGAGTGACGATCTGCGAAAGGCTGTCGGCAGAAGCTGGATGCGTCGAGCTGAGGACAGGGCGCAATGGAGCGTACTAGGGGAGGCCTATGTCCAGCAGTGGCCTGCCATAGGCTGATGATGATGATGATAGAGGTCTCAAATAGCATATCTACCTAATTATGTACTTATCATTCGCGGAAACTTGTAATTGGTCTTCCTATGTTATGTAGCCTCCTGCTGCATACTATTTATAAGTTATACCTAATCTAAATTTTATTGTAGATACCTAGCTGAGTTTTCATAAAAGTAAAATATTAAAATTAAAAAGAAAATTGCGAGCTTGCGAACGAAGCCGCGGGCAGAAGTTATTAATCTAGTTATAAACATGGTCGAGCAAATTGCTTGGTATTATCTAGTCTTTATTTATCTACCTAGTAAGTATATTACTCGTATATCAGGGGTATTATTGAAACAAATATTTATAACCATTCCTTTATTTACATAATTTTTAGCCTACGAATGTAGGTAGCCTAGGTAATTCTACTTTGCTAATTTACACAATAGTATTTACTAAATTATTAAACCTAATAGCCATGATCTTGATAGCCTCCATGGTGTTGCCCGTGACTTCCTCCGTATCCTCCTTGACCACCTCCATATCCCCCTTTAGTACCAGGGCCAAATCCTCCCTGACCGAATCCACCTTGGTGTCCCTGGCCAAATCCACTCTGACCGCTAGATCCAAATCCACCTTGGCTTCCCTGGCCAAATCCACCCTGACCGCTAGATCCAAATCCACCTTGGCTACCCTGGCCAAATCCACTTTGACCGCCTGGGCTATGGCCCCCCTGACTGCCCTGGCTAAATCCACTTTGACCGCCTGGACCAAAGCCTTCTTGACCAGAAAAACCTTGGTTTCCTAGGCTGTTACCCCCGTGTCCCCCGCTGTGTCCATAGCCGTATGGGTGGCCTGTAATAAAATGACCTTCATTATTTCACAGTTCAACAACTTTTGGAATTTAATCGTTTTACTTAAAAACTACGATAGAAGTGTTGATCAAATGAGAAGTCAGTTTATGTTCTGGTTCTAGTTCCGGCCGAGCAAGATTTTTCGGGATTTTTAAGTGTAAATTGCGTTATTTCAGGGAATAAGCGGGACAGCATCTGTCGGGTCAGCTAGTTTATTTAGTAACTACATACTGTGCGCGGCTTCGCCCGCGTGGTACCAATACCAACGTTTTAAATAACCTCTGAGCTATTCTAGGTCACTATCTAGGTACCTACATCTATTACAAGTTTCATCGAAATCGGTTGACTAGTTGACTAGCTGTTAGTGATTGAAACACAAACACACTCACTCACAAGCTTTCAGCATTATTATTATTAAGTAGTAGGATGACTTCTGACTGTTTACTTACCATAACAAACCATAGACGTAAAAATCAAAACGCAGAAGATCTGAAAAAATAATATTTAGTTTAAACAGTATTGAACAATAACATCTTACACATACATTTTATGAACCTTATGAAAGTCGTGGTAAGATGGTTTAAGCATTAAGTGTCACAGAAGTTACCGAAGTTACCCTATAACATGGCGGTTTGAACATAGTGCCGCGTGCAGGGGGTTTACCATAGATAGTGATGCTGACTAAATCTACGAGTATTTATACTTATCGTAGAATATAAATGAAATAATTTTTGATGGTTTTTGCGTTCGTTTGATGAATATTCGGATGTTTCTAACTATGAGCTACAATGTATTCGGTCGATAAGATCAACTAAACACGGTCCTAATCTAGGACAAAAAATTCTAATGAAAAAAAATTGGCCCTTGAAATCAGAAATATAGAAGTAGTACTTAAGAAACATCCGAATATTCATCAAACGAAAGAAAAAAAAACGGCCCCTATTGGTAGTTGGTAGTGGACGGTTTAAACATAAGTACCTACTTGAACTATTGATGAAAGGAGAAGGGCATGTTCAAAAGTCCCTAAATCAGCTTTTAAGGGAGTAATGAGAGATTACAGTAAGCTGAAATATGTGGTGTCAGTTTATAGGATTATGAGAGTGATTTGTGGCACAGAGGGCCATGGAGCGCGTTATGCTTGGCATCAAACTTATAGACAGAGTAGAGTTCCAAACGTCGAACAGGAACGTAAAACGTCCGGCGGCCAGATGACCAGATGGGCAGACGATATTGTACACGTCACGGGTCACGTGGTGGATGGCACAAGCTTAGGGAGGCCTACACCCAGCAGTGGGTGAAGTAAGGCTGTGGATGATGATGATGATGTGATTAGTTAGGAAATAATTATAAACTTACTTTGAACACCATTTCGTAGCGTTTGTCTGTTTATGCCACGATATCGGGATATAAATCTTTATATACAAACACAATCGGTTATCGGTTGACCCTAGTGTTTATTTAATACCTATCACATGCAGACAATAAATTAGTTTAGTACAGTCACCAGTAAAAGAAAAATTTGTAAATAATACTCATTAAAATTTATTTATTTTTCAACATGTTATTTATCTAACATTTACAGATCAGTAATAGAACTAGAATCTCTGCGTAACTACCAATCTAGATTTATGTAGTATGATTTGATTAAAGAGGTCAAAAAATTACACTTAGCTAGAGTTAATTTTTTTTTAATAATAATTTAAAAAAAATTGTAAATAAAAATGAAACAATACATTAATATTATTAATTCAATTGTTCATTCACTTCAGATAGCCGACTGTACTGTTGATATTTAAGTTTAAGTTATTACTTTTTCTTGGTAATGAAGGAATCTTCCCAATTGTTTTTGTTAGAATTGGTTCATTGCTCATTTAGAACATTAAATATCTTGCAGTAAACAGATTTCATAAGTCAAAACAATCGAGTTCTTAGCGCCAACCAAATTGCTACGATGCAGCCACGGCATTGCTATGATTCAGCTACGGCATTGCTATGATGCAGCTACGGTATTGCTACGATAAAGCTACGGCATTGCTATGATGCAGCTACGGCATTGCTACGATAAAGCTACGGCATTGCTATGATGCAGCTACGGCATTGCTATGATGCAGCTACGGCATTGCTATGATGCAGCTACGGCATTGCTATGATGCAGCTACGGTATTGCTATGATGCAGCTACGGTATTGCTACGATAAAGCTACGGCATTGCTATGATTCAGCTACGGCATTGCTATGATGCAGCTACGGTATTGCTATGATGCAGCTACGGTATTGCTACGATAAAGCTACGGCATTGCTATGATTCAGCTACGGCATTGCTATGATGCAGCTACGGTATTGCTACGATAAAGCTACGGCATTGCTATGATGCAGCTACGGCATTGCTACGATAAAGCTACGGCATTGCTATGATGCAGCTACGGTATTGCTATGATGCAGCTACGGTATTGCTACGATAAAGCTACGGCATTGCTATGATTCAGCTACGGCATTGCTATGATGCAGCTACGGTATTGCTACGATAAAGCTACGGCATTGCTATGATGCAGCTACGGCATTGCTACGATAAAGCTACGGCATTGCTATGATGCAGCTACGGCATTGCTATGATGCAGCTACGGCATTGCTATGATGCAGCTACGGTATTGCTACGATAAAGCTACGGCATTGCTATGATGCAGCTACGACATTGCTATGATGCAGCTACGGCATTGCTACGATATAGCTACGGCATTGCTATGATGCAGCTACGGCATTGCTACGATGCAGCTACGGCATTGCTATGATGCAGCTACGGCATTGCTACGATAAAGCTACGGCATTGCTATGATGCAGCTACGGCATTGCTACGATAAAGCTACGGCATTGCTATGATGCAGCTACGTCATTGCTATAATGCAGCTACGGCATTGCTATGATGCAGCTACGGCATTGCTATGATGCAGCTACGGCATTGCTACGTGTTTGTCTCACGTTATACTGATCTAGTAAAACAGAATATGGGAGAAGGACTTCAGTGTCCTTCACACACAATTTAGACTAACCCGCCATCAAGAGACAAATATTGACAATTAAATAACCCTTTCCTCTTTTAGATCATCAATTGCATCATTGCGTGCGTACCTACTCATTCGTAAAAATAACTATTTATATCCTAAAATATAAAGTTGTCCTCCTTGTTTATGGACAAAAGGATTACCTACGAAGAATACCTACTATACGTTGAGTTTACAATAAAAAGTAATGTATTAGGCGTGCATAAGACTCCTGTGGTGCAGTAAACGACGATCCGCCTATAATTCAAGAGGTACTACTTCGATTCTCGCCGCGGAACAAATGCTTGTATGATCTGCTAAATTATAAGTTTTGACCGGTTTGTACCTATTTTTAAATTTTCGTAAAGATTTGTATTCAATATCATTAAATAAATAAATAATACTGGACATATTTAGATTTTGGCAATCATGTTAACTTTATGGTCTGAAGACGTTTGTTTCTCCGCAATGTCTGTTCCCCTTAGACCCTGGATTTCCGCCACTAGCTTCCAGTAGAAGCCGCATGTAGTCCCCAAGCAGCAGCAAACCAAGACGATGATACAACCTACAGTCAGCCAGAAGTAGAGCCAAAAGTTCTCTAGAACATTTCCAGCGACTGATATCAAGGCGCCCAAGTTTGTGAGAGATCCGCGCCCCGTAGGAACTCTTTCAATGAACTTTCCTTGTTCATACTCCGCTATATGACGAAGCTCCTCGTCCCCTGTTGCAATGTTTGCATGTCCCGTGAGTCCAGTCACGCTTGTGCCGTTCAAGGTACTGTTTACTGTGGTAGAGAGAACGCCTCCTTTGTTTTCAATCTCTCCATGGAGTCCACCGTGAACAGCACCTCCGAGTTTCCCATTGAGGCCTCCGTTCACGCCAATCACTTCACCGCCAGAGCTGGCGTAAGCGCCTCCTCGTAAGTGAGAATCGATATCTCCTGAAGCGGAACCAGTGATGTCACCAGACAGTTTGCCATTCTGAACCGTAGCTTCAGCTCTGGAGGACGAACCAACCTCGCTGGTTGAGCGGAAAGAAAATCCTCCACCAAATTCTGTAGGGGCACCTAAAAGTAATGAAGGCACACTGTGAATCTTGAGAGCTGAACTTGATGTAGACTATAGACTATACTAATTAGATATATGTATATAGAGTTAATTTATAAAATGAATCAGGGTCACAAAAGCTCCAATTTCGAATGACCTACATTTTTTTTATTTTGAATGTACCTACTACACGCTACTCGTAAGAATGCAATTGAGAACTCGAGGAGCAGGGAGTCTCGATTAGTGCGGCCGGGTCATAACCCGATTTTTGGCTAATTCTCGCTGTTACACATATGTAACAGCGAGAATTAGCCAAAAATTGCACCAGTGCTGCCTCTACAGAATGATGAATAAACTTTAACAAACCGACATAGTTATGTTAGATATTTCCTTAGTTTTTTCAAATTACTACTTTAGTTTCAGTGATTGCTATTTTATCGCAATGGCGCTAGAGTTGCGCTAGTTCAACAACTAATGAGCAACCAATCGCAAAATCAAAAATAAATCAGGCCGCGTTGCGTGGAGTGTACATACTATGAGTACTTAGTAGGTACCATATAAGATATTTTCCGCTTTGAGTAGGAAGATATTTAAGTTCGATAGAGGTAATAAATATTAAAAACTTACCAAAACAAAGACAGAGACTAACACACGCACATAAGAAAGTAAAGGTGATCTGAAACAAACATTATTCCTCCCTGAGATGTATGCACTGTAAAGTATATACAGGGTGTAAAAAGACGTCTACCGAAGCCGAAAGGGGTAGGTACAGCATCCCAAAACACAACCAAATCCAAAAGGGTTTTCCAAAAAAATCATTATATCCGGAGAAAACAGCGTTTGAAGATCACTGTTTGCGTATGTACTGGGCGCATTTTTATACGTAGATTGCTGGATTTTGAGTTTTTATTGTTTTTTTCTTTTATAAATGAAATGATTAGGTAGGTATGGTCTTATTATGTTGTACTAGTAACAAAAAACTAGAAAATAAAATAAAATGACGTAGCTAAGTAAAAAAAAATTTTGAGTTTTTTTTTCGATAAATATGTTCAGAATCATGGTCTGATTGCAATCCCTCAGTTTTCGGTAGCAGTCTTTTTACACCCTGTATAGTTAAGTACCTAAAAATATTTAATTTCTACAACTGAACTTTTGAATTAAAACGAAAAATACTTACATGCATTTTACGAAGGATAAATTGTTTCTTTGTAAAATAATATAATGAATTACTACCTTGATGTTTGCCTGTTAATAACTGAAACATTTAGTGCCTAACTAGGTACTTATAAATATTAAAATTCAGTAATAAATGTAGGTATGTGTTTTATAAAACCCCTATTAGTGTAGTTCGTTTATACGAAGGACAAGGACAATATTCTGTAAATGTTCTGAAAAAACATTTGCACATAGGTAGGCATCTTACCTTCTCTGATGGTAAACATTTAGCAATCCATACTATCCATACTAATATTATAAATGTGAAAGTAACTCTGTCTGTCTGTCTGCCTATCTGTCTGTCTGTCTGTCTGTCTGTCTGTCTGTCTGTCTGTCTGTCTGTCTGTTTGTAACGCTTTCACGCCCAAACCGCTGCACAGATTAAGCTGAAATTTGGCATAGTAAGGTCAAGGTGTATCCCAGGGAAGGACATAGGCTACTTTTTTTCCCGAAAAAATGAATAAATCCAGAGGGACCGCGGGTCACACCGCGGGAGCGCAGCTAGTAAGCAAATAAAAATGAAGTTAAAAAAAATCTTTTTTTATTAGTGCATGCAACAAACAAACTAAAGAAAATTATAATAGTACATTATGGTACTACTGTGAAACATTGGTGATTACCGCCGAGGCAAATTGAGACCCGAGTCGTCGTCGGCGAGGGTCTTAATATAGCCGAGGACGGTAATCATCAATACACACGTGTATCATACGACGTTTTTCAACACACTTGTGAATAAAATAACAATAAAAACTAATTTTAAACAGTGAAAACGAGTTGTGAAAAATGTTTCGCTATTGCGGGAAAAATTAATCAGTTTTCCTATGCGCGCATTGCGCGCGCATTGCGATCGGCCACAGACTATATTTCCTCGCCGCGCATAGGGTTTGCGCTTATTCTGCCACGTACAAAATGGGGAATTTAAAGTTTTCTTTTATTACAGAGAAAACAAAAGTTTTATTTATTAAACACGTATAAGTTAAAATTATCTATTTAAATAAGAAGTTGCATGAAATGAGCAAGCAATAGGAACATTAATTTATTTGTTCTATTGAATACGATCTTTTTTATGAATAAAAACTTTTTTAAAAACAAAGCAACTCAACCAATAAAATTTTAAAAAAATCTATTACTCACTAGTGAGTTATAGTAATGAAAAAGTCACAGTTTGATTATGGGTGTCATTAGGTGCCTAATTGCGGTGACCATAGAGCCACTTTATGAGCAAGTGTGTTGAAAAAATAAAAATCAAGAACTTTGCAAAGAAATGAATTTTAAAAACGAAAGTAAAAATAATATCAAAAAAATAACCAACTTATTAAAAGCTACTTAAAAGTAGGTACATCATTCGCTTTTACCTATTATTCATTTTTAAAGTTATTGATCAATTTTAATGTCCTTGTAAGTAGAGTGAAGAAGAAAAAGTATACAATATTCATATTCATAAAATAAAGTGAAAAGATAAAGTTGCTGTAAAAACTTTATAAAAAAATATCATTATTCGAACATAGGTAGATATTAGATTAAATTCTTGTGATTGTAAAAAAGGCAGAACATAATTATGTTTTATATTTCTTTACATTTATTTCTGTGTAATAGAATATTTTTTTATCGGAGTTAGTCATCAAATAACATAATTCTCAATATAATACTGGCAGAATAAGAATCGAACTCTCTCATGGCTATAAGCACAGAGCCGGCCCGCCCCAGGTGCTACTCGTAAAGTAATGCAATAGGTACTCAAGCTATCGACAACAACTATCGTCATAACAGTCTTTTCCCTCGAGGCGCCTTTGCGTCGTCTCAGGCACTCGTTTTATCTCTCTCAGTAAATTTTGATAACAAAACCAAATGCCACATATACAGCAGCAGGTGAAAAGAACGATAAAAGCCACTAACAGGCCGACGTACAACTTCCAGTTCTTCGGCAGAAAGGATTTTAGCGTATCTTTAGCAGCTTCCTTTCCCTGGCTGATTATTGATGCTGAAGTGTTGGTTATTACTTCCTGTCCCTGGCTGATTATTGATGATGTAGCGTTGGTTATTACTCCCTGTCCCTGGCTGATTATTGATGATGTAGCGTTGGTTATTATGCCTGGTATGTTTCCTATTATGCTATTATTTGTTAATAGGCTCGTACTGCTGGTAGACGATGAAGATGTTGGTGGACAATTAAGATCACCATCAACACAAGGAATCCCTTGACGAGGAACAACGACAGCAGGCGCGCCACCCTCACCATACATACCGAAAGTGGGCCCGAAATCAGGCTCGCCGAAAGTAGGCTCTGTTGAAGAATAAACCGAAGGTCATGCTTTGATATTTTGACTTAAGTAAGGCTGCTTGTAAGGATGAACCTACCAATAACTACCTACCAATAATGGTAACTACTAATAATACTAGTAATACTACTAATAATACTAGTACTACTAATAATAATACTAGTACTACTACTAATACTAATATAATAGTAGTAGCTCTTGTCCTACTAATAATAGTTGGATAAGAGCTCTGTTTAAAAAATGAAGATGTACGGTGTTTCTTTCTTATTACAAGTCTTGATTCTGTCTGTATACCTAATTATGTCCACTCTTACTTGTTATGTCGCCAGCACCAGGCCCACTGTCACGAGGTACAATGCGACCAGACCCCACAAGATTGTAAGAAGGTGCACCGTAGCTAGGTTTTTCTGGAAAACTAGGATGTTGCCAACTTGCTCTACCTAAAAGAACATTTACCTAAGAACGCGAAGGGAGGCCTATACCCAGGAGTGGGTGAAATCGGGCTGCGGATGATGATGATGATGATATTTAGGTAGTATGTAGGTATACTTTATTATTATTATTATAGCCTTTTATTCCCAATTAACAAAACTTATTTTTACATATACATTACAGTTCACATTATATTAGCATGCATAAATATTAAATATGATTATAATTTTATTCGATTAATTAGTATGTTCACTTTATATTATTATTGGTCTGAATTGGGCACCCATTTTTGGGTGAAGGCCAAAGGTACGAGCCCCAACGCAAAATATTTCGTCTAGCCTTTAAAACATGAACACAAAAACTACAAATTACCAATCAAGAACAGAGTCTGGGGGATAAATTATAAACTCACTGTTCAATACTACCCTTTGTATATAGTTTCATATTACACCATTGAAGCAAAAAGTAATTGAAAATAGTAAGCAAACTAGTTCGTCTAATTCCTAATCGATGCATAAAAGTTCATCTATCGATGATTAAAGATGATTAACTAAATAGTTTGCATGTATCTTGATGACAATAATTGATGATATTAATATTATTTAAGTAATTGCCAGTCCTACTTGATATCAAGTGGTATAAAAAGCAGTTCCTTTATTGAATAACTAGTGGACCCGCGCATGACTTCGTCTGCGCATTGTTTCGTCATACAAACTTAAGAGATAGAACTACCTTCATAGAGAAACATCTAACTACCTTGTTCCAATCCAATCCAACCTATGAAAACACTGAATTCATTTTTGGATTTGCTGTCATTGATAAATATAAATAAGTAGGTACCCATCTAAGGGGTTGGGTAGTTTTGAAAAAATAATAAATACGAGTTTCTTTATTTATTAAAAAAAACTTATTTAAGCATCACAAATAGTCTTTTAATTTAAGTAATAAAAATTGTTCAAAGCATAGTAGAACGAAATGACATCGCCATTTTGAAAAGTCATAAGTTATTGGTTGTCATGGCAAACTTAGAGCAGTGCTCCTTGTGTCAAACAGAGCAGGTACTTACTACTAAAGTTTTTAAGCAATTATTCCCGTTGTCCTTTTTCATACTTTTAGGTTTTCAGGAACGTTTTGCGGGATAAAAAGTAGCCTATAAAATATGCTATTATGGAGTTATGCCTTTTGTAAACTGTTTCGTCGTTTAAGCCTGATCCTTACACAAACATACAAACATCTAAACAAACTCACAAACTTACAGCTTTATTATATGAGTGGGATGGGATTTCGGGATAGTTTTTCTATAATTTTTGTTCTGGTCGTGGTAAACAGAAGTAGGAAAAGTCAGGGATACGTTCATACGTGAAAAATACTATTAGACGAACTATCAGATTTTTTTTCAGAATTTTCAACGTTCTACATCAACCAAGGTACCTTTCATCGCTTTCTTATAAGCCCAAGCGGGGCTTTTATATGTCAAAGCCTGGGGATAGTAGGAGAGTGTGGTGTTTTGATCTGTCAGCGGAGAGTTCATCTCCGTCACTTCGTCACCGCCTCCAAGGAGGATTGTACCCATATCAAGTGATGCTTTTCTTTTCACAGGGGCACCTGGAATATGAAGATTCTTAAAAAGTAAGTATACTAAGCACAACAGATCTTTAGCTCTCTGAATTTAGGTGCAATAGACGATTGCGCAGGTTTGGTAGAGTAAGTGAGATAGCACGATTTTAGGCGTCATCAAAAATGTGTTCTGCGCAGCTACTTCAGAGAGCTAAAGAACGATTGTGCGTATTGTACATACGATCTCTGTCGCGTAATCAACTTGCCTGTCATCTATCAACATTTGAACATTGAATATAGAATAGAAAAGAAATAATTTATCGCACACAACATAAAAAGTAAAAAAAACACCCTGTATAATTACCATACTGATATACCTAGGTACTACTAGTATACCTACCTACCTACTTTATGTAAATACTATACATAGAAACACCCAGACCTGGGACAAATATTTGCAATATATTTACCGTAAGATTCTTTAATCAGCATGATACACAAAACAGGAGCGATAATCTGAAAAAAACCACAGACTTAGATAAAGGCGGCTTACATTGGACAAGAACAGTGGCAATTAACAAGCAGTAAGTAGTACAGTGGCAAGTGGGTGGACTCGCCACTGTCCGATCGGTTTACACTACATACTGTACTTATGTATGATGCTGACAGTACATTAGTCAAGGACAGTCGTCCTTGGGCCTTATTGTGTAATTCAATGGACATGGGCATTTTGACATTTGAAACCCATTCTGGACTTCAATTGTCATTTTCCTATTATGTGATTGCTTGCGCTCTATTGGGATGACAAATGGGAATGGATATCAAGTTAGACAATAAGGCTGCTTGACCAGTGTACTCTCAGCATCAAAATCATGTCAGCTCCTAGGGTGTGTGTAGTGTAACTAAATGATCTGAAGAACACAAGACCAATTTCTTATACGCAGTTAGAATCATCATACCTATATTGTTGTAAGCTCCCAAGGTTAATTATGCCAACGTAATAATGAACAGCCTATTAATAGCTTAGGTAGGTATATAACTGTGGTTACCACATTATGCATAGGTACTCTTACTGCCAATATAATTAAATTCATTTTTTTTGTCCATCAGATAAAGACTAACTTGGATGCTTATATCTATATGATGTATGTGTAACTTCAGAGAACATTATTCTCTGAATTCAGTTAAGTACCTACTTAGATGAATTTAAAATTAGAAATTCTATTATTACAAAGTAATCAATAAAGTCTATTAGGTCTAATTACGATTAAGTACCTACATGGTTGTCACCTAGATACTTACGATAGAATGGAGAAGGTTTATGCAAGTAGGTTAATAACACTTTTACAAACATTATGTACCTACAGTTCGCCCAACGGATCTAGGCATTCGTGAAGTTAGCCGTTTGTCTGCGCAGTGAACGCTTTTTCATACATAATTCTGTTCTGCGCATACAAACGGCTAACTTCACGAATGCCTAGATCCGTTGGAAGAACTTTACAAAATAAGTAAGGTCAAAGGAATAAATGTTAGTAATAAAAGAGTCAAATAGTAAGTAAAGTTAGATCATAGCTAGATTTCCCTATTCATTTATTTTCATAAAGGTACTGAAAAGTTTATTCATGACTTAACAATATAAATGCGGGGTTTATATAAGGATATTGCCCAGTTGTATCTGAACTGGGCAATAATCTCATTACATAACCAACACTACATACCTAATACCTAAGAGGTATTTCACACAAAAGCTAACCAGATGGCAAAATTGCACACTGCAGTGGCGTGCAATGGCCCACTTGACGTGAACATGTCCGTCTCAGGCCAGCTCAAGTTGGATTTATCAAAACTCAAAAAAGTACTACCACGTAAGTTTTAGAATTTATTAAAGTTGAAGATTTTTTTAGATAAGTACCTACTGACCTAGGTGTCTATATAAGAATTATTGGCATTACTCAGAATCAAATCAGACATGCCTAGTATCAGAAGATATGTCTTTCAGTAGACTGGATAGCTTATCCGTTTGTTACTCTTAGGCCGGATTCTACCAAACTGTTTAGCCTCGGTCTGGTCTTATACTTATTGCGAATAAAACCGGTAATTACTCGCAACGATTTAATTCGCAGTATACCTACTTATCGCAGTATAGGACTACCTACTTATCTTGTGCGACTTACTATTTTGGTTGAATCTAGCCGTTAATATTTTATCCCAATCCTAAATAAACTTACCATGCATGTTATCTTAGATGTCCCAGCCAAGATAGAAGGTGGATTCAAGATAGGTTCAGGAAACACAAACATTCAAGGTAACGCTACAGCACGAGCTGACTTGGAAGATAAACTGCTCCGGAGTGATGCGGATGCAATGCTAGGCGCTAGTGGCAGAGGTACCATCCAGGCTCGTGGCTTCGCGCTTTGGGACGACAAACTAGTCGGCGCCGACGCGGAGGTTCACGGTAGCGCCGTGCTTCGTGGTAAAACAACCTTTAAAGGCGATGCTGGTGTTGACAAGGATGGCAAAGGCGTCTTCAAAACAGATAAACAGACTAAAAGAGATGGCAAGACTAGCTTGGGAGCCACGCTCAGTATAGCAACCAATAAGGACGCGCTGGCATTCCTTGAAGCATACGGACGGGAAACCTAATGCACTCAATAAATCAAATATAACTATGAAATCATGAAAGAACTTTGAAATTAGGCTTAAGTAACTGCCAATCACCTGCCAATAGTAGGTACCATAGATTTAGCATGGTACCTTTTGTAGGTACCAAATAGTGTTCTGTGGTAGGTACTTTTCTCTATGGTAACTGCTATTTTATATTTCATACGGCTACTGTATCTCTAGATGTGGCTAATGTCAAGAAAATGTATGAAAAAAGTTTTGATTATGTCCTACAAAACTTAATTATGTTCTTAGTATTTGGTAAGCATAATATTCAAATACCCTATAATAAGACAAAAGTTCATTCATCAATTTTAGTACAAAATGTATGGGGAAAGTTTTTGTCGATTTGTGACTTTTCTAGTACCTACTCAAACCTTAAATGGTCCCATAGAGTCTTTTGATCCCTACATGAAACTGAATCGATTGGCTTAAGATTTTTTTTTACTTTTAGCATTTTTATCGCTGACTGTAATTTTTTCCCAAAATGCGTGAATACAGTTCAAAATACTTATCTCAAAAAGTTAGGGAAGGTCCCCTAAGAGCGTTTTCCTGCAGCTACAACGGTTACGATACCTACCCTCCATGGCCCATCTCAAAATTCCATTCTGCACCTACAGTATGTATAGGCTTATGTAATAAAGAAAAGTAATAGGTAAGTACTTGAAAGTTATAATTTTATTTGAAGGCTACATTGCTGTTTAATTAATCAAATATAATTATCCGCTATTTTGAAATTACATCAATATATCAAAGCTTTTAATTTCGTTATAAAACAATTTCCACAATAATGAAAACAATCTTTCATAAATGAAATTAAATATATTATCATTAAGTACCTAGGTATGTAATTAAATTTTGAGAAGTGGAAAGAAACCAATGATTTGCGTAATAACGAAGTAAAAAAGTACCTAGGCTCGTGTCTATGTGGTTATTTTTGCATAGGTACATTTAGTAATCATTATTATCCATTTTCCTCAGAATACTATGCGCGTTGCGTCTGTGATTATCATTAAACCCGACAAGAGCATCTTCGTCAGTTAAGACACCAGCACTGCCCGCGCCACTGTGTTCAGAGTCGGTGCCCCAAGCAGTGTTACCTCCGAGGACCATTTTGCCGTCACGGGTGTCCTTGCCTATCTTTCCCCTGGCTGATGGGTTGACCATGGCTCCAGCGCTGCCGTAGTATTCCGCAACACCTTCGTAGACCTTGTTGTCCTTTTGTACAAACACGCTGCCGCCGAGTCCTCCGCTGCCGGAAGCTCCGAGTTTGGCCGATGCTGAGCCGTCAGCTACTCCATGATCGAGGGTGCCTCTCCCTCCAGCGCCAGCGCGGAAGTCTGTACTACCTTTCGCGTCATGGGTGAAGCCGACGCGATATACGCCCGGAGCACCTGTGAAGAATTGTACCCTGCTCATTCCTGAATACCTACTGACTCAATCGTATCCTACTTAATATTATGTCTGAAACTTTGTGAGTTTGGATTTTTATGTGTTTCAGTCACGCCATAACCAGTGGACCGATTTGGATAAAACTTGACCGTAGTCTCGAATATCATAAATAGGCTAGGTTGTATTTAAAAAGCTGGTACCACGCAAGCGTTTTTTTTGACGTTCTTGTTGAAGGAGCTTTCAACAAGAACGTCAAAAAAATAATATAAGTCCTCGCAGATTGCACTTTCTATTGGCCGATAGTGGTTTAGTGTAGTGCACTTGCAAACATTTTCATAACAGCTGCAAACTAATCAAATACGTTGGATAACTTACAGAGAGTTCCAGCCACCAGCACAACCAGTATAATTAATTGTACCTGGAAACAAAAAGTTACGAATAAATAACGAATTTGGACATCGACCTATAACATGCCAATTATTATACGAGTGTAGTATGTTTCTCTATGCTAGAGACTCACTGCACTTTGATGATTGAAAATTAAAGACACGATAAGAAGAAGTCAAAGTCAAAAAGATTTTTCAGTAGGACGGATGGGATCACTTTGTCTTATAACTAATACCTAGGTGATTTTACTCCTGTTCCTTCGCGACCAATACCGTGAAGAACCAGGGCAGCATGAAGGTTTCCTAGCTTTATAGGTTATTAGCTGCTAGATAGCCATAACAAAAACTTTCAAACATTTCGAACGCTAATGACTTAGATTCAGAGAAATGATAAACTATTAGAGAAATGATAAACTACTATGTAGCTTAGATTATAGAAGAAGCTAATGTCAGATAAATTATTGATAGGCTACTTCCAAGAAGTTTGTGTCTCTTTAAGCTACTTGACTATTTCGATCATAATCATAATCGAAGATAGGCTAGCACTTACGGTAACATCTAAGTACTTATCCCAAAAAATTAATACAAAAGAAACTTACTTGAGCAAACATCGTGAAATTGGTCAGTTCAGGTGCTGAGTCTATTACAACAATGTCAAATTATCCCTAGCGTGGGCTTTATATACTGAAAATAGAGGATAACATCCAGGCAAAACCATTACAGAAATAAAATATTTTTATAAACAACATGACACAGATGTGAATCGCATCAATCAATGCTTAAAATTAACCCAGTTTATAAAACTAACTACTTACTTAGATTAGAACTCTGTTTTCTATCAATCATCACAATAATCATATTCTAATTATACAGGGTGTAAAAAGACGTCCACCGAAGCCGAAAGGGGTAGGTTCAGCATCCCAAAACACAGCCAAATCCAAAAGGATTTTGCAAAAAAATCTATATCCGGAGAAAACTATATCCGGAGAAAACCGACCTCGCACAGCTCACACAGGTCGAGCGTATGTGCTGGGCGCGTTTTTATACGTAGATTGCAGGAGTTTGAGTTTAAGTTGTTTTTTTCTTTTATAAATGAAATTATTAGGGAGGTATGGTCTTATTACGTTGTACTAGTAGCAAAAAACTAGAAAATAAAATAAAATGACGTAGCAAAGTCAAATTTTTTTTTGCGTTTTTCTACACTAATTTTCAATAAAAATGTTCAGGATCATGGTCTGATTGCAATCCCTCAGTTTTCGGTAGCAGTCTTTTTACACCCTGAATATAAATAATTTATACTTATGCTAATCTATAAATCTTTCAACTATGACACATTCTACATGATTTTTTTCATATATAGGTACCATACGAAATCTATAATTTTTGAAGTGAAAACTTCTTTAGGCGCGTTAGCGACATAGAGGAAATATGAGTAAAAACCTTTGGATTCAACTAAGACGCTGTCACTTGACCTAAGATGCTTTAATGTCAAAACGCTAAGACGCTTTAATGTCAAAACGGTAAGACGCTTTACTGTCAAAACGGTAAGACGCTTTACTGTCAAGACCATAGATTTAGCATGGTACCTTTTTATGGTCAAGACGCTAAGACGCTCTTATGTCAAGACGCTGTCACGTGAACTAAGACCACACATATCAACTAGCACATCATAACGAAAATGTTCGTTCGACTTTAAAGAGTTAAAAAAGTTTTCGTCAGCGCGATCTAGAAAACGACCAATTTTAGTCGCGCCATCTAGTTATAAATTTCAGAACTACTTTCAGTAACTGTTCTACACTGCATAAAGTTTAGGAATAGAGCTTTCGTTTACATTTAGATTAGATAGGTATAATAATTTAATAAATAATTACATTAGAATAAGCTAAATTAATTGGAGAAACTATAAAAAGGTCCCAGATCGAGCATTTTTATGTATTCTAGAATATTGTCAGTGCTGTGCATAGAGAAAAGTACCTACTATCTAATTGTGTTACATTACATACAAACTTACCGAGTGATGTGTGATTATTTCGGATTTTTTAGTACAGTGCATTGGTACATGACTCACACACAGCTGATTTCTCACTTTTTGATTAAAACTTATCCTATGACAAATATGTATGATAATTTTTCCTAGCAGCATTTTTTCAGAAGTAAGTATTTTTACCACAAGGCTTGAAGAAAACCAGAGAGGAGCCGGAACATTCCCAAAGCTATTTCTATCCAACTAGATATGTAGGTACAAAACCTTCCTAATCCAAAAATCCGTTTGATCTAGCTTTTGTCTTACTTTCAGTTTGCCCAACGGATCTAGGCATTCGTGAAGTTAGCAGATTGTCTGCGCAGTGACCACTTTTTCATACAAAATTGTGTTCTGCGCAGACAAATGGCTAACTTTACAAATGCCTAGATCCGTTGGGCGAACTGTACTCTTGAGTTGCATGAAGCTACTAATAACTATCAGTGATGGTGTTCATAGGGGTTGCGCAGATACTTTTCAAATCATTGATTTGTCAAATTGTATATGTTGCGTTTACTATAAATTTAACTTTTAAATTATTACAATTGTTCAACAATAACACTTTATTTTATCTAAAACCTCTGCCTCTGTAGGTACATCTATACTAGATGATTTATACAGAATCAGGAGATTCAGGAGCGAACCTATGCCTACACTCAAGACGATGCTGTAGTGCCTGGGACATTGTATTTATTTACCTAGCTGCTGTAGTATTAATTTAGCTGCTGTACCTACTTTAGTAGTACAAGAATAGATACTGTAGTAGCGCTACCTGTTAGGTACAGTCGCCTGCAATGAGATGTATACGTACAGACATTCTACAATTTTTTAATCACACTCACTCAATGAAAGTATCACACTATTTATATGCAATAACTTCAGAATACTATTGTTGCTACTAAGTACATAGTTAAAATTAAATGTATGTTAGTACAATCACTTTTTAGTTTTGATACAAACCAAATATCTATTTTTGTAAGTTTGTACTTGTTATTTCAGGCAAATGTACACTGTGAAGGCACAAGCTTCAGCTTTTCAAGTACCAAAAAAAGTAAGTTCATATGAGTCTGTACGCAACTCAGGTGTTAATTTCTAGGCCGCGGTGTAAAGCCTCTGTCATTTCTTGTTGTCTGTCTGACAACCGCTGTCTTCATCTTTGTGGGTCATCATAAATGGGTTCTGCGCAGTAACTTTGGATGGATAAAATTCATTGTGCGTAATGTACGTAATTGTTCAAGTTTTCACTTCTGTCGGCACTCCCGGAGTGCCGCAATTTTTTTTTTTTTAATTGCATTTAATTTTGACTCTGATATTTGACATTGATAATTTTGTAATTAGCGTAATTGGTGTTGTAGCCGTGCTAATTTCAATAAATAAAGAATAATAATCATCTCAGCCCGTTTGGTGCTAGTATTTTTGAAAGCGTATGCATGTTATAGATAGGTAGGTATCATCATCATCCGCAGCCATACTTCACCCACTGCTGGTTATAGGCCTCCCTTTATTTTTGCCATTCGTCAGAGTCCGTGCCAGCCTGATCCACTGCTACGACGGCTTCGTCGTTGAATAAGTACAAGACATTTTTGTCAAGTTTTCTGCTAGATTTGTAGAACTATATGCTTTACCTACGTCACATACGTGTGAACAAAGTTGGTAAAACTGCCCTTTCGCAGGAATAGAACAATGTAGAGCACTTGCTTACTCGATTAGAGCAGGCATCTACCTGGGTCACCCACCAGTACTTTGGTCAAATCAGTACGATCTACTAAAAACTACTCTCGATTAATACCGTGAAACCACACAGAACAAACAGGTGCTGGATGAAAGTCCGAGGTCAGCACGAAATTGCATTCTCTGATGAGGTGCGATGAGAGTTGCCCACTTGCCCAGTGTTTTATCTAATGCTGCTCGCGGTGCAAATAATGTAAATCATTTTATGATCGTGAACCTAGGTTTGGGACACTTTCAGCTATTTAGGTGGAGGATGCATGTAAATAAAATAATAGGTAATCAAGTGATTGCTAACGATTTATTATAAGACAGACTAAGTTGCGATATCTGTATATTATAATACTATTTACACGTCTCGTCCGGTCCATAAGTATCTTAAGATCTGCCGCTAACCATTTTTACAAAAGGAGCCAAAATGGATAAAGAAATCTGTTCGACTACGTCAATGTGGAACTTAAATCACTGGTAAGATTCGTCACGAACTACATCTAGTGGATGCCCTTGCCACCCCAGCCGCCGTAGCCGCCGCCGTAGCCGCCGCCGTAGCCGCCATAGCTACCGCCGTATCCTCCACCGAGCCCCCAGCCGCCGACGGCGACGGGCGCCGCGCCCACCGCAACCGCGGGACCTGCCACTACGCCGCCTACCAGGCCGCCGCCGCCGACCAGCAGACCGCCGACGTCGTGCGCCGTGCGCGCTACCGCGTCGGCGATGGACTGCGCCTGCGCAGCACTGGCGGCGACCGCGGCGGCCTGCGCGCGCGCTGCGTTGGCGATACGCGCGGCCTCAACGGCGCGCGTGTTGGCGATGGCGACGGCCTGCACGCGTGCGGCGTTGGCGAGCCGCTCGGCGTCCACGGCGCGCGCCACTTCAGCAGCGCTTGCGAGCGCAGCGCGTCGCGCGTTCTCGGCGGAGCGCGCGTTCTCCCAGGCGGCGGCCTGCGCGCGCTGCGCGTTAGCCACGCGCGCGGCGTCCAGCGCTTGCGCGTTGTTGATCGCGTTGAGCTGGCCGGCGCGGGCGGCCGCCTCGGTGTTGCGCGCGCCCTGGATGGCGGCGGCGGCGGATTGCGCGATTTGCGCGGCTTGCACCGCCTGCGCGTTCTGGATGGCGCTCAACTGCGACGCGCCTACCGCACCCGCGTTGTTGAGCGCGGCGCCACTGCCGATTGCGGGGCCGGCGAGCACGGCGCCACTGCCGAGCCCGAGACCACCCGCGCCGAGCCCGCCGCCGTAGCCGCCGTAGCCGCCGTAGCCGCCGAGACCACCGACACCGCCGATTATGGCGGGCCCGTAGCCGATTCCCGAGGCTGCTGCCTTCGAGTCCTTGGTGGCGCCTGCGGATCACAGAAAAAATATTGAGTCTTACTCCTTATGCTGGGTACCTGATGCTAGCCTGCGTAGGTACCTACTCATTTTCGACGGCTATATTATAGTCTTACCATCTCCGAGAACTTCATACGCTACAGCGATGACGAAGAAAATCTGAAAAAGATACGACTGAATAAGAAAAGTAAAAGATACGAAGATGAATGGGTGGTTGATCGGGGATGACTCTTCTGTATCTTCAAGCTCCCTAAGCCTTCTTACCGTGAGTCGGGACATGGCTGATAGTTCGTTTGTTGAACCACCGAATCGGACCGCTGCTGATTGTAATGATACCATGTGGAAAATTGCATGCACTTTTATACTGCACCAAAAATTAATAATCGATGTATTAACAATGCTAATATACGGCCAATCGAAGCTGTTCCATTTGAATATGATTAAGAAGGTGGGTAAAAACTAATCGGTGTAGTGCGGGGGCAGCGGCCCGTGTCGGAGCTGTTGCTAACGCATCCTCGGAGACTCCGGAGACCTCGCGAGATGGACCAGCGCTTCTGAAGCATCTTTTATTTACCACCGATAATTTAGTCTACTGACTCAATGAAAAACTGTGAACTTCCAAGCAAATTAATTATTTGAATCAGCTATCGTAAACAAACACTAACAAATTATCTGTACCCACAACCACAACTTAAAACTAGGTTCCTTCGCGACCAATTCCGTGAAGAACCTGGGCAGCAAACACGGTTTGGGGTCTAGTTTCCGTTTTTCTGGTAGGATGATTTTAGGTATAAGAATACCTAAAATCCTAGAAGTAGCAATTAATAGTATGTTTTTCTATGCCTAGAAGTCTATGCAACGGTTCCAAGGTTTGACAGAACATTAGCTCTATGCATTAGCCATAGCAGTAACGAGAATTTTGCGTGACTTATGACTAGCGACATTGAGATAGGTAAGCAATGTAAGCATGTAGAATCTTCTTTGAGGAAGGAAAACTATAGGTCATTGGGAATTTTGAACTAAACGAGTGTTAATTCGATCGTCGATAACCCAACATTTATTGCAAAACTCGATCCACATCCAAAATTTTTTAAATAGGTACTTAATTAAAGATATGCCTACACTCCTCCTTATTTTAAAGTCGGGAAAAAATACTTCTTTCAACTGATCTAGGTCAGTGTTGCATGCTCTAAACACTGGCAGCATTACCTACAACGCTGAATGGCAATGCTGATCCGTTGAACCAAATATGCGCCAGCTCAGATCACGCGTCGCTTTAACCTTAACTGTCTAACTATCACGGTTCAAGAGCCTGGTGACAGACGGACGGACAGACAGACAGAGAGACGGACAGCGGAGTCTTAGTAATAGGGCTCCCGTTTTACCCTTTGGGTACGTATTTCTTGCATTTGACATAAGTGTCAAATGCAAGAAATTTCGCCTTTCTTTACCATTTCTGTACCTACTGTTTCATAAGCGAGTTCCAAAATGGGTTTCATAAGCGAGTGTTTTACACCGATGCCTTTTTAGGCTGATCGGTCAAAAAGGCATGTCACCGATTTTTAGGGTTCCGTACCCAAAGGGTAAAATGGGAGCCCTATTACTAAGACTCCGCTGTCCAATTAAAACCTCAAAAATAGATGATAATGCAGAAACGATATCGTTTACCGTGCTACGTAAGCTTGCGTGACCATCTAACATCACTACGAAAACTGGATAGTCGGGTGGGGCCACATGTCAAACAGCTGTGTATACCTAACTTGATAATGCTACTTTTAGTCCTGTTATGTACGATTCAGTTAACAGTGGAAAGAACTAGGTAGTGACACCACAAGAAGAAGAAGAAGAAGGTACTACTTAGTTTGTTTATAGCAAAAACTATGTGCGACACCCACACCACACCTCATACAAATGCTGATGGCGAGGCGTACGATTGCTTGAATGAGCGGCTTAACCGAAAATTGTGATGAGCAACGCCATCAAGGTCGTCCAGGTTAAAATAATTGGCTCTATATAATAACTTGACAGTATTCTTTCGGATGCATACAATGCAATACATAAGGTGTTAACTCTTCTTGTAGTTTCACTAGTTCTCGAAGCAGTGTGGTGAAAGGATTACAAGTGCGCATCAAATCCTTTCGTGCACTTGACCATGTTTTCAATTTTTTTAGGTTCTCAGGTCAGGATCGTAGCAAGTGGAGATCCATGGTCTCTGCCTACCCCTTCGGGAAAGAGGCGTGATTTTATGTAATGTACGACAAAATGGTTTCCTCACAAAATTTTCCTTCACCGCTTGAGAGTAAAGACAATACAGTACGTATATTTTCGGAAGAAAAGTCATAGGAACATGACTGGATTCTAACCCACGACCTTAGGATCGGAAGGCAAGGCCGCTACCTCTAGACCACCAGTACGTAGGTAGTAGGTACTACTCTCAAGTTGGTAACTAAAGTGCATAATAATATTCTTGCTACCAGCATAATAAAATAAAATTCATTATTTATTTATAAGTGTTACCGTCTGCCACAATGGTGGGCAGTTTGTGGAGGCAGACGGTAATAATTCGTATTTCTAACAATCCTAATACCGTACTAAACAAAGCGAACCGGCAGCATCGCGTGTCATTTGTATTCGCGTTTGGCAATATCATTTTCCGAATTGACTAATCACTGATAAATTGATTACAGTTTGGTTAATTGTTCTTACTTAAACTTATATGTAAATTAATACCGATTTCTAGGTAACGGTTCGCCAAAAGTATTACGCTATCTGAAGGTAAACAGAATTAGGGTGGGTGAAAACTAATAGTTATTGCTTGTTATTCCCGACCAGTGGCCTCTGTTTGCAAAATGATAATAAATATTGATATCAGAAACTTACCTACTTTTAAATTGTTATACTAATAAGTATATACCATACCACATTATTAATGTGGTCAAAATCGATGTGGTAGGTGCAAAAATTACCCTATAGAAGGTAAACAAAGAAAAAAAATCTTCAGCTATATACATTGTTTTATTATCATAGAATCATTGTTATTTCTTCACGTAATTTATCACAGCTACTGGCTGTAAGCTCCTATACATACCGCTACGGCCTATTGAAGCTGACATTCTGAAAAGAAAATAATCAGTTAAAAAATTATAAAAATAAAATGCGCCAGCTCAGATCCAGACCCAGTTATAACATTTATTTTATTCAATTTACGATCAAATCAATCAGTCCGCATTTTGCCACCAAGGTCGCGCGTTCTCGCTATCATCATTATCATCAAATTTACGTTGTAAAACGTAAACTCATCAACCGTTGAACAATATAATCTTTTTATTCCTAAACCAAAGCATTTATCATTTTAACAATCTAGTTGGTTAACAAGACACAGTAGTTGGTTACAGTACTTATGTATATCTAAAACATACTAAACTAATTTTTAACCGATAAGGTGGTAAAAGCTATGACCTAAAACTATCATTGAATGAGGCGACCAGTACCTACCTATAAAATGCAATTTAGGTACATAATAGGTTCGAGTATAAAACAGGTCCACATTTCCTTTCAGAAGTCTTGAAAGCGCCCTTAAAAAATTATCAAAGAATTATAAACGGTCTCCGATCTCTCGGAATTGATAATATTCTACTCACCCAATGCTCTCGAACCGCGGTTTTTGGTTCACCTCCACATCTATGGTTGGCAAAAGCACCGGCGGCTTGCCGTTCAACTCGATACCAATACCAGCCTGCCCCGGTTTGTACTCAATATCAATGCTGGCACCGGGCTTGTCCACATCCACAGTGATGACTGGGGTTGGTTTCTGCGTTGGTTTTGGCGTAGTTGTGGTTGTGGTAGTAGTCTTCTCAGTGGTTGGTTGTGGCACGACCACGACCACGTGGTTGGGGTGGAAGAGGCTGCCAATCGCTTTCGCTTTGGCGGATATAGCGTCTGTTACTGCCCCCCAGAACCGGGAGAATGGGTTGCTAGACGTGTACGTGATGGTTTGGGCCTGAAAGTAAATTTCAAACTTATGTAAGAGCCCTTCCCAAACGAACGCTGCATAAATCATCTCTTGTGGGTATTATCTATTATTGATTGTCAATATATCAAAATCATAATCATCGTAATAACGTCAATATATCAAAATTTATTTATGTTTGGCTACACATTTCTTCTTGGTCTTGAATAATATTAACTCTACAATTTGAAAGGAAGGATGTACTAGTAGAATCCTGCAGCAGAGTTTTTCTAATACTAGTTAAACATATGCATATATTTTATACTCATTGTAACCCACGTCTTTTTTATATATCGAACAATTTGACGCCTGTGTATTACAATATAGCAATAGAGTTATTATATAGTTCGCTATTACGCTAGTGCGTAACTTACAAACCAAATTCTATACCGAACAGGCACTTCAACGTCAGGTGTAGTGTAGGCATAGGTTGCCTTCTGACGCTGTATAAATCATCTTGTAAAGATGTAGAGGCAAAGGCCTTAGTTTTTTTAAATTCACGGCAACGATTTATCCGATTCTTACTAATATAATTCGAAAGTCTGGATAGATGGGTGTTTGTTACTCAATCACACTGAAAAGACTAAACGGATTTGGATAAGAAGCACTAAGAAAGATGGTAAGCCAGAGGCAAGAATGGTACCGTCTAAAAAATTAATTACACATAAGGTTACCTATTTCTTATCCCAAAAATGTGATGCATCCCCGAGGTACCGCAGGTAACACCGCGAGCGCAGCTAGTATAGTTATAATTTCGAATTGCTCATCTCTCGTTTACCACAGAGATCTGGGATCACACTCACAGTTTGTACAGTGACAGGCTTGTGAAGTTCCTGAACGACGACCTGATTGGCTGGCAGCACCTCGGCCACGGCTCCCGGCTGCGACTGGATGATCACAGTCTGGCTGCTACCACCTGACTTCAACGCTGCAACAAAAGTATGTTCAACGTAGTTCTTGATAGATCTGCAGCGTCTCGGATCCCTAATGATCGCGAAAAACATGAAGATGAAGATGTGACGTTATCACTATAAGATGCAATGCTACTTTTATCGACCTCTATCTATGTATATCTCTAGGTGAAAGCCCGCTTGGGAAGCAGAAGGTTGCGAGTTCGATCCCCGCCGGGGGATAAATGTTTTGATCTGCAAATATTTATCTCTGGTCTGGTTGTTTTTATGTATAATATGTATGTATTTACAAACAAAAAGTATATAAGTAGTAAGTAGTATATCAAAGTTATTAGTCCTCCCATAGTACAAGCTTTGCTTAGTATTTTTGCACTTGCAAACCAAACTCTAATTTGGTCGTAAAAGATACATTTTTGTTTGGTAACAGATGATGAAACATAGATCATTTGGAGATTTTTAAAAATATAAAACAATTAGCAAATAAGATCGCCATGTAAGGAAAAAGCGGCAAAAATACAAACAATGAAGCTTTTAAAAAAAAACAATTTTTACATTATTAATGCTCTTTTATATTTATAATAATTTTATTATAAATTAATCACAGTAAATAAGGTAAATAGGTAAATATTTGTTATATAACAAATATCCCTAATATTACGTAACGGGCTTTATTACATTTTTTTAGGTTATAAAAATGTTCTAAAACATAATATAATTATAATTTAGGAAGAATTATGTAACTTAAGTGATGTAATTATGTAAATATGTAGTAACTTAAGTGATTATAAACTAATAGCCGTTTAGACCGGTAGACATTAAACACATGGACACGCTGATTGGTCAGTAACTAATTATTATTATCCAATTTATTACAGAGCGCCTGGCAACCGACGCGTTCAATGTTTTTTTAACAACTTTGAACTTTGATTGAAGTTTGAAAATTCACGTAATTTTTTATGCATCATAAACTATTTCATATTCATATTTGCCGACATCCGACACCGATATCGGATCGAATAATGTGAAAACGCTCTTATAATTCTTGTTTTGTTAATATTTTTATAATCCAAAGTCAAAGTCAAAGTCCTGTCCATCCGTCGCTCTAAGCGTCAAAAGAATAATTGTTATAATGCTAATACGCTGTATAATCATCTAAACACGCAAAAAAGGCAAAAATATCGAAAGATAATGTTGATAGTAAAATCTCGATACAAAAGACATCAACGCGCTCCGCGTGAATGCTACAGTTTTGGCGTGAAGGTACTACACATAAACACAAAGAAACAGAATCGCATCGACATATGAATAGTCGATACTATTCTTATGTCGATACTCAGAGGCGCTAAAAAAAAACTTAGGCCTTTTCATCTATATTAGATAATTTATACAGCGTCAGGAGGCAATCCATCCATCTACACTTAACGGGACGCTGTAATGCCTGGGACATTGTTTAAGATGGAATAGGCTTGACCAGCACCTAAACCATCCTCTCAGCTTTATCAGCCTGGCTCACAGGAAAGACGACGTCAATACATGTGGAGCTGACTAAGCTGCGGGTTTCTTCACGATGTTTTCCTTCACCGTTAAGAGCTCATGTTATAGCGCATATAAATTTTACGAAACGAAAAATCCATTGATGCCGGGATTTAAACCCAGCACCTTCAGATTGAAAGTCGAGGTACAAACCCATTCGACGACCTCTGTGGCGCAGTGGGCGAAGGCCCGCCTGCGACGCAAAAGGTTGCGGGTTCAATCCCCGCGGCGGGACCAATGTTTGTATGATCTACAAATATTTGTCTCGGGTCTGGGTGTTTCTATATATAATATGTATGTATTTACAAACAAAAAAGTATATAAGTAGTATATCAGTCATGTAGTACCCATAACACAAGCTCTGCTTACTTTGGGGCTAGATGATGCTGTGTGGAAAGTCCAGCATTATTTATTATTTATTTATTATTCGACCAACACGGCTACTCAGAGATGCTAACGGCTACTTAAATCCATTATTAGTAAAGATTTTCCATGTATTGTTGATAAGCTAAGTGGTCCCATAGTCCTACTTAATAAATGATTTTTGCGTTTCATGCGTATGTTATGATGATAAATATTTACCAGTAAGTCCAGCTCCAATAACCGCTCCTTTCACAGCTGCAGCAGCGGCCAGCAGGCTGGTGCTTGATGCTGGCGCCGCGCAGACAGACAGGCACACAGCCTACAATTGTGAAAACAAGGTGAAAACATAGATCTTTAGACCAACATTATGTTTAGTATAAGTATATTTATTTATAACCAACATGGTTCTATCGAAAAAAGTACCTACTTACATGAAAATAATGTACAGTCTTCAAATGAACTAGAATAGGTGACTACACAAAAAAAGATCTGAAAGAATGTTGCAAGTCTTGGGTGGTGTCAATGAATAATAGCCAAAATGTTCAGGAACTAGTGACGCGCTTTATCGTGTTCTTCAATAATATTAAACACCATCGCTAAATGAATTTCACTGTATTCAAGTTGACAGTTCTTGTAAACCAATATTAAATTATACCTAAACACAAATAATAATACGTACTTACCAAAATAATGACCTGGAGATTCATTTTGAACTATAAATTGCACTAATCCACGGACAAGGTGAAGGCCGTTATATATGCATTATAAAAAGTCATTGCACAACCAACAGGTTCATAAATTCCTATACAAGTTCAAGTTCGTTGGGAATTTTAATGACTATTACGATGCAATGCAAACTCTTGATTATATTCTAATTCGAATGTTATAAGTATTTGATAAGAAAATTCCAGCGTGTCCACCGTGCTCGGGTGTATTTAATATTTATTATTTGTTGGCTTCGGCATGTAAGTTTGTTATTTCTTCACGCTGAACGGGTATACCCTACCATAGAACACATGGGCTAATAACCTAGAAAAAGTGGAAATAATGGAAAATAATGGAAATTATCTTATGAGAGTCGAGGTGGTCTCAGCGAGGTGGACGGTGGGTAAGCACCCAGGAATAAACTACTTCTCATTATTTTGTACATTTTATTACTTATTTTGTTCTTATAAACAAAAATACAGTTCACTTATGATGCGAATTAAAAGTTGAGCTATTTGTTGTTACGAGAATAAACTCTTTAAATTAAAAGTTAAAGAACATTCGTTTGCCTTTGATTAAATGAAGCGGGCTAACGAATGTTTGCTCTGCTAACGAATGTTGCTAAATATTTGTCTCTGGTCTTGAGTGTTTTCTATAATTGTATGCATGTATTTACAAAGAAGGTATACTTATAAGACCTACTTAGTATTTAAATCATGTGGCTCCCATAACAAATGCTCTGTTGGGGCCAGATGATGCTGTGTAAGTTCAGGTTGATCAGGAGGTTCTGTGATGTATGTTCAGCGTTATTTTATTCTGTAATTCTTTATTGTACACAAAAAAATGGTTACAAAACAATAATTAGAAAGTACATGTACAAAGGCGAGCTTAACCCTAAAAGAGTTTTCTACCAGCAAACCTTTGAGTCTAGGGAGAAGACATTAACAAATGTGGATGCACTGTGTACGTACGCTGTATAAAAGAAAGCTATAAAATACGGTGTAAATAAATACCACCCACTAACTATATACCTATATAAAAAATAAATAAATAAAATATACCTACATATTATTATAATATGATTTATGCTATATTTTTTTATTGTTATTTATTAACGAGACACCTTGCGTAAGTAGCATCAGTTTTTATATAAATGTTGCTGACGCATTGAACATACATCTATGTCACAAATAGTTGAGTGTGTCAGTGACACACCAGGCATTGCACTGACTTGTTAATTGGTCTGTGACATACTGGGCAAGGAGAACTTCAAGTATCAAAAAGGTATTGAGAAGCCTTACAATAACTTTCTTTAATATACTTAGGTACCTACATACTTATATTTTACTCTAGTTTCTGTAGGAAATTTTGACTGTTAGACCTATAATTTTTCCCAAGTATGTAAATCTTACTTAAATCTTTTCGAATGTGATCAGGGGGGTTATTCGCGTTCCTTTTTTCGTTCGTTTGATGAATATTCGGATGTTATTTACTATTATTTCTTTCTTCAAGGGCCAATTTTTGGTTTTGGAATATTTGGTCCTAGGTTAGGACCGTGTTTAAACGTTTGAAAAATTGGCCCTTGAAGGCAAAAATCGTAGTAAATAACATCCGAATAATTATCAAACGAACGAAAAAGGAACGCGAATAGCCGAATATGGCCCCAGGACTATGTATGGAACCTACCTACCTATAAATCTTCTAAGATTAAGACTATTTATGGGGTTAGGTATTAAATATATATTTTTTATTATAACTACTTATTAATAAAAAAATAATTAGGACAGTGAAACTCTAATTTTAAACAAATAAAAATTCATTCTTAGTAAGTGAGTACTTAACTAATGAGTAGAGTACCATGATATTAGAGAAAACATTATAGAAAAGACACCAACTCTAAATATTTTTTGTGCTAAGCAAACATTGGACAAAAGTAGTTCACGAAATAAGTATAAATGGATAAATAAAGTTCAAGGAGTTTTCACTCATTGCGCTTGACTTAAACCAAACTTAAACTCCGTTCTGGAAAAAAAATATTATAACCAGTAGGTACCTAAGTACCTACCTACTTATAAATGAGCCGATATTTATTCAATAGGTAATAAATTAATTATATTGTGCCAAGGATAAACAAAGCAAAAATGGAAAACGTGAAATTGTTGTTAATAAAGGTGAGTTATTTTTAATTATAATATAATAACTTATTCAGGATATTTTTTTCCTGTTTGTGTTGAATTTATAGGCGAAAAGCAAGTTTAAATTGTGATATTAATAACAACACAAATAAATGTTAAATAGGCCATTAGTAATGAGGAATTTCCGAACATTGTCATATAACCTAGTTCTCCTAATAATAGAAGTCTGATATAGTTGCCTATTAGGTCGGGGGACAAGTCTTTTCGTATTTTATATGTAAGAAGTTGTACTGAAATATCTTGGGATTTACTGTTTGTATCTGGAAGTTTTTGTAACCATTAGAAAGGAGACATTTTGAAAAATTAATTAAGAAATAAAAAAAAACATTACCGTCATTTTCCAATAGTTTTTATGTTCACCAAAATGTAAAGAAATTCAATACATTTTGAAGTTCTGTGTAAAATAAGACAAAGGCCGCGAAAAAAAAATAGTGATGCTTATGGACTTAATACAGTGTCAGTAAGAGTAGCACAGATTTGGTTTAAGCATTTTGAGTCCGGGAATATTGATGTCAAAGATACTCACTCACTATACTTGCTCACTCTGGTCGCCCTGTAACGGAATAAATCGAAGCCATTCTTAAAAAAGTGAAGCAAGATCGGCATATCAATAGTTACAGAAGAACTATTAGATTGACCACAAAGCAAAAGCACTTTAAACCCATTTGGAAAAGTCATGGATACAAAAAAGCTCCATTTTAGGGTGCCACACGAGCTCATGGAAAAAAATCTATTGAACTGTTTAGGTAGGTAATCATTTGCGACTCTATAACGAAACGAGACCGAACCATTTTTGAAGAGGTTTATCACTGATGATAATAACCTCCTCCTTTTTTGAAGTTGGTTAAAAAATAAAAATAAAACCATCAGAATTAACCAGCAGAAAAGGTGTGATTTTTCATCATGACACAGACAATATTATCATGATAACGCCACACCACACACATCTTTAGCCACTCGGTGAAAATAGAAAGGGCCTGGCTGAAAAAAGTTAATGCATCCACCGTATAACCCTGACATTGCACACACAGATTTTTACCTGTTTCGGTCTCTTCAGAATTCTTTAAGTAGTATAAAGTTAATTTCAAGAGAGGACTGTCACAACTACTTGTCGCATTTTTTTGACCCTGGATCATACCGTGGAAGCGCAGCTAGTAAAAAATTAAGAGTGTCATCCTAACAAATTCCTTTGTTTCAGCTCGTCCTTATCGCAATTCTCGTGAGCATCAACGCTGTGACCACCGGCTACACATCAGATCAGCTTATGAACCATGCGTTAAAACGAAGCGCCTACTCAAAAAACCGGGAAAAATATAACAGTGCTCTCTCATTTAACCAAGGCGCAGGTGTACCACCTTATCTAGTGTTTAACAGGAAAGTAGGAGCGTATTTTCCCTACTATAAGAACCCAATTTCAAGTGGGAATAGTGTAAGAAGGAACTGGAAGCAGGGACGGCGTAGCTAAAGTTTTGTTAGCTTTTAGTTTAGCTTCAGCTTAATTAAAAAAGTTGTGTATGGATATTGCAGGCCACAAACTGCCTTTTAATTTACTGTTTGAAGTGATATAGGCACAAAATCAAATCTCGCTGTCATAAACTTTTTCATTTTATATGCTTACATAACATAGGACGCTTAGGTTGCTGGGGCACAGGATCGATCGCTGTGGAAATCGATGGGGGAGGCCTATGTTCAGCAGTGGACACTATATGGCTGAAATGATGATGATGATGATAACTTAAATTATTTAGTTTTCGTTTTGATAAGGTAGGTAATTTATTTTTAATGTACCCTTACTACATTCCATGTAACCTTCCTAATGTTGCACGATTTTTTTTTTTTTTTTATTTCGTTTAAAATATTGACAAAAGTACTTGAGTACCTAAGTACCTAGACCTACTTATCTAAATGTAAATTTTATAAATTGACAACAAAGACATACCTACATTTTAAGTAGGTATTAAGTATAAGTACCAATTGAGACTACAGTCGTGAAAAATAAAAATTGCATCGTGTAAGCTCTTTACCTAATATAATTTAGTATACCTGCTCATACTTCCAAGTTCCTTGAAGTAACAGACCAACCAGTGTAAGCTGATATTAACGAAACAATTTATTTACCTAGGTTAATGACATGAGGATACTCGTTGTAGAGCAACGACCTGTTAAAATGTACCTATTCAAAGCTAGAGCTTGAAGAAGATGCCTTAGAAAAGTTAATATTTTTATGGAACTTTCCGTTTGACTTTTTTGTAGTGCCGTCATCAAGAAGATTAGCTTCTAGGCCGTCATCTTTAAGTCAAAGAAAGTGACGGCATAGGGTACATTATCACCTATCTGAGAAAATACTGTGTTTGTAAAAACATAGTCTGAACTTTGCTATAAAGTTAGTGATGCATAAGCCACAAATAGAAAATTAAGTTGTATTCTACCCAAGCTGACTTAGTACATAAGACGAATCTGAGTGCCTACTGAAATATATGGTTTTCAGTCACAATAGTAAACTAAAAATGTAGTTATTTTCGTAAATTAATTAAAAAAAAACATTATTTTACCTAGAAACCGCCAATTTAGCAAGGATTTAGGGGAATCACCTAGTTTTAGGACTATTCTAAAGTGATCTAAGCAGGTCCACAGTCTACTATTTATTTTAAAAAAATATCGATTTTTCACTCGGGATTCGGGATTTATGTTGTTTTATTTATTATCTCCTAAGATGATGATTAACTTGCATGTAATAGCATTCATCATCATCTAGGTACCTCTGCTTGTCCCAAAGTGGAGTCGGCGAAACGGTTTTCATGTTATTCTTTCTAGTTACCTACCTACTATCTTTTTTGTATTTTTTTTACTAAATTCATATTAGCATTCATTAGCAACATACTAAATTTATATTCTATTAATTATAATTTTTTAAATATATGTAAATATGTACTAGCTTAGTTTCTGTAAATTAATTGATTATTATAAAACTGTGAACCTACTTGTCTTGTAAAAGCGCTATATGATGTACTTTAACAAAAACTAAAATAATCACAGTTGATAATGTTAAATGTAGGTCCACTAAGTAGGTACTTTACCTACCTTACCTAGGCAGATCACACTAACATGTTTTTACTTTATCAAGGTAAATTCCTTGATTCTACTAAATTATCAATTTAGGCTATAATACATTTGAAATACCAATTAGCACAATAAAATAAAAAACCAGTTTCCATGTTTTTTCCAAAGTCAATGTGGTCGTGTTTGTTTTTTTTTAATTTGCATACCAAATTTGCTTCTCACTATGCCACATCGAGTATATAAATATTGGTTGTTTCAAAAGATTCAACTTCTACGAATACTATAGAATGGAATAGAATAGAAAAACGTTTTAATAATAATAATAATAAAAATGTAATGGATCAAGACTCAAATTACCACCTGAGCCTAGGAACCAAGTTAGGAAAAACACTGTACCCAACTGGCAGAAACGCCTTGAAAGGAAGGTGCAAGACCTCCGAAAAAAGATAGGAAGGCTGACACAGTTCATCAATGGGGCTAGGAGTAGGACCCTCACAAAACAAGTAGAACACATATTAGAACAATACAAAACACACACAGTCCATGAAGAACAAAATACTGATCTCTCCCATAACCTGGACACACTGAAGCAAAAGCTATCCGTGGTTAGTAGCCGTCTTAGAAGATATACAGCGTGTTCCTATCGGAAAAAGCAAAACGCCCAGTTCTGCAATAACGAAAGAAAGTTCTATCAATCTCTTTCACAAAACTCAAGTAACCGCTCTTTAACAATATCTCACAACACCAATCAGACTGACGATGCATTAGATCCAGCCGAACTACGCCAATTTTGGTCTAAAATATGGGAGAACCCCGCTGAGTTTAAAGAAGAATCTGAATGGATCCAAATTGAAAGCGCTAAGTACTCAAGCATTATACCCATGGAATATGAAAATATTCCCGTAGACGTATTTCAAAAAGTACTTAACTCGACACACAACTGGAAAACACCTGGGTCTGACCATTTACACAGTTTCTGGTATAAAAAATTGACACACATACACCCTTTTCTATTCAACCACATTAACACATTCATTTCAAAACCTGACACCATACCAGATTACATTACTGCTGGTACTACTTACATGATTCCAAAAGACAAAAATAAGATGGCAAATCCCGCAAAATACAGACCAATCACTTGCCTACAAACCATTTATAAAATTATCACAGCGTGCCTATCCCATCTAATTTACACCCATGTAGATAGTAATCAAGTACTGGCTGAACAACAAAAAGGCTGTAGGAAATTCAGCCAAGGTTATAAAGAACAACTTCTTATAGACTCGGTTATTCTACAGCAAACACAAAAAACTAAAACAGATCTCCACACAATTTATATAGATTATAAAAAAGCATTCGATTCAGTTCCTCACTCATGGCTTATCAGGATTCTCGAGATCTATAAAGTTCATCCCCAGCTTGTTTCATTCCTTGGCAGCTCTATGGAAAAATGGTCCACCCAACTCCATGCACAAACTTCCAACGGAGTAATAGAGACAGCACCCATCAAAATTAGACGCGGCATCTTCCAAGGAGATGCGCTTAGCCCACTCTGGTTCTGTTTAGCTTTAAATCCTTTATCAAACAGCCTAAATGCAACCGATCTAGGTTACTTTTTGAATACTACTGACAGTCAGACGGTCCTTGAAAAATATACACTTAACCATCTCTTGTATATGGACGATATAAAAATATACGCTTCAACCGAAAGCGATTTAGAAAGATTAATCCAACTAACGGAACAGTTCTCAAACGATATTGCAATGGAGTTCGGCATAGATAAATGTAAAATTAATTCTATTAAATCAGGACTTACTTACAGACATACATACCTTATGCAAACTGGTGAGATCATTGACCCTTTGGGGGAAAATGATACATATGAGTATAATGCTGGATAATGCTGGACATTTTTCACACAGCATCATCTAGCCCCAAACTAAGCAAAGCTTGTACTATGGGAACCAGATAACTGATATACTACTTATATACTTTTTGTTTGTAAATACATACATATTATACATAGAAACACCCAGACCCGAGACAAATATCTGTAGGTCATACAAACATTTGTCCCGCGGCGGGGATCGAACCCGCAACCTTCTGCGTCGCAGGCGGACCTTCGCCCACTGCGCCACAGAGGTCGTCGAAAGAATAGTATAGAATAGTACCTACCAAGAATAGTATTTAGGATATCACCAGTCGAAGCAAATTCATCATAAAGAAACAAAAACAAAACTTACTCAGAGCTTTAAACATCGTCTCAATTCAATCTTGAAATCCCAACTCTATTCATAATACACAATTAAAGCAATAAATGCCTACGCCATCCCGATCCTGACCTACTCTTTCGGTATAATCAACTGGAACAAATCAGAGCTCAAAAACCTTCAACGCCTTATAAATGTCACTATGACTAAACACCGCAAACACCATCCGCGAGCCTGTATACAGAGGCAACTCCTACCAAGAATAGAAGGTGGAAGGGGCATTATCAACATTCACAACCTACATAACCGTCAAATCACGACACTAAGGACATACTTTCACAACAAAGCTGAAACATCAATTCTTCATAAGTCTATAGTAGATCTAGACAGGAATCTCACACCACTTAACTTACAGAACCGTAACAAGCAAAAGAACGAGGAACTCACGGACACGCAAACCCTAATTTCTGAATGGACCCTTAAGTCTCTTCATGGAAGACATCGCCACGACTTGAACCAACCCAACGTCGACATGCAGGCGTCGAACGAGTGGCTCACTCGGGGCGAACTCTTCCCTGAGACTGAGGGGTTTATGATAGCAATTCAGGATCAAGTAGTGGAAACCCGGAACTACCAAAAATATATTATCAAAACACGCAATTTAACTACAGATATGTGCAGACGGTGCAACAGTTCATCCGAAACTATCCAGCATATAACCGGGGCCTGTAAATCGATCGCTCAAACGGATTATAAATTTAGGCATGACCAGGTAGCCAATATTATACACCAACGACTAGCGGCAAAATACAGCTTAATAGAAACACACCCTACTAGACTAACTCCGTACTATAAATACACCCCCGACACTGTGCTAGAAAACCAAACCCATAAACTTTATTTCGATCGCGCCATCCTCACAGACAAGACCACTCACTACAATAGACCAGACATCACACTCATCGACAAAGCCAATAAGACAGCACTCCTCATAGATATTGCCATTCCCAACACACACAATCTACAAAACACAATTTCAGAAAAACTTTCAAAGTACATAGACTTAAAAAACGAAATTTCACGGATGTGGAGACTAGAAAAGGTCTCCATCATACCAGTAGTATTATCCTCAACAGGCGTTATCCCTAATCAACTCTTCCAGTCACTTGCTCTGCTCGATCTACCTAAGCACACTTTTGCATTACTTAAAAAAGCAGTCGTTCTGAACACGTGTAGGATTGTACGCAAATTTTTGCAAAGCGACCTCTCCGGTGATGTGCAGACATCGAACCCCGGAATCCGTCATCAGTTAGGTGAATCAAATGGTGTGCACTTTGCTTAGGCCCGTGCTCATCATTCAATTACCGACTCCATTGAGTCGAGTAGATGAAAATCTAAAAACGATAATAATAATAATAAATGCTGGACTTCTTACATAGCATCATCTAGCCCCAAAGTAAGCAGAGTTTGTGTTATGGGTACTAGAATGACTGATAAACTACTTATATACTTTTTGTTTGTAAATACATACATATTATACATAGAAACACCCAGACCCGGGACAAATATCTGTAGGTCATACATACATTTGTCCCGCAGCGGGGATCGAACCCGCAACCTTCTGCGTCGCAGGCGGACCTTCGCCCACTGCGCCACAGAGGTCGTCTAAACTTTTCTTTAAACTCTTACAATTACACACAAAATTGTCCACCAGTCAGCGTGTGCTCCAGCAACTTGAAGGTGATGCAGCGCTGGTTTTCTGCGGTGCCGGCGAGTTCGTATGTAGCAGCAGTTGCACCTACATGCCCTGAGTTGGTTCAAATCTTTTAGCCAGCCTTTTGTAGCCCATTGAAGATTAACGGCTCAATGTTATCACCTATTCTTGACTAAGAAGCGCGCACAACTCTACCTAAAATCTCTAAAATCTACTAAAGCTACATTGGTCATATTTAGAACGGTCCTCATAAGCTTTTAACACCAATCCAACTATCATAGGCTTCCCACTAGGTACCTAAAACTAAACCTAATCTCCAGAATAAGCGCATAAGCAGTAGCTTATTCTGGAGATTAGGTTTTCACTTTTCCTAGATGAATAGTAATTCATCTAAGAAAACTGATTCCCGAGAACGCGAGCTAATCTACGGAGCGCAGAGTTTTGGATAGAAACATAACAAATTCGTTAATTTCATAGAGTTCCGCAACATCTGTATGATACGTCATGAGTCTGCAGACACACGTCTTGGCTACAGACCCACGACGCTGATGATGTCACAGAAACAAGTTTCTTCTAAGATCAACATGTATAAAAGAGAATAGTCTTCGTACCAAAAAAATAGTCCGTGCAAAGTTATCAAAAGAACATGTCGAAATACATGGTGAGTGTTTACCTAATACTTACCTAAATAAAATGTATACAGGCTAAGTATTACTTTACTTATATTTGGGCTAGCATGCTGCACCTTTATAATACATCTACTACAAGGCCAGAATTTCATTATTACATTGTTTGTGCTTTTTAGTTGAAAGCTTCGTGCTTTTTGTCATAGTAACTAATTTGAATACGAATACCTACTTAGGTACATAGCCTGTAGCACCCTGTATATCATTCTAGATCCCAAAACAATTTTATTAATTGCAGCAGCAATGCAACAGCCTGCTGAGAAACACTAGATTTAAATTATGTAGGTACCTACCGACTACCGATGAACCGAAACTTATAATATTATAGTGATTTTTCGTTTTGTTACCTAGTTGTTTACACTAATATTGTAAAGAGGAAAGATTTGTTTGTATTGAATACCGCTCCGAAACTAATAGACGGATTTGAAAAAATCTTTCACCATTAGTATCCTACATTATCCCTGGTGAACATAGGCTATATTTTATCTCGGGAAAGTGAATTTTTCCCGAGGGACCGCGGGTAACACCGCGACGGACAGCTAGTTTAAAATAAAATGGTAGGTAAAAGTCAATCTATAAAAAAGTTTGTTTAATTACAGATTATCGCACTCGCCATTGTGGCCGTGGTCGCTGCTAACCCAGGTAGGTACTACCTACTTACCTATTATTTTGAAAAACTATATTCAGTCGACTAGTCATAGTCAAGTTATTTATTTATTTACCACTTCTTAACAATTTTTACAGGCTTAACATAATACAATAATATTATATTTTACATAACTTAGATAGAGTTATTACCCAACGTCCATCTCGCTGAGATCACATGGGTGAATCGTACCTAGGTATTAATTTATTGTCTCTTATTACTCTCGAAAAACTCTTGTTATATGAACCATACATAGGTATTACTCTTAACAATGTCCCGGCTCGTCGTAAATAAGTAAAGACATGTTTTTGTTATCGTAGGTTACGGCAGTGGTGGTGGTTACGGAGGGGGACATGGCGGAAGCGTTGGAAGCCATGGCAGTTTGAACGGAGGCCACGGACATGACAACTATGGTAACGGGGGACACGGTTCCCACGGAGGACCTGAAAGCCAGGGTAGTTTCGGACACCAGAGCCATGGTGAACACCAAAGCCATGGTGGACACCAAAGCCATGGTGGACACCAAAGCCATGGTGGACACCAAAGCCATGGTGGACACCAAAGCCAGGGATCTCATGGTGGATTCGGACACGAAAGCCAGAGTCACCATGGTGGATACGGACACGAAAGCCAGGGTCACCATGGTGGATTCGGATACGAAAGCCAGGGTCACCATGGTGGATTCGGACACGATGAACATGACGACTAAACGTAAAGCTTTAAATAACAATAAAGTACCTAATGTATTTCTAAGTAGATAAAACTATTTGCGCTGTGTCGCAGCAGAATCCAGATAATTAAAGTTTAGTTGTAAAGATTTTTGTCTTTTTTTCACCATTTTAATTCCTGCTGGGGCGGTATCATTCAACCAGGCTACTGCAGCCTTATTGTCTTACTTGAAATCCATTCCCATTTGTTATCCCAATCGAGCTCAACCAACCACATAATTGGAAAATGACAATTGAAGTCCAGAATGGGTTTCAAATTTCAAAATGCAGCCCATGTCCATTGCTAGTTGAATTACACAATAAGGCCCCTGTTCAGGGCATAAATAAATAAATAATGCGGGTTTTTCACACAGCATCATCTAGCCCCAAAGTAAGCAGAGCTTGTGTTATGGGTACTAGATGACTGATAATACTTTATATACTTTTTGTAAATACATACATATTATAGATAGAAACACCCAGTCCCGAGACAAATATCTGTAGGTCATACAAACATTTGTCGCTGGCGGACCTTCGCCCACTGCGCCACAGAGTTCGTAGGTAGGTATGGTACCTATTTAGATTTAATTATCCATAAAACACAACTTAGACACCACCGGTATTCTATCATCACCGGTATGTAGGTAAATATACTTATATGGAGATAAAAAAAAAACATTGTGTTTATTTGTTCTGATTTAGTTTCATAGGGACAATAAAATTAACAGATTCGTTTTATAATGTTCTGGCGGAATTTCCCAATTTATAATATTACCTACCTAAGATCTTAGAGCATTATCAAAACATGATATTTAAATAAAACTATGCTTAAATTATAAATTCATTACCAAGGCAAATGACGTGATTTCAATGTTTATAGCCTAGTTTCAAGTTCCTAGAGTCGAAAATTAACGTCGATTTAATATTTCGTGCTGATTTCTCAGAGGTACCTACGTAATATACTCATCTATAAGTACTTATGTAGTATATCTGTTATCTGGTTCCCATAGTACAAGCTTTGCTTAGTTTGGGACTAGACGATGCTGTGTGAAATGTCCAGCATTATTTATTTACCTATTTTGTGATAGGTAAAGTATTTTTCATTTCTCATACTCGGAAAGTAGTGTTGTTTTCATTTGATTATTGGGTGGAAAATGCTGCTTTCCTTTCATTGGGAGGGAAAAACTCATACAAATTCATATACATTAAAAATAGAACTGCTATCAGCTGTGAAGAGTTTCATGTAAAAAAAACTAATTTAAAAAATGTCAATGACTTTCTAAACAGCCAGTGTGAATTCCATATTTAAAATTTAAAAAGTCAATACAAATTGGCGGGATACTAAAATCTGTTATGTATGTATCTGCGACGGAATTTTGTGCTAAGATTCGAATTGAATATTAAAAATGAGTTCAAGCGAAATATTGACCCATTCCATTACAGACGAGGCAAATTGTGTCATAGAAAATCTTTTTCCTCATATTCTAAATGAAAAGTAGAGTGTTTGCCACGGGTAAAAGAATCAATTCCTACTCGGACTATAGCCTAACTACCTCGAGAATTGATTCTTTTCCACCCTAGGCTAACAATCTACTATTGTCGTTCTACACGTGTACGCTTCTATAACAAAGTCCCAAGTGAATTGCAAAACTTATCAATCACTAAATTTAAAAATACAATTAAACGTCATCTCTGCAAAAAAGCCTACTATAAAATATAGATTATTTGGATGAAAAAGCTTGGGACTGAATATGCTCCAACTCGTTTTAACATAATTTAGATAAAAATGTATTATAATTATATACAAATTGAAAAGTGACGATTCTAAACAATCCAAAGTGATTTCAATGAATAAACTAATTTTGAGTTTGAGTTAGACCATTAGATCAAAAAATTATCTTAATAAAAATGATCAAAAAATAATGTTTTGATCTAATGGTATTTTGAAGTTCCAAAGTGTTCCTACGACTTGTTTTTTGATGTGTGGTGGTAGCATTACCAAGCTTCCTACTGTAGGTACCTAGACCTACCTACAGCGGCGTTTTGTTAAGCGTTCAGTGTGAGGTGAAGTTCTATTATAAAAACACAGATTCATAAAACAATACTCTTTATTTGAATACCATATTTAAGTTTATTTGCAATAGGATTGTCTCCGCAATCGTAAACAAAAGGCAACTCAAAATAAAGCATAACGCTCCCGTACAAACCAAGGGTTTATGACAAAATCTACCAATCAGGTATACAAAAATACACGTCCTCAGTGCGTTAATACTAATTTATATTATCTAAATTATTTATTATACTTTTTATTGTGCATATGTATATGTTTATGTTAACGTGTTCCATAACAAATGCATCCCAAACTATGTGCATTTTCTGATGTTTTTATGACTCATGATTTTCAATCTTTATAGTCTATAATAAATAGAAAACATCTAAATAAATATATGTACCACCTATTATTTACAAATAACTAACAATTATATACACAGATCAATATCCAAGTTGAAGCTTTCCTATTTACCTATATTAAAGCATTAAAGAAGGCTATTAAATGAACACTATGAATTATATCTTTTATAAATAATTTAGTGAATTTGCCATAAATAAGTATTTATGTATTTTTATACAATCATATAGGTTACCCTGTGTTAAGCATTATATTTAAACAATAAAAATAACTCTAAAACGATTTATCTCAAAATTTAAAAAAAAAAACAAGAAGTTAAACAGCTTTTAGAATTCATATATGAAGAAAAACTTAATTTTTATTATTACCTACTGTGATACAAGAATATAATTTCGTTTAACGTTCGATCACCTATTCTTATTGCGAAACTATTGTTCAATTCAACAATAGAAATTGACGAAACATCTAGAAGATATAGGAAGTAACAATCACATAGCTAGAGCTTTAGCTGCTAACATGTATTTGACTTTTAACCTTATACCATTCGAATATAATTCAAAATGTTTTACAATGTTATACTGCCATCGGTGGGCAACGAACCGAAATAAAATATATACTAAGATAGAGATTATTTTAGCGAAAACTCGATTGTGAGATGACCTAAAAATATATTTTGATATAAAAAAGGTTGGAACGAAGTTTCAACTTTGACATTTGGCATTTGACAAATAAATTATCTAAAATCTTAGAAACGCTCTTCCGTACTAACAATGTAACTTCGCGGCTGCGCACTTCGCACTGTGACGTTTTGACCTATGTATGTGTCGTGACGGTAAAATCGAACGCTTTTTTTCGTCTAGCCTCGATACCGTCCGAAAAGGAACTTCGTTCCCAGTATTTAGAGATTATTTCTAGACTACTCTAGAGATAGTTTTTTAGTCAGTGCTTCGCTAAACACGGTTTATACAGGGTGTAAAAAGACTGCTACCGAAAACTGAGGGGTTTCAATCAGACCATGATTCTGAACATACTATTTAGCGAAAAAAAAACGCAAAAAAAATTTTGACTTAGCTAAGTCATTTTATTTTATTTTCTAGTTATTTACTACTAGTACGACATAATAAAACCATACCTACCTAATAATATCATTTATAATAGAAAAAAACTATTAAAACTCAAAATCCAGCAATCTACGTATAAAAACGCGCCCAGTACATACGCAAACAGTAATCTTCAAACGCTGTTTTCTCCGGATAAAATGATTTTTTCGGAAAATCCTTTTAGATTTAGTTGTGTGTTGGGATTCTGTACCTACCCCTTTCGGCTTCGGTAGACGTCTTTTTACACTCTGTATATTTTGTAGTAAGGTGGTAGGTATAATTTTAGCTAAGTGACCAAGAAGAAATTATACATAATATCGATCAAATGAGTACCTAGGGGCTGACCGCAGAATTGTCTTAAGGAAGTCCAATAGAAACCAAGATAACTACTCCTTAAATACGAAAAATTGTACTAAGTACAAAGAAAAGAATATAATACTTTTTCAAATAGTTTGTTATTAAGTTTTGTATACACAGTTTAACTCAGTTTCCTTGTTTTTCTTGTCAAAGTTATTTGTGTATTTTCATTCATTCATTCATCCTGCCCACCCCTTATAACATGCACATCGAATTTTTTTAATGGAGTGTTTGTTTCATTTGAGTTCAGTGTTCGTAATTGAATTTGAAATGTATTATTAATTAAGCCTAACTTTTGAATGCCTTTTTACCACTTTTTGCTAAATTGTTATTACCCTAACGAATGCAAACTAGCGCTAGATTGATAACAAGATTTTGTAACAAAGAGCGTGATTTGACGACAAAAAAACAGTGGCACTTAAGTGGAGTGCCGACATAAGTGTAAACTTGAACGAGGTGTCGGTAACGGTTCAAAACTTAAAAAAAAATAAAAAAGTATATTGCCTCTGTGGGATACGATCCAGCCGCATGCCGAATCGTAAGCAAAGCAATGAACCGATAGGCCACTGTAGCTTGTGTTGAGGTCGACCGAAATAGCAGATACTGATATACAGAGGTTACAATGCCGCGAGTTCAATGGTTTTTTTCCCGTCTCAAAAATGCCCAACGCGCCTAAAGATATTTACACATCACAAATTGGCATTTATTTGTATATATTATATAAACTTTGCGGTATAACACGAATATTACTGAAATAACGTCATTGGTACTGTATTATCATTTTAGACAAAATGTGTTTTCGTACCACTCTTTAAAAAGTTTTATTTAATTTATCGTTTAGTTATTTTATTACTTGTGGGCTTCGATCAGGAATACTATAGATGCAGCGTGACGTGCAAAATCAAAGCTAAATTCTGTCCGCGTGACAAAAAAATTTGAAGTTAAACCGAATTACACCCTTTGTACCTAGTAATAAAGTCACAAATCTTCAAAACATTATCTTATACTTACGATCATTCATCATAAACGTCAAATGCTAAACAAAATAACGTCCCTGAGCTGTTAGTTTACCGAGACGGTTTTGCTGTGCTGACACTAAATCTATAGTATTATTGATCGAAGCTTGTGGGTCTCTAAAATAGCTCTCGCATATATCCCATTGTCCCATTTCACTAGAAAACAGAGGTTTGCCATCTCGGTCGGCGCGAGGCTAAGGCGCGACGCTTAGTAGCCCTCTTAAAACCTATTTGTTAGCTTATAGGTTTTTTAATATGCTAGTAAATATAATTTTAATAATACTTTATAGCCAAGAGATTTCACTAACTACTAACAATTATCAGGTAGCGATAGATCACGGATAGCAATATACGACTTTTAAGGCAAAGTAGAAACAGTTTTAATTTATGTTTTATTTTACGTATTAGAATTACGGCAAAATGCAATTATTAATCGACAAAATGCATTAACTAAAATGATAAAAAGTATTCGAGTTCTGTAGCCAAATGGTTAAGGCGAAAACTATTTTGTCACTGTAAACAATGTTGACACTGACACTGACATCACGTGATCACGTGCTCTGGAATGCACCAATCACAAAGTTCAAGCGGAGAAATCATATCGATACCTCTTCTCGAGCTTTGTGATTGGTCAATTCAAATATGATGACTGTTATTGTACCGCGTATTAACTATTTTTAACAAACAGGTATTTATCATTTTGTTCAGGCCACTAAATATGCCTAAGTTGTTCCATCCTCACATGTGTATGATAATTTTTACTTCCTTCATTAAAATTGTCGAATAAGCTTTATTGTGCTGATTTTAAAACCAATATTTTTCGCATTTCTTAAAATAGGTATCGCTCAGTTTTAGTAGAAATCAACTGTTACACAATTACAGTTCATTATTGTTTGAACGTTTCGATAATTTGTCCCTTGTTAGTTTAATTCTGATCCCATTAAGGGATGTTTCAAAAGTCATATAGGAAATCCTTCCATGTTAGTACTCTGACGCGTTGCGTATTTAAAATACCTCATATATACGTAGGACAATGTTCGAGACTAGTACCACACGCGTCGCAGACTCTCGCCTCTCTTTGATTGACAAGCGTGCAAGCCGGACATTCTCTACCGCCAGAGGTTAAAGGTTGTATTTCCGGCCCTCGTTTCGACTTACCACACATTTCACAAGCAACAATATTGTTTTTATTCAAGTATGTGCAGGTTCCGCAAGTCCATTTCTTGTTATTGTCGTGGCTTGATGTTCGCGAGATCGGCCGGTCGCCATTTTGGAGGCGAGGTGCCGAACGCGCGTCTGTTTCGTCGAGTGATACGATTAGTTGTGCTTTGAGGTCGCAGTTCGGTTGTGCGTTCGATACTGTGGAACAAAATGATACGATTGAAAATTTTATACTCGTTATCTATGTAAATACAATACGCACAATCGTTCTTTAGCTCTGTGATGTAGCTGCGCAGAACCTATTTTTGATGACGCCTAAAATCGTGCTATTTCGTTTACTCTACCAAACCTGCGCAATCGTCTATTGCACCTAACTTCAGAGAGCTAAAGATCCGTTGTGCTTTGTATACTCATAAGTCTTTAAAGAAAGCTTTTATCAGTCTCTGGTCAACGTAAGAGATATCAACAGAATTTGGAGCTTGTTATACAGGAATCCGATAAGTTTATTTGTTATGAATATTTATTATTTTATTACAAATTCAATTTTTATTTATTACAAATCTTATCTAAATCTATCTGATCTAGACGACCTTAGTAGCAGGGTAGATGTGTGCTCTGATAAGACACAATAGTTGAGAGTTAAATTTTGGCAGCGGGAGAAATGTTTAAATGAAAATGAAATCCTAATATCAAAACAGCATAGCGATTTATATTTTAGCGGAACGCATCCGCGCCGAAACTATTCCGTAGAATTCGTCCAAAAGTGACGTTAACTGCACTGTGATTGCTTGCGGTACGTTTTCGATGCAGATGCGATCCGTGGAAGTATAAATCACTATGCAGGGCTATTTATTATTTAGTTACTCAGACGCGGATGCGTTCCGCTGAAGTATCAAGCGCTATGCAGGACTGTTATGACTGGCATAACATGGTATTATTTATTTATTTCTTATAGAAAGACCATCGGCACATAAAAATATAATATAAACTATTATAGGTTACTACGAGGCCATTTATGTATCAGATAAGGGTAAAAGAAACTCACCATTATTACTTTTAGATGCGTGTGAATTCGTGCCGTTTTCAGTAGGCCTCCTTGGCTTGTCAACTTCAGAGGCAACTAGCTTTGCCGGCTTCTTCACTTTCTTTACCTCAGCACTGCCATTCACAGAGTTCTGCTGTTTAATAACATCCTTCCTATCTTTTATCTCTTTCTTCGTGAGTAGCTTCACCTTATCAGGCGCCGTTTTAGGAGTTATCAACGCGTCCGCTTTAGGATTGCCCACTGGCTCGATCTGTCTTTTAGGTCGCTCTTTTTTATCTTCAACTGAAATCTTTTTCGTCATCTGTTTTGATTTTTTCAAGTCCTTTTTTAGTTCTTCCACTCTATGGTCAAGGCTTAGCGCTTGGAGTCCGTCCTCCAAGTCAAGCGTTGTTGGTTGATATCTGTTTCTCTGCGATTTGTTGAATCTATCGAGCGTTCTAGAATCACGGTCGATCGAGGGTGAATAACCGCTTCGGCCATCTTCGTCTTTACTCGATAGGTTCCTAAAAACGTAATCCCAGCTTTCGTAAGTACCCATGCCGTCCTCTCTCGCTTTGCTCAGAGCGGGCTGGGTGTCCGAGCGGGGTAGACTAGGTAAGGTAACATCGCTGAAGCCCGATTTCGATGTGCTGTTTCTTCTAGAACTTTCCGGGCGTTTCTTATGTCTTATATCCTCATTCTCGTATACTGAAGATGCTTCTAGTTCTATCAGCTGTCCCGTCGGTACGGATGGATATCTGTATTGTGGGGGATATCCGTTGACAGCGACAGTTGTTGCGTGTTTGATAGGTGGGTACACTGGGGTTGGTATCATGTATGGTGCTTGGACAGGGTAGTAGTATGGTACGTATGACGTCATCATGGGTACTGTGGAGCATTGAGGCAGGTCGGGGTGTATTGGATACATGTATTGCGGTACCATATAAGGGTGTACTACTGTGGGTTCTTCGGGAGAGTCTTCGGGACAATGCTGGCATTGGCTCTGGTACCGCGCGTCCGTTCTATGGTGGTTATCCGTCACCGTTGTTGGTATGTTCGAGTATATTTCTGATCCTGGAAAGAAACACTCATTTAATTTAAAGTTGTTTAAAGTAAACAATTCAGAATATCGAGAAATGAAAATCGAAGTAAGTTCTTTCTGAACAAACTGTGCTAAGTACCTATTTAAGCTACATACATAAAACATTAAGATAGTTTTCCCAGATGATAGATGGACAAAGGCGATTGTGGCAGGAAGACATTGGATTCGACTGCCGCGGCGCAGGGCAGGAAAGAGTAGTAAATGAGGAGCCCTATACTCAGCAACCCACTGCTGATGGGCTGATTAGATAGACAGATAGTTTTCCCAGAAATCATAGTGACAAAACTGCCAGTCTCTTTCAAGAGTTACTTAATGGATCATTGTGTCGTAGCTAGTACTGGACTACTGACCTAGATACACTAGCGCTAGTTCTGACCTGCTAGGCTCCTCGCTAGAAGCGCGGCGGCGGTGGCGGCTGGCGCGGCGGGTCGCGTGGCTCTCTCTCGCAGGATGTCGTCCCATGTGATGTGGGATACACTAGCACCGCTGCTCCATAATTCCTCCCATACTTGCAGCATTATCTGGACACAAAATATTCATTTAGAGGGTTTATTATGATTAAATTCATTGAAAAATTACAATGAATCTGTAACCAATAACCACTTGATTCTGTATGTAGCAATCGACAATCAAAGACTGCGCTATAAATCCAAAATCAGCCTTTAAATGACATTATGATGTTAGCTTCCAATTTGTGTTCGTAGAAGCCGCTATACAGCTAAAGCCTGTATAAGACACCAACCTGACACTCGCAGTGCGCAACCAAAGCGTCTCTAGACACAGCAGTTACTGTGTCAGGACAAACGGGAGCAACTAACGCCATTTTCCCCGCGCCAGCTGAGGTGTAGCCCATAGCGTGGAGTAAAGTTTCCGCGCCTACTATATTTGCTTCCACTTCGTGTTTGAAAAAGCCGCTGTATAGCTGAAAAATAATATTTATAATACGGTTAAAAGCCTCATCTTAAAGAGTCGTGTTGGCTTAGTGAGATGTACTCTCAACTGTTAATCCGAATTACTTTCAAACCGCTAAGTTTGTGTTAATTCTCCAAATATGTTTTTATACACCCAACAGTCCGAACATAGATCCCAAACTAAGATTCCTTGTGTCGTGGGTATTAGAAACTACGAATTCCACTATAACATCCAGACAGAGATATTTGCAGATCATACAGATTTGTCTAATGGCGGAAAACCCTCAAACTTCTGAGATCGACTCACCCTTAACAGCTTATATTCCTTCCTCCACGGCTGGTTTAACAGATGCGCCGCGTACCGCGCGATAGCCGCCCAGCCGAGGCTGGCACGGTACGCGTTAAACCCCGCCAGTTCGTGAACGGTCCGCGAGAACACTTTGCTGGTCTCTGCGAGACGGAACTTGCATTCGTGTGGCGCTCGGGATAGGTACTCCATTATGTAATCTGAAAATCATTTGTATGAATGTATTTTTTTAGAATTGCTGCGGGTAAACTTTAGTAGCAAAATTGGTCGATAACTTAGCCAATACACAGCTTAGGAGGGTTAGGGTAAGTATGAACTCTTATTTCCAGGCACTTTAAAGCGCCATTTCCTTGTAATTACTTAATGATAAGTAGGTAAGTTCGTATGAGTGAGTGGCCAACGGTGTTTAAGGACTCCGTCATGGCTTAATGACTTAAACGGGACCGACAATTTAACATGCAACTAAGCAAGCCACACTCATACCTTCTAGTTTCTTCTTCTGCTGCAGCTTTTCGGGGCTGTCGTCTGTCTCGAGGTAGCTGTAATGCGCGTCCTCGATCCGGCGCCACAGACGCGGCAGCCACTCGCGCAGCGCCGCGTCGCCCGTGCCGCATGCCATACTCATTACCATCACACTGTAACAGTTCACAACCACTCACTAACTATGCATATAATTCTGTAATTCTTTATTGTACACAAGAGAACACTGACATAAATGTATGGGATGTACGGTGAGCTAGCCCTTAAAAGTTTTTTGTAAGTGGAAGTAATCTTAAGTCCTACGCAGTTTTTGACAAGAATACTACCTAAATTTCATCTTAAATTCGAGCGAAGCCAAGAAACATGACAAGCTAATAAAGAAAATTAAAATTGCAATGACAAGCTTAACGACTGATTGCGACTGTAAGCTGAAATTCATTTAAAGGTTTACAGCATCGTAATCATACTTAAAATTCTTCAAGTCACTGTATTGATATGTAAACAAGATGTTAAACAGATTGAAAGCCATGACAACAGTATTGCTATCAAACAAAGAACTCAAATAATGAGTTGTGCAAACAACAATAAAATCATATTGTATTGTGCTTATCAGGCACTGGAGTAAAATGTAACAGTATGGGACAAGCTACAGTTGTTCTGTTTTACAAAGTCCGTTCCGATATTTGAGTCATGTTGGCTTAGTGTTGTGTCTCTTTTGAATATTGTTACTGAGGCTTTCAAAAACTTAAATGAACCACAAGTCTAATAACAAAATGTCACAATTAACTTTTATAGACGATAGAAGTTCATTGCACCTTGATTTTACTTATTGATATTGATAATATCCTAGATATGATGTGTACACTGTGATAAGGTTCAATAGACCTGCATGTGGGCCTTAGAGAGCCAAGCTTGTGGTGCAAATTTGGACTTTATTACAAGGCTTAGCCATCTAAGGATTTAAAGAAGTGGCAGACTTAGGAAAAGGTTGATAGCAAATCTGGTTGCAATGGAGCCAGTCTGGCAAAGCTTAGCAAGAAGTATAAAAAAAATATTGGAAAAAACTTTTACTTAGTAGAGGGACTATTATTTATTCACAACCGTTTGGAACTAAACTGAGTATGGAAACAAAATATTATTATAGAAAATGTTTAGCTATCAGTAAGTAGTGTTTTGATAACATCATTAAAATTGGATGTGTAATCTACACATGGCATAATGAAAGATAACATAAAATATCAATGTATCATCACATCACACTCGATGAGAATAATATGTATTTAATAAATTTTAAGAATTTAAAGCTCAACTCATCAATAATATGACTCTTAGAATAGGATAACTGTGTGTTTATTCACTTCATCTCTTAACTTTACAAATTATTTGAAACAAAACTTCATTTCCCCAGAAAGCTAGGTCTATTCAATAGAAGCATCACAAGTACAATTCGCCCAACGGATCTAGGCATTCGTGAAGTTAGCTGTTTGTCTGCGCAGAACACAATTTTGTATGAAAAAGCAGTCACTGCGCAGACAAATGGCTAACTTCACGAATGCCTAGATCCGTTGGGAGAACTGTAGTTTTGTATTTATTTCTCTAAAAAGGTATTACCAGAGATAAAGCTACAGTGTAAATAAAATACAAACCAAAATACTAATTCTTGAATAAATGCAAAGAGAATTTGACACATTACTTTAATTCCAAACTACACTTTGTGGCTATTATATTGGAAGGTAGGCTACAACAAATTACAGTTAAAAAAGAAAACTAAGTACTATTCGAGATGAGATTTAGACTACAATGTATGCAGCAACGAGCATGAACGAAAGCCCAGCAAAAAATATGCTAATCTCTCCAAACACCCACGCAACTATCTGCAGCGTGATTAAATCTTACTAACCTAATTGGGACGTAAATAAACTATCTACAAGAAAATAAGGCAGCTGTACTCACCATGCAGGAAGAACATTCTTTTCCTGGACGTCAAAATTATTTCAATGCACCAAATGTAGAGCGGACAAAAATAGTACAACCAAAATATCAAGGGATGCATGTAATAATCACACGTTTTATTTACCAACAAGTTTCATATTTGCAGGAAGAATGTCCACATAATTTACGTAAACAAAACGACAATAAAACAATTAGGAAATAGCGTAAAATTGTAAAAAACATAAAAACATTAATCTCACTTTGTTTTGACGTTTTGACAACTTCGTGTTAGGTGATGTTTAACGTCAGTGTCATTTCGTTTTGACATTTGTAATTTTTCCCCATTTTTCCTTATTTTTCCCTTTGACCCTGTTAGTACACCGACCGACGCATTCGCATGCGAATGCGAATCCACGTCTTACTCTAGCACATAGCTAATGAAATAGGTGCGTCCTTGTCGGATGCGATCTGTCGCATGCCAATGCGTCGGTGTACTAACGGCGTGAGGAAAGAATTAGATCATTGATTTTTCCCTCTCGATGATTTTTCCCAATTTTTCCCTAACACATAGACATAGACAATGCTAGTCTACGATCTGAGTCTACGTCATGCTACGTCGTCGGTCGTAGTCGTAGTCGTAGAGTGCTCGCAAGATAAGTCTGCGCGCGACTAATGGCGACAAATAATATAATTGAAGTACCTATTCTGGCTAGGTTTAATTCATGTTCTTACTAACTTATTTCCGATGGCATCCTGAGTATTATTATAGTTGACACGACGAAAACTATAAACGATAATTTCTGATTTCGGCCGCGCGCAGACTTATCTTGCGAGCACTCTAATTCCTAGATTCTACGATGGAGAGTTCTTTCGCCATTTTTGAAGGAGCTTGTGGCTCTGCTATTTTATTTACTTTTCTCGTGTTTTACTAGGTTTTATTATGTAATTTCGGTGGCATTTTACTAATGAAGCCTTGGATTACGTAACAGGAGATTTGGTAAATGGAATGGGGGAGTATTCAAGTAAATTTCTCATTTGACGAAAGATTTTCGTTGGAGTTTTGAAATAACAAGTCGCCATGTTTTTTCAAAACCAAATTGACGTGACATAATACATATTTGAGAGGTGAAGATACTTGACATTTGCAGAATATACTGTTAATACAGTTTACAGTTAGTTGCCATTAATAAAAAGATGAAGAGGAAGAAGGAATAAAGAGAAGAAGAAGCCGGGGAGTGAAGTAAAACCAGAAGAAACCAAGAAGTGTAGTGATAGAGAAGATGAAGAAAGAAGACTGACCTAAGATGTTACCGATTGGGCGGTATAGTCGCTCAGCGACAAAGCCCTTTTCTTTTATGTTTAAATAAATAAATAAATAAATAAAAAGATGAAGAGGAAGAAGGAATAAAGAGAAGAAGAAGCCGGGGAGTGAAGTAAAACCAGAAGAAACCAAGAAGTGAAGTGATAGAGAAGATGAAGAAAGAAGACTGACCTAAGATGTTACCGATTGGGCGGTATAGTCGCTCAGCGACAAAGCCCTTTACTTTTATGTTTAGATAAATAAATAAATAAATAAATAGATTCTACGATGAAAGCAAAGAGCACGGAAAGAGGGGAATTAATCCTTTTTTCTCAAAGCTATGAAGTATTTCAATACAACCTTTGCAGTAACCAAAATATGGTTAAGAACTGTCATATCAGTCATTCCCGTAATAAACTACCATTTTATTCCTGTCGTTCCAGAGATTCCACTTCATAAAAATATCTTAGGTACCGTAGTTTCTACTAAAGACTACTTACATAATATATGTAAAATGGTAAAATACATTATGTTTTTGGATGTATTGCGTCAAGAGGATGTACATAAGTTTTATGATGTAAGTGGGAAAGTGATAGTAGGTAGCTGTAATTAAATAGGTAGGTACCTACCTACCTAAGTTAAGTACAGAAATTGTAGTACTATCTATACCTATCTGCATGTTCTTAAAGCAATGTAGGTAGTAGGTACTTAACGGATTCAAAGAGACTTATCCTGTTTAAGGATGGCATATGCCTATGCCCAGCAGTGGACGGCACAGGCTGAAGATGATGAAGATATTGTTGTTTACAAATTTATTACATACTTAAGGCTTTACTTTTTTATCTTTTTCTTAGGCATGCCAAATGCACAGGGAATATTACAAAGGATATCCCAAGCGTTATCATCCTCTTTCATACTTCCGGGATCCGGAATACTCTTGGCAATGTCCTCCCGATATGTCTCCGTAAGTAATACAGCTGCAATAGATACATCAAATCAGGTTTGCATGAGCTGCAGATAATGGCTACGAGCTACGACTCTACGTCTCGTAAGACCTTCGAGACGAGTTCTCGTAGTTTTTGACTGCCGCACTTTTGAACACATCAATTTCTTGTTTACAGGGTTTATTTGGGCTTCCCATCATACCATGTGAGGTATAAGCAACCTGCTGGCCTGCCAGCTACTCTGGGTCGTACTACAGAATTCCCGCAACTGCCTAACCGTTCTTTAGCGCCGAGATATAACAAGCCACCCTGTAAAGTTTTCATTAGATAAATAGGGTACTTGGGTACCTACCTATCTACCTATATAATCGACCAAGGAAAGCCCCGCGAGTATCCCGTGTAGCAAAATTTTTTTTTGATTGCCGCGTATTTTCGTTTAGGCCTATTTTCGGATTTTTTGAACAAATAAATTTTACAACCTATTTTTGTTTTTGACCTTTTTCCCTGTGAGCCAGAGACAATATTATTATTTTTTGACATTGCTTTGTTTTGTTGTGACACTGACACGTAAAACATCACAAAACACAACTCTACCTCTGTGCCTCTACTGGCCTCTAATTACACCACAAAATGAATCTGATTTGAATTTACCGGCAACATCAAAATTCTCGTGCAAATAAATCCTTGGGTAATACGGTTATACCTACCTAATAAGTTTTTAACATAATGGATATTTTATTCGTTGATAATGGACGACAGGACGAGATTGAAACATTCTATGAAGTAAGTGCCTCTAAGTACCTACATATAGGCACCTACTTATTACATACTTTTGTTTTCAAACATTCAAATCTGACTCTCAGATTATGCAATCCTCAGGCCAGTCAGCGACATAGGGATTACTACAGAGGATACCCAAAAGCATATCACCCTGTAATCTACTTCAAGGATCCAGAGTATATGTGGCAATGTCCTGCAGAAATGACCCCGTAAGTTTATACTCGATCAGCTCTGTCTTACTCGAACCACCCCGTTTACCTTAGGTACCTACTTACCATAAGTATTTGGGGGTAGATGATATTCCCCCAATCTATGGCAAAGAGGGAGTACTCGCCTCGCTAAGGTTTGCCCAACTGGCACACTTACCTTAGGGCCTTTCGGCCGCCAGTTGTAGTCGGAAAGTTCTATATAGGTTGTATGTGCTCAAAAAGATTGCTTGCGCGATTCAGACTTCCAATGCTTTTTTGCATCATTTGTATGGGAATATGCTTATCTGTGATTCCAGCGCCATCTAGTGGTACAGCTCCGAAACACGTCGCTGTAATTGACATCTCTTGAAGTTCAGCTTGTAGTTTAGCTTGTAGTTCAGGCGATGGTAGATAGAGGTCGCCACAAGTACCTACCTTCGTATTGTTGATTTTTACCTACGTGACCTTTTTATTGCAGAACGTATCTCGGCTTCCCAATGTATCACGTGAAATATAAACAGCCAGCAGTCCTGGCGGGCATAACTGGACGAACTAGCAATCTACCCGCATTACCAGACAGAACATTAGCAGGACGCTTCAACAAGGCCGCTTGCAAGCTTTTTGTCCGCTGATTTAAGTACTTCAGTAGGTATGTAGGTATAGTTCGCGTCACGTATGTAAAAAGAATGCTGGCGAAAGGTTAGGTTAAAAAAAACAATAGGCCCAGTACTTTCGTGCGCGAGTGTTCCATGCGCCCCTCCACTTTTTTCAGCGTTCTTTTTACGTGACGCGAACTAAGTATACCTAAATTAACAAAATGATTTTAAGCTTCAGTCCATTTTGTGAAATAAAACGCACTCTACTTAACCTACCTGTGTATTTTAAACTAGATTCTAAAGTAAAACGAGGACACGAATTCGGGTAACCTCGACATAATAATCTTGAATTCGCTTAATCCAATGCTTCCGCTGTTGTCTAGATTGATTTCTTTCAAAATCTGAAAGACAAAGAAAAGAACCTTAGATAACTGTCTGTAGGTACAGGTAGGTAGGTAGGTGCCTGTGAACTTTGAATGTGTGAGGCACAGGGCCGGAATCAATGGCGTGAACAGAGAAAGGCGTAACCAGCAGTGGGATATTATAAGCTGCGGATGACCAGTAACTAGCTTAGCTATTCGGACTAGGTACCCCTAGGACCTACGTAGTAAGAACTATTACCGAAGTATAATATTCGGTGAATGTTGGAAAGTTTTAGAAGCTTTAGGGTTGCATACAAAAAAAACACTTGTAAAATAATTACCTACTTAGTAGGTCTTAGAAAGTTTTGGTTATCGATTTTATTTTGGACGTGCCTGTGACTAACCCTTAAACAACTTCAATGACCGAAGACCATCGAAGCTTGGAAGAAAAGCCGCCATACTATTTGCCCATATCGTCAAACGGGTAGAATATGTGCTTTACATCATCATCATCATCCACAGCCTGTTTCACCCTAAAGTAGTAGGACTTATGTTAATTCTTACAGCATTAGCAATCTTCGTCTTTGATTCGTCATCCAGTGTGTTTTTAATGTCTTGCGCGTTATACATTAAGCGATCCAGGATTCCCTTGATATCTTGCGATGAAATCTGATTGTCGTCATCTAAGTCTGAAAATTTAATTCTTTAGAAAACATCCTCTAAGCTATAATTATAATGATGTAGGTTTTCCTCAAGTAGGTACTTATCAGTCAATGCTAAAATAGTGCAAGAACTATAAAAAAACGTAAACAGGTTCACGACTGTATCCCCAAGGTGCGGTAGACATTCTCTCAGATCTTTTTGTGTTACTTATTCCAGATCTTATGAAGATGTCTAAGGGGGTAGTCAGAGGCATGTCCAAACCCATATCTGATACATGCCCACATCTTGCAGAAGTTAGTATTCCATACGTGACAGGTTGCAAGCCCATCGCCGCCTAAAAGAACACTTACTGGTTTCCTCACGATGTTTTCCTTCACCGTTCAGAGCACGTGTTAAAGCGCATATAAATTTTACGAAACGCAAAATCCAATGATGCACGGCCGGGTTCGAACCCACAACCTTCGGATTGAAAGTAGAGGTACAACCCCATTCGGCCAACACGGCTTTTGCAAGAAGTATGTATGTAGGTAAATAAAGAATTATGATTATAAAAAAAATGTGAAACCATAAACTCTAAAAGCCCACGCAGCCTTGACTTCGGGAGGACACTCTGCACTCATAGCTGAGCATAAATCCAACAGGTCCTCGAATGAGAAGCAGTCATCGTTCTTGGATGAGAACACGCGAAATAATCGGTCTTGTAACGGATTATTCTGAGAAAGGATAAAAATATTAGTGTAGGTAGTCTAAAATAAATCCACATTTTAGGGGCCTATGTAGATCAGGGAGATGATAATGATTTACGGTTAGTGTCTAGTTCAGTGAAGCGAAAATAAGAATACTTTGTACCTTTAAAACATCGAACTTATTCACGATAACAGCTTTACTAAATCTATGTTGATAGTCAGCATCCACCTTGGCTGAATCAATTGAATAGAACTTTTTCATCAAGCTGAAACACCAAATACGATATTATGTTCACTTCGCGATCGAAAGTTATTTGCACAAGTGCACAACAAAGAATTTTCTTCTATTTTGTAAAAAAAATTACTGGTACTGAAATGAAGAGTAGAGTACATACTAAAGAACTTCGCCTTTACTCAGGTAAGTCAACGTTGTGTAGTCTTCTATTGCATCTTGCGTCAAACCTGGATAGGATTGGGAACACCCCATTCTTTTATATCACAATAAATCACGACGCGTCACTTTTCACACAATTCGCAACAGGCGGCCAGCGACTATGATTATCTTATCGACACTCGCACTTTAGATCAATTAAATAGATTTCAATATATTTTATCACTAAGGTTGATTATTCAAAACAAAATGAGATACTTTCTCAGAAAATAATTTATTACTTATATGTAAACACCTGAGATCATACTCAGCAATAGTAACACATTGCGCATACACAGTTAACACTCAATACAAGGCTATAATTAGAACAAAATAATGTACAATTCGCCCAACCGATCTAGGCATTCGTGAAGAACACGATTTTGTATGAAAAATCGGTCACTGCGCAGACAAACGGCTAACTTCACGAATGCCTAGATCCATTGGGCGAACTGTACGGAATTGACACTATACTTTATGCATTTTACATTGGACTTTTCGTGATTTTTAGAATCAATCCAGATCTATGAAATCTGAGAGTTTCAAAATAAAATGTACAGAAAGCAGTATACAGTATACGAGCTACTTTTTGCTAATAAAAGTCATGCATAGTAACAAAATAAAATTAAGAAAATATAACAGTCAGTTTAAGAAGCTCTTAAAATACACTTCCAAAAAGTTCACATGGGTCAAAATATTAAATGGTTACATTGTGATTTTTACATTTTTACAAGTTGCTGTTGTCTGGTTAAACAGTAATGGGTCTATGTTTAAAAATTACGTTTTAGACTTACTTTATCTGAAATAGTTTATTAATCACGCGTATGACAAATAAGCTAAGGGCTAGTTTCACCAAACTTTATCTAACAGAGCGTTAGTTAATTTGACATCAAATTTAGTAAGAGAAATAACAACGGATTAAGTATTTAACAGACCTTTACAATTGCTTTGTGCTCCATCATGCTCTAACAAAGGAATATCTTCATTAACAAGCCGCTAAATCTAATCGCTGGTCGGCGGCCGGTTAGCTAACTAGCAGTTGACATCGTTTAAAATTAAAAATATGTCAGAACAACCAAAAATCCGAGAGTGACAGAGAGCCGTTTGTCTGCGCAGAACACAATTTTGTATGAAAAAGCGTTCACTGCGCTGATAAACGGCTAACGGTTGATTTATTAACCAGCTGTTAAACTTGACTTTGGTGAAACTGGCCCTTAGTATTTTAAATTTTCGGTTTATGCTCCGAATAGTTTGATATCAGGGTGCCTAGTATTCGTTTTTTACGCGTTCGGACGCCGTAAGCGCAGAATTGCATGGGAAAAGCAGCGTCATGTTTTGGTACCCACTCATAACTAATGAAAATCAGTACAAATCCACGTTCACGGCGTCGATACCGAATGGTGAATAAAGTTTATACTTAGCACCCAGATATTCAAATACAGTTAACATTGAACGTATTATTTACAAAAATGGAAACTCAAAACCCAGGAAAAAAGACCCAGTCTATTTATAAAATGTCGATAAGTGGTACTGATGAAAATGTATGTTTGGTCTAACTAGATTAATCTTATTTTTTCCTCATGCAGTACTAAGTAATAACTGAATCTCTGAAATAATTTGCAGGCAAATATATCAGGGGAACAATATCACAAAATGTTTCAAAACTTTTACTCAGGGACTTAGGAACATACTAGATTATATTATTTATTTTAATGTGTGTAAAATAAAAACGCATTAACGTTTTTATTTTTTGTGAGCTAAGTTATAGCACTACTAGCTTGATGAACCTTGAGAAATTTCTAAAATTTTGTTCTGTTCCTCTAATTATGTCCATGAGTATTAATAACATTAATTTTATATAAACTGAGGCGAAAACAGTGATGATTACAAACTACTAGTAGGACTTGCGTTAAGCGAAAATAATCATGTTAGACGGAAGAAAGTACAATGAAGTACATAAAATTTAAACGAAATTATACTTATAAACGAAACTATGCTTAGAATAATATATTATTATTTTACATTTGAATATTGAACTAAACCTACGTCATTTCACCTCTTAGGAAAGTCAACGTTATCAAAACTAATTTGCCGTCGAATTCTCAATTTAGCTGCCTCTTCAAAAGACGGCATTGAATTCGACTTGAATAGACCAAGACTGGCCTTGTCGATCATGCTCATTCCACTACTACTGTTAGAGTTAGAATCTATATTAACTAGTTTATCCTGCAGTACATTTTTCGTTCCGCTTTTAGGTTCCTGTTTAAGAGATGTACTACTGCAAGAGTTTTCTTTTATTTGTGGGTTGACGGACGTGGAAGCGTTTTGGCGCGCTCGTAATTGTTGGTACGCATTAGCTGATATGTAACCGGTTACTTTGCTGTTAACTTCGTTGGCGAGTTTCGTTTGTTCCTCCTCAAAGCATTCTTCGACTGTACGCCCTCGGATGATATCGAACACGTACTTGCGAGCCAATCTGTAAATAAGTTTATAAATTAGGTAGGAGTTTGAACTAGGAAGGTAGGTAAACTATATTTAAACTACAGTAAGAGTAGATCCTGTCGTGCAGACATTGTGATAGGTTAATTTCATGGTCCCCACTCAGTCTAAACGTCTCAGTGTAAACGCACCGTAACTTCGCCAAAAGCAATGTGACAATAGTAAATATAGAGCAACAGTGCCTTTAGTTTCTTCCTGCTAGCTTCCTCTATAAAGTGCCTCTTCCGTCCAATACCAACGATTTCAACTATGCCGTTGATCCTCGGACGGTCTAGATTTCTTTACTTCAACTTTCCTACTTACTTGAGCATAATATCCGAAGTGGAGAGATTAGGCGCCGCCAATCGCGCTGCATTCGGCGGCAGCGTCAGCAATCGTCGCGTCAGTCGCGCCAGATTCGACGCCTTCTCGCGGAAGCCTGGGGAAGACATCCGCCAGCCGTGCACACGGAGCGCTTCTGATACCGCCCACAGGAGTTTCTGACAGAACAATATTTATTTTAAACATAAGACAAAGCACAACGAATCTTAAGCTCTCTGAAGTAAAGTGCACTAAATGATTGCGCAGGTTAACGCATGTAGTACATTGCGTGTGAAGAGTAAGCGAGATAGAACGATGCAACAAACACACTTATTGACCATGTTCGCATCCCAATTGTATGGGGTATGTGTGTTCCTATTCTAACATATCATTATTTAAGATCTTTGTATACCACATTGAAGCGAATAAATGAATTATGAACATAAGCGAGTGAGCGAGGCAGCTATACAACGCTGTCTTCGTCATAAATGGGTCATCAAAAATGGATTCTGTGCAGCAACTTCGGAAGGATAAAGATTTCTTGTGACTACAGATGTATAAAAAGTAGCGATACAGTCTTTCTTTATTCTTGATGTGGCAATTTTATTACTACTTTGGATAGCAACATAATTAACTGCAGTTTTTAAGATAAACCTTTTAAACTGCAAAACAACTTCGAGATAAGATTTGTCAGAGAATAATCAAATATTACCTGTTTATGATGATCATTCAATTCAGTTTTCTTTCCCGTGAAAACCTCTGACGCCCGCCGATTTAGGGAGATCGACTGACACGAACCCATAGTGTCACCTCCAAATGATAAGCTCTTTGCGATCTTACTCCTATTTTCTAAAACATCATCCGAGTCCCGTTTACGTTTGAGGAATTGGTCACTCTGTGTACCATCCATGCTTTTGGTCTCGGCTCGGACGGGCGAGCCAAAGAGCGCACGTTTAGTTCGCATCGCTTGAGCCGGAACAGATGTGGAAGGCCCAGCAGGGACTGGTTTTCTATTTTCCGGGCTTATGAAAAGAGCTCGTTTCAGCGTTTCTCTTGTAGGTTGCGACCGAGTCATGCTTTCAGAGTCCATTAGTAATCTCCTCATGGCTTTCTTCTTGCTTGAGCCTCCACTGCGTGTCTTGGGTGTTTTGGCTGGCGTTTTCTTTCCAGGAGTTTTACGGGAGGGAGTCTTTTTGCCCGGTGTGCGCCGTAGACGCGGGCTTTTCCGCTCAGTTGAGTTGATCAGCTTTCTATGCGGGAAGAAACTTCAAAATTGTTTTGTGAGATTAGTGTGTATGGAAATAAAGCGTGAATTTTGAAATATCATTATGATGATTTACAGCTAGTATAGGCTATATATATTCTTTCTTGTGTGATGAATGGTTAGGAAAACAACATTGTAAAAGCATTTGAACTCGCTAAGAATCTATAGGATATAATCATCAGAAGCTACCTTTTATTAAATTGAAGTTAATTAAGATATGCATTAAGATTTACACTTCTTACTGTAAAAAAGATACTTACTTTTTATCAATGAGGACCATTTTAGAGTTTGATGTTTGAGCTTTCTCGTTGATAGTCGCGGCACTGCAGAAGGCCTGGCGGCGACGCGCCAAATGCGACAACCTTCGCCCGGGAGACTTGGCTTGGGCGAGTCTAGAAATAAAATAATTGACTTACTAATTTATTAACAGAGAGTCTATTTTCGAATTCGTTTTATTCGCGAATTCTACGTTGTTTATATTTGGAGGGTAATGGTCCAAACAGTGATGATAAAAAAAGAATCTTTCTACCCAATGGTATCTAATAAAAAAATACTTTGTTCCCCAATTTTATGTTTTTTTTTTTATTCAGAAATGCTTAGCTGAAATCATGTTAACTTATCTAAGTAATTTTTCTGTAAAATTTGCTAATAAAAAATTTCAAAGAAGCCTTTTGATACAAAAGAAACCTTATTTAGCAATGCTGTACTCACTTGAGGCGCAATTCCTTCCGTTTATTGGCACTGCTGGGCGACTGAAAACCTCCAGAGTGGATGTTGACACTTGTATCTGTTTCAGCACCAACATATCTCTCTCCGTACTTCAGTGCAAGTAGCGCAAACTTCTCAGAGAACTTTGTCACATTGTAGCTGAAAAATATAATTATTTTCAAAGATACTTCGGAGAGAATAGAAACATGATTATGACTGTATCCCCTGCAAGACAATCTCTCATGTCGGCTGCTAAAAGCATAAGTAAAACAAGAGTAAGTCAAGTTTGGGACCATAATAACATTGTATAAAGGTGCTTTTACTATCATTTCACCACACAGGTTCGAAAGAATTAGTTATACAACAAGACTATAGGTATATAAATACCAACAAGTCAAGCGCTGATTAACAGAAAATGATCTTATCGTGAGAAATATGAATGCAATATAATATAATATAATCTAAAGCACCTGTTAGTGTTTGAATAGGAATCAAATTACATTTCCCTTGAATGTGTGGGAACCCTGTTACTGAACATAACCTAACCTATAGAATGTGTATAGTATGGAATACAGCATGGTGTTGTTTCCAGAAAAGATTGTATTTTTGTCAGCCTGAAACAAATGCAGGGAACCTTGATGCCTTTTAAAAGTGGTAACAATCAATGGTTGATTAAAATACTTACTAGATATCATGATGTCTGCACTTGAGTACATCAGGCCATGAAGTTTCTAAAGCATCTATTTCAGTACACATCTTCAGATCAATGGCCTTATTTGTTGTACTAGTGTCCAAGTCTGAGTTGTTCAACTTAACTGATGCTCCTAAATTTGAACCACATTTAGAGTCATATGAATCAACTTTCAGTTCCTCATAGTCTGCACTCCTAGATGTTTGTTGCAGTTCAGGAATTTCTATAAATGATACTCTTTTTGTTGGTGTGGTTGAATTGGCTTCTTCAGATACATTCAACTTGGCATTTTCATTAAATAATGGTAAAAACTTGTAGTATTTTTTGAGCATTTCTGTGACATCTGTTTTGATGGTGGTCACTGAAGGAGGTGGAAGAATCCCTTGGAGATTTTCCTAAAGGTAGAGAACAATGATAAATTAACAAGTAATATGTTTGTTAAGATGTATGGTAGAAAGAGGTGTCTTTGCTTGTGTATGAAAACTCAGGAACTACTTAACTAAGGCTGTGTCCCCAGTAGGCAAACTGTTAGCGGCCGACTGAGTTAGCGGTGTATCGATTTAGTACGCCCTTCCATATATTTAAAATGGAGTGTCCACAGTTTGCTAGTTTTGCGCTCACTGTACGCAGTTTGCTGCTTCTTTTTTCTTGCTCTTCTTTCAGTCGGCCGCTAACAGTTTGCCTACTGGGGACACAGCCTTATTCTGCAAACACTGCTCCTGAGTATAGGCATATGGAGGCTATGTAATAACTGGAAAATGGTTTCTATTATTCTCCAAATAGTAACACAAACAACAATAAGTAATAAAATAAAGCTTACCTCAAGTTTTCTAACTCTTCTTTTATCATGAGTTTCAAAATCCTTGAGAAAATTCCAAAATGGCTCTGGTTCTTCAACTACCTCTTCATTTTCTTCATCAATATCATCATCAGAGAACATGTTAGGAGACCTTACCCCACTATCAAAAGATGCTTCGAATGATGAATGGCTGTTCTCATTCCATTTAGTTGAACTTTCATCATCTATTTGAAAGCCTTTTTTTATGTTACTCTCCTCATACTGAGAGTCTCCAGTGCTTTCAGATGTTTTTTCCAAGGTCTCAACATCTATACTTTTATCCTCAGATGCATCACTTGTTTTCTGGTCAATGCTGTCATCATTAAGGTCAGCGTTGATACCCCCTGTGTGCTCCGAACATTGGTCTAATTTCCCAAGGTTTTGTGAGCTCAAAATTGACACAGGATCCACAATGGGAGTCAGCTTTTGCACATGTTTGATCGTACCATTGAAGGTCAACTCAATATTAGGTAGTTTGAAGACACTTTCTGTGTGTCTTACGTCACGAAACATAGGCACACTGTCGACAGCATTATTACTATTTTCCATCGTTGAGGTTAGGAATAAGGGTGGTTTGAAGGTCTCTCGTATCGACTCCTCCGATGAAACAAGTAAATCTGTTTGATTGGATTTTTCCGTGAAACGGCTGAGCTCTGCGGTAGTCGAAGAGTTGTCAAGCAAAGACTCCGCAGCGGGGGAGCTACTCTGATAGTCTGCCTCAGCCCTATTGAATTCTGAATCGGACAATTTGTCCACGATATTGTCACTTGTGTTCTGATTTAGTAAGTTAGACTCAGATTCAACTAAATCACAATGTTTATCTAAAACATTTCTTTGAGGTATGGACAGGTCAATGTTACCTCGGCTGTTGGAGCTGTCACAGGAAAGGCTTGGAGATAATTGCTCACTTGGCTGTAGAATATCTTTTTTTACTACTCTACTGTCTACAATGTTAAAACTTCTCATGTATCGCTCGTACAAAGAAAAGCTGTCGTTCATGGATTGACCAAGACCATTCGAGTTTTCAAGCGGTTCCATCACCACTGTCAAGCCAAAACCACTACATATTTAATGAATAGCTTCCCATAATTGACAAATATGACCTAATTTTTTAAATCAATTTAAATATTATTTGTAACCAATTACGAGGACATAACAACAAAACAACTACAAGTACAAAAACTGTTGTACAGCGCACCCTTTCACGGTTGTTTCTTAGGCGCCATTTTATTTTACTGCCATTTTATTTTTTTTCTTTCTTGCTCTTCTTCATTTATTCATTCATTCATTCATTCATTCATTCATTCATTTAGTGCAATGAAATGCAGTAAAAAAAAAGTCAATTCGTTCTATGTTCAACCAGTTCAACCTAATCACCACTAACTTCATTTCGTTAAGACCCAATAACAAATCAGCGTTGTATCGTGATCTATGTGCAGAATAGGTATTGAACAGGATTGGACAAAGGAAGGCTCAGCTGCTGTGTCGGTGTCATAGAGTACGGTCGGTGTTGGATTTTATTCAAAATACCTTTTTTTTATCTATGGATTTACTTTATGTAAATATAGTAGTTAAGTAGAAGAATATCGTATCTAGATTATCGCATTAGATATAAAAATATCTGTAATGATAATTTATAGTGAATAAATAACTGAGTAACTGTCGCTTTTACTGTAATATAATGTCAAACAATCCTGCAGTGGCTGGCAGTGACAGTGACTGCATTTCTTTCTTTCTGTGTTGTCTGTCACTGTCATGTCAATCAAATCAACAGAAAGAAGTTTAGTTGGGAAATTTCGGAAAGTTGTTGTTGCTACTTGCGGAAAGTTGCTGCCGTAAACTTTAATTATTTCTTTATTTACGCTTACATCACACCATCCCTTGCTTCAGAAATAACATCGTTGATACGGCGAATACAAGTAAGGTAATAAAAATCTACTTCAGGAAATAAATACATTACAAACTGTTTCCAAAGTTACCTACTGCGATGTGCCTATGACTTGGAAACTCTCTTCGCTTTTGTAAAGGATTCAGCAATTAAGAAATCCTATCCTATTCTACTAATATGTACATAATGTATTTACTGTGGTATGGTTTTCAGCTATCTAAAAAATGTGGGTAGGTACTTTTTAGTTTACCATTTAGCCATCTACACCACCATCTACACTTCATTTATTAGTCAAAATAAAATTTAAAAACAACTTTTAAAATGTTCATAACAATCAAAATGTAATCTGTAATACTATAGTTTACTCATTTTCTTAGTGATGATTAAAAATGTCAAATGTACTTGCTTCTAAGTACTTAATTATTTACATGTGTACAAAAGGCTGGCGGCATTACCTCGTTGAATGGCTAACTTATCTTATTGACTACGTCTGTGGCGCAGTGGGTGAAAGCCCGCTTGGGAAGCAGAAGGTTGCGGGTTCGATCCCTGCTGCAAGATAAAAGTTTGTATGATCTGCAAATATTTATCTCGGGTCTGGGTGTTTCTATGTATAATATGTATGTATTTACAAACAAAAAGTATATTATTATATCAGTTACCTAGTTCCCATAATACAAGCTTTGCTTAGTTTGGGGCTAGATGAAGCTGTGTGAAATGTCCAGCATTATTATTATTTTAGTTCAAGATTTTACCTTCTCGGTATTCGATATATCGGTATGTTATCTGAAGTGCATGGACCTAAGTCAAGTGAAATTCAGTAGAGGGTTGAGCTTCATGCGGTAGCTCATTCTGCAGAAACTTCCTAACAATTTGTTTTTGTTTTGTTTATTTGTTTGTTTCGGAAAATCTAGGAATAGCAATGATTGTGAGAGCTGCATAATACCAGTTGTAGAAAGGACTATTGGAATTATAGAAACATTTTGTAGGCAACACATGTGTGTCGTTTTGTTTTTCAGGTTGATGTATTTGGAAAGTTTCTCTGCAATGGTGTTTTGTAAATTGTGGATGCTAGGGATGGCAATATCAATCAAACGTGCTGTGTTATTGTTTTTGTTAAGGAGAGTCAAATCAGGTTTATTGAAGTGTATGTTCTTGTCTGTAATGATTGCTCGATTGGAACCCAGGCTATCAATTAAAAAACTATAGTAGAATAGAAAAACGTTTACTTTGTGGTACAAAGAGCTTACATTAAATTTATGAACTAAGTATAATATAATTACAATTACACACAAAATTGGCCAGTACTCAGCGTGTGCTGCAGCAACTTGAAGGTGCTGCAGCGCTAATTTTCTGTGGTGCCGGCAAGTTCGGTATGCACATGGTTTGATGTTAAAAACTTTTATAAAATAAAAACTTGGTAGGTTACTAGGTTACCTATAATAGTTCCTTAATCTAGGCATGTTAGTAAGTAGAATAGGTCTAGAAAATAACAACACAAACAGCATACATCAGGCTAGGTCAAATCAGTTGCAGTATGTAATAATAGTATTGGATATTTGTCTCAGTTGGCCCCACAGTATCGCCTATGATTGCACTGACCTCTAACCCCTGGTATATTATCTGTAAAGTATACAAAAGTCAAAATGAATTGCCGTGCCTGCACTCATTAGCGTCAGTGAAATTTGAAAGATAACTTGTCTGATTCAGTTCTATTTGTGACTTGTGTGGAGACTGTAGTTAGTTCTGTCAGTTCTGTGACAAATTTGCTAAAGGTGAGATAGTAACTATTATTTTGTTGCAATATTTTTTTTTAACCTATCATGCTCCACTATACTTGGCCAAAAGTCTCCACTTTATCTTCCACTCTCTGAGCTCCAAGGCCTAAGTACTACTATTATTTCTTCTTCATTATTATTAATTTATAATAAAACTTATTTTATTTTACACTTTAAACGAAAACATTTTGACGTGTCTCTGACTACTCCCAAACACCTCTTCAGGGGGCTTAAATTGAGTGATAGAATCAGATAATGTCTACCATGCCTAGATACAGTCGTGATTCTCTTTAGTTTTTATTTATCAAAATTATTTCTTTTACATTGCTCTCATAGATCCCAAAATATAGTAGGCATTGGCCAAGTGTCTTTGAGTGGCCTATGACTATGTACATTAAGTACATAGGTCAAAGGTTTTTCTTTAAATTTTTCTTCTGAATTATTATTATTATTATTATCAGCCATGAGAGTCCCACTGCTGGGCAAAGGCCTCCCCCCACTCCCTCCAGACATCTCGGTCCCCCGCAACATCCCGCCAGTCCGTTCTTCTGAATTAATATGCAAATATTAACAGAATACCTATTGCTTTTTATTAGGTAAATATCTCCCGACTTTTAACTAAGTATCCCAGATTTTCCGTGCATAATCAAAACTATTGACTACCAAAATCACTTTATTTTAGGCAATAATAATAATCGACATTTTGACAATTAACAACCTACATTGCAACAAAAATAATTGCGGATCACTTATCTCGGCAGATAACATGATCATGCACAGTTAGGTGTGCGATGCATGGGTTTATCGGTTGGACATTGCCCGTCTAAGGCGTGAACTCGATGTCTACATCCCGGTTGTTTATCTGTTTACTAGCTGAGCATATCCGCTTTTAAATAAGCTTAAGAAGTCGTGTAGTCCAAAATCCGAGGTGAATCGGTTTACTAAGAGGTTTCTATCAAAAACTTATCCAAAAATTATAACTATCTTCAGCCCGCAGCTTTGCTCCTGTGGGAGGTAGTGTACGTACATGATTAATAGTCTAAATTTCAGGCAACAATCTACAGGGTGTAAAAAGACGTCTACCGAAGCCGAAAGGGGTAAGTACAGCATCCCAACACACAACCATAGACATAGACATAGACATAGAACAACCAAATCCAAAAGGATTTTCTGAAAAAATCATTATATCCGGAGAAAACAGCGTTTGAAGATTACTGTTTGCGTATGTACTGGGCGCGTTGTTTTACGTAGATTGCTGATTTTTTGCGTTTTTTTTTTTCGCTAAATGTGTTTAGAATCATGGTCTGGTTGCAACCCCTCAGTTTTCGGTAGTTGTCTTTTTACACCCTGTATATAAAGTTGCATTCAAATCGGTCTACTGGTTAAAATTAAGACATGCATTGAGTGTAACGAAAAAATCTTCATGTCTCTTGCTTAAAACGTGGTATTGGAACACAACCAAACAAATATCCAAAAACTAGGTACCCAGTCGCAAACATTCAGTTTAGGTAGTAATAATAGGAGGAAATAAGCTATGGAGCCAAATAGGGATCGTTAAAAAATAGCTCAACTGATTCAGGTCACTACCAGTCGGAAAGGATAATGAACCATTTGTTGTAGAAATGGAGCTCGTGTCTCTTGGGAAGGACATGCTGCAGAACCTAGCGGAGCAAGCGGCCAGCTACCGGCCGGGGCAGACGGTGCTACGTCACCTCGACCGCGCGCTATGGGTTGTTGAGAAATGTGCGCGATGGGCAGTGCCACTACCCTGTAAGTATGTTTGTCAAAGTAAGCCACTTGCTAGAGTTAGCAGTGATGACTGCTCAATTGTTTTTGGGAAACAAGGAAGTACGATGGTACTTCCTTGGTTCCCAAAAACAATTAACAAGTTAAATACTTACCTATTAAGACGAATGTGAGTGCCAACTCAAACCTATTATGGTATTCAGGCACAATATTATGCTAAATATGTTGTTATTTTAGTAAAAACAAAAAAAAAAGATCACCAGTGGACAATTTTGGAGGAGACCTTTGCCCTGATGTGTAACAGGTTAAGGGTAAGAAAGCTGTGTTTGTTTCCCTGGTTCTTCGCGGTGTTGGTCGCGAAGCAACAGAGGAGTTAAATCGCCTAGTGTTTTAAGACTGATAATTTTCATCTTGTCTGATGAAGTGTGTCTCCATACTAGCTACAATCCTTGGAACCCTAAGTAATGTATGAAAGGAATCCATAATGAGTCACCAGTTATTTCTATTTCATACTGTGGCATGACAATGGTCCCCCCTCCATTTTTGGATACTTTTATTGTGAGAGCTAATGTACTCGTTTTGTTTTAATGTAAACTTTCGCGAGGTGCCCTTGCTAATCAGTATTATGATACCAGTGGATCAGGACGAGCCTCCGCAGACACAGTTGGTGCGGCCATTGCCGTGGGTTTTCTTCCTGATGATGCTGATTGTTCTGCGTGTGACGCGGGAGACCATATCGCTTGTCAATCTGGTTATGGGCAAACCACCGTTACGCTCCGCTGATGTTGTAAGTATTTATAAACCTCACTTTTGATCTGGCTCCCCCGGAGCACTTTCTTCACGGTATTGGTCGCTAAGGAACAGGTGGCTTAGCATGAACTCTTTTTGCCAGGCAGTTTTTGAACTGCCTGGCAATTCTGACCTAAAGAAACAAATCTGAAATGGCGGCGTTTATCATGCTCTCTCGCCTACACATTGTGACTGTACTCGTGTGCAAGCGAGAGAACATGATAAGTTGCGACGTTTATTTAATGAACCGGGTTATTTGAAATTAACATTTAGTTCGAAAACTGCCGGGCAATAGAAGTTCATAGTAACCCCCCGGGAGTAGAATCACCTATTTTTCAGAGTCTGAAAACTAGAAAAAAAACTAGACTAAAATAGTCTGAAATTCAGTCTATTCTAAATGACCCCAGCAGTCCTAGGTACCTACTGAATGAATGAATTGGATAATAACTAAAAGTAATCACTGGTTTATTTACAGTGTACAAAAAACATTAAATAGGCTCCCGAATTAATTTTAACTGTATTTATAGAGCTTCTCCGATGTGAGTAATAACTAAACCCAGGGCCAAGGATCAGTTAAATTATTTACATACATATATTATTTACAAGTCGATGTGTAAATATCACGACTGTCATGTAAAATACAATGTGCTATATTCAGTTTTACACTTAGGTCTTGACCCGAGACCTCGCTTGTTGAGGTAGCCATCACTATTGATTAAACGTGACATATCTGTTATCAATGCTTGCTTACTCAGCTAAAATAGTGCTTCATTAATGAAGTGAAAACTTCTTTAGGCGCGTTGGGCATTTTTGATGAGATGAGAATAAATTCTTGGATTCGCCTCGAAGTCACGCGACTGCTCACCGACACCTACAAGTAGCGCCATCTAGTTCTGTACTCTGTAAACTTTAACGGCAGTATTTTTACATTTCTAAAAGCTAATTTTATAAATAAACGGGTGAATAAAAATGCATAACATTTTTCTTGTTCAAGCTTTCACTTCTCTCAGCACTCCCGGGAGTGCCACTGTTTTTTTTTATAACAAGCGACACTGTTTTCTTTGTAATAGTTTGACTCTTTGCTGTCTAGACGTTACAAAGTAATTAATTCTCTAATGTATTGAGGATTGATACTTTTCCCGTAAAACTCAAAACCTAATTTGCCACCCCGAATCGCCTATAAAACGGTCTCTTACATGAGTGCTGCAAAGATTTTTAAGTCCTATTGTTTTATTTAAAAAGTAACCGCGCTCCCGTGGTGTGACCCGCGGTCCTGCGGGATTTTTAATTTTTTTCGGGATAAAAGGTAGCCTATGTCCTTCCCTGGGATACAACCTTTAACAATGCCAAATGTCAGCTTAATCTGTTCAGCGGTTTGGGTGAAAGCGTAACAAACAGACAGACAGACAGAGTTTCTTTCACATTTATAATATTATACTAGCTGACCCGCGCGACTTCGTCTGCGCATTATTCGGTCCAGCCGTTTACGCGTGATGGCGTGACCAAGGGATATAGGGATTAATTTTTATATATAGTATAGTATGGATCAATACTCTCAAATCATCATTCCAGGTAATATTCTTCCAAAGCAAACGTCGCTATCTCCGCACATTGAAATACCAAGGGAACCGTCTGATGCGTGCTCGAACTTCTTCAACGACAACTAGAGAGCCTTGGTACACCAGCATTTACAAGCTATTCGAGCTGACCATGTGCTTTCGAAGGGAATCCTCCTACGGCAACAATAATACCACAAGAGTCAGCAATAACGACGAAGTGATGGTAAGCTATTAAGAACTTTAGATATCTAGAATAAGGTTAATTTTAGCGCAGCATAAAGGACGTTCTTACGCTAGTATTTACAAGCTATTCGAGCTGACCTAGCTTATTCCACTCTGATCCACTAATCATATCCATTAAGGGATTAGTTTCCACTTTGAGTTCCACTCTGATCCATCAATGGTTTGTTTCCACTTTGTATTCCACTCTGATCCATCAATGGTTTTGTTTCCACTTTGTATTCCACTCTGATCCATCAATGGTTTCAATAACAAAAAATAAAAAAAAATAACAACAAATAAAATAAACAATAATACCACAAGAGTCAGCAATAAAGACGAAGTGATGGTAAGCTGTTATGAACTCTATTATTCTGTGAATAAAGACGTATTTAGCGCCGTTGGAAGATATTTGGACACCAATAATTTTACACAGAATTGATACTGTTATCATACGTACAACTCAATGTCACTAATCTTTTACTGATACTTACTATGGAACCCTTTTTTATTAAACTATCTTATTCTCTTATTCAAAAACAAAGCCCATATTATTATGTAATTTACTTTTACATTAGATAATTGTGTATGAATGAAACGCATCGCCTATCTTTTTCTGACGTCAAATCCACTAATTATCTCATTAGAAGATTTTTAATACGCACAAATCAATTTTATTTTCTCATTAGTACACTCTTTCGTTTTTCTTTACCTACGTAGGTTCGTAAATATCTACACTTAGCAATAACAATAAGTAAAGTTGGCACAATATCTATCCAAGCAGTAAGGTCACTTCGTAAGATTATCAAGCACTCATTTGTTATTCTCTATCACGCCACTGCACACTAGCGGTTTTTTGGCAATAGCAACTGGGCCGTGTTCGCGTTCCTTTTTTCGTTCGTTTAATGAATATTCGGATGTTGTTTACTACCATTTCTGAGTTCAAAGGCCAATTTTTCAAACGTTAAAACACGGTCCTAGCCCAGGACCAAATATTCCAAACTAAAAAATTGGCCCTTGAAGTCAGAAATCGTGGTGGGAAGCATGACCCCTGACGTTTCCTGGGGCCGTATTCCCGTTCTTATTTTCGTTCGTTTGATGAATATTCGGATGTTTCTTACTAAGATTTCTGACTTCAATGACCAATTTTTCGGTTTGGAATATTTGGTTCTAGTTTAGGACCGTGTTTTAACGTTGATCTTATCGACTGAATACAATGTAGCTCGTAGTAAGAAGCATCCGAATATTCATCAAACGAATGAAAATAAGAACGGGAATACGGCCCCTGCCCTGCGATTGGTTGCGGTCGGTTGTACAGCGGAACGGTTTTCATTGCGGATCCACTGCTTTCCTACAAACATAAACAATATTGTCCGACCATGGGTTTGCTTCGAGGCCGCCTTTCTCATCTTTTGCACATTCATTTATTTTATTTACCTAAATTATAATCCCACTAATATAATAAAGCTGAAGGTTTGTGAGTTTGTTTAGATGTTTGGATATTTGTATGTTTGTGTTTCAATCACGCCTAAACCAGTGAACCGATTTGGATGAAACTTGGCATAGGCGTAGATAGTGTGTGTGACCGGCGTAGTAGTGACCTGGAATAGCATATAGGCTATTCAAAATGTTGGTACCACGCGGGTGAAGCCGTGCGCAGTAGCTAGTATTATTGATTCCTTTTATATCCTACTGTTTACTCATACCTTACGGTGCGTGTGTTAATAAATCAAACTTACTATCTGGTAGTGAAGAGTTATGCTTCTAGAATGCTGATATACTTCTGTTAATAGATTTATTGTTTACTTCGGTCCATCTGCCTGATACAACCGAGTGTTCCACGACACTCAGGTACTTTTTATTATTTTTCTATTTTTTTTTAAAGTTAATTTATTAATATGTATAGTTTTCTGTAATTAACACCTCGTGCGACTCGCGCTGTCTATTCAGTAGCTACTAGTTATTCCTTCACACAAAATACTTATTATTATTATTATTATACTAGCCCTCAATGTCCCACTGCTGGGCAAAGGCCTCCCCCCACACAAAATACTTATGGAATTAATATATTTTCTTTCATATATTTAAAATTGTTATCTTTCATTTCTAGGTAGTGAAACGCCCGAAGCGCGTCCAACAAGAAATCGCTAACGTCGTTTCTACCGCTGAAGCTACGATGGAGCGGCTTATTGAGAAGATGATGGTTGATCTGGATGCGGAGAGCGATGAAGACTCTAGCTATACTGTAAGTTGTCAGAGGCCAGGGTTTAGTATGAACTCTCATACGGCACGGAACGGCGATTCCATTTAACCCTGCGTCTTACGTGGGCGGCTTGTGTCAAAAAGTGTCAAAATTCGCAAACATTCTGATCGCGTTCGCTTCAAATCGCACCGCGCCGCTGCGCATTGGTAACGTAGGACAATTCAATAGTAAATCGACTGTTTGTTGTTTTCGCGCGTTCGCGTTCGCGTTCATATCGCCCATGTATGACGCAGGGTTGGTCTATGACGTGAAGTGCTAGAAAATAAGAGTTCCTTAACCCCTCAGGATAGCCTAAAATATCCGTCACCAGAGTTGGAATTATGAACTCATACGGACTCTTAGTACTTGATGTGTTTGAAAGTATGCGAGCATTTAGTTAGAAGAAAATAGGATTATGGAAGGAAAACATCGTAAGGAAACCTTGACTAAGTAAGGTAAGAAGAGAAAATAAAGTTAAATAAATTAAAGTGAAACATTGCATGCGTAAATATTTTGTTTTCACGTTTTTGTTTTCAATTCCAGCTCACAAACACAACAAGCGTTAAAAGCGACAAATCCGAAGCTACAATAGAATCAGATCCAGACGCAACCCTCCAGCCGACGCCGACGAAACAAAACGGCAACCCTGCACAAAATGGCGACGAGGATTTACACTTCTCGCCAACAAACAACATCACCTCTACACCGGAGAAAGAAGATAAACACAACAACCATATCGATAGCAAGAAATCACTCGCAGACGAAACACAGTCAGAAAATACACAAATAAACGAGAACTCACCTAAAGAGGTGAAACGTGAATTAGAGAACAATATAAGTGGGATACCAAACTCTAAATCTCAGATAGATAAGTTCCGCGAGAACTTGAACTCGGATAGTCCCAATAACTCCGACTACAACTCGTGCGAAGAACCTTCGCCAACGGGAAAACGGGCTCTATCAGCGAAGCAGGCATCTGATAGCATTATCTTCAGCGAACAAAACCAGCGAACACCAAAGAAAGAACACAAAATCGGTACGAGATTTAGAATTTTGTCTGTAAACGTGAAAAAAATATTTTCGAAAAACAAGCTGGGTATGTGATGCTAACTGAATTTTCTGATTTCAGCCAATGGGCGAACGGTTAAGAGTGTGCCCAACAAAAAGAAAGGTATTGCCATACAAAATTCGTTTTAAAATTGAACTATATGATTGGCTTTAAAATCACTATTGGTTATCCACCTTATTTTTTAGTTCTAGATTTATATGACATGCGCGGCCAAAATTCTGCTTTTAGAGAAAAAAAAACGTTGCATGTTACTCGAAGTATCGAATTTGAAATGTGGCATGAACAATTTGTAAGTTTTAGTAGTGTATGATCGAATATTGTATATTTTTTTTTCTTTATAGGACCCCATCGGGAGAAACTAAACGCTAATGAAGTATCTGTAAGAGGGCTAACGTCGAACAACTCGTTTTAAGAAGGTATTTTATTATATACCTAGGTACGGTCAGCATCACCAACTGGTAAACCCCCTGCATTACTAAAACTTAGGCCTTTACATCTATATTAGATGATTTATACAGCGTCAGGAGGCAACCTAAGCCCTACACTTAACGGGACGCTGTAGTGCCTGGGACATATAAAGCAAATAAGCTTGCCCAGCACCTAAACCATCCTCTCAGCTTAATCAGCCTGGCCCACAGGAAAGACGACGTCAATACGTGTGGAGCTGACTAAGCTGCGGGTTTCCTCACGATGTTTTCCTTCACCGTTATGAGCTCGTGTTAAAGCGCATATACATTTTTCGAAACGAAAAATCCAGTGATGCACAGCCGGGATTCGAACCCACAACCTTCGGATTGAAAGTCGAGGCACAACCCCATTCGACCAACACGGCTCTCGGCATTACTGAGGCGGTTACCAATTGGTGACTCTGACTTTACCATATTCGGAATATTAACTGAAACAAACTGACTAGCCTCTCAGTTGGTAGAAGCTCTACTGTGCCTATAGTGTCTTGGGTTCGTTTCCTAACCAGGAACACATATTTACGTTATAAATAAGAATGTTTGTTCTATTGGTGTAAAAATTTCCTCTATTTTTACTTTTTACCTAATTTTATTATGCTTTTCTGCATCCATACTAATATTATAAATGTGAAAGTATCTCTGTATGTCTGTCTGAATGTTACGCTTTTACGCCCAAACCGCTGAACAGATTAAGCTGAAATTGTGCATAGTTAAAGGTTGTATCCCAGGAAAGGACATAGGCTACCTTTTATCTCGATAAAATGAAAAAATCCCGAAGGACCGCGGGTTACACCGCGGGAGCGCAGCTAGTAGTTATTTCTCTTTAAAGTCGTTTAGCTTTGACGGAGGCATCTAAGCGGTCTTAAAACACTGTCACCTAAGTCGCCCACTAACTCATACGAACTTAAATTATATAATCACCTGTTTTTTGTTTCAGATTGAAAGCCATTATGAAGCTGAGTGAGTGAGACAACATTAACTTATGAACATATGATTAGTTTTAAAACTATCACATTCTGCGCATTTTTATGAGAAAAATAGGCCGTATTTAAGAACCGCGCTTAAAAGTAATTAGTGGTTCAATACTCGATAGATAGCTGGGGCTTATTCCCGATAAGACTGGTGCTACTCATTGATTTAGAGGTGCTATAGTACCTACACTTATATTCAAAGAACCTTTGATGTTTTGCTCAATAAGTATCTAAAATAGTGGATTCTGCCAATACTTTTTGAAACCCGAAACTTTTGAGCACACTTTTATGCTTTTGAAGTCCTTTTTCCGAAAAATTTTATCCGGTAAAACCACTATTTGTTTTATCACAAGTCAATACCTTTGTCCTTTGTCGATTTTTGGGAATAAGCCACTCGTTGAAGCCTAATTGAGACTTTAAAGTGTAGTTTTAGAAAACATCCTTAATACATCAAGATCTTAATATAAATAACTTAAGTTTAAAATATTATAACAAAATATTCCAAGGAAAATAGATTTAATTTTATAGTGTTCTTAATGATTTACTAGAATCTTACTTTTAAAATCAATACAGCTATATTACTATCACTTTTTTATAAATTAGTTCTATCTTGTATTATTCTAATTGCTATATTAATAAACCTGTAATATAAAGTAAAAACACCTTATTTACACTCAGTATGTTTGTAAACATTGTACGTTATGCAAAATTACGATGTTCATAGCAATAGGTATCATATTTTGTTTAGTGTAAGCTATTTTATCTTCAAATCAATTTATTGCAAAACTTCTAACTCTATGTATAATTCTAGAAAACAGCGTTCGTAGGCAATCTTTCTCTTGAGCTTTTCGCTACTTAGCGAAAACGTTAAAAAATTTAAATAAATAAAAAAACATCGTTAATTTCTGAAATTTGAGTGTTAATTTGGATGCAATCTTGTGCAATACAAAAATACTTTAATATTAATGAAATTAGTAGGTTTAAAGAAGGCCATCAATTGGTTAAACCTCCTTAGTAAGGCGGTTTGTATTGCAGGGGGGTAACGACCGTACATAAAATAATAATACCTACTGTATTGATATATGATCGAAGATTAGAAGTTATATAACTTCTGCAAGCCCAGTAATTTAGATGCAGAGATTTGATTCTTCACGGAATATACTCACGAACGTTTGTCTAAGAAGCAATTTATAATCGACTGACCCTATTAAACTTTAGTTTTTATTCCTTTTATAATAAGAATAACTTCAGACCTTCTTTGTGTCCATTCGTAGATCTGACCTCTGTTATACTCCATTAGTAACGTTATTTTTATTGAATTCTTATAGTTCCTGTCTTTGTGTGCAATTTTTATACGTTCTGAAGGACAATATTTAATTCCTATGCGTGGTATTTTTGTAATCACTGTGACATTATTATATGCGATCGAATTGTACTTTTTATTACTTGGCTCGAGTTATGGAAGCTCTAGAATATTTTTTTTATGGTCGCTGCAGATTTTATAGCTTTCATCTACAATCCGCCCATGCGAAAGTTGCGATCGGTTTACAAACTTTTTATATTCTTCGGCTTTATATTCGCATGAAGATATTATTATGATCGAAGATTCGCATGGACGTATGTCTAGGTCTAGTCTCTTTGAGGCCTTCGGAATGTTTTTACAACTTTGAATGAACTAACTAATAATAAAGAAAACTAATGAATTTCCAAAGATTTGGCTGTGTTAGCTCGAACTAAACTAAGACTGAAATTGTGGAAAACTATGCATATTAGAATTCTGTCCAAATCATGTACTCATTTTACTTAGTTCTAGTTTAAACTAAGGATTGCATTTTTGTAAGTGATGTTATGAATATATTTTGAATAATTTTTATATGATATCACTTATTTTATATCCTTCATAATTAAATACCATACTTAAACGAAGGCATCTAAACAAAAAACTACGAATTTAGATTTAGATGAAAATATAATTAGAATTTTGATTGGAAACCAAAAAAGGAACTGTTTCCGCCCGGGATCGAACCGGGGGCCTTGTGCGTGTGAAGCACACGTGATAACCGCTACACTACGGAAACTTGAATGGTGAAGTCTAAAATACGAATCAGTTTCACTTGTTTGTGACCAAAACAAAAAAGTAATAAAACTTTCATTTTCCAACCTAGTCAGAGCAATCTCCGTCGGTGATCTGATACACGTGTTCCAATGCTTTCGACCAAAATAATCAAATATTTGTGACCGGTTAGCTGTCGCTCTAGTCAGTCTCGCGGCAACTTCGCCCGCGGTTGGTCGCGGAGAGCGTCGTTTTATTGTCGGTGTTTAGTTGTGCCCTATTTTCTAATAAACGTGATAAAATAAACTTACACCATGGATCCCGAAGCGTTCCTAGACCTGGCCAACCAGGTTATAAAACTTAAAATGTTTCCTTATTTTGATATAGCGCATTCATTATTATGCGCTCTTGCAGTCAGAGAGGATTTGGGTGCTGGTGAGTGCAATTATATATTATTTCTAGACGAATCTCCTTTCGTGTCCACTTCCGCATCCTTCCTCCAGTGAAAGTAATTCAGCGCTTGAAATGTACTAAATAAAGACGGAGCCGGATTTATTTATAGATATCCCTTCCCGGTAGCCACATCTGTGATTTGTTCTAATATTGAATTTAAGTCTCGGACAAACTTTTAAAATGTAGAGCAGTCTTAAAACAATTATGACTGTTTATGTAGGAAATAGTCCTTATTAGTTAGCTTAGTACCTGTGTAGTAAAAATATAGGTCTAGAATAACAACAATTCCTTGCATTTAGGTAGAGTCTGATCTGAGCATTAGCTCTAAATGTTTCTAGAAAGAGTTGGTAGGTATTAGGTAAATATCTAGGTAATCCAATCACTTTAGTATTTTTTAACTACAATGTGCACGATATTGCAAATTGCATCAGATAAGAACCTTGAAAGAGGTAAAGGAACCAGTGTGTCGCTCTACCAAACATCCTTATCAGCAGCTGGCTAAGTATTGTAGCAGCCTAATGATAGATGGCGTTGTCTACCGACATTCTCAACATTATTATGCTAGTGCTTTTAGTACAGCAGAAATAGAACTCATCTCAGTAACTGAGCGCAATAATAAAAACAAAAATATAGCGCCGCTGGTTTCTCGTATCAAAAATATTACGACACGGGCTCGTCCGGGATTTGAACCCGGGACCTCTCGCACCCGAAGCGAGAATCATACCCCTAGACCAACGAGCCACGTTGTGGAAATGTGAAATTAATGATTTATTTCTACAGCATTGCTACAAACGTGCACTGTCTAGACCCTTCTAGGTACACATATTTACTCGTCGATAGTGGTTAGTATCGTTAGTGTTCTTATAGGCGGCGATGGGTTTGTAACCTGTCACGTATGGAATACTAACTTTTGCAAGATGTGGGCATGTATCAAATATGTATTTAGACATGCCTCTGACTGCCCCCTACTTAGACATCTTCGAAATGATCTGTGGAATAAGAACATAAAGATCTGAAATAATGTCAACCGCGCCTTGGGGATACAGTCGTGAGCCTGTTTACGTTTAGGTATCCCACCAAAAACATGTAAATTGGTTGCCAAGACTCTACAATACTCTACATTTCACTGTAAAAAAGTTATGAGATCTCTACTAGTAGAGCCAAGCTCTTAGCTGAGCTCCGGTTTGTGCTGCAGGTCTTAGCAGGTCTAGGTGTCAATTTAAAATAATTATTTTCAATTTTCTTCCATCGAAAAAACATATAAATAACAGCTGGAAGGGGAAGGCCTAGGCGAACCTTCTTGGATTAAATTGGCGACATTTTGGAGAAGGGCCAGGTCAAAAGTACCCTAAACCGGCGAGCATGTATGAAGAATGTAATGAGAGTGAATGAAGCAAAAGTAGCAAGTGGAGATCCGTGGTCTCTGCCTACCTCTTCGGGAAAGACAAGTGATTTTATGTATGTATGTATGTATGAAAAAAAAATATTTTGCCCTCACAGGCGCACAAACCTTCTCTCGCAAACATCCCCTGTCATGCTGGTTGTCCACGATGCTGATGATCTTCGCGGGCGGCATGGTGGTCAACGGTCTGCTGGGGGAGCCTATCCTGGCACCGCTGAAGAACACCCCTCAGCTGGTTATAGGAACTGTTGCCTGGTAGGTCCATGGTCAAAGTAAAACGGACTTCAATGACGCAGGTCGAAAATTACAATTAATAACGAGGTTTAAACTTACCACTAACTTACCACAGTTAACGAAGAGGTTTTTTGAGTAAAGGTCTAAACCCTCAAGAATACTGTATATGGATCCACGGGAGTGTACCTACCTACCCTTTCAACCAAAAAAATACTTAAAATAATATTCAAGATATATCGGGGACCTACAGCCCAACATAGAACCTCCTCATAGTAAGGTCCTAAACATATATTCCGACCAACTGTTTAGGTAGCAGGCAGGGGCCTACTTGGCTCTTAACAAAAGTTGTCACTTGTCTCTAATAAAAGCTTCATATTTCACATACGGATTACTGAATCGAAAAATTGATTATGCACACAGTTATATCTTTGGACGTTACAGGTACGTGGTCTTCTACATGCCTTTTGACGTGGGGTACAAAGTGGCAAAGTTCCTGCCTGTGAAGGTAGTCGCGTCAGCCATGAAGGAAATCTACCGCGCGAAGAAAGTCTTCGACGGAGTCAGCCACGCAGCCAAGTTGTACCCCAACGCTTGGGTCATCATGATTATTGTTGGTAAGTTAAATATAATCTCATTCAATTTTAGAAGCGTTCTATGTTGGATGTAGAGATGGTTTATGCAGATGAACGAGGTGAGTAAGTAAGGGACAGCTGGAAGGAGCAGGCCTATTATAAGGGTGAGCACATATTAGAGGCTTCTCCTTCCAACACTGACGCCTGTTGGTAGGTATATTCGAATACTTCTACCAAGACGCGTCAAAGTGTCGACCCTTAGAGAAGGGCAATGTATTTAAACACTTCATTCGAATGCACTCAATTCGAACAATTTCTCCAAAAGTGACGTTTTTAGTCCGAAATATTATAATTTTTATATAACCTATCTCGGCTCCATATGGAGAGAATTCTTTAAAGAAGGTACCTACCTACAATAAATAACCAAATTGTATTTGTTTCCCAGGAACGCTGAAGGGCAACGGAGCTGGCTTCACGAGACTGCTGGAGCGTCTCATCCGAGGAGCTTGGACGCCCACCGCAATGGAAACCATGCAGCCTAGCTTGTACGTTTATATTTATATTTGATCACGTTAACCTACCTATGCCGGACTATTTATGTATATATATAAGTATTGATTTCCACCCGTGGCCGCTTCTTTCGCCGATTTTAGCTGCGAATGAAAGTCCTTAAAGTTCTAAAATGTTCATTGCTGGATGGGAATCGAACTCACGACCCACATCCCGAAGAACCTAGGTAAGGTACTGAGCTGTGGCGCCAGTGTACTACACTACGTAAAAATAACTTTTTCACCAGTACCTACAAGCTCAGTGGTCGTTAAGGGTAGCCAACTGAAAACAACAAGGGGAGCTTAGGTCATTTTACACACGAGATGTTCCGTTATAGGATTATATTCACTAGACTGAGCAAGCCCGGCTGGGTGATCCATGCTTCACTTCATGCATTCGATTCATTCGATTCGAAGAAGCTTTTTAGCGGCTTGTGTGATCGGCAACTTGTGTCATATAAAATTTGCCAAAACTGCTGATGTTTTTAAACTGATATTTTCTCTCTATCGGAAAAATATCAGTTTCAGCACGGATGTTTTCGAAGATCTGCTGAATCGCAAGGCTGTTTGGATCTTCCAAACCTAACTTGAATGTTTATTTTCTGTTCTAATGCATTTGTGAAGTTAAACTGTTTCTATGCGCAGACAATTTTGTATGATCAAACAGCTAACTTCACGAATGCCTATAGATGCGTTGACCGTGTTGTACCTTAGTGCATTTTTGTGTATTTGCCAAGGACAGATTTCGTATTTTTTTTTAATAATTCCAGCTACACCAAGGCCTCTCTAGTCGCCTCCATTATCTTCGTGCTGGACAAGAAGACCGACCTTATCTCCGCGCCTCATGCTCTCGTCTACTTCGGCATAGTTATCTTCTTCGTCTATTTCAAGGTAAGAAGACTAATTACTCCACAGAATTCTTTGTAATAACTCGAGTGAGAGTTTTGTGCTGCAGCTATGAAAGCGTGGAAAAGGCCTGCACAGGACCGAACAGAGTGGCGTTGTAGAGAAGAGGCCTATATCCAGCAGTAGGTGCAACCGGGCCAATTAGTTAGATAGATAAAACATAATTACGTTTTTATACTAAAAAGAAAACCGACTTCAATGTTTGACTCGAAACGCGGTGTGACTCAGGGCGTCAAGCTGTCGATTCGATTTCTATTTGTGACATGGCTAGGAGGGAAGGTGTTTAGAGTTTTACGGGGAAACTATCAATCCCTCAGGAATAAAATTTATATGGGACCACCTCTGTATACCCTTTCAAACATGAAAAGAATTTTGCAAATCGGTCAACAAATGGCGGAACAATCGCGTAACAAGATACAAAAAAAAAGAAAAAAAAAAAAAAAGAACCTTCTTTTTTGAAGTCGGTTGAAAAAGGATTTTAAATATCCTCAAAAATCACAAACTAAACTGACCCACACATAAGCTATCTACTTATGCCTGACCGTGGTAGCCCTAGTGTGATATAGGTACCTACACTCGATGTAATTCAGACGTCCGTAACATCATCAAAAAGTTGCAAGTTCAAACCCCAGTCACATCAATGAATTTTGCGTTTCGTAAAATATACGCATTCACTTTTTAATATTTTTATAAGTATATAAAATTATTACATTTATTTTACAGTAATGAAAGTTCGAACCCAGTAGTGCATAAATGGATGATGCGTTTCGTAAAATTATATGCGCATTAACTTTTTCAAGTTTTTTCTATACTTTGTATATTATTATGTTTATTTTACACTTATCAATTTAATGTATCTTCTTCCAGCTATCCTCAATCCTCCTAGGCATCCACGACCCATTCGTGCCCTTCGAGAATCTTTTCTGCGCGTTATTCCTCGGCGGTATCTGGGACTCGCTAGCCAAGTTGCTGGGCAAGGGCCAGCCTAAGGAAGAGACTAAAGACGCCAAGAAAACTAACTAATGTGATGTAGGTAAACTTCCAAGCTAGTTTTTCAATCCGAAGGTTCGAACCCGGGGTATCAATGTTTTTGTTCTTTACGGAAAGTTTATGCGTATTAGCACGAGCTCTAAGCGATGAAGGAAAACATCGTGAGGAAACCATTTAGTACTATCAAGGACGATCTAGTATTATTATTTTAATATTTCATTTTTCAGATAACAGCCGTATTACTGCTATGATCAACTGACACCGACAATTCCACCTAAGACGGCTGAATAAACTAAGTAAAAAAATAAATAAAATATTTAAAAAAATCGTAAAACCCTAAACTTTAAAAAAATGGCACAACGACCAAAGTATTTTTATTTTAAGTTGAATGACTAGTCGCGATTTTAATTTTAAGAATGCATGAGTTTTTATTACCTACTTAGTTTTATTGTGCTTAGTTCCTAAATATTTGCCAAAAATGTTACTTATTCTAAATAGTATTTGACCTTAGGACAAAAGATTATACTTATTAGTGTAAACAATATGTAGGTAAGCAAGTTTTATGAAAATATAGTAATTTTAGGCAGTTTATAAATTGTTAAGCCATGGTAATAACTAACTTACTAAACATTTTAGTATTTTAAACCATGGTATGGAAACAGCGACTGTTATCTAGCCAAAAATAATCTGTCTATGTATTCGATCTTCCATGTGTTATGTGTGATAAAAATGAGCATTGTTATAATATTTTTTTAATAAACGAAACGACTGCACGACAACCGACTTCCTTTAGGTAAAGCCTCAAAATTAGGCTTAAAATATTTTAAGCATTTTTTTTTTATGTCACGTTAAAAGTTCGTTCATCATTTGTATTTAAAATTCATGAAACATCTGACTAAGTCGCAGGGTGCAAGCGGCGAGGGACACATGTTTCGTGAAATTAATTTGAAAATATACAGAAAATGTATTTAAATTTTTGGAATGTAATTCAGGAAAAAGGATGCATTAAATTGTTTTTATTTAATAACGTATTTTATTTACCTTGCATACCACAACATTTGAAATACCTTACCTTAAAAATATCATTATTTTTTACTTGAATTCAATCTCACAACCATGTTCAAAACGAAGAACAGAAGCGTTCGTGGTCGTGCTTGCTTAGTCGTTCTTGATAGATCGTCAAAGTTAAGCAACGTTCTAAACGTTCTGTAAGGGGATGGGTGACCGCCAGTGGCATTTTCATCTGAGCGCTTCCGTGCTTCGGAGGGCACGTTAAATTGTCGGTCCCACAGCTATGCCTCGGCACTCTCGTGATCCCAGTTAGATCATACAAAACTTTTGAGTTCATTAAGCTCGCACTATTTGTGGAATTCAAAAACTCCTCCGGTTTTATTCCATGTTAATCCTAGCTACATAGGGCTGTCTTATCTATGGAAAAAAAGTACGCTAGTTACTTAGCCTTAGATGTCTATGTATTTTATAATTGTATATATTTAATGTACCTCTTTATTAATTAAAATCAATAATAAAATGAAATTAAATTTAGGTGTGGGATTATAATGGAACGATGAGTGTTCACTGCTCCCTAGTGGGAGCTTAATGAACTCAAAAGTTTTGTATGATCCCACTGGGATCACGAGAGTGGGAGCATAATGGAAAAAGCCGCCTCGGCGGCCTAAAAACCCCGTCAGCAGAGTTGGCCACTGACTCATAATACGAACTTCAAAACGTCTTGCACCAACATTATCCTAATCGTGTGCTACGTTCGTAGGTGTTGGTGCGCGTTGAAGTTTTTTGTACTGTATATTGATTTTGGGAATCATGGAGGTTTTGCTACATGTTTTGTGTAATGTTTAATCTCCGATACTACTTATCCATTTTAAAAAATTTGAGTAGGTACCTAGGTACTTAGTAGAGAATTAGAATTATATCCCTGAGAATCTGTGTATGAGTAGGTAGGATCTAGGAGATCGGCAAAATCTAGGCAGTATAATACGCACAATCGTTCATTAGTTCTCTGAAGTAGCTGCGCCGAAACCATTTTTGATGACGCCAAAAATCGTGCTATCTCGCATGCTCTACCAAACCTGCGCAATCGTCTATTGCACCTAACTTCCGAGAGCTAAAGATCCGTTGTGCTTAGTATACTACTAGTATATTGTCTGTGTCCTACGTTATTATAAGATGCATGAAGCATAGGCGTGCGTGTGGCATCTTCTTTAAAACTTTAATCATAACCGCATTCAATTCACGCACGTCATCGATTTAAATACTTGCTATCTTAATTCCTATATAATGTTAGACACTATCGAACATGATCTAGATTTCTAGATATTGAAAAAAACATTTCGCTAATTCATTTATTATTATCATATCACAAAAAAAAAACGAAAAATAGCGATAAGTAAAAATAAATTCTAAAGTAAAAACATGTACAAATATTAGTTGTGATGATATTCTCGTGTACTTACCAATAGGTAGGTACATTAAAATGGTAAACCTAAAATCTACAATATTGGTGAGAACCTACCTACCGACTCCGAATTTTTTTTATGTGCAATAGTTCTAAAATGGTAAAGTAAACCATCCTCTAAAAAGGTACCTTGGTACGTCTAAATACATATTAGACGTACCTCCTACTACCCCCGTATACATTATTTTCAAAGGATTTTGAGATCTGCGAATAGAACACTCCACTTTTATCAGTCGTCATCAATACTTCAACATTCATTCCAGCCAAAACTAAAAAAGTAAAAGAAAATATTGCAAGATCCTATCGCTTCTAATACAAAAAAATTAACCTCAAAGAATAGTAACAGTGACCCAGTGGCCAAGGGCGGTAACGGAACTAATGCATAACATACGATGTTCTAGACAAGTTTTAGATGACTTACGGTATTCCGAATCTAAGCGAATGTTTCGTTGAGGTCACTGCCGCCAATGAGGAATTTGTTACACCGAAACGATTATTAGAATACCAGTTTTTGTGTTGCTAGAACTTTATTGCATGATTTGGAAAACTTTTTTAAATATCGCCTAAAATTGAAACATCTGGCGATACGATCCTGCTGTTCCCAAAGGAGACACTGGAATATTGGGGTCTTATTTGAGAATAGATATATACAGGGTGTAAAAAGACATCTATCGAAGCCGAAAGGGGTAGGTACAGCATCCCAAGACACAACCAATTCCAAAAGGATTTTCCGAAAAAATCATTATATCCGGAGAAAACAGCGTTTGAAGATTGCTGTATGCGTATGTACTGGGCGCGTTCATTAACGTAGATTGCTGGATTTTGAGTTTAATTTTTTTTCTTTTATAAATGAAAATAATAGGTAGGTCTTATTACTTAGTAAATAAGCGAAAATATCATAAAATGACGTAAATGCGTTTTTTTTTTTCGCTAAATATGTTTAGAATCATGGTCTGATTGCAACTCTTTATTTTTCGGTAGTAGTCTTTTTACACCCTGTATAGGTAAAATTTCTATCTTCAATGTTAGTTACCCGTATAAGTAGATGCAACTTTTAGGGCAACTAAGATTGAACACGATTTTAGGCATAGGTATAGGCGATTGGTACCTAAACTGTATGCCCTAAACTATTACCCAGATATTTAAACAGGTTAATTTTTTTTTAATAGGTACCTACAGATCTGATAAAAAGTGTCTGATAGCCTAACCACAAATCATACGACATCATACTTATCAGCAAGAGGTGGAACAAAGCCTAATAATTTTTAAATAGCTTTCTCAAATCAATGAAGTATTATTATTACGAGAGAGAGATTAGACGACCTCTGTGGCGCAGTAGGCGAAGGTCCGCCTGCGATGCAAAAGGTTGCGGATTCGATCCCCGCCGCGGGACAAATGTTTGTATGACCTACAGATATTTGTCTCGGGTCTGGGTGTTTCTATGTATAATATGTATGTATTTACAAACAAAAAGTATATAAGTAGTTTATCAGTCATCTAGTACCCATACCACACCACAGCATGATCAAAGTAAGCTTGAGCTAAGCTTACTTTGGGGCTAGATGATGCTGTGTGAAAAGTCCAGCATTATTTATTTATTTATTATTTTAAATTTATTATCATTCGATATATCGGTGTGATAGCGACTCGTACACGCCACGAGTCAGTCAGATGCACCAGCGCTCTGTCGCGAGCAGTCGTCTCTCAGTAGTTTTAAAATAGTTTTAAGTTTTTGCAATACATGGAAGTACATAATAAACACGGTGAGTTTATTCTTTACGGTTTCATTAAACAGTTATACACAAAGATTTGCATGTGTATTTTAGATTGCTTTTTTTTACCGGTCGAAAGTACCTATTACGAATTTCATTTAAAGTTGTCCCGGTGTCTTAATGAGTTACTTTTTAATAAGATGTTTGTCTCTATAAGGTTTTATCTAGGTTTAAATAAAATGTTTCATCAAAAGGTTTCCAGGATAATTTCCTTACTTATTCTTAAGTATTTCTTATTTGCTTAATAAACTTTTATTCTATTATATTGCCAATAAAATAAGCTAGACTGTTGTAATGTAAGATACATCATAACAGTCTAGCTTATTTTATTGACAAAATAACATAATAACTTACACTTCATAAACTAACATTCTTTTACTTGTGAATGAATGGTATTTGGGTAGGCATTTTCTATTAAGAGTTGTAGTAATTCATATTGATCTATCTACAGCTTGGTAGGTACTTGTAATACATCTTTCTCTTCGGAATCTTGCGCACTCTCGACTCTCACTTACCGTTGCATAGTGAGCTGTAGCTATTTATCTTTTGCCAGTAAGTGTTTTTAGAACCTACGATACCTACCTTGGTATTTTTTAACTCTGGGTTTTTTTAACCATATACAAGTTCCGGAATGAGCTATATTTGTAAAACAATTTATATTTCAGTTCTACATGAAATATAATCACGTTTATTTCTTAGTTTTTACTTGTGAACAAAGTACTATCTAATAATGAAGGTACTTACAGTTTAGTTGTGTTTTTAGTTATAACTGACGACCTCTGCGGCGCAGTGGACGAAGGTCCGCCTGCGACGCAGAAGGTTGCGGGTTCGATCCCCGCCGCGGGACAAATGTTTGTATGACCTACAGATATTTGTCTCGGGTCTGGGTGTTTCTATGTATAATATGTATGTATTTACAAACAAAAAGTATATAAGTAGTATATCAGTTATCTGGTTCCCATAGTACAAGCTTTGCTTAGTTTGGGGCTAGATGATGCTGTGTGAAAATGTCCAGCATTATTATTATATTATTATTATTATTATTAACTCTAGAGCTTCACACAACGAATTCAAAGGCAACATGTATGACTGAACGAGAGCATATGGCATAATATAATAGGTACTTATATCTACATAACTCGCATGATGCATCCATCTGTGTTTCATAGGAAGTTTATTCAAAAAAACAGCGACCATTCACTCATTTCTCAGAAGGTCATAATTCCCATGTGGTTATCCGGTCATTGGACACTACTGTCTTACGACCAATTAGAGCTTTTGGTATAAATTACGTTCAATATAAAAATAAAAATTACGGTCCCGCTTCGTCTTAACAAAAGAATAAAAGGTTTAAAATTAATTACATAATTACGAGCAGATTGTTTTATTAGTCAGCTATTGATTCACAAGAAAAACACTCAATATCATTTTTCCATACAAAAGATTTCAACGAGCTACTCAGGTTGGTAAAGTGATAAGTAGTAGTAGAAGCGCTCGTGGTCGTGCTCGCTTAGTTGTTAGCAACGTTCGAAACGGTCTGTAAGTGGATGGGTGACCGCCAGAGGCATTTTCATCTGAGCGCTTCCGTGCTTCGGAGGGCGCGTTAAATTGTCGGTCCCGGCTATTCAAGTCGTTAAACCATGACGGAGGCCTTAAGGCGGCTTAAAAACTCCGTCACCAGAGTTGGCCACTGACTCATACGAACTTACTTACTTACTGTAAGTATTGTTTATGTATCTACATATTTTTAATTCCAACTGAAACATATTTTAAATTCTGTACAATAGCTATGCTATGCAAATATCAATTTAGATTCAGGTATTTTGCACAGTAAGCTAACAGTTTCTTGTGTTGACCGTTTACAAGCAAAGTAGGTAAAATCATACTAAGGAACTTACGTGGCTGTACGTAAGTTCCTGCAAGCGTTTTCTTTTTAATTTAAATGGAGTACATACATTTTAATCAATAAATGAGTCCTACCTAATGCTAATTTTTTAACCTCATTGGTCCTATCAGAGGGTTACTGTCGTTTGGGACACAAACGTTTGGGACACTTTGTCCCTATTGACACTTTTGATTTTAAATGTTTTTTTCACTGTCATTTGGGACACTATCAAAATATTGAAGCTGTTTTGTACAGTCAGATCAAAAAGTTTTTAAATAATTATAATACGATTATTTTAAAGTAGCTTAAAGGGACTAGACATGGTGGCGACGTGTAGGTATAGGTATCAGATCATTGTAATTAAATAATTTGTAAGTCTTTTTCGACTTAAAAAAAACTACAAAAATTCATTTAAAATGTATTATTTATTTACTACGTTGTAAAGTCCACATCTTTAAAATATCGGTTTATATTAATTAACAATAATAATGTCATAACATTACCTACTTATTATTAAAATCTTTTGTGTATACATAAAAATCTTAAAAAAAAAAAAAATAACCTACAAACATCACAGTATATTCACAGCATTTGGCACAATACTCTACTAAAGCTTAAATATCAAACAAATCAAAAGATAACCTAAAGATAAAAAATAACCTAAAAAATCACAGTATTTTTACAATATTTGGCACATTATTCTTAGAATTATTATCTTTTATGGTATCTATAGCCAGCACGTAGAAGTATCGGTTTTTCGCGCTTCGACGTTACTATTTCGATTCCATTTTGATTTTGACTTGACGATGCTGGTGGATCTCCTGAAAAAACAAATATGCTACTTTATGAACATTTCACAAGAATATCTGTACCTAACAGTGTATCTAACAAAACCATAAATTGATGCATCGAATATAATGACTACGATTATGAATGAAATTAAATATCTCTTACAATACACACAATTTTTTATCAGTTTAGATCTAAATTTAAAGTAATTAAGTACCTAAAAGCGTATAATACCAATAAAAAAATGCTACGTAAATGGTAGTAACTTACCTCCAAAAAACATGAACAACAACACAAACCGCCACATGACTATTTATTTACTTAACCACTGACCATGACTCAGGTAGACTAATTAATGGCCGTGCGTCCGAGCAAAAAGAACAAGTGAACCCTTAAGGAACAAAAGAGAAAGAAATAGAAACATTTCTATGCTTTCTAGAACTAGTTTTGCATTAGCGCTTGCTCGCTCGTTACTGCACCTGAGCGAATACTTTACCTTTTTAAAAATGCAAATTTGATATTAAGATTTCTACTGTTGAGGTATCGTTAGAGGTTTAACTCAAAAATCATGATTAATTATCTCGTAGATAACATTAATTATGTTCCTCACCACGATAGTTTCAAAAACTATAACGTTACAGGTTTTTTGCCTGACTGTACAAAACAGCTTTTTCTATTGGTGTCCCAAATGACAGTAAAAAAAATATTTAAAATTGAAAGTGTCAATAGGGACAAAGTGTCCTAAACTTTTGTGTCCCAAACGACAGTAACCCCTCTCAGATCTTGTCACTGCAACAAGGATAAAAATTACAAAGCTCTTTTAAGATTCTTAAATAGGTACTCAGATAAAGTTAAGAATTGAAAAACTGCACAGAGAATCACAAACTATCCCTGCCTTTATACATTCATATGTTTGAACTTCATATCTAACAAGGCAATTTCCATAGAAGCGAGGTGTTTGACCCCGCAAGATGTGCAGTGCAAAATAAACCAGTATGAGGATTCCATCTCAGAATAGCAATTATGGGAAGTCCGCCGTAATATCCATAAGTAGTGTATTTATTGCTACAGCACCGCAGGTGTAAGGCATTATTATGGTGATATTATGACTTTCCATTTGGCCTGGGAACTATTGTTAGTCTTAAATAAATAAATAATGCTGGACATTTTTCACACAGCATCATCTAGCTCCAAACTAAGCAAAGCTTGTACTATGTGAACCAGATAACTGATAGAATACTTATATACTTTTTGTTTGTAAATACATACATATTGGCCAAACACCCAGACCCGAGACAAATATCTGTAGGTCATACAAACATTTGCCCCGCGGCGGGGATCGAACCCGCAGCCGTCTGCGTCGCAGGCGGACCTTCGCCCACTGCGCCACAGAGGTTGTCTAAATATTTCCTATCAATTATAATTCACGCACGATCACCTAATCACCTTTGATGAAACGTGCAATTGGCTAAATAAATATTTGTGTTATCCTTACCATATTTACATTAGATAAATGTCTACACTAACTAAACAGTAAACAGGATCCAAAGTTCCTGCAGGGTCTTCTCAATATTTTTTTAATGTTATATACGCTAAGTATTTTCCACTATTTTGATTACACTTTTGAACAAAATTGTTCAAGAATGTTTATTGTCAGCATCTTGTAATTTTGTTGTTGTGCAAACTAAACCTTGGTGATTTAGTAAGAGAAGGCTAATTGTTCGTTTCAATAACTAAAAGACGAGAAGAAAAACGTATTTTATGCGTTTATATTATCTAAAGTTGTCATATAAAGTTCCCTGTATTATTTTGTGGGTCCGGAATTAGAAACCACGACCTTTAATACAGAATTCAGATGACAGGGTCACTAACTTAAGAGTAGTACGATGATGCTCTTAGCCAAAATGATTGACCTTCCTGTTTTTTTGCTCATCAGGAACCGGAAGAATAACAGATCTAAAAAATTCTTTGATTACGTTAACTCATAATTTTCTTTGATAACGTAAAAAATATAATAAGTCTCATGAAGTGCAGGTCTTAATAAAGTTCAAAGAATATTGATGAAAAACGAGATGGATTCACTAAATAAGACCACTATACCTTAATAATAATATGTTGATGTCAGGGCCATATTTACTGATCCTGATGTGTTATTGTTTACAACTGCATTTATCCCAGCCTATTTAGGATTCTACGAGTATACGAGACTTCCTACAGCACTAGAATAATAAAAACAGCTCGTGAATAGTTATTGAAAACAATTTGAGGTCCAAGGTCTTATTGGCTCTTATTGATCTTTGTGTTTGATGACGTATTTCAAAGACCATGTAAAGATGAAAAGACTGTTACTGCTAAGGTTATTATGATCAACTTAGTACAGGCACAGAATAGAGAAAGGTACAGGCGCTGGATAAAGAATGAGTACATAAGAGGAAGTGTGAAAGTGGCGCCAGTGAATGAAAAGATGAGGAGCAACAAGCTAGCATGGTATGGGCATGTAATGAGAAGGGAAGGTCATGTAACTAGGAGAGTGCTTGGTATGAATGTTGATGGATTTACGAGTAGAGGTAGGCCAAGAAAAGATGGATGGATTGTGTAAAGGATGACATGAGTAAGAAAGGAGCGAATGTTGAGATGAGGGCTGAAAGAGGAGAATGGAAGAAGAACACATGTTGTACCGACACCACATAATGTGGGAAACGGGCAGGAAGATGATGATGACAGGCGCTCAATATTTATCGTAGGTACCATCAGCGACAAAAGTTCATGAATATTCGATGTTTTTGAATCTTCTGTATCTTTTGAGCTGGTATACTCGTAGATTTGTTACTTACGAACGTGAATTTTAATTTAGATACCTAGCTATATTTGAAGGCTTCGCCTTGCACCAAAACCATTTGTAAATAATCTAAATTTTCCAGCAGCATTATGAAACTTTAAAGTCTCCAATTGTTTATGAACTTCTATCGTTGACTGTACACAAGGCTACATGCTACTCAAGCTTGCATGTCCCGCGGAAGGACGCCATCATATAATTAGCCACAAAGTCAACGAACCTTATGTTGACGTCGACATCGGAAAAATTACAGGGTTACCGCATAACTTGAGGTTACTTAACTCGCATATTGTAACTTTTCTCATACCACACAATGACACAACTCACTATAGATGGACCTTCCTAGAAGTAGACATATATTTGCCAAAATATGGCAAATATTATAATACTTAGGTATATTACGTATATCATCTAAGAGAAGGATCTGAAATACATAAAAGATCTGAGAGAATGTCTACCGCACCTTGGGGAAACAGTCGTAATCCTGTTTGTTTGTTTTCATATCATCTCATTTGCTCATTAGGTATGTATGTTCATAGTTCTGCCATTGTCATCAAATATTTATAAATACCTTGACTAGCAGACCCAGCAGGCGTTTGTCCTGCACAAGGAAGAACAGCCCGCCTTCGTGAAATAGTTGAACTGTACCAATACATCCTTCTTATCTACATAGTCTTATCTAACTAGCACATTTATATTCTCAGAATAAAATGCCGCGTTTCAAGACAATCCTAGTGACGGGTGGTGCTGGCTACATCGGCAGTCACTGCGTGGTGGACCTGATCGGAGCAGGCCATGACGTCATAGCCATAGATAACTTCGCGAACGCGGTAGAAGATGAGGATGGATCGCCGGCGTTACAGAGGGCAGAGAGTATCACAGGAAAGAAGATCACGTTTTATAAAGCTGACTTGCTGAACAAAACTGAGATCAACGATATTTTCGATAAGGTTTGTTTTTGTTTCGTATGTAGCAGGGTAAGTTACGAGATGAATCATGAAACCTAATCCTTAATTTTACCGAATACCTGTTTTGTTTGAGCCAAAACACGAGGAAGTTTGCGCTAAAACAAATCCATGAACAGGGCTAACCAAGCCGAACTCCGCTTAGAATCATATCTTAGTTTAGGTGAAGAGCTCGTGGTACGCCCCTTGTCAAATCAAAGAGTTGGATGAACCCTATAGTTTTGCAATTAAGCGCTTCCGCATACAGGTGATTACATTTTAGCGGTGACTTAGTAGGTCTAGGTACGTCACTACCAGAGTTAACTAATATTTTGTTTAAATTCCACAGCATCAAGTAGACTGCGTGATCCACTTCGCGGCTCTGAAAGCGGTGGGAGAGTCGATGCAGCAGCCACTTCTATACTACCAGAACAATCTACTCGGCATGTTGAACTTACTAGAGGTGAGCCTACCTTCTATACTATCGATCAAAGCTAACACGTATTAAAGAACTGGTGACAAATAATTGCCAGTTTCTGGAGAGTTTTAATATTCCTAATTCGAGTCGACCAATAAAATGCGACTTCATAAAATTCGGGAATATTTAGTGGTTATTTGGTATGGAATGCATCAAGTTACCTACATCTGTATAGATATCAAATCAAAGCTATCGAAGAAAGACTAAAATGTATCAGTAAATATTGATAAGAGATAAAGGAAACCACAGATTTGATGAGATATAGATGATGACTATCGTACCAACGTACAGTCAATTAATTGTAAACTATAAATTCAATGAATATTTCCAAAATCCGTTACATCATGACCAAAATTTTTACTTATATTTGAAGAAAAAGTCTTGGTTCATAATAATTTCGCAAGAAAAGTTAATTTGTCTTTGTTTTCGAAAACAAAAGCCATTTTAAAAAGTCCAACTGTTAATCGACTTTGGTTGCTGACTGTACCTGCTCCAGAGGTTTCGTAATAGGGTGTCGTAAGCATTATTGGATCCGAACCCCAAAGAAGATTAATCAACCAACAACTCTCAAATTCTCAATAGACCAAACACGACTGACAAACTTATCCACAAATCGTATTCCAGATTATGCGCTCCCACGATTGCTACCAAATGGTGTTCTCGTCCTCCTGTACAGTGTATGGTGAGCCTGAGTACCTACCCATCACGGAGACGCACAAGATTGGGAACATCACAAATGTTTACGGCAGAACCAAGTACTTCATCGAGGAAATGCTGAAAGACCTGAGTGCAGCTGATAAGGTAATGTAATGCACAACATCCACAGACCGATTTAGTTGCTGAGCATCGCGCAAAAAACGACATGTAGGTTTTAAAAGGTGAAGAAGACAAGTGATGCTGAGTTCAAATATTTTTTTGCTTTGAATAAAAAAACTATAGAATACCTACATCGTGATCAGAGCTTCAAAAACATATCTCCGATCGCTGATTTTAACGCTATACGAACGGAAGTTCGTCGAAACCTTATCAACAACCTTCCAATGCCAAAGCCTCCTAGCATAACCAGTCATGCAAGTACGCGCCTAGAATAAGAAGCAACTATTTTCATTCAATTTATCCGTTCCATCTATAGGTACCACATTCCCTTTCCTATTCATTGATATTTTTCCAAGATTGATGATCTAACCGGTTTGTTAACGAGTGACCTTTGATGAAAGATGTTTAGTTATGGCTCCATATGACCCACTGCGCGGAATGTCAAGGTTCACGGTAGTAAATGGGCAGTTTAAATGCATACTGAAACGTTAAGTTGTAATTTGATGACCGCTATAAAGATTGATTTATGACGTGTACATACGGCAAGTTTGGTTGTCTGATCGTGGCAATGTAGATGTGTGATATAACTTGGAAGGAAGATGTCGTACGACAGAAAACCAGAACGATAGCCGCGTCACAGGGTTATCTAGTGTGTAATATACCTACAGAATTGTTGCCTGACAATAACTTAGGTATCGTCCCTATCCAATAGCCAACCAAATTTTAGGTACCTAGGTACCTACTTGTAGATTGAAGGGGGTTTATATTAAGTGACAAAAATAGGATGAATAAGTACAGTTTCCTGAAAAGCAGTGCCTTGTTGTTGAAAGTGTGCCATAGGGGCAGGCAAATTACCACGGATTTCTACTTGCTACGAGTGCCTTGTATTGATTGAAAATATATAACAAACAGTTCAAACATCTTTTTCTTTTTACAGAAATGGAATATAATATCCCTTCGATACTTCAACCCAGTGGGCGCTCACCCGTCAGGCCTGATCGGCGAGGACCCAACGAAGGAGTTCACTAACCTCATGCCGTACATGGCGCAGGTTGCGCTCGGCAAGAAACCAGTGCTCACAGTCTTCGGGAGCGATTACAATACTCCTGACGGCACGGGTAAAGATTTTATACTCAAACCTAAATACAAATCATGTAGTAGCCAGCCAGTGACCATTGCTTTCATATTCCTTCCTGACACGTAAACTTGCTTGACCAGCCTCACTTTGTCCGAGACTGCCCACTGGAGCTATTTAGATTTAAGTATGAAGAAAGATTACCTAGTTCATCGCGAATCGCGGTATTGGTCGCGAAGGAACGTGAGTAAAGTTAGTACCAAGCTCTCTTGACTGTCGTTTTTTTAATATTCTAAGACGTTTTGAAGAGGAGATTGAAAAGCGTATACAGCTTGGGTGGGCTGCGTTTGGGAAACTAGACGACATTCTGAAATCTAAAAACGTTTCACAATGTCTGAAAACCCGTTTATTTAACCAGTGTGTTCTGCCCACAATGACTTACGGTGCCGAGACATGGACGCTCACGCAGGAGGCTGTGTACAAAATGAGGGTTGCACAGAGAGCCATGGAGCGTGCCATGCTCGGCATCAAGCTTTTAGACCGAGTTCACAATACTGAGATCCGGAGACGAACAAAAGTCATGGATGTCGGTATGCGGGTAATGGAACTCAAGTGGAGTTGGGCGGGACACCTGGCAAGACGTGGTGACGACAGGTGGTGTAAAAGGATGACAGAATGGTGGCCCAGAACTGGCAAGAGAAGTGTCGGACGTCCGGCAGCGAGGTGGGCGGACGATATCATTAACGTCGTAGGCCGACAGTGGATCAGGCTGGCACAGGACCGGAAAGAATGGCAAAAGCGAAGGGAGGCCTATACCCAGCAGTGGGTGAAATCGGGCTGCGGATGATGATGATAAGACGTTTTTAATTGGAACGAAGTTCCTTTTCGGACGTTATCGAGGATGGAGGCTAGAATAGAAAGCGATCGATTTTACCATCACAACATATCGCTGTCTCCGGGGAATAAAAGGATAAATGCAAAAACACAACTTTACAAGAGAAGCAAAAAACATGTTATCGTTGATAACTTCACAATTTGTGTATTGAAACAGTTTTTACACCTGTCTTTTCCAAATTTTAACGTTTATCTTCCCAGGTATCCGTGATTACATACACGTAATGGATTTGGCGAGCGGCCATGTTGCGGCACTGAATTTGCTCAGCAGTAGTCATATTGGACTGAAGGTATACCTCAGCTGCCTTGTATAAAATGAACACCATACTATATACTATATTAATATTAGAAATGTGAAAGTAACTCTGTCTGTCTGTCTGGCTGTTTGTTACGCTTTCACGCCCAAACGCGCTGAACAGATTTAGCTGAAATTTGGCATAATTAAAGGTTGTAAGTATCCCAGGGAAGGACATAGGCTACCTTTTATACCAAAAAAATGAAAAAAATCCCGAGGGATCGCGGATCACACCGTCGGAGCGCAGCTAGTAAATTATAAAGCCTAAAAATATGTATGGTCACCCATATGAGATTACCTTTAAGAATTGTCAAAAGCCCTTCCAAATTACGGGCTACGCTATTCAACGATTTATCATTCTGGATCGAACCTCTAAACAGACAATTTCAATGAGTGGAGAAAGCCTGTATACCCATACCGTGTTATGCACAGCGGGACATTGACGAATAAAAGTTAGAGAATAACTTTGTGACATACAATCACAATTAGTTAAGTAATTCTGTTTGCTTCTAGGTTTACAACCTAGGTACAGGACGAGGTGTGTCCGTCAAAGAGTTGGTCGGCGTGTTCGAAAAGGTCACTAATACTAAGATTCCCCTGAAGTACGTGCACCGAAGACTGGGGGATATCACCGCTATGTGGGCGGACGCTACACTAGCTAAGGAAGAGCTCGGGTGGTCTTCGCGATTCAGCGTTGAAGAGATGTGTAAGTTACTCCCAAACAAAAGATAGACTCATTTGCGATTTTATAGTGCATCTTTTGATTAGGAATCTTGGTCTTCTGAGGGCACGTGGGGTCGACGACATAGTGAAGGCCTGTGAAGGCCTGTGAAGATAGTAGGGAATGTTTGGATTGGACGCGAGAGGCGCAAGATTGAGGAGGCTGGCATACAAGAATTTGGCCGATAGGTACCAAACAGTGGGTGACACCGGGCTGAGATGATGATCTTTTGATTTGACTCCTGTCATTAATAAGTTGAGAAACTGAAAGTGGAAACCATGCGTAAAGCAACCACCGGGGATTGAATGGGCCGCTATTCGAACCGAACCTACTAGGAACACCTTCGGGTGTTATATCGAAGTTTTATTCGACAGTTCACATATTAGATGATAGACAATTTCGGCCTTACTTAAACCACGTTTATTAGTAAGGCCGTTAGTTTTAATTTGTTAACCCAGCGGGCAGATTCATACTTTATTCGAATACTTATTTGATTCAACGAAGAGCGAGGAGAATCCATTCTTAATTATTAGATTTATTCCGTAATTCTTTATTGTACCTACACAATAGAAAACATAAAGAAAAGATGTTATAAAGTACAATGTATAAAGGCGAGCTTATCTCTAAAAGAGTTTTCTACCAGCAAACCTTTATGTATTATTATTTATATTTTCCGCCCAGGTACGGACTTCTGGAGATGGCAAACCATGAACCCTGATGGATACCCGAAGAAAGCAGCGAAGACAGTGATCGTCAACGGGAACGGCGTCAGCTAACGTGCACTTACCCATCGTATTAATAAATAAGTATATTTATGACCCATTCTTTTTCTTAACAGACCTGTATGACCTAAATAAACCTATATTAAGATCTATGAGCTATCTTTAGAGGTAACACAGTACTCGTAGACCCTACGAGATACAGAATCCTAGCCTAGTGTTAGATCAGCATGGCGATTCTCATTTCGAATGCCTCGATTAGGATCTTCGAAGTCACTTTTAGAAGAAGTTCTCTGAATTTATGCATTCGAATGAAGAATTAATCGCCATGCAGGATTATGTCTCCGACTGCTTAGAAACATGAAAGAATCAGGTAGACCTAAAAACCTGATTCAGATTTAAGTGAAACAATAAAATTCGTCACCTGTCTTTAATTTCTTCACTCGAAATATTTTTCACACTTGTAACTCCTTCCTTATTCATAACTTTATCATGTTCACATGTAACTTTATCTTGTTCACTAGTAACTTTATCTTGTTCACTTGTAACTTGCTCATACAATGATATATGCTGCCATTTCAATGGTTCGTAGCCAACACTGGTTGTGTTCGGGAGCAGGTACCTAGCAAACAACTCCAGTACCTGCGAGCTTTCAGTTTTAATGTAGGGGGCGAGTAGATCTGAAAAGTTTAATAGACATTGATACAAATAATTAAATAAATACAAATGGCCTTAGAAACTAATGTGGTAAGTATGAAGTTATTATCTAAGAGATATGGTAGCAGGGATATGAGTGGAGACCTTTTCCCAACAGTGAGACGAAATAGGTTCAGTAAATGAAAAAATATCATTCACCATACTGTTATTAAAGTGACAACAAAAAGGTATTTTTTTTACCGAATGAGGGTAGTTTCTGATCGGTCGATGAGGCGAACGAGCACCGGCCGGCCCCCTGATTATGAATCTCGCGACATAAAAGAACATAAGAGAAGGTAATCTTTACCTAACAACGGCGGCTTATGTGAATGCAGAGCACTAGGTACAGACACTATCAGCTGATCTTTTGGCACATTCACATCTCCAACACTCCCCAAGATCAGTCTCTCATACGGCTGCTTCTTATGCCCAGCGCCAAAAGGACAAATTGGTTCCAAATCCACTGACACTTTTAACCAGTACCAAGTAGTTAGGTAGGTTACCCCCCATTGGGGGAATATAATGTTATTAAGAGCGTATGTGTTGCTTGGGGCATTTGTGCACCAAACTGCTACAAGGCAGTTGTTTGAGAAGAGATTTTTTACTGGTATTGATGCTATATCTTCATTGTACATCATCGAGTAGCTGGAACAAGGATGGATAGGATTAATATTCTGATTTAAGTCAGTTTGACATATGCCCGGTTTACATTATTCCAGTCTAGCTATCGAATCCAGCTGGATTAAAAAGTAGACCGCCAAACCAGTTACCGGACTGGAATGATCAGTGCTGGTTTACATTTTTCCAGTAGTAATCCAGCGCTGGATTCAATTGCTGGACTGGAATAAAGTAAGCCGGACATTATATTACATGCTTTGAGTTGACCTATAATTTGCACTATTACTATTAAACAAAAAATCATAATTCCACATACTATAGTGAGATATACAATATATTATTACTAGCTGCGCTCCCGCGGGATTTTTTCATTTTTTAGGGATAAAAAGAAGCCTATGTCCTTCCCTGGGATACAACCTCTAACTATGCCAAATTTCTGCTTAATCTGTTCAGCAGTTTGGGCGTGAAAGCGTAACACACAGACAGACAGACAGAGTTACTTTAACATTTATAATATTAGTATGGATAGTATGGATTACTATTTTCTAATACGATATGATAATAAGACATAAAGCAAAAATCAATTACGCTATTTTTACAATAAACACAATACAAAAAAATAGATGAAATTAGAAGACCACAGAATATTTATTTACAGAAACTAAGCTAATACATATTTACATATATTTACAAAATACCGACTGACAGTGACCTGGATCAGTTGAGCTATCTATAGATCGTTTCTAACGATCCTTAGATAGCTTGAAATTAGAATAATATTAAAAATATTACCTTAGCTTATCGTTAGCATTCTTCAGCCTCCTTATAAACTTATTCCACCATGGTGGATCGGCTACTACAACATCAAACTTACTTCCACTTAATTTTCTACATTGCTCTTTAACACATCCACAGAAAAACCTGAAAGAAAATGTAAAGGTATGAGAACATACATAGATGGCGAGTAATGCTGATATGGGACTACTGCATCTGCAGTCTAATATATGGAAAGAGTGGGGGGAGGCCTTCGCCCAGCAGTGGGATATTGAGGGCTTTAATAATAATTGCGCGAGAAGACGAGATAGGACGATGCAACAAACTAAGCAAGTGAGCGAGGCAGCTATATAACGCTTCTCATCTCAGTCTTTTAGGCGTCATCAAAAATTCTGGTTCTGCGCAGCTACTTCAGAGAGCTAAAAATTGGTTGTGCGTATTGTAAGTACCTTGATTTCATTGGTAGTAAGAAGAACTCATTCTTTACTTCACACTTCAAAGGCTCATCAGAGTTGTTTCCTCCATTCATCCCGCCATGATTAAAAACAGTTGACTCAAACCTTCTCCGAGCCGAATCCCGAACATCAGATGTGTTGGTTGTTTTGGCTATGCTTACCGAGGCTTTGAGTTCTGCGGGAAATTCAAGTAAAAACTCCTCATACATTTGTTTTACTGCTAACGTCTAAAAATAAAAAAATATTGGACTGTTACATAAAATCTATGAACTAGATAGCTCCAATATCCGATATCGGGCCAGACAATATGAAAGACAGGTACATATTTGGTATAGGTCTAGAATCGTGAAGGAGCTCAATGTCTCAAAATGGTAAATACCATTGACTTTGGGCAGAGAGGTGGATGAGAGCAGGGGATTTCTGGCGCTTCAGCGGCCGTGGCACGCTTTGCTCGTCTCACGCATTAGTGGTCACTAGTTAATTTTTTTAATTTTTATCTCGAAAACTGTATTATCATGTGATAGAAATGGTAGATAAATAATGGGGATGCAAACCCTTACCGGTTTTATTCATTTTTAACCCTTAATTCCTGCTTCCACGGTTCTAGACCCAAGCCTAGCATAAAGGTACTTACTTCTTTTTGGAGCGCATCAGTTTCACGGGTTCTTTTTCTGCTGATTTTAGGCACACTTTTATTTACAATGGAAAACAATTCTTCCGAAAATTTGTAAGAGGTTATTTTTTTATTTTCCGGTACAGCTTTGAATAACTTGCTAATAAAGTCACTGTGGTCAATAAAAGTGTGATTATTTTTTTGAAATAATACACTCATTTTGTAAATAAACGAAAGAAGAAAGAAGTAAGTAAATGGCTCGGCGGTTTCATCAACGAGCTAGCCTCTAATTCTTTGCAGCAGCTAGCTAGCCCAAAGAATAAAAATGAGCTAGCCTAGTTATATGCCTGGCGGCCTAGCTAGCGGCGATCAACTGAACTGCACTGCACAAAGTACAATTTCTGGATCAGCTGTTCCTAGCCCTAGCCTAGCTAGCGGCGATCAGCTGAGCTCTGAGATAATGTACTCTTGAGTGAGCTGCACAATACAATTTCTGGATCAGCTGTTGTTTGTTGTTTGTTTGAAAAATTGTGAGATAAAATGACAATGACATTATCTTTAGATGTCATCAATGCGTTCGTCTGTGGCGTCTTTTTCTGACAATTGTCAATGTCAGTAACATAACAGCTGGTGGCTTTGCTGCTGCTACAGCGAGCGAGCGAGCATTTTCGTTCGATCGAGGCTTCGAGTAGTTCGAGACGTTCGAGTAGAGCTTTCTTCTGTGATTTGCTTCGCTTATAGTTTGGTTCGTCGTCGGTCGTCGTTGTAGTGTAGAGGCAAATTAAAATTCTAACTAAAATTCTATAAGATATAGTTCGTGATTCTGCCGAGTTCTAGCGTACAAGCATTCAATAATTTGAGTAACAAAACATATTTTGTACAGTGATAATGAAACCATTGATGAAACATTGAATCTTCTTTGTACAAAGCCATGGGTGATAAAACCGGTATGTAGCCTAAGTATTACCTAGATGCATACATACATCGTGAGTTTGCAAATGTACTCCTACCAGAACACTAATGTAATTTTGAATAGCGTGGCTTTGGTTTACTAAAGGTATGAGGTATTTTTTTTTTAATCCGGCACTTATATACTGCCAGGTAAAACTAAGTACATTAAGTACCTAGTAATTATTTTGAAGCTGTTAGATAATATACCACAATACATAGTGTTTAGATAATAGATTTTAATGGAGTCTGAAGGTACATACTTACCGATAAATATTCTTACTTTTATGGTGCTGGAATTACCCAACTATATTAATGTTAATAATATTAGAACATATGGTTAAGGTATAATTTATTATAAAAAATGCCCGCCTTCTTCCATGATCTCTCCCATTTTCTAAATAAAAAAATTTCAGTACTTAACGGTATTTCGTAAATAATTTTCTTATTCCACTAAGGTATTGTAAAATAATATACCAAGTACTAACTGGTACCAGTGACTTCATCAGCAAAATAGCATAAGTAGGTACTTGAAAACCTATAATAAAAAGATTCGAAAAGTCTAACAAAAAATCTCCACTTATTTTTCAAAACTCAAAATGATTGTATCTCGACCTCCGCTATAGTAGAAAAAAATAATAAATATTTTAATGTAAAAAAATCATAACTTCGGATGTATTGATGATTGAGAATATACAATACATATTACATTTTATCATTTATTTTAATAAAACAAAATAAAAAAAATAAAAAACGAAACTGGAAAAAAAAAATCTTTAAAAAAGATTTTTTTTGCAATCCAGATCTAATACAGATCTAATAACTGTATGTAGGTACAGTTCGCCCAACGGATCTAGGCATTCGTGAAGTTAGCCGTTTGTCTGCACAGTGACCGTTTTTTCATATAAAATTATGTTCTGAGCAGACAAACGGCTAACTTCACGAATGCCTAGATCCGTTGGAAGAACTGTACTAATATCTAATAGCAATTTGCCCATGCCCTTGAAATGTGTTAAATTTAAATGATATTAAGTCCCACCCAGTCAAATGTTCAAATTAAATTATTTGAAGCAGATAAGCATGTTTATAAATATAAACAGAAGTAATCTCTTCTACTGTCTAATATAAATTAGGAAAGTAAATATTATCTTGATGTTTTATGATGGACTCACGATAAAGCAATCTTCTCAATTGATAAGACTTGTATTTTAGCAAGAAGTGCCTTTTGCAACATGCTTTCTTGGTAGTAGGTACCTACACTTAAAATTTGTTGATTATTAAAAAGTATATAAAAATAATTATTACGTATAATTTTATACGCAGTCGTAATCTGAATGGGATTTAAGTTAACTACACTATGTTATTTTTATATTTTATTTAATAATTAATCGTATAAAGTGGAAGATACTACAGACAGACATAACGGCTCTACCGAACTGAAGTATACGAAAAACTCGTTAAATTTTTATAGACAAAGGTCCTAGTTACATACATGACGCAGTTTCATTGAGGACCATAAAAGTTGTACGACAACGGGAATGGGTGCGAATATTGATTGGAGGTCGTCAAATGTGCGGCACCCCTCAAGCGCAACGCGCATGCGCGAGTGTGCGCGCGCCGCCATGTGCTGCCGAACACAGCCGGGAGTCTCCTCATCCTGTTTTAGAAATATAAATTAAATATCGCATTACACAACGCGAATCCTTCAAGTTCCGCCTTTGTCGTCGATATGAAAAAACTCTCCGGCGAAAAGATGTAAGCTAACTCGCGAGCACTCAGCTCCGCTCGGGCCGTGAGCGGCAGCACAAAAATCGATACACTCCGTGTTACACGAGAGTGCAACTCTCGCTCCAACGCCAGCATCAGTGAATTCCAATAGTGTATTCCCGTTTCAGTGGTATAAAAAGACGCCTAGTTAAGCTCCCGATGTTCAATCACAAGTTACCGACAGACTTTCCAATGCAAACCCTCCGTAAGAAAACCAGCCCTTGCAAATGTGAGTCGCAAACGTGTTTAGCTGGTAAAGCTTCCTCTCTTTTGTATTTCATGAACGGTAATGCGGTGTTAGAGCTAACTGTTTCGACCACATACCCTAGCTTTGTTAATTTGCGATTTATGTTGTAAGTTGTATCATGCATGGATGGGCTGACATTCACCTTAAACTCTGTTGTCGAGCTAGCACTGTCTAGAGGCTTGCCGCTCGCCCTTTCATGATAGTGACGTCTGACATCGGTGGTGTTTTGGACAGAGGGTGTGTTGGGCCGCTGAGCACCGGCGGACTGTCTCCGCTTACTTATTCGGTTTGTTCGGGGCAATATGCAGGTGTGTCATTTCCAGCATCTCTTGCGGCAGTTCGGTGAGTATCACGAACATTCCTTTCACGCTTTACCCTACTGCACCTAACATTGCATGAGAATGTTATTTGTCTCTCCTTTTGTACTTAAACTATTCTTCTAGACTTGTGCCATCCGAAGATGATTCCTACAGACTTTAATGATTATCTATTCTATTTATGTCTTACTTCTTCTAGTTCTTATCAAAAGCACATCTTTGGCTGGCGCTAGGCATATCGACTAATTCCGTATGTTGATAGTATACCTACCTATGCAGGATCTAAATAGGTCTGATAATAAACTGGGGTTGATAGTTTTCCGCATGCGATAGCCTTTTTATGGCTATAGGTACTTGTCAGCTCATTTTAACTACCGGATTTATGGATAACGGCAAACCTACCTCTTCCTGGGCTACTGTTTCCGCAACTGGGGTTTCATTAGATAGGTACCTAAGTTTATGGCGGTTGTATACTTAGATCGATTAAGTTTAATGGATACCATCGTTGAATGATTGATAGCTTTCATGGATATTCCGTTTCATAGCGGGCTTCACAAAAACATCGTCGAAACGGGAATCTGACTATTATGTTATCAACAACAGTAATTTAACACAAAATAGCGTGCCCAAACTAACTGCCCAAATCACTTGAAGAAACTACATAAAAATATTTTTAAGCAAAGAAAGAAAAATCTTTAAAGGCAACCTTCGATGACCTTGACATAAGGACGACACTGGGGCTTATTACAAGAAAATGAGCCGAGTTTAGACCAAGTCTACCTAAAAACTGTCCCTAGAAAAACAATCTTTAAATACTCGTAAATAGAACGCTTTTTTGTGGTAACAGATTTGTTTTAACATGTGTCAACATGGGGTTCAACCAAGGTTTTACGTTTTTATAATAAGCAGCAATGGGTTTACGTACTCTCGCAAGTTTGAAACTGACTGGCCTATAACTAAAGATGTTCCTCCGATGGTCATAATTGAGGCTTGGGACAGTTCTCATTGATAATATATAGAGATAGTGTAGAGTAACAGTGTTTCCCGCAGATCCCATTCCCCATTCGAGAATCTAATAAAAACAGGAAATTCAATTAATCCCGCAATGATGGACCGTAAATAGGGACAGAAATAGGACAACTGTGCTCACTTTTATTTTGCCTGTGATACTGTCGCGATACTATTGTCTATGCTTTCATTGCAATGACTCTGAAGAAATTCGAACTGAAAAATCTCCTTGTTAAAGGTACATTAAGTACTCACTGTGTTTTAGTTTCTGTGTGATGTTGTGCTTTGTTTAAATTTAGTAGGTACTTATTGCTTGTTTTGCTCTTTTACAATGTTTAAGTGATCATTTCTGGATTTTTGCTGTAAAATGTTCTGTCTTTCTGCAAAATCATTTTCTAATAATCTAAATAATTATAATTAGTTACCTATTGTAACTGTTGTATATGGTGTGGAGAAAATAAAAATTTTCTAATAACAAAAAAAATATTAAAATGAATATAAATATGTTTAAAACTGGCCGAAATTATTTGAATGAAAATAAACATTCTCAATGCATCAGACTGGCCACATAGAAAACGAATTGCAAATTCAAATTATCGGTCTGCAGACAAGAACGAGCCGGGCCGCTTTCTGGGGGAAGGCGTGTCATTTCGCGCCAAACTAATAGGCGTGTTGGAGGTGCCAGAAGCCCGCGGCGATAGGATGTGCCAGGAAGCGTTGGCGGATCTGAAGATGGCCATCCGCGCCGCGGGCGAACACAAACAGAGGATACAAGTCCACGTGGCCATAGATGGACTGCGCCTGCGCGATGACAAGACTGGAGTAAGTTTTAATCTTTTTTAGAAATTACCTCTCCTAAGAAGTCTACCTTACCTACACAATTCTAGGTAGCGTGGTAAGTCACGATTTTTCGCCGAAAGATAAAGCACGATCTTGATAAGATGTAAGTAAATATTTTCTCTACTTCGTTCTATGCTAACAAACGAAAATAATAGAAACTGTTTGAACTTGATGTTTTGTTTGGTCTTGTAGTTTTGCTACGAGTATTTTAATGACCTAGAGCCATCACGCTAATTTTTTTAATGTTTTGAATAGGTACCGTGTTAACGTTGCGCAAATTGCCCAAGTTACAAACCTATTATGGAGCTTTACTATACTTACCTAAATACATTCTAAAACGTAATTTATTAAAAAAAAGAACCAAACCAAACTCCACAACCAGGAGTCCGATCCGGCTCGGTCTGCTTAGGTCGGCCGACGTCTAAAGCCCGCATTAGAAAATCCATTTATTTTGTACTAGCTGGTACCCGCGACTTCGTCAGCAAAATAACATACTTAATAAAAATAGAACTGAAAACTGCTGTTAAAATAGAAATGCAATAAGAGCCATCTCGACCTCAGCCATAGGACAGCAACGCCATCTAGTAGCCTTCAACTGGAACTTCACTTTAAGTCCCCATACAAAATTTCAACCCTTATTTTTACGCCCTCCATGATTAGTTTTGAAAAAAAAGTAGCCTTTGTCCGTCCCTGGGACATAATCTTTATCCAAGTCATATTTCAGCATAATCTGTTCAGTGGTTTAGGTGTGAAAAGGTAACAAACAGACAGACAGACAGACACATTTTACTACATAATAGATGGCGCCACAGGAAAAATTAGATCGCGCTATCGTTGCGTTTTGGGCAACGTAACATATAAACTCGCTAATCCTCTAATTTTCAGCCTTATAATATTAGTATGGATTTGTGAATTTTTACCCTCTTTTCTATAGATCTGTCGTAGACACTATAATTATCATTCTGTGGTTCAGAAACGAGTCTCCCAATTCCACTGGTTATGGGCATTCAGCCAGAAAACAAGAAGCCAGACACTCGTACAATTTATGCGTTTTATTCAACCCAAAATATAGTACAATAACCTCCGAAAATCAATGCTAGACTTAGCAAAACCTGCACTGCGTAAAGGATGCATCAAAGTTTCAAATACTATCTTGCAGTTATTCGCTGTTTCAGGTTGAGGTTCAAATATTTTTTATTATGTAAAAATATCCATGTTACAGCTAGGTTCATACATTTGAATAAACCAGGGGCCTTATTGTATAATTCAACTGGCAATGGACATGACTTTCATTTTGACATTTGAAACCCATTCTGGACTTCGATTGTCAATTTTTTCGTATTATGTGACTGGTTGAGCTCTATTGCGATAACAACTGGGAATGGATTTCAAGTTAGACAATAAGGCTGCTGGTCACAATAGGATAGCAACACTATCACCAACACGCGAAAGGCAATACAGAGCATCAGCATGAGTCCGATGATTTAAAATTGCACTCTTCGTTGGAAGTGTACACTGCCACTCGCCGGAAAGGCCTTTGGATTTACTATCGTAGCCTTTCTGGCGAGTTTAAACTCTCCAGAGTACGACCAAATACACATTTGGCTCATACCCACATTTTGCAGAAGTTCATACCTACGTGACTGTTTGCAAGCCCATGTCATGGCCGCGTGTTAAAATGATGACAATATTTTCACGAAACGCATGATTTACTAATTGCTAGTATGAATCTTTTGATCTTGTAATTTGTCCTAACAACAGGACAAATTACAAGATTGTGATACAATGTAACAAATGTACGTTTTTGTTATGTAAAATCTAGGGCTCAATATAGTCTCTTTGTATTGCGGTGACTTAATCATTATTCAATGAAACGTTGACTAGGTACTATTGTTAACGCATTTCAACAAGATAAACCTACTCATTATACTCTATAGGTATGGGCTCATTCGTTATTGTATCAGTAATATTTTGAATTAGAATTATGCATACTTTACTGAACTACATTTCATACTTCGACTTAAGTCATCTTCAAAATGTACTTAAACGTCTGAAGACTTAAGTCAATCGTCCAAGCTTGGAGCAAAACCTAGCGTCTAATCTGAATATATAGTGCTTATTTCCGTTTGTTTTATTTTTTAAAGAGCTTCTTGAATTTGAAGTGAAAACTTCTTTAGGTAAAAAAACTTTGATTTCGCGCCGAGAGAGACGCGTGACGCTTACGACACCGGCTTACTACATACATGACTTGCAATCAATTGTCATCCCTTTAGAGTTCAACCAATCTCACAATACGCAAATGGCTATCTCGGTCTTGTGAATTGAGTAATGGCAATACATGAGCGATAAAGGGTAAAGCGGGATAAACTATCATATACCGGGACAAACCGGGATAACCGAGTTTTATTTTATTTTAAGTTTAGAAAAGTTACCGAACCCTCGTTCAAGTTTTCACTTCTGCCGGCACTCCCGGAGTGCCACTGATTTTTTTCATATTTGTAGTATATCAGAAATTGGGTATTTGGCATGGATACTGAATAATAAAGCGGGTCAATGACATCGAACAATATCTTAGGGTCCATGCTGAGTCACTGGCACCGTCCAACCCACTATTAGGAAGGAAACGAGACGACTTTCATAGGGCTTAAGTAAGATTAACTTTGTTAGGACATCAGTCATTCAGTTTAGGATTATCTTAAATACGCTTAAGTTTTTAAAATCTACAGATTTTTACTATAAAATAGCGTTTCTAACCTACTTTTTAGTTTAGGTATAGGTACGTATAGGTAGGTTAGGTACATGTCATAACTTTATGTCATGTAATTACTAAGACCGTAATTGTGCAGTAACGTGTTAGATAGCACAAACAAATGAAGACTTATGCCGATGACTGAAGTTTACTATTTAATGTGCATGATAAAATCCTCATTGATTGCGCCTTTTCAACTACGGTAATCTTACCTCATTAGAATACGGCTGGGCGCTTTAAAAGGCATAGGTAGGTTAGGTACTTGATCGGATGACATGATAATCAGAACAATGCAACGGCGCTCAAGACTCGCCCCGCTATTCTTGGTTCGAACCCACTGGCCTGCAGTAACGAGGTCGATGAATGATACTCGTCATGAGAATAACAAAGAATTCAACGTTTTTGAAGACTTTAAAATAATCTGTTGGTTTCTCCTCAAGTTCAAAGACTTGAGTGAAAGTGAGCATATTATTTCCGTAGAAGAATTTATAAACCTTGTTCATCCAACATATTTTAAGCCGTAGTTCCAACGCGATACGATCTTGACTCTGTCTATAATGAACCATTCTTATCATGAACTGAACACACTGATCAACTTTGTAGACGTGTGGTCCGTTGTACTGTGTGTATTTTAAAGACCGTAACGAAGTTGACAACAACTCATTGATCTGAAGTACTTAACACATCGGATCACCTGAAGTCCTGAAAACATGTCAAATGCACGAAAGGAGCCTCTTTGAGGCGCACTTAAAATCCTTTCACCACACTGGTTCGCGAAAGAACTGGTGACACGATAAGAAGAAGAAGAAGACCTAAAAAAAGCTAGGCCCCAAGCAGTGTTTGTTGCCCAGGTTCTTCACGGTATTGGTCGCGAAGGAACAGGAGTAGAATCACCTAGTTTTAAGACGTTTCAAAGTGATCCCAGCGGTTCTACTTTGACTTTGACATCACTCAAATAGTATTTCAAACTGCATAAAAATTAAAGTGAATAATGTTTTTTTTCTACACAGGATTCGCTGTACCACCACCCCGTGCACAAGATATCGTTTATAGCTCAAGACATGACAGACTCGCGAGCTTTCGGCTACATATTCGGTTCGCCCGACACCGGACATCGCTTCTTCGGTATCAAGACTGATAAAGCTGCTAGTCAAGTGAGTTCATTCGTGGTCTTGCTTGCTCCTTCTTGATAGATCGTCAAAGTTAAGCAACGTTCGAAACGGTCTGTAAGTGAATGGGTGACCGCCAGTGGCATTTTCATCTGAGCGCTTCCGGGCTTCGGAGGGCACGTTAAATTGCCAGTCCCGGCTATTTAAGTCGTTAAGCCATGACGAAGGCCTTAAGGCGGCCTAAAAACTCCGTCATCAGAGTTGGCAACTGACTCATACGAACTTACTTTTTACTTATATCATTTTCCTGAGCCCTAGCAGACTTATTTATTTTAAGAGTTCAAGATTTGAACTAAGCGTACAAACATAAGTATTTTCAAATGTGTAGGTATATTAAGATGTTATCAGTCAATAAATTTAATGTTTGTGAAATATCACAGGACTCAGGACTGATAAGCTTTGTCAAGGAAGTCCACTCGTTATCATTTATCTCAGGGGTTCAATGTATTACCTTCAATCATTATCTTTCTTTCTTTCATTATCTCCCTTTCTTTCAACATCTACAATTATAAGGGACTAGCTGGTACCCGCGACTTCGTCAGCAAAGTAACATAAGTAGGTACTTGAAAACCTATAAAAATCATTTATCATGCCAAATAAAAACTGGATTGCAAAAAGTGGCGGTCACCCATCATCTTTATGACCGCGCCCAGCGTTGCTTAACTTTATTCCCCATACAAACTTGCAATCCTTATTTTCTCGCCCCCTCTCTCTATACAGCGTCAGAGAGTACATCCATAAATACAGTTAGGTAGGTCCTTTACTAATCTAGGTACAAGTATAGGTATATTTCGACGACCTCTATGGCGCAGTGGGTGAAAGCCCGCTTGGGACGATGAAGGTTGCGGGTTCAATCCCCGCCGCGGATAAATGTTTGTATGATCTGCAAATATTTATCTCGGGTCTAGGTGTTTATATGTATAATACAAACAAAAAGTATATAATTATGTAGTATATCAGTTATCTGGTTCCTATAGTACAAGCTTTGCTTAGTTTGGGGCTAGATGATGCTGTGTGAAAAAGTCCAGCATTATTTATTCCTCCTATGTCTAAGCCGTACGAAGCACACACTAGTATTAAATAACTCGTTTGAAGTTCTAAAAGTTTGTGGTTGTACGAATGATTCTGTCCTATCATATTTAATTACATCGTATCCTTAGTTCGTCGACCTCTGACCCCATTGAGTGTCGAAAAATTTTAGCAGAACAATTTGTTTCATGAGCTTATTATTAACACTAGTGAAACTTATGTCTCCACTTGTGTAGTATATACCTATACCTACCAATAAAGCCAATGACTTAGGCCTTTACATCTATATTAGATGATTTATACAGCGTCAGGAGGCAATCCATGCCTACACTTAACGGGACGCTGTAGTGCCTGGGACATTGTTTGAGATGGAATAGGCTTGCCCAAGCCATCCTCTCAGCTTAATCGGCCTTGTCCACAGGAAAGACGACGTCGATACGTGTGGAGCTGACTAAGCTGCGGGTTTCCTCACGATGTTTTCCTTCACCGTTAAGAGCTCGTGTTATAGCGCATATAATACGAAACGAAAAATCCATTGATGCACGGCCGGGATTCGAACCCATGACCTTCAGATTGAAAGTCGAGGCACAACCCCATTCGACCAACACGGCTCACTACCAATAAAGCCAATGACACTCAACATTATGTGTAGTTTTTCACCGGATAGAAACTTTTAGGTTCTACAACATGTCGGTTTTTTCTCGATGTTTTCCCTCATCGTTTACCAATTACCAACACAATGATAATTTACGATAAGTTACGTTCATAACCGACGTTTAAAATCCGGTCGTGAGATATGTGACAGTCACTGACTAAAACGAATAGAGAATAGTCATCCCAATTGGGACGTTTTCGAGTCAACACTTTCCGCGCGCTGGTAACATATCTAATACATGGTTTTAAAAAGACGTCTACCGAAGCCGAAAGGGGTAGGTAGGTACAGCATCCCAACACACAGCCAAATCTAAAAGGGTTTTCCGAAAAAAACATTATTCCGGAGAAAACAGCGTTTGAAGATTACTGTTTGCGTATGTACTGGGCGCGTTGTTTTACGTAGATTGCTGAATTTTGTTTTTTTCTTTTATAAATTTAATTATTAGGTAGGTAGGTATGGTCTTATTATGTTGTACTAGTAGTAAATAACCGGAAATAATATAAAATGACGCAGCTAAAAAACGCAGATAAAAATAAAAAAAAGTAAGTCAAAAATTTCTTTGCGTTTTATTTTTCGCTAGATATGTTTACAGTCATGGTCTGATTGCAACTCCTTAGTTTTCGGTAGTAGTCTTTTTATACCCTGTATATTTTTTTGAATATCATTGCCAACTAGAAAAATATTTAACAATTGGCTCATGTTTCCAGGTTGTGATAGCAATGCGAGATCTCTTCCAAGTGGTGTTCGAGCTGAAGAAGAAAGAGGTTGAGATGGCGAAGCAGCAGCTCGAAGCGGGCAAGTCCGTTATCACCATCAACAGACCAATAACTTCTTTGAACGTCTCAGAGAAGATGAAGGTTTGATAACTAACCTCTTTATTCTATACTCATCTGTCACTTGATGAATTATGTGTATTTTTACACGGAAGTCGTATGTGTACACGTGTGTATTTTTATCGCAGAACTTCAACAATAATTCGCCTAAGTATTTGAGCAGATGTAGAATTGTATACGTTAAACATGAAGTCATAGATCCAGATTAGGTCAAGCTGTGGTCGAATTAATTTGTTCAGACATTTTGGGATGATGATATCATATTGTATTTTAAGAAAACAATATATCCTGGCACTTAATCTGCGCGACTTTGTACGGCCAGAGACGACGACGAATCATAATCATTGAATGTTTTTAAATTCTCTACTTTCAACCCGTAGGTTTTATAAGGAAAAGTTTGGTCTCATTCTTGTCAGACTGGCTCAACTTGATAGGAAATTTGGTATTATAAACAAGTAATAAATAATGCTTGACATTACACACAGCATTATCTAGCCCCAAAACTAACCAGATAACTGATATAATGTACTTGTAAACTTTTTTTTTTAAATATGTACATAATTATACATAGAAAGAAACCCAGACACGAAATAAATAATTGCAGATTATACAAACATTTATCCCAAGCCACCCACTGCGCCACAGAGATCGGTTATTACTGTTTGATTGTAATGGTTTCTTAATAAAAACAGTATAATATGTAAAAGGCTCAGTACCACTTCTCTTAATCGAAGGTACTATAGACATTACAAAAGCATGACAAGAAGTAGTCGGGACACATAATCTTAGATCTAAGAGTTAAAAATTATTCTAAGAAGAGGGTAGTCCGGTTTCTTACGTATTTAATTCTACTATTGAAAGAAAAAGAGACAAAATAATTTAGGTTTAGGTTTAAAGAGCTTTATTCTCATAAAAACACAATGGTTCATTTACAATGAGATACATAGAAATAACTTAAAGTAAATCTATCTTAACTAGCCGCTGGGACTTATAATTAAGTATTACATATTACTTAGAACTTTTAACTAACTTAATTAATTTGTAATACGAGTAGGTACTATTATACCATTTATATTTTTTTATAAATTTTTTTTACTTTAATTTTCTTTAATTTCAGCCCTAGTACTAGATCTAGGGCCCTTATTAATAAACGTGGTGTAAAGTTACGCCAAATTAAACTCCAAAAAAATTATGGTTACTCCTAAGTTTCACCCGGCGTAACTTTACACTATGTTTGATTGTTAGGGCCTAGGAGTATAACATTATTTTATGAAGAGGGTAGTCCGGTTTCTTACGTATTTAATCCTATTATTGAAAGAAAAAGTGACAAAATAATTTCAGCCCTAGTACCTTCTTCAACAGAACGCGGTAGTATCACGGATCCATGATAACCCAGCGCCGTCGAAGACGACGGAAGCCGCCGAAAGCAACGTGGCTGAGTTGGTGGACCTTGAACAGGAGTTGTGTTCTTTGAGACGGGGTTTGACGCAAGTTGAGGGACTTACGCCTTCGTCTGACCCGTTTGGAGACTCCTTCATCGTGCCTGCTTCACAGTCACAGGTATAGGATAGTGTACATCCTAGATAGCCGATAAATAAATATGTACTTATACTTAAATAATATTTGAAATTTCACACAGTGCCAACTAGCCCCAAACTAAGCAAAAACATACTTTTGATGCCTTTTTTTTTTTTTGAAGCTGGGAAAAATGCGTTACGCATCCCCTCCCGCGGAGGGACGGGAGGGGTATGTGGGACTCCCCGGGAGTGAAGCTCCCGGTATACCCACTAAACAACCCAGCGGCACTCCGGCGTCGCCTGCATTGGAGGGGGTCTGGGAAACCGGCGGAGCCTTTTCGTCCAGTCCCCCTCCGGCGATCCCCGCCCTTAAGGCGGGCCTTTTACGTCCCTCCTCGAGTTGAGGAGGGACTTCGGGGACGGTCGTGAGTGCGCGACCCTCCCTCCCCGCGTGGTGGTGAAGTGCGAGGCGGACGAAGGCGCCCCCGCACCTATCGTCCGCTATTCACCACCGGGCGGGAGAAGGCGGTCGTACCTCCGCCTTCTCCTACCCCTACGCTGCCTGCGGTCCGGCGGCGCAAGAGGATCCACCTCTCGCGCGCGCTCCGCCGCCTCCTTCTGCGATATAACGTCTTCGCAGAAGGAAGCGACTGCCGCCCAGGCATCCTCGCATCCCAGCATCCCTCTAACTACGCTGGGAAGCGAGAGGTCCCGCTGACCGCCGCAACCAAGCTGCGGCGCGGATACTTTTGATGCCTTGTCGAACATGGGCAAGAGTTATGAGCGATATAAGAATAGAATTGAAAAAGAAAATCAGGAATTATCCTCATTTTTTGTTAAAATCTAAATCTTGTTCATTAAATTATTATTATAAATAAAATAAAATATTTATATAATTCTGGACTTTCCACACAGCATCATCTAGCCCCCAAGGAAGTCGAGCTTGTGTTATGTATGGGTACTACTGTGGTACTACTTACATGACTGATATACTACTTTTTTTTTGTAAATACATACATATTATACATAGAAACACCCAGACCCGAGGAAAATATCTGTAGGTCATACAAACATTTTTCCCGTCGCGGGGATCGAACCCGCAACCTTCTGCGTCGCAGGTGGGCTTTCGCCCACTGCGCTGCACAGAGTTCGTCATTATACTTACTATAATAAAAAATTGGCGATTATGGCAATTCCTCCCAAATGTTTGGGAGAGGCCCTTGCCCAGCAGTGGGATCCCTACGGGCTACTAAAAAAAAAAAAAATTGTCTAATGTGTCCCACTGCTGAACAAATGCTCCTCATCTCTCCACTCAACTTGCTTGTGTCATTAAAATCCATTCCTTATTAAGATGTACATAGTACATTCATCACGCAATCTTTCTGAGTCTGCGAAATCACCTATCTCAGGGTTCCACTGAGACTTAAAGGGGCTTACAAGAAAATGAGCCGAGTTTAGACCAAGTCTAACTAAAAAATTGTCCCTTGAAAAACGATCTTTAAATACTCGTACATAGTGGTAACAGTTTTGTTTTGGCATGTGTCAACATGGGGTTCAACCAAGGTTTTTATAATAAGCATCATAATGATTAATCTATTTACAGAAGGGTCTTATACCCCCTCCGCCACCTTCCGGGTCTTCCACACGTGGCCGCAACACGCCCGCTACTTCCCGAACAGTGTTCAGTCCAAGCAAGCAGCCATCAACACTAGGCTTTGACTTAGCCCCGCCTACAACGGAATTTGAAACCCCGCCTACATCGCTTGTCGACAACTTGAATGTACCTAGCGAGCCGGTGGTAAGATTTTAATGCAAATATATGTATGTTTATGTATAACTAATATGCCTTATGATTCGTGTACCTTTAGTGTGGGTTTTGATAGAACTACATTTCGTTTCGTTTTCCGTCATACAATTTATTTAGTTCTTCAAAGTATCCGCTAGAGGCGCTGCAAGGGAATGTATGGCGATAAATGAACATATTGTGGTTTCGTTTAAATACTGTCAAAACCCATACTAAAAGTGACAGATTCAAGCTTATATCTTAACTCTAGGTACCAATGGATAGTTGCAAGTTACAGCGACACTTCGAAGGACGCTTTATGTTAAATGCATGGCTTGATACACCACATCATTTTTCAAAACTCAAATATAAATAATAAATAAAATAAATAAATAAGAACTTTATTGAGGCCACAGTGTTACATGACATAATTATATGCTAAGTTTCGATAGTATTGTCCTACAATCGGCGGTCTTATCGCTCAAGGCGATTTCTTCGAGACAACCTTATATAAAAGATAATATAGAAAAATACTAATCTAGTACTTACAATAAAAAAAATTGAACCTGTGTACAATACGCACAACTCTTCATCTTTGCTTATCTGAAGTAGCTGCGCAGAACCCATTTTTGATGACGCCTAAAAGACGAAGACAGCGTTGTATAGCTGCCTCGCTCACTCGCTTAGTTTGTTGCATCGTGCTATCTCGTCTACTCGCGCAAACCTGCGCTATCGTTTAGTGCACCTAACTTCGAACAGACAAAAGATCGGTTGTGCGTATTATACAGTTCTTCCAACAGATCTAGGCATTCGTGAAGTTAGCCATTTGTCTGCGCAGAACATGATTTTGTATGAAAAAGCGTTCACTGCGCAGACAAACGCGAACTGTACCTGTATTATTATTTATATTGTAAAAACAAATACAACATAATGTTTTTAGGTCATCTTTAATTTTATAGGCATATTGAAATCACCTGGAATCGTTTGTTTTAGTTGCAACCATGAACATTCACATAAAAAACAGTCACACACATAGTCACTTTCCACTCTAGGATTCTCTGTGTCGTGGGTGTCGGGAATTATTACTTTACTCTATTTTACTGTAGAGATGGTGGTCATACATAAAACGGGTAGAATGTGGATAAAAGTTACTTTTGTCCACACTCTAATGTCATCACTGTCATTCTTATCTAAGTATTCTCCGGTCCTACAGTTTCTGTTAGCAGTAGGGCTTGGTAGTGAACTATGAACGCCCCGCCTCAAGGGGCGACTTGAAAGTGGCGATCACAATAGGTCTTCATGGCCGCAGTGATATGAAAGCCACGCCATCACTAATAATAATAATACCTAGACAATCGTCATGGTAAGGAGGATGCTAAGCAGGCTCAACATGCAAATATTTTGTCCCTCTTCCAGAATCGAACTCCCACTTCTTGCATCTCAGACGACCATCGCACATTGTTTGAGAATAGAATCCTTATCTTTTTTTTTTATAATGCTGGACATTTTCACACAGCATCATCTAGCCCCAAACTAAGCAAAGCTTGTGCTATGGGAACCAGATAGCTGATATACTACTTATATAATTTTTGTTTGTAAATACATACATATTATACATAGAAACACCCAGACCCGAGACAAATATCTGTAGGTCATACAAACATTTGTCCCGCGGCGGGGATCGAACCCGCAACCTTGTGCGTCGCAGGCGGACCTTCGCCCACTGCGCCCCAGAGGTCGTCTTATTTGTATCTTATTGGTCTATAAGCCATGTTATAAAACTACTTACAACTATTTGTGGGGTATTTGGTTCAGATTTTCAAACTTCCAGATGTTTAATACACGTACAACGAACCTGCGTCCTTCGTAAGTATCTCTGCCACTTGTAAGCTTATTTTTTGAGTTTTATTTAAATACACAAAGTGTAATAGGGTCTGTCAATACGCCATTTCTCTGTTTCCTATTTAGAGTTATTCTATTAAAAACATTGCATTTGGGAATCCAAATATGCTCAATGTTTTTCGAAAATGAAAATACCCCGCGTTTGGTAGCCATTCTTTTGACTCGTCTGAGCCCCCACCAAATTTGAAACAACACCTAGATATATGATAGCTGAATTGTTCCTATTCTAGCAATCTTTATGATTATACATGAATTCAAAATATCTTTAGAAGTGGCGTATTTTTATGACAGAACTTTTATGTTTGCTTATTCCTTTAATTGTCCCCTCTGTGTCGTCCGGCCGCCTCGCTGTAAGACTAATAAATGTACACGTGACACTTAAATGTAGTTAGCATGCAATTAGAATCCTTAAAACCCTGCACAAAGGGCGAGAATCGCATAGCAATTCGCATTGAAATTGCGATGTCAATGTTATTTTGCACGATTTTATGTTTTTACTCATACGCTTTAGTGTGTTAAAACTGTTTAGAAAATGTTAATTAATCTGATAACTATTACTCAATTGATAACTTTGAAAACATAAAAATAATTGTAACAGTCTGTTGCTTCAAATGTTTTACGCGCGATGTGTCAGATTTACACAAAAAGTGTAAATAAACACACGTAATAAATTCAATTCATTTGGTTAAATCCATTGCTTGCCCCCACTTCTGATTTAATTTGCGGATCATTCTTATGTACTGTGGCTTTACCCAGTACATGTTGCGAGTCGAGTGACGTGGTTGAAGCAGCAGGGTGGGAATGGAAGTGTCTGTACTTAGTCTTGCGGTGTGGTTGCAGGTCTGCCAGAGCGCCGCGCCGCCCCCGTCCCTCAGTTACGACGTATTCACCGAGCTAGACCCTCTCGGCACCGGCAAGAGTAAACCATACGTTGACAAAAAACTATTCTTTCAGGAGCTCAAAAACCCACCAAAGAAAGTGCTCAAAGATCTCGCACAGTCGAACGTTACCGAAACAGAGTCGAAGGATTACGGGCCGGCGACGACAATGACGTCGCTGTCGCGGCACTCGGGCGGCTCGGTCGCGATCGCGAAGCCCCAGCCGGGGGGCTTGTTCGGAGCGAGCTTTTTCTCGTCCGATCCGTTCGCGGAGACGGATCCGTTCGATAACACGGATCCATTCTCGGATTCTTTCAAAGATGATCCGTTTACGAGTATGCAGGAGTTCCCGAAGACTAGTGTGATTCGGCAGGAGGATTTGAAGGATATCGGTGTGACGCTGCTCAAGAGTAGGGAATTGGATAAGGAGCCGGTGGAGAATGGGAAGAATGTGTTCAACGGGCCGCTGCAGGTTTCGCTTCCTCCCGAGCCGGCGCCAAAATCGCCGCGTTTACAGAGACAGGTATTAGTCTCGTCGTCCCTAACTACTCGTGTCACTAAAAGTACGACTTTGAGATCTTTTCGTGCACTTGACAAAAGTTTTCTAAGTTATTGTATAATTATATATTATATTATTCTACTAGTTACTGGGGGTAATAATAGAGATAAAAATGAAATTAAATAATAAAACTAAAACCTAATGGATCACATTTCATGATCCATAAGGTTTCACGTCGGACATACAAGTCATGATTTTTTTGTATTGTTAACCCATGTTGACAATACAAATCTGACGAATTTCGATACTGGGATATGGTTTATTTAAGATATATAGGGATTATTCAATATTTTTAAATAATAACATTCATGCGGAACTTGACCAAGCTTCTCACCGATCCGTGTAAAGTTCAAGTGCCCGGGTTCAAGCCCTGGTGGCATTTTTTGGTTAACTTTTTAAATCTCTAACGATTGTCGTTGCAGAGTACATCAGAGTCAAGGGGACGTCGCGGCCGAGGTGATATATCTCCTCCACCGCCGTTGCCGCCGAAGAAGGGCGTGGACGCGGCGGTGCGCCCGCCCGCGCGACCGCCGCTTGACGATGAAGCGGAACCCGCGCCGCCGCTACCACGCCCCGCTAGGAAGAAGGAGCCTATGGTAAGTTAATTCTCAACTTGTCTCACAACTAAACTTAGGCCTTCACATCTATATTAGATGATTTATACAGCGTCAGGAGGCAACCTATGCCTACACTTAACGAGACGCTGTAGTGCCTGGGACATTGTTTGAGATGGAATAGGCTTGCCCAGCACCTAAACCATCCTCTCAGCTTAATCAGCCGCCCACAGGAAAGACGACGTCAATATGTGTGGAGCTGACTAAGCTGCTGGTTTCCTCATAACTACACTTTTAGTATCTTGTGTAGCTTCACAAAAGTGGATGGTTGATTATAAAATTCACTTCACTCGTTTTTATGGTTTAGTTCCTACAAAATGGAACTACTGAAACCATTTTAAAATTTCTTCAACAAACAGGATGGACTCTTATTGACATGGCTATTCATCATCCCGTTAAAATAATAGCGACTTACATGATCAATAACAATTTATCAAAACTATATTTTCACCAGAAAGCAGAAAACGAATACAAAAACCATTCGCAAATCTACGACTAGCAGTTTAACCCGACCCCGACCCAAGTATAAACTAATTGATAGTTTAATCTATCCATGGTCGATTATCTACATGGACTGTATGTCTATGGACTATTATTATCTATTATCTTTTATGTAAAAGGAGTGGATGCACAATTGACGAGTGATAGGAGTGAGTGGAAGAAGAAGACATGTGCCGACCCCACTTAGCGTGGGATAAGGTCTGGGAGATGATGATGGCCGATTATCTACCATTAGAAATAATCGTAGACCGGATTTAAACCACTATTGATCTTACGGCCCTAAGGCCTTATAAACGTGGTGTAAAGTTACGCCGGGTGTAACTTAGTAAACCATACGATTTTTTGAGTTTAAACCTGGCATAACTTTACACCATGTTTACCAATAAGGGCCTAAGTGTATGGAGTTGTATTATCCAGGCGGATCGCAGCACCAAGCCCCGACTATCATCAGCGGCCACCAACAGCAGTGAAGACGAATACCTGACTCCCGCGCCGCCGCCGCTCCCCGCCGCGAGACGGTTCGATATCACGCTCAGCCAACTGCTAACTTGCAGTATGGACGACCTGGCTAACAGGTATTCAACTTTTTTAATTGTGATTTGATAACATAATTTTTCACTCTTGTACAAACAACAGGTGCTTATTTGACGACCTCAGTGGGTGAAAGCCCGCTTGGGACGCAGAAGGTTGCGGGTTCGATCCCTGCCGCGGGATAAATGTTTTTATGATCTGCAAAAATTTATCTCGGGTCTGGGTGTTTCTATACAGGGTGTAAAAAGACAACTACCGAAAACTGAGGGGTTGCAATCAGACCATGATGCTAAACTCATTTCACGCAAAAAAATTTTGACTAAGTCATTTTATGTTATTTTCAGTTATTCACTACTAGTATAACATAATAAGACCATACCTAACTAATTATTTCATTTTTCAAAGAAAAAACATTTTAAACTCTAAATCCAGCAATCTACGTAAAACAACGCGCCCAACGCTGTTTTCTCCGGATCTATTGATTTTTTAGGAAAGTCCTTTTGGATTTAGTTGTGTGTTGGGATGCTGTACCTACCCCTTTGGGCTTCGGTAGACGTCTTTTTACACCCTGTATAATATGTATTCACAAACAAAAAGTATATATGTATGTAGTATAACTGGTTCCCGTAGTACAAGCTTTGCTTAGTTTGGGGCTAGATGATGCTGTGTGAAAATGATCCAGCATTAATATTATTATCAACGGGATAATTGAAGTGGCATGTTAAAGCTGATAGATCGTCAAAGTTTTGACCGGTCAGTAAGTGAATGGGTGACCGCTAGTGGCATGATCAAGTGAGCGCTTCCGTGCTTCGTGAACTTACTCATACGAACTTACTTTTTATGTAGTTGATATTTAGTTTGAATGAAATAAATGACATTTCAGATTACGAGTGCCGGCCGCCACCTTGTCTTCGATGACTCTACCACAGCTAACAGAATATCTACGGTCTTACTTAGCGGCTGACAACGAAAGAGCTGTAAGTTCCATTATATTAATATTGGTATACATTTTACTAAGTACTTTTAAAGTAGTATATTTATATCAATATTCGACTAAAGGAAGCTTATTAAGAACACTTTTTTCACATTTTGTCATGCGTAATAAGATTTCTAATGGAAAGGAAATTAAATCAAAGTCCTAGAATTTTTTAGCTAAATATTAAATATACATTTTGAAGTTAATAATAATGGTGTGGTAATGCCGCCAGTGTTTTGGGCACGCTTCCGACTGACAGTGACCTGGATCAGTTGAGCTATCTATAGAAAGTTTCTAACGATACTTAGATAGCTTGACTAATCCTGTTGTATTTTGTAAATATATGTAAATATGTAGTAGCTTAGTTTCTGTAAATAAACTAAGTTTTTTTGAAGTTTATTCTCAGTAATCAGTGCATTGTCTTCCAGCATATTCACGTAGAGCCGTCTTTCCACATGGAAAAACCGAAGCACATATCCGCGATATCGACAATCGCCTCTATCTCCCCGACTATAGACAAAAAACCTTCCGCGCCAACTCTAGCCAACCTCTCTATATCTTCCGAATTTAAAACTCAATTCGAAGACAACTTCACACCGCCTCCGGAAACGTCCGACACATTCGTTGCTAACTTCGATGACTTCGAACAGAAAGCGAACGCTTCTTACGACAGATACGCTGCTTTCAGAGAAATACAGGAACAAGAGAGAATATCAATTCTTGATATAGTTGAGCCGAAACAGGATTCGGATGAGAAAGAAGAATTCGCTGCGATAGATAATATAATGCGGGAGAATCTAGCGCTTGAAATTGAGGCGAAAGAATCGAAGAGTCCGTTGAAGTCTTTAGATGAGTTGACGATAGATTCCTTCAATATGTTCAGGAGTTCGGTCAGTCCGAAGCCGTCGAATACGCCGATCGATGCGAAGATAGAGGATATCAAGTCGGTTATGAAGAATCTTCAGATTGAAACGCACAGGCGAAGTGTGTCGCCTAGAGATAACGGACATGTGGAAGTTAAGCAAGAGGATACTAACGATAGGTGAGCTTATAGTTTGATTGATTGGTTGAAAACTTGAAACGAGACATTGAAATATTTATACATCAATTTCAAGTAGTGTATTTCAAGTTAGTGATCACGCGCACTTGAATTTTCCACTGCAAATTGTCCACTCTACGGAAGAATAGAGGCACTTGATTTTCCACTACAAATTTTACACTCTACGGTAGAATAGAGTAAAATGTAATTTTGCGCAAAAAAAAAACATATTTTTACAACTGTAATAAAACTCAAATCACATTTAACTCTATTCTTCCGTATAAATAATATCGTCATGGTACAGTTCGCCCAACGGATCTAGGCATTCGTGAAGTTAGCCGTTTGTCTGAGCAGTGACCGCTTTTTCATACAAAATTGTGTTCTGCGCAAAAAAATGGCTAACTTCAAGAATACATAGATCCGTTGGGCGAACTGTAAGCAGGTAGAACTTTTAACAAATTAATTCCAGATATCTTATTTTCATTATTATATGGATATGCACAATCCTTAATCCAATAAATACAGGGTGTAAAAAGACGTCTACCGAAGCCGAAAGAAAACATACAACATCCCAAAACACAACCAAATCCAAAAGGATTTTCCAAAAAAATCATTATATCCAGAGAAAACAGCGTTTGAAGATTACTGTTTTCGTATGTATTAGGCGCGTTGTCTTACTTAGATTGCTGGATTTTGAGTTTTAACAGTTTTTTTCTTTTATGCCTGAAATTATTAGGTAGGTATGGTCATATTAGGTTGTACTAAAGTAATAACATAAAGTGCCGTAGCTAAGCCAAAAAAATTGCGTTTTTTTTTACTTATATACTTTTAGAATCATGGTCTGATTGCAACCCCTCAGTTTTCGGTAGTGGTTTTTTTACACCCTGTATGAAATAAATGAAATGATTTATTTGCAACATAGACAAACACATATTACAGGATTAAAAGTACACAAGTAAATACAAAGTTTATGTTACAATGGAGTCTGACTGAGCACTATGTTGTGTTTGCAAGACACAACGCTGATCTTCCGTCAGAACCACTCTATTCAATAATACAATACCTATGTCCAAGATAGAAAACAACAGTAAACAGTAAATAATTCCACAGATATGCAGCTTTACGTGAAATCACAATAACCGAGCCACCAGATGAATTCGAGTCCCTCCCGCCCGAGATACCAAAAGAGCGTAAAAAATCCGACGAAAAATCCGACGGATTCGACAACTCGGACTTCTTCGACTGCATCGACAATAGCTCGCTCTCTTTCTCGCACGTTGAAGACGCGTTCAGGAAGAGTCCGGGCGTGAAAGAGAGGGAAGAAGTGAAGAAGGAGGTCCAAGTGGAATTGACTCCGATGAGGGATCTTCAGCCGCCGCCGGCTAGACTGTCAACTGGTTCTATAAGCGATGTTGTTAGTGGCTCCTCACCGGATACTAAAGGTAAATGTTGGATTGAGGATTACTACTTTCGACCTTGCAGAAGAAATCTAAATGTTCATAGTGATGGAAAGCTGTCAGAGTCATGAGTAACATTTTGATAAAGGTAAGATAAGAATGATTGAATTAGTATGTCAGTCATGATGTCATGGCTTTCCTAGCACCTAAATGACGTTAGTATGTCGGTAGGTATCCATAAAACTGCATTCTAAAAAAAACATACATATAGTATAAATAAATAAATAATAAATAAATAATGCTGGACATTTCACACAGCATCATCTGGCCCCAAACTAAGCAAAGCTTGTACTATGGGAACCAGATAACTGATATACTACTTATATAATTTTTGTTTATATATACATACATATTATACATAGAAACACCCAGACCCGGGACAAATATCTGTAATTCATACAAACATTTGTCCCGCGGCGGGGATCGAACCCGCAACCTTCTGCGTCGCAGGCGGACCTTCGCCCACTGCGCCACAGAGGTCGTCAAAAGTATGAACTGACGAACATATAACCTCCTCCTGTTTTTGAAGTCGACTAATGGTCATTCTATCTCTACGTTAGAAAAGTGTTCGGCGGGCGTATAACCGCGGTTTTATATTCCAGACAAGGTGCAAGTGGGGGTAGCCGGCGGCGTGGGCTGCGGGTCGGCGCTGGCCGGCGGTCGCTGGGCCGTGCTCGGCGGCGCGGGCGGCTCGCCCGCCTCCAGCGACTCCGAGCCGCGCCCGCGTCGGCGGCGCGCCGCCAGCCCGCCGCGGCACCGACACGGTACTATATGACGACCTCTGTGGCGCAGTGGGCGAAGCTCCGCCTGCGATACAGAAGGTTGCGGGTTCGATCCCCGCCGCGGGACAAATGTTTGTATGAATTACAGATATTTGTCCCGGGTCTGGGTGTTTCTATGTATAATATGTATGTATTTAAGTAGTATATCAGTCATCTAGTACCCATAACACAATTACTTTGGGGCTAGATGATGCTGTGTGAAAAGTCCAGCATTATTTATTTATTTATTTATATAGATTTATACAGCGTCAGGAGGTGGGTACACACGTACGTTCTGAAAAGGTTTTTGACCCTGTTTAATATAGAATTATAACGTTATTTTAAATTAACTAAAGTTATTTTTCACAAGCCCATATCAGTTTTCACAGTCCCGTTAAGTGTAGGTAGACATAGGTTGCCTCCTGGCGCTGTATAAATCATCTAATATAGATTTAAAGGTCGGAGTTTTGTTATCAGTTTTTAGGCAAGACGGAAGTCTACCACGACTTACTTTTCTGGAAACATCCCGAATGCCTAGATCCCTTGACCGAAGTATACACTAGCTACTGAACGCGGCTTCGCCCGCGTGGTATCAACATTTTGAATAACCTATATGCTATTCCAGATCACTATCTACGCCTATTCCAAGTTTCATCCATATCAGTTCACTGGTTTAGGCGTGATTGAAACAAACATACAAAAAATTATTATATAGGGTCTTTCGTTTTATACTCACCTTATTCAGGAATTGGGTTCAAAAATAAATTAAAAAATATTTATGTAATGTTTTTTTTATTATTTTGTTATGAAAATCCCAAGAAAATCGATAAAGGCTATCCTTTCAATTAATTGTTGCTTCTTGTATAACTTAGTCCATTTGTGATGTAGCTGCGCTGCGATTGGTGGAACGTCTGTTCTCCTTGAAAATCATTATGCAACAATTCAATAAATTATAAATTTTGAAGTGAAAACTAAAATGGCCTTAGGAATTAAATTGATACGGTCAAACGTCTATTTACAACCCAAAAATGAGGCCTTGTCAGTTTGTGTAGTTTAAAATGAAAGACCCTGTATTACCCATACAACCATTTTCGGTCGCAAAATTTTAAAAACGTCGCAAATTTGCAATTTGTCGTAACAATAACGTAACTTGTGATTTTGGTTGCAGCGTGTATTAAAGGTGTTGACAATTTGTATCGAAAACATTACAGTAATAGTGTGTGTGCTTTGTGTCGATAATTTTCGTCATTTAGTTCTTCATTTTGTTCTTGACACATTGTGTGAACTTGAGTAAATTGTCAACGCATTGACGACACTAGGTAACAGTAATTGTAGTAAAGATAACGACACTAATTGTTGGATTTGTCCAAACAGAAAACCAGTGGTTCTCAAGCTTTAGTGGTGCTCAGGGACTGGTTGTTTGTGCAGATGAATATAAATTACTAGCTGCGCTCCCGCGGTATGACCCGCGGTCCCTCGGCATTTTTTCGGGATAATAAATAAATAATGCTGGACTTTTCACACAGCATCATCTAGCCCCAAAGTAAGCAGAGCTTGTGTTATGGGTACTAGATGACTGATAAACTAGATAAAAATAAAATAAAAAGTAGGATAAAAAGTAGCCTATGTCTTTCCCTGGGATACAACCTTTATCCATGCCAATTTTTTTCCTAATCTGTTCAGTGGATTGGGCGTGAAAAGGTAACAAACAGACAGATAGACAGACAAAGTTACTTTCACATTTACAATATTAGTATGGAGTATAGATTAGTATGGATTGTTTTTATAACACACAAAAAAGGTTAAGTAGGTACCTACTCTTAAAATAAAAATGAAAATCCAAGTTTAATTTTTTTGAATTTTATATCACATTAAAAAATGGAGGACTTTTTCGAATGTAGGAATGTCTCCTAATTTTACTCTGCATTTCATTTTCTTCCAGTTTTTCTCTGGAATGCTGTGTTCATTGCATCATAGAGCTTGTATCTCGTTTTTTTCAATGAGCGAGGTCAAAATAGGTAGGTTACATCACCCTTCTTCCGCAGAAACCTCATTAAATGGCATGTTGAGAACCACTGTGAACATAAAATAAACAAAACTCCATTTTATAAAACAGTCGCCCTGTAACAGTTCTTGACACAATTTTGAAATTTTTCAACATATTAACGTAACTGTGGGTCAAGTTTTATCATCAAGTAAATACATATTTTTTCATTGAAATTTACATAACTATCCAATATAATTAGTTAAAAAGAATACACTTTGCTTATTTTTATAGACAGTATAATATAAATCATTTATGTGGTTCGAAAATATTGTATTTTGACTTTTTTTTTATTGAAAATGATCACAATAACAGAAAACATTTGAACTATTTTATCAAATCCTACAGGCGCATCGGTAAATTTGGTTAAATTACACTAAACTGCACGATGAATTTCAATTCGCAGAGTATTTTAGGTCGACTAACAAGCAAATATTACAGAATAATGTAGGTACTCACATTTTTATGATGGCGGCGAAAAATAAAATTAATGTCACAACACACCTTTCAACTAAAAAAGTACACTTCAAAATTTCTGTTCATAAATCTGGGTAGATTATAAAGAGGAATGAATGAAATGAACCATTGAATGGTAAAGTGAACACAATAAGGTTGCCATGTTTCAACATGGAATCGATACGATGCGACAAAAAATACTGTTACGATTGATCCCCACTTTTCGACATTTTAACGACACATGTTTCGTAATGACGACAGAGATTAACGTAAATTTATAACCAAAAATTATTGTTACGCGAAAATTGTTACGTCATGTTAACGTAACGGCGACAAAAATGGTTGTATGGGTAGTGGGATAGAGTGATTACTGATGATATAAAGCTTTAACGTGGATGGGTTCCACGCAATCATGCGCAAGCGGGTCGCATCCCTGGTGGGCCGCATGCGCCGCAGCTCCAACAGCCTCCTGGCCGCCATAGCGCAGGACATCCGCTCCAGCATCATGGGCCACTGGATGATGATGCTGAAACCAGTATCATCGCTAGTGGCTCAATGATCTGTTTGAGGCCGGCCATGTATGTATTCATTGTATGTATTTATTTTATGTAACTTAATTTTATTTTATTTAAATTTATTTATTTTTATTATGCATTGTTATTTATTTATTTTTAATTTTAAATGTGTGTTAATGTACCTAATGTAAAACTTATTCTATGGATCAAATGGGTCTGAAATAAATGATTTTTATTTTATTATTTATTTATTTTAACTGTAATTTTCCAGTACAAACATCATCATCATCCCGCGACGTGTCTCCGTGGGACGAGGACTTGCCGCCCGTCACACGGCTACCGCGCCCGCCGTCGCACCATCGAGACAGAGATAGAGAATCAAGGTATCGCTTTCTCACTCATTCAATATACATTATTAACCTTTGCTAAGTCTTTGATGCGAGCGTCGTAGAGTACGTTGATTTGTCGACCTCAGTTTACAATACCTTTTGCACCCTTATCAAAAAAAAAGTGGTCAAACGACGTCAAAATAAAAAAAAAAACCTTTGACCCAAAATAGATAGATAGATAGATAGATAATAAATAAATAAATAATGCTGGACTTTTCACACAGCATCATCTAGCCCCAAAGTAAGCAGGCTTGTGATAGATAGAACTTTATTGTACACCAAAAAAAGTAACAAACAGAACAATAAAAACCTTGATAACAAAATGTGTAATTAAGGGTGACCTTATCGCTAAAAGCGATCTCTTCCTGGTAACCTATGTATGAGGACAGAAAAAACCCATTTTGATTTTATGTATGACGATGTTCGTCTCAAAAAATCACACCCGTGTGAGATTTGAACCCACGACCGCGCCGATCCGTGGCGTTGCTCTTACCAACTGAGCTAATGGGCAATCGACTTTTTTATTTTTTTTTCTGAATAATCTACTAAGATATATTATTGTGATATCTTTATTTTGACAAGGCCATAAAAACAATTGATCGTGGTTTCAAACAACCCGTATTTGCTCACAGACACAACTCATCAGGCTCCAGAGAATGTTTAGACTCTGGCAGCGGGCGCGAGAAGGATAAGATCCGGGACAAACGGGACATGCGGGATCGAGACCTCAGTCGGGACAGCCGCGAGTCGGGACGTGACAGACGGGACTCTGGTAGTGGACGGGACAGACGGAATAGCAAGGAACGGGACCATAGGTAGGACTTTTTTATCCTACTTTGATCCTGAAACTGAGTGTAATATAAAATAACTAGCTCCGCTCCCGCGGTGTGAACAACGATCCCTCGGGATTTTTTCATTTATTCGGGATAAAGGCTACCCTATGTCCTTCAATGGGATACAACCTTTAACTATGCCAAATTTCCTACAATAAAATGTATTGTACAATGTTATTGTAGGTCTAGGACCCGCCTTAATTTGTGCTGTGCCGTTTTATTCCAATAAAAATACCCGTTATGTCGTAGATCCATAGTATTTATTTATTCACAGAGACCACAAACGGGATCGCAGAAGTCGAGAGCGTGACTCGGACTCGTGGGACAGAGACAGAACTTACAGCAGGGACTATAGGGACTCACGGAGTAGAGAGAGACAGAAAGATTACCGGGAGAAGGACAGGGATAGGCATAGGAAGCCGCGGCATTCGTACGATGAAGAAGAAGAGTTAGTATAAATAATTATAATGCTGGACATTTCACACAGCGTCATCTAGCCCCAAACTAAGCAAAGCTTGTACTATGGGAACTAGGCCCTTGATACAGACTTCAGCGGAATGCATTCGGTTCGGAATATGTCAGCTGTTCAACCGACCGCGACCAATCACAGTGCAAGAAACGTCAGTTTTGGATCAATTCCTGCACTGTGATTGGTTGCGGTCGGTTGACAGCTGACCGATTCCGACCCGAATGCGTTTCGCTGAAGTCTGAATCACTAGGCAGGTACAGCACGAACAACCAATCTTTAGCTCTCTGAAGTAGCTACTTCAGAGAGCTGCGCAGAACCCATTTTTGATGACTTATATAGCTCACTCGCTTAGTTTGTTGCATCGCGCTATCGTTTAGTGCACCTAACTTCAGAGAGCTAAAGATCGATTGTGCGTACTGTAACCGATATACTACTTATAGGTATACTTTTTGTTTGTAAATACATACATTTTATACATAGAAAGACCCAGACCCGAGATAAATATTTGCAGATACAAACATTTATCCGGCGGCGGGGATCGAACCTGCAACCTTCTTCACAAGCGGGCTTTCACGTAGATTTAATATTTTCATTTTGTTTTCCAGTTATAGCGACGGTTGTGGCTCAGGCAGGTCTTCGTCGCGCGATCGGTGGCCCGACCAGCGGTGGCGGAGAGATGGTAATGAGATATTTTTTTAATATAAACCCTCTTTAATACAAAAAATATATACAGAGTTAAGTGAATCACTGACTTAAAAACTATCTCTTGAAAACGATCTTTAAATACTCAAACATAGAACGCGTTTTTGTGGTAACAGTTTTAAACAACAACTTTTGTGTTTTGACATGTGACAACATGCCAAAACACAAAATGATGATAGTAATACAGTCCTGAGAAATTACCGGTGTTTTACAAATAACCCTATATACATATACTTTCAAACCAACACTATTTAATTTTATACAATATCATAAACAGCCAAGAATATCCCACTGCTGGGTATAGGCCTCCCTCTGTTTACTGCATTCATTGCATTATTTATACATACGAGTATATAAAACCACAGATTTCTTGCTACGATCTTTCCTCATACTCACTATCATTAAGTTTGGGGCTAGATAACGCTGTGTGAAATGTCCAGCATTATTGATTTACTTGATTGCCTTGACCAACTGGTTCAAAGGCCAATCGACGCTTTGAATATAAAAATGTGGTAGAATAGAATTACAGCTTTTAGCCGTTTATTTCATAAATCTTAAAGATGTAGGGATCTAATTGTTAGGTTAAAAGATAAAGTCAGTTATATACTTGCAGAGAGAAATTACGGTTCCCTTGGATGGCGAGAGACGAGACGGAGAGCAGACACGAGACAACGGGATACTGCAGAAGATCCTAGGTAATAGAGACATGGTTCTTAGCTTGTTTCATTGGCAAAAGGAATTCGTGTGTTTAAAACTCATTTTTGACTTTTTTATGTCTGTTTTGTGAAAGTTTATATTAAAATTAAGCTAAAATTTCAAATGACGTTCATAAATTTAAATTTGTATTTCAATGAAAGAGGACCTACAATTTTAGAAGTCACTTGAGTTTAAAAAATAATATTTTAACCATTTATATTGTCCCACTGCTGGACAAAGGTATCCAATTATCTTCCAAGATCGACAGCTTTGTAAAATACGCACAACAAATCTTTAGCTCTCTGAAGTACCCTGCGCTGAACACATTTTTGATGACGCCTAAAAGACGAAGACAGCGTTGTATAGCTGCCTCGCTCACTCGCTTAGTTTGTTGCATCGTGCTTTCTCGCCTACTCGAGCAAACCTGCGCAATCGTTAAGTGCACCTAACTTCAGACAGACAAAGATCGGTTTCTTTTTCTCTTGTTACCAAGATTCACCAAAATTTGCCACAGATACAGTTCAACGCTCGGCTGGCCCGGACGCCGTTCAAACCGTCGCGACGAGAGAGAGCGAGAAGACAGAGAAGCAAGACGCCGGCCGCGGCGCGAGGAAGCGAGACGGAGAGACTATCGCTTCTCTAACGACTTCTCACCGCGGGAGCAAACGTCACCGTTCGATAATGAAGAGCAAGCGAAGAAACGGGGATATCCTGGCTTGCCTGATTGTCCGAGGTTAGTTTCACATTTTTGTACTCGATGTCATCATCATCATCTCCCTGACCTTATCCCACGCTAAGTGGGGTCGGCACAACATGTCTTCTTCTTCCACTCACTCCTATCACTTGTCAACTGTGCATCCACTTCTTTTACATTCATATCATCTCTCACACAATCCAACCACTTCTTCTTCGGCCTTCCTCTTCTTGCATACCCAGCCACACTCTATGAATATGAGTGTGGCTAGGTATGCAAGAAGATCTCTTTGGGTAACATGGTTTTTTTGTACTCGATGTCATTATAATTAAACTTAAACTTTGTACCTTCCTACTTATGTTATTGTAAACGAGAACGTAGTGTTTAGACGAACATAATATAGGATTAGAAACACTACTAACATAAGATTTTTAACTGTTCTGAGAAATAAATATCTATTTATCAAATGCTCTGTAGGTGTTCACTTATACAATTTTATTAGGATTTTAAGGAAATGTCCGAACAAAAGGGTTCGTGTTTTTGTTTTGTGCTGCTTATAATTCTCCAAATTTGATTAACTTTCAAAGAAAATGTTGCTTTTATTCTGGTAAAGTTTTGGAACCAGTCTAGTGGATGTGTGTTAATGAGAAAAGGCCATTTGTTTATTTATTTTGTAGTGCAGACTCTTAACTAAAAGTGAAGTTTTAACCCGCTGCTGTCTAATAACTGTCAGCCCCAATTGGAACTTTACTCCAATGAGATAAGACTCATTTTGAATTCAAGTAATTACTGATTTGTTTTGTTTTCAGATTCGCAATGTACACCGCGGGTTTACCGTCCGGCTCGATCGCCAACGCGTCGCAGATAATAAGCTCGCGCTTCGCTTTCGACGCAGAAGAGACCCTCCCCTCCACCGCCTCCCCCCTCTCGGGCAGTAGCGCACGCGCCCGCGACGGCGAATCGCCTGCGACGCGATTCCGATTCGACTCCGACTCGATTTCCCCGCGATCCATGTTCGAAGACGACTTTACCACCATTTCCACTCCCAGAGGTCGAACGGCTTCGATAGCGGAGGAAGAAGAATGCGAAGTTCCACCACTCCGAGCGAAGCCACAGCAACATCGAGATATAAAAAAATCTGAATCAATCAATATATTCACGCGGGAATCGGATCCGTTTGAGGGTGATGCATTTTTCGCGTGCACCGGATCGGATAGAGCCGCTAGAAGAGAAAACTGGCCCGGAGACTTCCAAGGGTTTGATAACGTATGAAACGTCCGTTCTCACCGATAGAACTACACCGTGAATAAAAAACGAAATGCAGCTGAATCTGTGACTGTAGTAAAGTTGAAAACCATGTTAGTTCTGATCGATAGAAAAATGTTCTCATACTAATTGAACTGCACCGTGACATATGAAACCTTATTGCAATAAAATATAGCTGGACCTATGTCGACTGTTAAGTTGAAATTCGTGTGTGGTTCTGATCGATGGAGATTTCCCAATGACCAAAGCAATAGCGCAGCTTTATTGCTTATACGCATTCGTACGTTTATACTAGTAGCATTTTTGGGACATGTTAAATACTAATAGTATTAATTCATTCCATATTAGTTTAGTTATAAAATTGTGTAAGGACCGAACATGTATTTATTGTAGGAAATCTCACTAAAGTTAGTCTACAATTTTGTATGTTGCTTTTCGAATGATATTTATATTATTTGCAGAATTTTCTGTGACTCGGTTCTTGCCATTTTTGAGGGGAATATTTTAAAAAGATCTCGTTATTGTATTACAGATAAGTATCGTCCTGCAAGTATTTTGTAAGTCAATATCTAATCTTAACTATGAAATATGAAATAAGTAGAGAATACATATTCGCAATATTAGCCCACATTAATTGAAGTTAAATCGTTGAATTATCGATATACTTAAAATAAGTTAAAATGTTTCATGCACACCATAAAGATAAAATAATAATTTTGCTGGTCCCGAGTGCAGGCCATTTGGGATTATATGTCTGTCATATTTTGCTATTTTTCTATGTTGGTTATAGATTAAGATATTGCTGATATCTTTGACAGTTTTCAATATTCAATCTTATGAAAAATCCAGCATAATTTTTTTTATTTTCATGATACCAACTAGGTAATTTTGATAATTTATTATGAATTTTAAGGATAGAATATTGAATGGCTGTTATTGTTACAACGTTAGAAATGAAACCCATTGACAATTATCGTCCTAGTGTTATATTTGTAAGGCATGTATGAATTTGATTTAATTCAAGTTTGTACGTGCCTTTAGAACCTGTGATATGTATATGCAATGACCCTATTGTTTTCCTTTTTAGTTTAATTTATATTTATAAATCTGAGCTAGTAATGTTTATATTATTCCTGCTTGCAACCTAGCCTTATATATTAATGATTGTCAATCAGGAATCTAAACCTGTGTGTTTATAAAAAAATTGGTTGCTATCTATGAACAGACTGGTCTATCTTATTATTTTCAATCAGTATTTAATCAAATTTTTTTTCAATAAGTATTAAACGGCAGATGAATGGGGATAATGGGCACAAAGCTGTTTTTGAAGTGTTGTCAGTATTATTGTAAATATTTTAGTAATGTTGTTTTTGAATTGCTGTGTAAATAGTATTACTTGACTCTTTACAAATCCAGTGATGAGTTTAGTTTTTATCATGCACATGTAGTAGAAATTGTACACGTTTTTTGACATTTCTTATTTTCATATGCATTTTATTGCTAATTAGATTTCATCTTAATGTTAATTAGTTTATTCCAGTTTTCTGAGGGATCATTTTCATACTCAAAAATTTTAGGTAAGTATCGATTTCTCGTCAATTGTATGTTAAGATTTTATTTAAAATGCTGTGATATTTTATTTTAAATGGGATTGCTTAATTAAAACTGATATTTTTGTAGTCAGGAAATTTTCTTATTTCTTAATTTCATTAAAAAAATCTGAATTATTTTGTAACCAATTCTGCCTATCTACTATATTGTACCTACCTATCATAACTTAACTTTGTACCCATTGTCATTGTAGGAACTAATGTAATGTAAACTAATGTTACCTACCCTAATCCTAGTACCTACCTAATATTTAAACAAGTCAGTTTTGTATTCATGTATTTTTTGTACATAAAGTAGCTAGAGGAAATCAATTAATGTGCAATTATTATGTACCACCTCTAATGCAATACCAAAGGTATTTTATGTTCAGTAACTGTTATGTTAAATACTCTCTCTAAATTAATACAATTATAAACAAAATGATGAGAAAAGATACATTGTTATTATTTAGACTCTTCACTTCACACTGGTTTTTATTTGAACCATATTCCACTGTAGGCAAAATGCATCTTAACTGAACCTCAATTACTTACCAGAATTCTGAGAAGCCCCTACTCTCAATCTAGCGAATGCGAATGATGTCCAGCAGTAAGGTTAGTGCTATATTCCGCAGGAAGCCAAACAGGTGGAAAGAGAAACCAGGGATTGAATCTATAAGTGTTCAGACGATCGAATTTGGTGCGACTGGATTACGAACGCGGTCCGCCCTCGCACCATATTCGATCGTGTGGCGCACGGTACGCCGAACATTATATGGTGTAGTGCGTCGGGTATGTTTGCTGATGCGGGCGTAGATAGCTTCCCAGCCGTGGTACGCACTACGCCGAGTACGCGCTAGCCGCAACACCCTCCTGTCCGTAGTGGCCGACCTGATGGACGGCTGCCTTATGCGGTTTTGGTTGGGGGCGCATTCAGTGATGGCAACATATACCTACCCATCACTGAGTGCGCTTGTATCTTAATTAATTACCTACTTAGTTTTTAGCATTGATCTTAATTAGTTACTTAGTTATTAGTCTATGGACAAATGTATGAAATAAAGAATTTTTATACGGTACGGCGCAGGCGGCTGGTTCGGTTCGGAGCGCTTGCACACGCGAACTTGACGAACGCGGTAGGTACGATCGTGTGGACGGCGCCGGGCGCACCGAATCATTTTTTGGTTTAGTTGGTATTGTGCCAACGGACGCGACGCGTACTGCCATAGGCTCAAACAAAACATTTACATAAATAAACCATTAAAATTATTTAAAATTAGTTCCACAATATTGCTGAATTTCGTCGTTTTTTATCTGTAGGTAGCTAGCTGTAAACTTTTGACATTACTATCTTCAAGTTTTTTGACATTAGAATTTTGTGACGTGACTGCGTGACGCTACGCTATCAGTCAGTCAGTCAGTTGTCAATACATACCTTTAAAGTGATGGTGATCTTATGATTTTAACAGCTGTTTTGTAATTAGATTCATCGAATTTAAATATATTAGGGCAAAACAGGTATTTCCTAAACAGGTCATGGTAGATTTGTCTAGTTAGAGAGTTATAGAAAATGAAGCAAAGGTATGTGCAGCAGAAGTGGGCGCGTAGTTTGTTGAAAAGTGGTTGTTTACGTGTTACGACAAAGGTATCTTTGTAGGTCTCGCTCAATGCAGAACGGGGAAGATTTGGCGTCTTACAATATGGGTAACGCAAAGAAAGAGGACGGCGACAACCATACTGAGATACAGCTAAACAAAATGAAATCACAGGACCATTTCATAGAAGCCCAAGTTCAAGAGGGAGACACTTTACAAGCCATTGCACTGAGATTCTATTGTTCTGTGAGTGATTTAATTTCCTGTTCGTAGTTCAACACTACAGCATTTATTTACTAACAGGAAAAATGGTTGTTCTATGCAAAAACAATAATTTTGTGGAAAGAACAAAATAATTTATCTATGTCCTAGTACCTTAAAATAAATGGTTAAAACTAATAATACTTAGGTAAGCAGAACAGAATTAATGTTCTGTTCACTTATTTATTTGATATAAATATATGTATTCATACTTTTCAGAAGTGACTATGTTTCTTTACTTTTTTCAGGTTTCCGAGCTAAAAAGAATTAACCACATTCACAAAGACAATGAAATATTTGCAAGGAGAACAATAAAGGTGCCAATTACGCCATACTCAGTACTTACTGAGCTAATTCCAGCACACCAGACTGAGCCTTCCACTTCAAGCCAAATGCCCAACACAAGCCAAGAATTATCACATAATAATAATTATAATAGTTCAAGCAATAGTAAATCAGAGCAGAGAGAAGACTGTGCTATAGATTGTAATGAAATAGTTCTAAATAGTACCCTTGCCCCAGCTGTGATTCAGTATACAGACATAGAGCCTGCCGAACAAGTATCGGAGGATACACAACTCCTACCAAATAAAGAAAAAGTTTCTGTTGAAGCTGTCGTAGTCAAACAACTCACGTCACAAGGAGCTGATTTTGGATTCAAATGGTTTCATTTATTATGTTTTGTACTCGTTCTTGGTTTTGCTGCACCCCTGATCTATGTGATGTTCTTCTTAGACAAACATGAAACAGAGCATCCTGATTTACCACCATTACACACAACTTGATGACGGTTCAACATTATTCATATCAGAAAGCTTTAATTCTGGTGGTATTTTACTAAAATCAATTTTTATATTTGAGTATGTATAAGGGGACACCTATGTGATTTTTAAATAAATTGTATCATATTTTTTTAAACCTTTCTTTTTTCTAAATTATTAATTAATTCAGACCATAAGCTTTGCATGTAAGTACCTACATAAGTATTTTACCATATTTTACTAATTTCGGATGAAATTGTTTCCACTTTATGGTTTACTAGGTTGCAAGATGTTAATACAATATCAGGATCATACTATTTGTTCTTGCAATATCATAAAAACAAAGGATATACATTATCGGTCTTACTACAAAAAAGATAAGAATCTGTTGAAAACAATGATAAAACAAAACTGTTACCACAAAAATGTTAGGTACGATTTAATGTGCTTTGCTAAACACGGTTTTTATTTTTTATAGTAAGACAGTATAATAATGCTTAATGTAAAACTGTCCTGAGGACTGCTTGTTAGTTTCTTTTGAGAGCAGAGAAAATTATTTTTGACGAAAGGAAAGTTTTAATTAAAATAAAAATCTGCATCTTCTCAGGGGCTGCCTACACTATACTCTTGTTTCAAAGGTGGTCAGAACAAAAAACATTTAAACTGACATTGAATCCACGTAAAGCGAACAAGGCGGTGGTTCACCCAGGTGGTCTCAGGAGGTAGATGGTGGGTAAGAACTGATATGGGAATAGTCAGAGGCATGTCCAAGCATTTTATTTCAGCATCACTATTACTAATACCATGGACGAAACCATGATAATAAAAAAAAAATTTAGTTAATGCAAAATAACATTATTATCTCAATAAAAAACAATTTCCATAAAATATAGTATTTATTCCATCACTTAAATATACTTTGATGATGTTACAAATAATTCAGTAACATATTGACACAATCTTAGTTAACTTCTTACTAAAATTATAATTACGAAATATGATAAATGCGTTTTATATATTTTATCGAAGTATTCAGGAAAATACCCGATCTGTTGGTAGTTACAACAAACACCACACATTACTCTAAACATGCTTAAATGTATTTTCCTGTCTTTATACCAATAGAATGTATAATTAAATAAGTTTTCCTTTGAACGGAGCCTCATGAATATTAACTGTACAAAGTGCGAATAGTATTGGATGAGATAAGCTTCCTATGTTACATTATCGATAAGTTGGTTGAACGTGTTCGGATCAGAAGTTACTGCGGCCGCCGCCGCCTCCGCCCAGGTTTGGGTTACTCTCGTGCACACTGCAAAAGAAAATAAACTTTAAAATGTATTTTAATAAGTAGTAATTATTTTGATAACAAACATGTATGTACAAAATAACAGAAATTGTTAGTTACAAGACAGCAGGGTGATGTTATCTTCGCCCGAAGAGCGCGCCACCACTTTGTAGGGAGATTAGTGATTTTTTGTTATACGAAAAAAACAACAAAATCACTAGTCTTCCACACAACGTGAGGCATCGATGTCCGATGTTAGTTGATGACACCTAGAAATGATGTTACAGTTACAGTCCAAGGTTATGTTAGTCACAATGAAAGTAATGTACAAAAATGTTACAAAGAATGACAAGAAATATGATACAGATGAATGGATAAGTTCTACAAAGGAATCTTTACAACAACATTACAATTACTTTTCATTCTAAAAGTACCCATTATATGAAACTACATCCTCTACTAACAATTGATTGCCACTTTACCTGATCGTTACAATCACCGTCACATTTCATACTACATATTAGTTTGGTTTGTTGCCAAATCGGGGAATTCTTCAAACATTCTATTGTCAAAATAATAAAGTGTTAGTAATGCATTGAACGTGATTCATATTAAAGAGGTACGCTAACTTAAAGATACCTCAACCATGAACAAACTTTGAAGTCAACATACATAATGTATGCAAAGAGTGCATTCTATACATAATCTATTTGGCGAAAGTAAAAAGATTAATGTCTTCAACAATGTCGTCATGATGAGATAAAAACATGCTTTTTCTAACAAATTACGGGCTATCTTTCAGTCTTAGTAGAAACATTTTAGCTAATTTATTTAACATGATTATAAAAAACTCAATTTCGCATGCAATGTTTATGACAATTTGTACTGTAACTTCCCGAGACGAACTAAAATACATTTCTCTGACTCCCGCCTTTGGGCGCCTTTTTACCTGTGGTCTTTGATTTTAGTTCTGTTTTCTTAGTTTAATAGGTATTTTTTGTGTGATGATAATATTCACTCGTTAATTAATCGGTTACTAAGTTACTATTCAACAGATTAATGATCCTGCTAGTATTTATTTTACTTTATTTAAACCAACAATAACTTCATTGAGTTTTATAAAAACAGAAAGCCAATCCAATTATATTTTATTTTATTATATTTTCGTATAAAGGCAGCTTAAAGGTGAGAACAGAATTAAAGCATTTATGTATACCTCTGCTGCAGCAGATACTGCGCCATCTGTATGCGATGCGGGCTGCCTGTGATAGTGATGATACGGTCGGAAGAGCCGGCGAGAGGCTCCGCGATCTCGATGCCGGCGCCGCTGTCCTGACGGATCTTACGGATACGCGAGCCTGCCTTGCCGATTATCGCACCTGCCAACTGATAAACAATTATTATTTAGTATTTTGTCATTAAAAAAAAACATTTTTTGTTGGAATCTCAAGTAACATTCCCTGTGTGATCTTTAGAAAATGGTCAGTACCACTTTTGTGCGCCTCGGACAATTTCGTACTTTGAATGGAAATTGAAAATAAAATTTATCAGAATATGCAACCAATAGCCAGCTGTCCCCATCCCGCTATTCTACGAGATTGAATGATTTTTTTTATGTACCTATTGTTTAATATATATTTTTTACGTCATAAATTAAAACTACCACCACCCAGAAGCAGAACAAATACTTTGAAGAACATTAAAACATTTGATTCACCGGGAGAACCGAACTCGAAATTTCGAAATTATTATTTTTTATTCCTACAATGAAACATTATACTCACATCCTTCGGAATGGTAACTTGCGTAGACGTATCCTGCGCTCCATTAGGCTGGGGGAACGACGGTGTGGGCGGCGGGGGTGCTCCACGACCACCAAAGCCACCACCAAACCCTCCGCCAAAGCCGCCTCGTGGGGCTCCGTAAGACCTTGGGGGTCCTGGTGCTGGACCCCCAAAGTCTGCGAATGCTGGGGGTCTCGGTGGAGGTCCTCTGCCTGGTGGAGGACGAGGTGGCGGGCCGGGGGCAGAGCCCCTGGAACCTCGGGGGCCTCCGCCGCCGCCACCGAAGCCGCCGTACTCCTCGGCGTAATAGTCATCGTAGTTGTGCGGGTCGTAGGCTTGGATGCCGCCTTTTATTGGTACCTGTGGGATAAGATTGGTAAGTTTCAAAGAATACGCGAGAATTCATGAATTTTTAAGTTCCAAAATATATTTCAAGCTTTGAGGTGGATTCAAGTTATCTGACACACACGGGCAGTCGATAGGCCCTTCTCTGCGAGATGGATTTAACAAGTTATCTGCCACTCAGGGCACGCTTCTCAGTGCTGGGTCCATCTGATTGTTCTAGTCGAAATGTCCCGCCGCCTTTTCAGTCCACCTAATTAATAATGCTCTCAGAGACGACACAAGAAGAGCTGACAATGTTTGCTCGATCTGCGTGTATTTGTTCCGAGTCTGGTTTTTCTAGTAACCATGGTAGACTTCGCCCAACGGATCTAGGCAAGTGAAGCGCTTTCATACAAAATTGTACAAAATTGTGTTCTGCGCAGACAAAAGCCTAACGAATGCCGAGATCCGTTGTGCGAAGTGTAATCTTTCTGATAGACGACCTCATTTCCTTCATCCGTGGACACGACACAATACAACAAAATCTTAAAATACTGATGAAGCAAATACTAACCTGTCTAACCAACTCGAGCACTTCTCTAACGCCGGCCGCGACGCTGTCCGGCTTCCCAACAAGTTGCACGACACGCTCCGTGCTCTGCGGCGCCGGGTTTGAGAATATCTTCAGGCGTGCTCCGGTCTTCTGCAATAGCATATTTCATTTTTCACAAACTTTTAAGATAAGATAAGATGAAATAGTTTATTTTGTGGCACAACAAAAAAAAAATACATAGAATATAGTAACAAAAAGTTTAATTTATAAGCAAGTAATATTTGCGTCGGTACTTATAATATAAATGGCAATAAAATTGGCCTCCACTCAGCATATTGCTATAGTAGTTTATGTAACTAAGCTACTATAACGCTGGTCTTCCGTCATTTGAAGACCGTACTTAGTTTTTTTTTAATCTTAACCGTGTTTGTTGCCCTAGTTCTTCACTTGACTGACTTCTTGATCGCGCAGATGGTAAAATCAGATCAGTTCAAATTAAAAACCTAGCCCATGCATGACAATCTTTCTAATAGTAAGCATTGAAACATGATAAACATATTCAGTCTTATTACAAGGAAATGAACCGAGTTTAGACTAAGACTAACTAAAAAACTGTCCCTAGAAAAACGATCTTTAAATACTCGTACATGGAACGCTTTTTTGTGGTAACAATTTTGTTTTGACATGTGTCAAGTCAACATGGGGTTCAATTAAGGTTTAACGTTTATGTAATAAGCAGCATTATGATTACGTATACTATAATATCTAATTTTATAGACAACATACAAAAAGTTGCGTTTGAAAGTTTTTCGGCCTGAAAACTCCGTCATCAGAGTTGGCCACTACTCACGTAATTGCTTACTTTTCCTTTTCACATAAAACGGTACCGTGACAAGGCTCTTTTACGTTAATTTTTGAAATTATTAAAAATTAAATAGACAAATCCTTTTTGGAACAAAGTTCCTTTTCGGGCGGTATCGGTATCGAGGATGGAGGCTAGGCTAGAAAAAACAAAAGCGTTCCATTTTACCGTCACGACATATCGATGTCTCCGAGGAATAAAAGGATAACTGCAAAAACACAACTTTACAGGAGCAGCAAAAAACACGTTTTCGTTTCGAAAACTTCACAAATTGTGCAAAATGGCGAGCATAGTGGCTAGTGCGCAGAAAAATAAACAAACTTCGTTCCAACGACTGTTCCACGACACTCACGTACTTTTTTTTTTAAGTTGTATCTTTTAGTATTATCACTAGATTTCATTTGTTTCAAAATTTTTCATTGTTTTACAGCGTGAAACGTTAAAGTTCTATGTGTCAGGGATACGTTCCTACGTGAAAAATACTAAAGTAAGTTCTTAAGAATTAGTTGCTAACTGTAACATTACAAAAGCTTAAATACATTACCAACTGTTTAGCGGATGTTTACTTTAACCTATTTTCATGACAGATGTTTTTATGCGCTTACAAAAAGTTCACTGTATTTATTTATTTATTTATTTATTTATTTTATTATTAGTTACATCAACAAGATAATCACTAACACAACATAATTACAGTTCCTTATCAGTACACAAACCAAGTGACATCCCAATTATAGATGCAAACAGTAATGCAAAAAAAGACAACAGCAATACAAAAAAATATTAAAACAGATTACAGATTACAAAAAAGACAGGTTTTTACTAATAAATATAAATTAAAACTAATAACAATCTAGTAAAAGCTGAATTTTAGTACAATAAATAACTAATGAAATGAAAAAGAAGATGATTGTAATAATGCTAATAATTAAGGTATAATGTAGGTAGGTACTTGTATGAAATTATGACATAATCTTTAGCTCAACAGCAAATTTAAAAGCTCTTAGACGGCAAGAAAAAATATCTATATCAAGAGATTGTGCAACATAACTACCCTCGTTATCGATTACAGTATAAGAGACCACACAGTTGTGGATTCTGTTATAATAGTTGGAAATCCTATATAATGGAGCATTTTGACCCAAGTTAGAGTGTGTAGTATTTCGGACAAAAGGAGCATACTTGGATACTGTAAAATATAGAGCACTCATGTTTACACTAAAAAAGTTGCACTAGCGGTATTACGTTAAAATAAGTTAAGATTTAAATCAGGGCTTTAGATTGTATTTTCCAAATAAATACTGATCTTAAACCAGTAAGTATTATCAAAATGTCAGATCATAAAATAAATTGTATTATGGTCCGATTTCCAAGGTTCTGTTTTCTGTTTTCAAAAGCAAAGGTTTCATAGTAAAGATTGTTTACATAAGTTAGCAAAAAGGAAATTCTGCCTTGTAGATCCAAATCAGGGAATAGAGGGAACATGGATAAAGAAAATCTTTAAATTAAGGGAGTAAACGTAAAGAAGCTTTCGTTATCAAGTTATCATGTTTATCTGAATTAAACCCTTCTCGAATATTTTTTTCTTCCCCAAAAGCTCAGCCTTAAATTCCCCAAAACTCATGAAAGTGTGCTGAAACATTTACCATACCTTTTGGCTAACTCCGATTCGCACACCCAAATTCCGGCAAATGACATAATCTGCCTCCGACCTAAATGTCAGGATCAGTTGCGCTGTTCCGAGAGCATACGCGACGAGTGATCAATTGCCCATCGTTAGATAACGAGTGGCTACGGCACCGTTCGTTGACATCCCACAGAGAGTGGTGCGCCTGCGCGGACAGATCGACCGCCGCACGTGTGCCACACAAACACCATCGCGATAACTTCAGGTGGCATGGCACCTTTACTCACTGAAACTTCTTCACTGCACGTGCACAATCCGATATATCGATTTGATTTAAAGCGCGGGTTGAGACGTCCGAACAGGAGGGTGGTCGGTGACGGAATGAGCGAGGCGTGCGACTCCGACGTGCAACACCTGCCGGCGCCGAGCGGCCGCTGCACTTGTGGGGCTCCGCGCAGGCCGCGGCACGCGCCACGCCTACCCCAAACACTTCTGAACTTTCCAAGAGTTCCGTAGCAGGAAGCGAACTTTTGGTTTTATTCTCACTTTCCGGTCGCGCTAATGCTTTAAGTCTACGGAACATCCGACTGAGGCACTACGATAGCTACAAATACCCCAAAGTGCTAGGGGACTTGGAGCCTTGATTTCATAGATTTCCTGTTTTATTTTCAGGAAATACATTCATTTAAAAAAATGTTTTGTTCCGTGGCCAATCCGTGTTCATAATTTTCTATTGATTTACTTTGCATGAACCGTGTCGCAGGAAATTCACCCTCACGAACGCCGCAGGACGTCACCAAAAGTAGGACAAATTAGAGTTCGCTTGTTTGTCACAAATTTGCTCAATTTGAAACAAACAAGACACGTAATGGTAATGGATCAATCCAATCCAAATTTATAAAAATTTAATAAAGCCGGTTTATACGTATTCCCTAGGGTATAAATAACATACATAATTTGTAGATAAAATACATATTCGCTCGGGCTGGTGGCGTTCAGTTCAAGAAGGTCTGTGCAATTCATCATAAAGTTTATTCGCGTGTGTGGCCGTCCTTTAGGGATTATAGGTTCGTGGAAAAATGTAAGCTCGTTTGAACTAAATTGTACAACTGAGTGCATTCCACATGCAGGGAAGATATCTGATTTGTGGTAACTGGTAACACTAGGAACGTGTTCAAGTTAGGCTGCAAACTGTATTTCTCAGAAGTCTAGAGAAAATGTTATTAGCAAAATAATCTTTCGGAAAATTGGTGATGAATCCTAGAAACATCTTATTTAGCTAAATAGCGGCGAAACGTTCGTTTATAGTGTACTTAATCCATTAAAAGAGGCTCCAACCGCGTCGCCGTACCCACAGGCGGGGCCGAAATAAATCACGAGAGCCCAATTAAGTTTAACGTTTTAATTCAGCGAATTTCTCCTCTCGAAATTTAGAACTCGAATATCCAGCCTTTTCAGATTGTCCTGAAGGAAGCCAAATAAAACTACGATAATTATTTGGAACATTGAGAACAGCTCTTGTAGGTAGGGAATCTTAAAATACATTACATTCGAGACCCAAAAATTTTAAAATATTCTTAATTTTTACTTGCACTGTCGCACTATGTTTTAGCGTCCTTGTAAGAATTTACAATCTCAACTAACCCAACACGAAAGAGGACTAACCCACAACACAGGTTTTCCTAGGGTGGGAGTTAGTGCACGAATTTTATTATTTGTTATTGCACCGTATATTATAAGTACCTATTATTTTCAATGAATGCTTTGTTACATAGTCTTTGTTAAGTTACTCGTAATGTGCTGCGCTACACATGTTTGCTTGTCTCAAATAAATAAATTTTTACTTTTTTTTTAGCTAATGTATTTTAACTGTTAACTACAATTATATTTGTGTTCTTATGTTCTGTTCCGTTTTATATTCTGATCAAACATTACCTACTGGCAATAAAGAGCGTTAAAATTAATTTTCATGCACTGTTTTTTAAGAATAATCGGATGAGATATAGACATAAAAATTTTTGAAAAAAAAATTGAACCGACTTCACAGAACACAAACAGACGAACCCTTTACACACTAAAAAGAGAAAAATAAGAATATAATTTGAAATCGGTGCCAACTAATTCATTTAAATCTAAGAAATTCAAAAAAACTTGGGTGCAAAATTGTATCCTGGTCCGCTATCGTTCGATTTCTTTTTTTATAGGTACCTAATCGTATTCACTTGGCACCGACTTCAAATTATATTCTTATTTTTCTCTTTTTAGTGTGTAAAGGGTTCGTCTGTTTGTGTTCTGTGAAGTCGGTTCAATTTTTTTTTCAAAAATTTTTATTTTTCACTTTTTAGTGTAAGTAAATAAAAGTGTGAGTGTAAATAATATAGTAAGCTACATTAAGACCCTGCTTATCGTAGCTTAAGTAGGAAAGGATAAGAGAAGTCATGTACAGGCCTACTAAAGGACACACCGGAGTTCAGCAAGGGGGAAAACTATCAATCCCTCAGGAAAAAAAATATTTTGGACCACCTCGGGTGTAATATACCCTTTCAAACTATTTAATGTTTGACTCAGCTTGTGAGTCAGGGTGTGTTGTGTAGTGAGAATGTGGTTTTTTGAATGTTACGGGAAAACTGTCAATCCCTCAGGAAAAAAAAATATATGGCGCCACCTTGAGAGTATACCTCGTTCTAACAAAAAAAAAATTTTGGAAATCGGTCCACAATTTTCTCAAAGTTCAGTGAATTTTTTAGTTTTACGGGAAAACTATCAATCCCTCAGGAATAAAATTTATATGGGACCACCTCGAGAGTATACCCTTTCAAACAAAAAAAAAATTTTGGAAATCGGTCCACAATTGACGGAAATATCGCTGTACATACATTAAAAAAAAAAAAAAAAAAAAAAAACATACATACAGCCGAACATAGAACCTCCTTCTTTTTTTGAAGTCGGTTAAAAAGAGTGGACTATCACCAGCCAAGGTATTCAAACAAATAAATATCTTTATTAATTCCCCGATCTCGCAATGATAGCGTTTTCGAATAGAGCATCCGGCCAAACGAAAACATCAAACCAACGAAGCAAAGCGAGCGCTTCGTGTGTTCCATGTTTGCGAAGCCCTATTCGAGTTGCGGTTGGATCGGAAACGGAAGCGAGTCGCGTGCGACGGCGTAGGTACCTAATTGTTGTTGTCACCGTAATTACGTTGCCCACGACATATGCCGCGCCTGTCAATTCCAACCGAACATGGAATTGCTGTTATTTGGACAATCATACGTGTACTAGCACAAAACAGTAAATTAAATTGAACTCGAATTGGATAGAATAGACTATCGTTATCTAAATTGATTACTGATTAGAGCCCAAACAAGTCTTCAAGCACGACATGAACGTATATTTTCATTATCGAATTATTGTTTTAATTAATTGGACATTAAAAAAACTTCTTATCATTTGTTTACCAATTGCATTTTAATTTAACTCTAGCTGGGGTATGAAAGAGTACAATATCCGCTCTCTAATTTTTTCCTATGAGACTATGAGGGAGGATGTGGACTGGAGGTTCACAAAAAAGCTTCCCGCGTCACGTGCGTGGCTCCGGTGCGTAACACGAGCCACCGGCGCCGTTTCCGACAAGATCCTGTTCCATTTGCCTCAACGTTCAGAGAAAGTTTTGAAATCAATTGACAAAGCACGGCACGATCCAATAATTTTGATCTTAATAAAATAGTTTTTTATACTTGGATATATCGCGGTAGAGAATTTCTGTAGTCAAAAGTACATGCAAAGGTAGTGGACGCAACTGCTTTTAATATTTGATTAAAAATGAGCTCTAGTCGGGGGTCTACCTGCAAAAGGGACACGATTGGATTAGGGATCGCGATCGTCAACCATATGTCAGGAATCTCTATAAATTTATGGGTAATTTCGGACTAAACCGAAAGGAAGACGTTGAAACCTTGGGACATTGCATTATGCTAGTACGTACTTATTAAACCAATCGAGATAATTCCAAGCTTGGAAAGGATATGTGTTTAAAAAACCTGAAAATATAATGATTTTCCACATTTGAAGATGCATCTACCTAAGCAGCGAAGTTTACGATGCATGTGTCAAAGACGAAGGCTCGGGAGCATTGTGCAATTGTGAACTGGTAGGCCCAGATGCGCGCTTTTCGAACATGGAACTAAATTTTCACTTAAAAATTCGAGTTGCTTGCTTCCAAAACCTCTGTAATTTTGACAATACCATATGCCGGGATTTTCTATTTATAAAGGTGGTAAAGACGAAGGCTCGGGAGCATTGTGCAAGTAGGTACGGGTAGGCCCAGGTGCGCACTTTTTGTCCGGCTTCCGGCGGCTGCGCGAGCACCTGCCTGACAGCTGCCGCCCTCGCCGCACGCGCTCCTGAACGATCTAAGACTACAGAGAATATCTAATACGTATTTTAATGTACGGTCAGATAGCCAGAGTAACTCCTTACTCCCCTGTTCACACCAAGTGATATAACCTATTCTAGATGCGTACATTTTTATGTTCTTTTTTACAAGAAGAAGTCCCTAACATTTTGTAGTAATGGTTTTACACCTAATCTTGCAGAAAACATGACCAAAATGTTTGCTTGTATGAACAGGTATCTAATTTAGCGTTTTGAAGTTCCAAAGTATACAACTTGTTTGATGGTGTGAGTGTGGGGTTAGACAATCTTCAAAGGTGGTTTGATCTGATTAAAAGAATATCTAACGAGTCTTCGGGAATGGTGATCATGTTTTGTTTTCGGACACTCCTAGCCAATGAAGACTTCCTGCTCCTCCTTATGAACGAGGAGCGCGTTACTCGAAGATGCACGTGTACAAAAATTACATTGTTGTTTCTGTGTAAGTAGGCAATTGTATTATATGGAGTTTTGTCAAGTGTCCGCATATTGAGTTTGTAAGTAAAGGGCTCGAACAGTGTATTTTTAAATAGTTTAAAGAAACTACTTTTATAGGTACTTCAATGTATCGATGTTGTCGAGTTAACGTACCACGATAAAATCAAAGCCCCTACGCATTGTGCTGACAGCTCAACCCGCAATGTGCCTCCGGGAACATATCTACTGTCAACATCAATCGAATTTTCCCAGTCTCGCATACCGAACGACTCTTGTGTGACAAGCCCGTCGGGTAACAACCGTCTTATGTAACCAACTGTGTAAGAAACTTTAGACCTTATTCATTAAAAAAAGAGCTAACAACCAATTATAAATCTGCACTTCTGCAGCACACCCTTAACCTATAATGAAGCAAGTTCATTTAAAGCATTTATAAAAGAGTTTATCGCTCACCTTGCGTCCATTTAAAATGGCAATGTTTTAATCATTTGACATTGAAAGCTGGTCTGTGTTACCCTCCATTAACACCAAGCTACAAAACATGTATTCTACAAATGTATGCTTGTATAAAACAGGTATTCAATTTGTGTTTTGCAAATTCCAAGGTATACAATTTGTTTGTTGGTTTGAACGTGAGGTAACCGTGCACATGGTTCCCAAAAGGTCGCCAACCTTCAGTGCAAACTAAAGACCCCTTCGATAACTGCGAAATATTTTCATCACATAAACAACTTCGAATCTATTCAGGGATTTAAATAGGAAATTATACGCACCCTTTGTGAGTCCCGGCTACAGGTAACTCAGATCCAGACAACATCAAAGGAACAAAGGAGATTCGGGAACAGCTGATCGTTAAAAAAAATATAACAAGGAATGCTCAGCATTTCAGGTAAACTTGACTGGTTTGAGATGACTTCGATCGGAACTATATGAATAGCAGAAAGCGACCGGAGTCACTGTTTTCAAAAAAGCATCTCCTGACAAACAGCGGCTAACTGACGAAGTGAAACGCACACCGAATCGAGATTGGAAAGTTGGGAGCCGCCGAGTTTTAAAACTTCCAGGGCGAAGTTAGTCGGCAGTAATTGATCCGGGATACACTCTACAGTTATGCAGATGGTTAACGTTGTTTGCTCCTGGTTGTGCTTCCGCAAAATCCATACTCGAAACTTTGCCGGACCAAGCTTTTAAAGTTCCGCTGCACAAAGCCGATCAGTTAGCTAGCTTAATAAACAAAGAAAAAGATCACTTTTTAAACTCACACGATTTAAACTCATTGTTGTTTTAATAACGGGACGAGATCGCGTAAAGGTTTTAGATAATATTCGAACTATTACCTTTCCTCGACGTTTCGATCTGGTTGCAACCGCGATCTCGTCCCGTTATTAAAACCACAAAGAAAAACATATAAGTAAATAACTTTTTTAGGGTTCCTAATGGGTGTAAACGGAACCCTATTATTAAGGCGACGCGGTCTGTATGTCCCTACTTCCGTCCAACCATTTGTCACAGGCCTGTATCTTTTATACTTTATACGGGAGGCATTTCAATACAATGTAATAACAGTTTTAACAATAATCAAAATTAAATAAAGCAAAAAGTTACTCGTCATATATAGAGATACAAGAAACCTGTTTATTTCTATGTTATCGGTACGGAACCTTCGTGAGCGAGTCTTTCGCACAAAGCCCTTTCGAGCCCCGCATTAGAGCAGTGATGTTATTTTGTTCCATCGTCGTCGCAAAATACGTTACGCTGATCGAATCAAGCGATAAGTTGTTTGCTCGAGTAAATGTCGTTCACAAGACCAGTTGAGGATTTAAAATGTTCATTAAAAGAGCGTAAAAACATCCGCTCTGTAGATAGCGCGAGTTTGGATGCGCAGCTGCTTTCACATCTGCCCTTCATCCCTTCGACCACGTGGCCTCAATACCTTTACGTAAAAAATCCATAACTGTACCTCAGGCTGACAGATGATGCGAGCATCTTGTTATAAACGCGCCATCTGCTCTGCACCTTCGTAATGACCTTAAATGTATCGGCAAGATTGGGGACGGATAAAAAGTACGCGAGTGTCGTGGAACACTCGGTTGGAACGAAGCAGAGTACTTTTCTATACTGGGAATTTCAGCTTTGACATTTGGCATTTGTCAAATAAATTACTGTCAATTAGATATCCTAGAAACGCTCTTCCGTAATAACTGTGACGATTTGACATATACATGTGTCGTGACGCAATAATAGAACACTGTTTTTCGTCGAGCGTCCGATACCGTCCGAAAAGGAACTTCGTTCCAAAAAACTTACCTCGCGAAGCTCCTTTATTTTAGCGCCTCCTTTCCCGATAACGCAGCCCGCCCGGCTCTGGTGGATTAGTAGACGCACATCCAAATCTTCATTGCCACCTCCTTTGTTGTTAGGGCCTCCTCCCTGTTAAATGTTTTGCATTAAAACATGCTTAGAGCACAAAGCGTTGAACGCAATCGATATGAAATTGATTACTCACTTCAGCCAAACTCGGAAGCACATCCTTGACGATATCCAAAATCGTGTCTATATCGTCCGCTGATATCGACAGAACCCTGAAAAGCGTAAATAATTAAGTATCTGACAGCTGCAGAAAACAAATAAAATAAAACAAAATTCAAAATTAACGGTAATATTCAACGGTCAGGGAGGTCAATATGCCGTACTATAGAAATAGTATAGAAGCATGATGATGAGAAAAATATTTTGTAGAAATATAATCTGTAAAAATAAATAAGAGCCTTCCAGTGCGGAGAGAGCGGCTCGAGTGATGGGAAAGAGTCCTCAGGAGTAGAAGTAGCGTCTAATGAACGGATAGCGCGGACACCCAGGTCTGAAGGTAACAACGGAAGGCGTGACGCGAGTGCATCGGTCGAATATCGTGATGAGGACTGGGATGAAGCGTCTAACGCGGAATAACACGGGCGACTCCTGACTGTTGACGAGTGTACATTACACTCGGATATCTTATTTGCGAGAGTAGATGTTGGCGATATAGTTTACCGTTCGGGGCCGGGGCAATCTGGGACTGTTATAGAGGCTTTGTACTGCGTGGCGTGGCGGGTGCGGGGCGGCGGCGTCCGAGGCGGGACCGGCAACCAAGACACGCTGTAGCGGCGACCCGGGCCTCCGCTCAGGGCTACGCAGACCATTGACCATCTTCTACTCTAACATCAAGCTTTGCTGCTCCATCGAGTATCTCCAAGGGTCATTGAAAACGGACTGAACGATCAGATTTTGACAAATTGTGTGCGCTTGAGAAAATGGTCAATGTGTGTGTAGGCGTAAGTGGAGGCACGGGACACTGTTACGAGAATCAGGGGCGTCTCGGGGGCGAAAAGACCTGTAACTGGCTGCCGGGGGGTTATTCTGTCTACATCCTATGGACTGGCCGCCGTGCAAACCCCGATAGCAACTATCGAGGAGCGCATTCTTCTTCAAAACAATTTCATTAAATATCTCTTACAAGAACTCATATTTATTAAGTTTACAAAGGGTTTCTTTTCAGAGGTATGGAACAGTACCGACACGTAGTGGATAGAACGAGATTGGTGGACGTACCTGTGGCGAAAATATTTAAAAGGTCAACATTAATAATGGTATTACAATTTTAACAAAATGAATGCTACTTACACAATTTATAACTGGTGAAATGTAACTATTGCAGGTCATTAATTAATTTCACTTATGCTAATTACAGAAATACCTTGCATACATACCCCTTCAAATAGCCAATTACTAAAAAACGCCCAAGAATGAGCATATATAAAGCACGAATGGTAGCTACGAATAATACCAAATATTTGAATAATCTGAGACGTTAATTAGCTACATTGAATAAATTTTGTTGTTATATCAAATACTGACCTGATTCCTTAGCTTGGAAATATTTCCTCCGCCTTTTCCGATGATTGACCCGGCAACCTGACATCAAATATCCTAATTAATTACGAAGAATTTGTAACATGTTCGACTAAAATATACCAATGATTATATTTTTCTTTGTAAAAGTTTACTTGTTTGTGACCAGCAAGATTGCGATAGTTTGATTTGAGGAAGCTCAAACATGGTCAAACATTTATATGGCTGACTACATTGTAGTAAATCTTTTTGTACACCACGATCCTTTATATTCGACCCTCATTTCGTAACATTACGCAACATTTCTTTGTTATTAAGTATAGGCTACTGCTACTTTTGTATGCCCCATGTATTGACTTTAAGATTATAATGGCTTCTATTGAGTTCTCTTTATCGTATCATACCAATTTTCTTCGGAATATTTTTTTTCTACAAGAAAAATGCTAGTTTTAATTGATCGTTAGCCGCATTAACATGTACCCTATAATTAATAAGTAATTATTTATTATAAAGTTTTATAAGTAAGTATTTATTATAAGTATTTATTATAAGTTTTATTCCACTAATTAGTTTATACTTTGTACCATAACGAGGTGACGATCAGATTTAATAACAAGACAATATAAACCTTAAGCACAATGTTATAAGATGTAATCTCGAGCAGCCTCGCGAGCAGTCTCGCGCAGTCTCGAGCTGACGAGCGTCGGCGCTGGGCTGGCAGTCGCGAGCCGCCCCGGCCGCCCGCGGGCGCCGCGGTGCGAGTGTTTATATATCTTATAGCATTGTTCTTAAGGTTTATAATGTCTTGCTATTAAAACTGACCGACGCGTCACTGCCAATTCAATGTGGATTGAGCCTAAAGATCTAGAAGAGACAGTAGCTATAAATTGACCTTAATCTCTGAATACGAAATTGAATTCAGGACGAATCAAGATCGAATCTTTTGCTTTTAGGCTTTTATCATCAGAAAATGTACGCGTATTGATTTATGGCTTTCTAAATATTATACGGGACTTAATCGCGTAGGTTATTAACTAAATAATATGAAATCTCCACACTAGTCGCAACTTACAGAAATATTGTTTTTGAGAAATATATTACGTCCTTAAAATATTATTTTTTACTATACGGACCTTGAACGATTGGCGTTAAACTAAAATCAAGCATTTGTTTCAAAAACATAAATTCTAGAATTTACTTTTTAACTTTGAAATTCATTGTTTCTCAGTCCACTTGTGACCGCGGTCGGTGCAACGTCGAAACGTCGTCGAAACCTATACGGGATCTATAAATCCTAGAATACTTTCAAAGAAAGACAAACCTTGCTTGGGATCAGGAAGGTGACCTCGTCATCAGTCTGCCGCTGCCGCTTCTGATGCGGCCCATCATCTCCATAGGCGTCGCGCTTCATCTTACCTGTACCAAACAAAACGAGAACTCTTATCAAAATTTTACAGAGGATAATGTCTCGTAATAGTGCAGTTCGCTCGATATTATGAATTGGGAATAGAAGAGGTAACCGTAAAGAACCTTGCGCTACACCAGAGTTAAAGTAACCTCATTACACACACAATATATTGGAAATTAATATGTATAACAGTAACAGTAGTATGCAGGCCACTACTATCCAGGTTTGTGATCCATTTGATAACAATAATTTCGTGCCATCCACTAATTTATGTATGTTGAAATAATTGCACGATGAAAGCTCCAGACAGTATTTCAACAAATATCAAACAGTTCGTGTAAAGGTTAGCTGATAAATTTGTGATTAGAAGCGGCGAGGCATGGTAGCATGTGATACACCTGCAGTCAGGTGCACCTACAAATTATGAATAACATATTTATGTGGGCCATTAAACGAGTGATTATGTAAATTCATTGCAGAGATGCCAGAGATTATTATGTTACACATCTGCCTTAGCGAGGATCTTCTTTTGATTATTTGTTAAGTTGAGGTATGAATGAGGTAGACCCTACATCCATACTAATATTATAAATGTGAAAGTAACTCTGTCTGTTTGTTACGCTTTCACGCCCAAACTGCTGAACAGATTAAGCTAAAATTTGGCATAGTAAAAGGTTGTATCCCAGGGAAGGACATAGGCTACTTTTTATGCCGAAAAAAAGAAAAAATCCCGAGGGACCGCGGGGTTACACCGCGGGAGCGCAGCTAGTATTTTTTATATCGGAAATGGTTATTTTATATTTTTCAATATCAGGTTTGCACTAAAATACTTCATAATTTATGTCTGGTATGGCCAAGGTTGTAAAGTTTCATACTGTTCCTATAGGTATACGAAATAATATTAGCGTAGAGCGTTGTAAAAATATTTTAAGACACTGTCACGAATCTGTAAAATTGGCTCAAACTATTTCGTTTAAAGTCGGCTTTAATACCCTTGACAGTCAGTCAGAAACAGCCCTTGCATATGCTAATTCCGGCCGTCTGCTCAGCAGGTGAACGAGGTCACTGACACACCGCAGGTGCCGCCTACACAAGTTCGCAACCCGCGATATTTCAGCGGTGCCACACTACGACGCGACTTTTCAACAAAGCCACACTATACCAATTTCGAGTCATAACCTAAGTGGTGCTAGGCACCGATTGTCAGAAAAGTTATCGTAGACGAAACGCAAAGCCTTTAAAATGTAACACTCACGGTTTAATATTAAGTGGTCTGGATAGTACTAAGTAATTTTCGACAGTAGGTAAGGTATTTTAGTAGACCTTTAGTTTTAGTGGCAAAAAATCATCACCTGCGTTAAATAGTCTAAATAATTGCATGAGGAAAGGTCCTACGTTTTTAATTAAACAGACATAAGCGACTACTCGAGTAACTCAGTCGCTTTATTTTGACAGCATAAAGGCATATCGACATGAAATTCCATCGCGCAGCTATTATTGGATTCCCATTCAGGTTAAGGGCGACTTTAGACGTTTACAAGAGTGTGTGAATAACAGGCGCGACAGGATCGAGACTGGAGCTACTCCGGCAGGTGTTCCAAGCACAAAGACGAACTACCTAAAGCAACCACCGCGCGCAAAAAATATACTAAAAAACTCAAGCATTCGACGCTCAAAATGTCACGACCAGCTGTCTCACCTGCGTTCCGTTTCTTTACCTAGCTACAGCACGGTTGCTTTTTGGCTCGACCCCCCGTTTCACATCGTTATGCGCAGTCTTTATCACAATGGAGACCTTTCAGTATATTTAGTAAGATATTATAGAATACGGTTATAACTTAATACTTAGTAACATAGGTACTTCTACTTTTGTGTATAGAAGAATGATATCTGAATCGTTCCGTTCCGCAACTTCATGCAAAAATCTAGTGAGATACAGCAACATTTGAAGTTAACTAAGTTTAGCAACTGAAAAATCCGGAAAGATTTTGAAGAAAACTCACCGTTTTAGGTATCTGGAAAGGTAAGGCCAACAGGCCAAGGCGGTTTACACCTAAAACAAGAAAGAAATGCCAATCAGAGATTTTAAACAAACAAATCCGCTTAATTAATAATTCGAATGATATGTATGGGACCTACATTATAAAGGATAAGCGCGAACTCCTAGCATGCCTAGGAGTTATTCGTGTTGCCAGGGTGAGGCTCGCGGATGGACTGGCTTCAACGGGGCTGTGCACGATTTAAGTACGGCACCCCCGAGACTCTGGGGCGCCAACGGAGCACATGCGCAGAGTACGTCGCCCCGTCAATACCACCCTTCCTCTCTCAATGTGCCCCGGAAACGACGACTTAACGAGTCACGCCGCAAGACGACACCCTATGTCTCAGCCAACCCAGATAACTCCAACACTGCCGAAATGAGGCAATCTCGGCTACTGAGAACCTCTCCACGAGGGATATGAGAACTCCAATCTCGATCTTCAGGAATTCGTTAACATCATTACGATTCCATAGGGCTTTTAAGTTTTAAATCTGTTTTAATTAAAGTTCAAATAGTATCCAGTATGTTTACATTTATAATTCCGTCTTTATCTCATGCTGCGAAAGATTTATCCTGATTTGTCTGTACGAGTCGAGTACGTACTACGTACTGTTGGTTTTGGCCAAAATTAAGAAAGACCTTTGGGCCTCGGGCGCTCTTAATTTATTCGAGTAATTGTTCAATGAAGGGAAAGTAGAGCTCGGTTTTATTTATTTAGCAAGATAATTAAATATAATTGCTGCTGCAATTAAATAAGAATCATCTTGCTGCTGATTTGTTATTTAAGTGTTGGATTTTACTACAAACCATTGACTTATAAAATGTGCCTAGATGTAATAGCCAAATAATGCAATTATAATGAGTTTAAGTTAGGAGGTATCTCCGAAACTACTCTCAGATTTTGAAAATTCTTTTACAAGTAGAAAGTTACAGTGGGCCGCTAGTCAGAAACAACTGAACACACAGACCATCACATGCAATAATTTCTAAACGAACATTTGGATTGAATTGCTCTAATATTGAATAACAGTGTGTTATGTCATTATGGTGAGTACATAAGAGAACAATCTAAATAATAAACATCTGAGGTGGAGGCAATAGCATGCGAGTCTGTCGTTAGGAGCCGTTAATGTCCACCTACAACTTCACTTAACAAATTGGAACACCCGAGCCTTCGGTATTATGGATGCTTCTGTCATGTCAAACGTTTTGTATTAGTCAAATTCCTCTAAAGGTGTTGCATAACTTATAGCTAGTGCACATGCACGCACACTGTGGTGATAAAGCACATTTACACAAATTTTCTCATCTCAAATATCAACAATCAATCTACCAAACCATTATAATCAATCAGTGAACGCAAATACAACATGGAAGAACTCTGAGAGAATCAAACTCTCATTTTGGTACAAAATCGAACCAACTATGATTGGAACTTGGAAGACAGTCACTGCTTTGCCAACATTTATGATAACTACCACGCCGTTCAAACATTGACCGATATCATGGGAGTTTGATTTCTTCGATCGCGGATGAGTTGGTAAGCCTCTCTCAACGCGGCTCATTTCGTATTGAATCATTTTCTGAAGGGTTTTAATGTTTTATTTGCGTACTTTACAACTAAACCTGAATGGCCCTGTCAAAAATAGAATTTGATAAGCATTTGCATCTGTGAACTAGGTCAGTGCTATAAAGGACACGAATTGAAAAACAATCCAAAACGCAATTCAAGTCAAATACGAAACAAAGTTTTTACGAGTGACCAAATACATTAATGACTTTCAGCGAACGAGCTTCATCAGCATGCCTTCATGGCATCTAAATATGTCAACAGATATGAAGTAAGGCTTTGTGATGGGGGGAAATTAAAGTGGGAAGAACGTCCTGTGATAATTGTTAAGTGGATATTTTTTAAACTAAAATTAACATAGGTAGGTACTGTTACATAAAAAAAAAAATGTTCCCAATAATTACTTACACAAGTAAATTTTTAAACGGAAGATAATAAAAGATTCTTGGCACTCTGAATTTACAGATAATTTATAATATCATCGTAGTCATTTTAAGTCTCTTAAATCATTTTCGTATTTGCACCATCACTTACTTGGCCCAGGCCCAGCTCCCTGCTTTGTATGTAACGGCCCTGGTGCCGATGGCGATCAAACGAGCGCGATACGACTGTTTGGACTACATTTCATAAAAGCAATGTATACATACACAACTTTTAATGTTTGGTGGTATTTGTCAATAGCTAATAGCCTACCGATGAAGCGACGTGGAAGACAATCGTTGTCATGGATACTGTTCAACAACACAAAATGCACTATATTTGGTTTTGAGACACCATTAGGCACTTGCATAGTAAACAGTAAACTGACCAGCCTGTACGTTAAAAGACATCTTCGCATGCGTCCCATTCACGAAAGAAAACGGAAACAACTACTGTTTAGAGTGGGTAATGAAAACGTACAAAATCGAAATATATACAGTTCGCCCAACGGATCTAGGCATTCGTGAAGTTAGTCTGCGCAGTGAACGCTTTTTCATACAAAATTGTGTTCTGCGCAGACAAAAGGATAACTTCACGAATGCCTAGATCCGATGGGCGAACTGTACTCCACGCATATTTGGTGATGGAGATTCAGTTTTACAAAAGATAACAATATCAGATAGCCAGACTTACAATAATTACAGAAGCACTTAGCTTGATTGCTAAAATGTTATTTTAATTAAATGAATAGTTATTTTATTATTTCATATGTAGAATCGACACCAAGATTATGAAAAATGTATGAGTAAGATGTGCGATGCGTATGTGCGATTCCAAATGGATGCAAGCAGGAAAAGAAATGTGTATAGGAAAAACAAAGTATCTAAGAAAATGGAAATTCGTGATCTATTATGGAAAACAATTGTGCCTTAAAATAAAACAATATTACCAATAAAAAACATCTATTATGCGACGTTATCAAAGTTTTTGTAGCCGTGTGAGGCATCAGGTGCCGGTCAGCGTGAGAAAGACACAAATGTCGACAATCATGCAGCGTTGACCTAATTGCAGTACCACTTGCTTTTCTTTCCACGGAATATTATATCAAACGAAGTAATTGCGGTAGGCCCGAGGACTTTACAAGAAGTCTATAATTTTCTGGGGGGTTTGCTACTGAAATATTCAGAGAGCTGTGTGAACTAGCCAAGTGATAGAGGCTTTGAGACACGCTAGGAGTGGACAAAGGGGGGTTCCAGCCGACTGGCCGGCGCCAGGCTATATGCAACAGAGAAACGACATATGTCTTCAATGAAATCTACCTTCCATATATTATGTAGAACCAGCTATCATAGCGTCTGAAATCTATACTATTTAAACAGGCTATTAATGTATTTAAAAGTTCTTTTTTATATCTTTTGCGATCTCAATTATTTCATAAATATTAACCACGCATTTACTAGTAATCATTGAATACTTTACATACATTGTGCTGCTGGAGGACTTAGGAGCAATGAAGGTTAGCTTTATATTTTTCAGCTTTTTATTAGCTACGGAAGGTGGAAAAGGAAACGCACACCTTTTATTTCTAAAACGCTCCTGATGTAATAAATTTGGATCATTTAGTAAACGAGAACTGCGCAAAGGTTGACGAGGACCTAATCTATTATTGATAGGGGCTTTTCGCACGAGCCCTTTTGCAAAGGGAAAGTTCGATTATGGATTCAGTCGAGAAACACCTTGATATTTGGGATAGCATTCACAATCAAGTCACAAGTACAACTTCAACATTCAGATCAACGACATGTTGCATTTAAATCGGTTACCGATTGCTTGCTTAGAATGCTCTTAAAAAATTAAAAAAAAATGTTTCTAGCGCGCGCAACGTAGATTCGAAAGTGTCTCAATTCTACCGATTCCATGGGTGACCTGACCACAAACCTAAAATAAAATTACCTGACAGTGGTTTCAAAACTTGAGTTATTTATTTATTTGAGAATATGGTGTTTGGAGTTTTGGTAGCGAGCTAGTTTTTTCAATGTTTAGATTATCAGCTAAATCTGAATAGAGTCAACGAAACAAATCATACCTCTAAAAGGGAGTACACACTCCAAGCGAGCTCTTGATTGGCTCTAAATCAATCTTTATTGCTCAAAGACACACTAGCGAATGGCGTCCCAAAAAAAATTTCCAACGTTAAATAAGCATAAAAACAATTTTAATCATAACGTTTCAACTCCAGAAGATTATGCAATGATGGCTTTGACGATCTTAAATGGCTTCTTTTAAGTTTTACAAAGCAAACTTCTGTTGAAATATAGCGATTGTAATAATAAAAGGCCCTCCTGAATTCGTAGAAACGATCCAGTATTTCATTTCGAAACATGATTACTTAATAATGCCTAGAGTAATATTTAGTATACACACGACTTCATCAATTGCCTGTGAGATTGCAGTTAGTGACGCGGACTGTACCAAAGGAGCTTGATTTTTATGCGAGTTAACATTATGTTCATGACTTCCATAATTGTCTAGTTACACTTCGCCCAACGGATCTAGGCATTCGTGAAGTTAGCCGTTTTTCTGCGCAGACAAACGGCTAACTTCACGAATGCCTAGATCCGTTGTTCGAACTGTACTTACGTACTTTATTGTGATGACTACATGACATTTTGATTTTAATGCCTTCTTTATTCGTTTTCTGTGATTCGAAAGAAACGCGAGTCGCGGATGTATTATAATTACCTGAAAATATGTATAGGAAAATTGAAATTGAAAAGCTACGTCCGTTCTCCCCTTGTGGCCTTTCAAACAACTGTTATCCATTCCGTTACCTCGCCAGCCGCCTGGCTTCTTGAATATTTGATGCTTCTATCGATCATAAATTCTTTGCGCCACAAGCCCAGGGGTATTCTGCTACGCTTCAGGATTAAGACTTTATTTAGTAATTAATTTTGTATCCCAATTGTAACAAAACTATAATCAGGACACAATATATGAAGAGTAGGTACTCATAGAATATGCAGAATACTTTACTAGGTATCCAGAGTATTACCCCATTCGCCGAGCAGGTTTAGAGATTGTGAAAAATATAAACGAGTACATAAATATTAAGTAAAAATATCTTAGAATAATTTAAGAATAAATTATACCAAAACAGTAAGTTTCATGCATCTGGGAGATAAATAAATAAATAAATAATGCTGGACTTTTTCACACAGCATCATCTAGCCCCAAAGTAAGCAGAGCTTGTGTTATGGGTACTAGATGACTGATATACTACTTATATACTTTTTTGTTTGTAAATACATACATATTATACATAGAAACACCTTGAACCGAGATAAATATTTGTAGATTATACAAACATTGGTCCCGCCGCGAGGATCGATCCCGCAACCTTTTGCGTCGCAGGCGGGCCTTCGCCCACTGCGCTACAGATGCCAGTTAGAGGAAAAAAAAACGAGAACTTAATTGAACAAGACGCATGTCTATTTCAGTTTGCCAATTTCACTCGGCTAAGGGACGGGGAAGCGTACCTGCCAATCTTACGTTATTTATTAGATAGATAGCGTGAGTCGTCAAAATGACCACCTAGAATTGATAAGCCACCATAGCTAATTTCATAAACAATTAGTCCTGTCTATAATATTATTACAGGATTTACAGGGCTTCCAATTCAGTAATAGAACTTGCGTGCCTCAGTAACGGGCAAAGGGAATTTACAATGACGCATTTAACGTTGTAATGGGACTGTCTCATGACTTATGAAGACGACATGGTGGTTAGGAGGCAGAAAATAGTCTAGAATAGTAAGAAATGTATCGGACGGACGTTTCGTGAGTGTAATTGGAGAGGCTAGGGGCGTGCCGCACGCTACGGCGCAGTCGGCCCGGAGACATCTTGTATGTATTTGCCTCTTTGGTAATTTCCCCGTCCGTCCTTGTATATTTAAGCGGCGACGGCGTCGTCCGTGCCGCTCTCATGCATATGTCATGAGCAGTTGCCGAGCGACGGTTTGTTGACGGTCGGAGCGCGGGAACCACGTCCAACGGCCCCGCTGCCCACCACTCCTACCACTGATAATTATTGCGTTCTACTTTCGATTGCGGTGGTATCGGCGCCGCCCCACGAGCCTCCACCACCGGCAGAGGGATGAGGCGACAATTACATAGATTCCCGTATCCTTCAATATAATCTATTGCATGTACGCTTATACAAATATATAGCTTACAGTAAAAGCTGTCCTTAGTCTATCGTGTGGACGCACGCGAAGCAATAAATGACATAACTCGAATTTAATAGTCCCCATAGACGACGTATAGTGCTGATAGGATATTGAACAGACACAGTCAATATTTAACCATTCACGTTCTAAATAACTAGCAAATGCGCTTAAAAAATATAAGTACAATACGATGCTTGCACAAGACCTGATTATGTACTAATGTTTTTCTACCATATTCCACAAGATGCGATTGTCAGAAACATACTCATTATGAAGTTTCGATGTGATACATACAATCTCATTAAATGAATGCCTATTCTCTTTGATTATCTAGCTCTAACAAACTCTATCAATCATCTGTCTCCGCTTTTGACGAGAGCTTCCCTACTCCGTCAAGGATTTGTTAAAAGATTTCATAGAGGTTTGACTTTACGATAGGTAGTGGAAGCACGACGCCGGCGCCGGCGCCCTGTTGAAGTTTGAGAACAGGAAGACAAAAATAGCTTTCCGGAGGTTACAATATTATATGTATAATCTAAAGTACCACTTTTTTGATTGAATTGTAATTTTAAACGACAATTTCGACACGCTTTTAAGTAATCGGCTATAAATAAGTTCTTTTAAGGATAAATTATTAGTTAAAAAACAACGTACTTGAGTTTTTAGTATTAGATATGTTTTATCTGGGGTATTATATATATATTACGAATAGTATTAGATATGATGATACTGAAAGGGTGAGATAATAAATAGTTAGTCATTTCTGATCCTATTTATTGAAGAATGTGTACGAAAACCATCTTTTCTCTTGACTTTTCAGGACGTGATCGAGGGCGGTTAATCTAGTGTGAAAAAATATATATAAATAAAAAGCCAAAGTTTGAAAAATAGCAGATACTGCTGCCAACACTCGCGTGTTCAAACATTGACGTGTAGTTTGAATCGGACAATGACCTCAGGTGATATTTCAACTCATCGTTCATGCTAGTAAAAAAAGCAGATAGGCGCCGCAGCGTCGAACAACGAAATATGCCTACTTCAAACAACTCAGTAAATGCAAATAACAATGGCTCTTTTAGATTGTACCTTTTATTATTCAGGACATTTATTATTTTAAAATTATTCCCGGTTTTACTAGCGGTAGGCCCGCGGCTTCGGTCACGTTTTCATTTTAGTTATTGAGCCAGAATATTAAAGGTAAGGCCTATACTTTGTAACAATCTTTTGCCCAATCAAGTTTTTATTTATTTTTACCCCTTTTCACCCCCACAAAGATAGAATTTACAAAATTATTTTCTAATGTCCCTACATCTTAAAAGGAATTTACCCTCCAAGTTTCATGTTTCTAGGACTACTGGTTTAGATACGATGTAGGTCGATTATGTCAGTCAGGCATCAACGTCTTAATTATATTAGATAGGCTCAACTTCGACTATAGCACATACTTCTAATTCTGCTTTTGCCACGCTTTTATAAACAATGTATTCTAGACTTGACATGGATATGGTACTGTTGGGTTTCTGTTTTTCTGTCTGTCCTATGCACGGTCCTATGCAATGGTACCTACTAAGGCCAGATGCCTGTATAACCATCCAACCCTCCAATCTGTCAAAGGGCTGTGACTTTTGAATATAATAGACACTTGAAATTTTTATGTGCATGGCTGCTAAAACCACAAATATGACTTGACAAAGGGAAGAAGTTTTTTGATCTCTCTAGCTTTATATGTATAATGTGAGCTAACTGAATCGTATGCCACTGAAAAATCACTCAAGCAATCCGCTTATGCTCAGAAGACAGATCGCAGATAAAAATGAAAAAAAAAACTGAATAGCATCCTAACCAGAAAAGTATGTTAGATGTAGCAAGTGTAAATCCATAATCTTTTGTTACTCATCTCTCACATTCTCTCATCATTTGTGTCTTCATTATATACAGGGTGTAAAAAGACTGCTACCGAAAACTGAGGGATTGCAATCAGACCATGATTCTGAACATATTTATCGAAAAAAAACAAAAAAAATTTTTTGACTTAGCTACATCATTTTATTTTATTTTCTAGTTTTTTGCTACTAGTACAGTCAGCATCAAAAGTTGATTAGCATTTGAAGTTTCCAAAATCAGAATATTTCCGAAATCCGTAACACCATGACCAAAATTTTTACAAATAGTTGATGATTAACTCTCTGTCCATAATAATTTCCCAAGCAAAGTTTATTTTTTCTTAGCAATCGAAAAGAAATGGCGCTTTAAAAAAAACCAATTGTTAATCAACTTTTGATGCTGACAGTACAACATAATAAGACCATACCTACCTAATCATTTCATTTATAAAAGAAAAAAACAATTAAAACTCAAAATCCAGCAATCTACGTACAAAAACGCCCCAGTGATCTTCAAACACTGTTTTCTCCGGATATAATCATTTTTTCGGAAAATCCTTTAAGATTTGGTTGTGTTTTGGGATGCTGTACCTACCCCTTTCCGCTTCGGTAGACGTCTTTTTACACCCTGTATATTATCTTACCATTTTTTGGTTAATTGCCGCATACATCTAGTTGCAAAAACTTAGGCCTTTACATCTATATTAGATGATTTATACAGCGTCAGAAGGTAACCTATGCCTATACATAACGGGACGCTGTAGTGCCTGGGACATTGTTTGAGATGGAATAGGCTTGCCCAGCACCTAAACCATCCTCTCCATCTAGTTGTAGCTAATCATTTATTAACATAGGACTTTATTAATACTTCTGGACTAATAAGGTAAAATGATAACATAGTAAACAAAAGGCCGTTGTTTTGTCAGTTTCCTTAGCAGTTTGAGGTTAAAAGGCTTGTACTTATAAAATGTTCAGCATTCCCGGGTCGAGTTAGCTCAGCTCTATACGCAATTGAGAGATGAAATTAATTTCAGGCAGGTACGAGATGTAAGGCAGGCAAGTAGCTAGAACGATGCTATTTAGTTTCAAAATAAGGTAGCACAACTCATCATTATTTTTAACCCCTTGAATCTAGCTATATTAGAGCAGTACCTGCTAGAAATTATCTACACTGGGAAATAAATCAATTTTCGAAAGAACTGGTTCAGTCAGGCCGGCTGCGCCTGAAGGCAAAATCGATAACATGACGTGAAACTACGAAGAACATGAACATTGTAACTTCTCAACATACATCAAGAAGCGGAGGTACTCAAATTATCTTACCTGACAATATCTGATGCTGTAGGTATTTCAATTTTAAGTGTTGATAGATACTTTCTCAGTCAAAAACGTAACTTTTCCGGTTTACACAAAATTATTCTCTTCCCCAAATTGTTACAAAAACGAACAAAAATGGCGGCAGGCCAGACGGACGCAACAAAAAAAGTTGTTTTTGTTTAGTACTTTGGTAGATTTTAGCTACTAGTGATTCATCTAAAAATTAAGAAATTCTACTATTATTTACCTACTTAGTGTTTTTGAACGAAACGAAAAATCAAATGTAACAGTGACATTTACAATGGATTTGACAGTATATTCTGCGGTGCTTCCAGCTAACAATAAATTACTTCACCGCCAGATTTAGCAATTTTCAAACTTTTACAACCTATTAGCAATACAGACCGGCCAAACCAGGAATATTTTATTTACCAAACCACAAATTCTCTTCCTCCAGACCGTCAGAAGAACGGTTCATTCATCATTAATTTGCGAAACGAACGTCCACAATACAAATCACAAATTGTGATCGCTTGGGATGGGATGACAAAAACATTGTAGGTAGCTACCAATTTTCTAGATCTCTAGATATTCATCATCTACTATGACTCACCTACTATTTTTTTATGTTGATGATAAATGTTGTCTCAGTTATCCATGTAGGTAGGTATTTATTCACGGTGATTCCAATAAAAAGTTAGTGTACCTAGACCTAAGGTCTTCATTACAGTACAAAATCAAGACCTTATCTCGACTCTAAGTCGGTAATTAAAAGAATCACCATTTATTTGTTTATCTCTATCCCTCTTCTCTCTTCTTATTTAAGGATTTACTCCTTGTCGGTACAACTGATGAATCCCTCTCCATGTATCTCTTTCCAGCCCCCTTAGCATGGCGTTTGTCTAGGTACCGGAGAAAAGATATAAATGACAGTAATGACATTAGAGTGTGGACAAAACGGGAAGAATGTGGATAAAAGTTACTTTTATCTACACTCTAATGTCATTACTGTCATTTTTATCTATTCTCCGGTACCTAGACAATCGCCATGCTAAGGGGGCAGGGCTGCTTCCTTGACCTCTTTATACGACATGACAGCTACCTTCTCCTTCACTTGGCTCATGTAGCTTATCCTCGGTCTTCCCCTTCCTCTTCTTCCTTCCACTTTCCCTTCTATAATGTTCTTAATGAAACTGTCATGTCGTATAAGATGGCCGAGCATCTTTCCCCATCTCTATCCAATGATATTAAATGTTTAAACTATCTCTATTCAATCCAAAAACTAGCTGACTGACTGACTGATGTAACACTGAAGTATCTATCTAGCTCAAATCTAGCTAGTAGGAGTGGGCTGTAACAGGTAAAATAAGAAACCTGTTCCGCCTGTTCCAGTTCCAGTAAAATAACAGTTCCAGAAACCTGTTCCAAAATAACAGCAACAACAGTGGTTGTGTTGTAACATAGTATGAGTAGAAATATAATCATTTAGTAGGGTAACAGTGCTGAGGAACAGTTTCAGTGTATATTCCTGAAGCCCAACAATTCCGAACGAATGCAATACTCTGGTCTCGGTTTGTAACAGGCTCAGTTAACAGGCATAACAGCTGCTATCTCGTTCCAACAAAGGTAAGCTGCGTAAGCTAAAAATAGAGAAGAGCATGTTTCGTGGCGTTATCTCTTTCTAACCAAAGTAATCTTCATACGCTAGAATATAGAAAAACGTGTTTCGGCAGATTCGGGCTGCTGTGGAATTGGAACAGTTTCTCATAAGTATAGATAACAGTTCCGTACTGTTATTTAGTGAAACCTGTTATTTTTAACTGTTCCGATATATATGCCTCACTCCTACTAGCTAGACAGTTGGAAGCATCGTTCGTGGGATTTTTTTTGCTAATTTTGATTAGTTGGTTTTTGGTTTCGTTTCGTTCAGTAAGTAATAATGTTCTGTGCTAAAGTAAAGAGTGAAATAGAGGTGTTTTGCTATTTACAAAACTAGAGTTTAGAACTGTCTCAATAAACCAAACAATGCTATGACGAACAAAGTGAACATATTGGAAGTGAATCTGGAATAAGTCTCTCGCTTGAAGAAAACCTGAAATGAAAAATGAATAATAGTTCTGATTCTTATTTCAACTGGTCCGAGCCTCACTGTTCCAAAACCGCGCTCACCGATAACTATGGATGGTTCATGCAGTTCCTCTTGGCAGTTTTAGCGTTCACTTGTCTAGTTGGTGAGTTAAAACAATTTATTACGAAAGTATAATCAAGGTGAAGATGAAGATGTACAGTTCGCCCAACGGATCTAGGCATTCGTGAAGTTAGCTGTTTGTCTGCGCAGAACACGATTTTGTATGAAAAAGCGTTCACTGCGCAGACAAACGGCTAACTTCACGAATGCCTAGATCCGTTGGGCGAAGTGTAAGTAAGTAAACCTACCTTCTCTTATTTGGATGTAACTCCAATTTGAAGGTAAACTGCGTGTATACCTTTTGTAGCCCATGACTTTAAACTGAAGCGTGAAATCCAGAAACATGTTTTCTAATGTAATTATAGAGTAGGAAGGTATAAATAGTTTACATTTCATCATCATCAGCCTATGGCAGTCCACTGCTGGACATAGGCCTCCCCTAGTGCGCGCCATTGCGCCCTGTCCTCAGCTCGACGCATCCAGCTTCTGCCGGCAGCCTTTCGCAGATCGTCACTCCACATTTACATTTATGGGGTATGACGTGTTGTAATCCTTAGTAAGTAACTTGTTGGGTACCTACGTAGTTGGATGCGGCAAGTCCAGGTGGTAAATAAGACGATCCAATGAGCACAACGAAAAGTTTATTGCGTAGACACATACAGAGTCACAAGCACAAGCAGTAAAGTACACACAGGAAAGAACACTCAACCATAGTCATTAGAAGGAGTAGAAAAAGAGTAAGAAGTGTTTATAGTTCAAAGCGTAAGTATAACGTTAGCGAAGAAACTTAGCAAAATAAGCTCGCGCAACACGGGGTTCCGATCAGAGGTCTGTAGCGGACTGCCGCGTGGAGGCATGCGCCCGCGCATCTCGCTCGCACCTGTAAGGTGCGTCGGAGCATCCTACTTGCACTCGCTATTGCAACGGGAAAATGCTAGGTTAGCGAATTCGTAGATCGCACGATTCCAATGCACCGCGCGTTGTACGATACAATATCGGACGATAAACAAAGTATGTTTTAATGCGTTATTATTAAGATACCTATTTACGTAATTAGATTAGGTGTATATTTTAGGTTGTGTTATTTAGGATAAATAGTTACTTAATTAATTATTTATATAATAATAAGATGTACTTGTAAATAGATAGTTGGTATGTACCTGCAATGTAAATAGATGTAAATAAATATACATATTATTACGTTGGTATATAATTGTACACAAAGTAAATTAATGTAAATATATTATATTAAGTAGGTAATACGATAAGGATCCTACATCACTCCCCTCCAGAGGCCGTGACTACGGACGATAATAATCCGGAAATCGAACCATGCGGCCTGAGCGAGTTCTCTTGGCTTCTCCCTGAGCTCTCGGGGTATCCAGCCGGGCTGGAGGAAGGTCGGGTAAAGGAGTAGGGATGTGATTAGGTGTAGGGGTAGGAGAGGTATTGGTAAGGGTAGGAGATGGGTCTACGAGTAGATAGGCCGGCTTAAGGCGGTCTATGGATACGGTGACTGTCTTGCCCTTGACCAATATCTTGAAAACCTTATCGCTACGTTCGAGGACTTCGTATGGGCCGGTGTATGGAGGTTGCAATGAGCCTCGTAATGCATCGTCCCTCAAAAATACATGACTCGAATTTTTTAAATCTTTGAAGATAAAGATTTTGTCTTTATTATGACGTGCTGCGGGTGCTGGTCGGAGCTTTTCTGCGAAATTGCGTAGGCGAGTGGTAAAATCCGAAATATCGGTGGAGTCATGAGCGGTTGCCTGGAAAAATTCTCCAGGAAGACGTAATGGCTCGCCGTACACCAACTCCGCAGACGAAGCATGTAGGTCGTCTTTGTATGAAGACCTGATACCTAGGAGCACTAGAGGTAATTTGTCGACCCAATTACAGTCGGCGTGACACATAATGGCGGCTTTCAGCTGACGGTGAAAGCGTTCCACCAAGCCATTACAAGCCGGATGATACGCGGTCGTTCGTCGGTGTTTAAATCCAATCATTTTTCCAAGGTATTGGAAAAGTGTGGATTCAAACTGCCGACCGCGATCAGTGACGATATCCGTTGGACATCCAAATCTGGATATCCAGGATATCAACGCCTTTCCGACTGTTTCGGCTGTCATGTCGGCCATTGGTGTCACTTCGGGCCATCTTGTGAACCTGTCTACTGTCGTAAGACAGTAGCGGTAGCCTTGAGATGGTGGTAATGGGCCAACTATGTCCACGTGAATAAACGCGAACCGGGCGCGGGGTAAATCGAATGTGCCTAATGGAGATGACACATGGCGATTTACCTTGGCACGTTGGCAGGCCAGGCATTTACGTGACCACTCTCGACAGTCTTTGCGCATCCCGGGCCATACAAACCTCTCGGCTACCAATTTAGTGGTTGCTTTGGCGCCTGGATGGCTGAGGCTATGAAGACTATCGAAGAGCTGTTTACGTAAGGGCTCTGTCACGAAAGGCCTAGGTGATGAAGTACTGACATCACAATAGATTTCAAGCTTGCTATTCGGGATCTTGAGCTTCGTGAGGCTGAGAGAGTAGTCACCTCCAAGATATTTTTGAAGCTCTTGATCGGCAGCTTGAGAAATAGCGAGCTCGTCATAATCGATTGACATCCGCAGTTCGTCGACACGTGACAGTGTATCGGCTACGACATTGTCTTTGCCTGATATGTGTCTGATGTCAGTTGTGAACTGCGAGATGTAATCAAGATGACGAAACTGACGTGGCGAGCAGTTAGCCTTTCGTTCAGTGAAGGCGAAAGTGATCGGCTTGTGGTCAGTGTATACCACGAAATGCCTGGCCTCCAACATGTGTCGGAAGTATTTTATACTTTCGTATATGGCCAGCAGTTCGCGGTCGTAAGGGGAATATTTTTGTTGGCAAGGGCTCAGTTTGCGTGAAAAAAACGCGAGTGGCTGCCAAACGTTGTCCTTTAGCTGCTGCATCACTGCACCCATTGCAAGGTCAGACGCATCTGTTACCAGAGCGAGTTTGGCGTTGCAATCCGGATGTGAGAGTAATGCAGCGTTAGAAAGGCTTTCTTTACATTGGTCAAAAGCAAGAAGAGCGTCACCAGTAATATCGACAGGGTGGGATCCCTTTAGGGAACCGCCAGCAAGAAGGGCGTTCAAAGGGGCTTGTAGCAAAGCAGCTTGAGGCAGGAATCGCCTATAAAAATTGATCATCCCTAAGAAACGCCTGAGTTGCTTGACGGTTTTCGGGACTGGGAATTCCTTAATGGCCTCGACTTTGGACTCGAGAGGTTTGGTGCCGGACTCGGAGATGCGGTAACCTAAAAAGGTTACTTCACTTGCTCCAAAAACGCATTTAGCAGTGTTGACGAGTATACCGTACTTTTTCATGCGGGTAAAGAGTTCGTTGAGGTGGATTTCGTGCTCAGTTTCATCGCGTGAATAAACTAAAAAATCGTCTAAGTAGCAGTACACGAAATCTAGTCCTCTCGTCATCTCGTCAACAAAGCGCTGAAACGTCTGTCCAGCGTTTCGCAAGCCAAAGGACATAAATGGAAATTCATACAGACCGAAGGGAGTTGTGATGGCCGTCTTGCTGATGTCGTCCTCGTAGACCGGGATCTGGTTATAGGCTTTTACCAAATCTATAGTGGAAAAAAACTTTGGAATTAGCTAGAGTTTGGGCGAAGTCGTGAATATGCCTAATGGGATAACGGTCTGGGATGGTGCGTGCATTGAGTAGCCTATAATCGCCGCAAGGCCGCCAGCCGTTATCCTTCTTAGGTGCGAGGTGCAACGGTGAAGCCCAAGAACTTTCGGAAGGACGCGCTGTGCCGTTAGAGATCATGAGTTCGAATTCCTTCTTAGCTATCTGGAGTTTATCAGGAGCGAGTCTACGGGGCGTGCAAGATATGGGTGGACCAGGAGTGGTCTGAATATGATGAACGGTGCTGTGCTTTGGAATCCACGGTGTGCCTGAAGGGCGTGTAATTTCCGGGAATTTACTTAAAATATTATGGTACCTCGTGTCGCCTGAGGAAACTTTGACAGAGCATACATCAGTTTTGGCAATGGAAGCTACGGCAGACAATGTGGTAGTATTATCAATAAGACGTTGATTACGAACATCTACCATTAAATTATAAAAACTAAGGAAATCGACGCCAATGATGGGTTTGGTTACATGAGCAACGGTAAAACGCCATGGAAAGCTACGTCTTAAGCCTAAGTTTAAATCTAGCTGAATATAGCCATACGTCTCAATGGGGGTCCCATTAGCCGCACATAATGTGAAATCCGTCTGCTTGGCTCGTCGCTCGCGAAGCGCAGTGTGGGGGAAGACGCACAGGTCACTGCCGGTATCAACCAGGAACTGGGTGCCCGAGCTGCGGTCGGTCACGAAGAGGCGACTTGAGGATGCGAGGCAATCGTCCGCCGCCATTAGAGATTGCCCGTGGAGTTTCCCGCCTTGTGGTAGTCACATGGCTTGATGCAGTAGTGCGCCTTCGATCCATGCCGTGAGTGATACCAACAGATGGGGTATCTCTCGTAGTTCGAAGTTGATCTGGATCGGTGGCGTGAAGATGACCGGCGGTACCGGGGCCTGGATCGATCGGAGCGGTCGTTGAATCGGCCTTGAGAGCGGTCTTGAGAGCGGTCGTTGGAGCGATCGCGGGAACGGTAAGCACGGGTGTGCTCGTCGAGTTTCAGCGCGAGATGCTCCACCATTTTGCGCAGCTCTGCGATTTCGCCGGATGAGCCTCCCGGTTCTATTCTGGATGAAGTTGCCGCGACGCTGCAGGGTGTGGTAATCTCCTGGATGCGGTCTGCCAGGTCGGAGAGTTCCACCAGCGAAAGCGTAGTCTGGGATGCCAGCACTGTTTGGATGTTGTTAGGCAGGCGGTTGCTCCAGATGGTCCGTATAAAGTCATCGGGAACGGAAGGTCCAGCTAGGTCTTGTAAGTGGCGCAGGAACTGTGACGGTTTCCGGTCGCCGAGTTCTTCATGGGTCAACAGCTGCTTCACCTTCTTCTCATGGGAGGCTGACAGACGACGTATCAGCTCTGCCTTGATCTTCTCATAACGATTGCGTGTCGGAGGATTGATGATGATGTCCTTTACGGCCTTGGCGTGCTGCAAATCTAAGTTGGTGATGACACTGCTGAATTTTTCTGCGTCATCAGTTATGTTACGGCTCTCGAACTGACCTTCTAAAAGCGCGAACCATATCTCCGGGTCATCAGGACTGAATGGAGGAACTTTTATTTTATGTTTATAAAAGTCGGATGATGCAGTGGAAACGCACACTTTTTTCGCTTTGCGCGTGGTAACGTTCTTGTCAGCGCCATTTTGCGACTGGCCAGAATCACTGCTGCTATCCTTACTCATTTTCAATGTGATGTTCGTTAGCGGGGTCACCAGTTATGGGGTATGACGTGTTGTTATCCTTAGTAAGTAACTTGTTGGGTACCTACGTAGTTGGATGCGGCAAGTCCAGGTGGTAAATAAGACGATCCAATGAGCACAACGAAAAGTTTATTGCGTAGACACATACAGAGTCACAAGCACAAGCAGTAAAGTACACACAGGAAAGAACACTCAACCATAGTCATTAGAAGGAGTAGAAAAAGAGTAAGAAGTGTTTATAGTTCAAAGCGTAAGTATAACGTTAGCGAAGAAACTTAGCAAAATAAGCTCGCGCAACACGGGGTTCCGATCAGAGGTCTGTAGCGGACTGCCGCGTGGAGGCATGCGCCCGCGCATCTCGCTCGCACCTGTAAGGTGCGTCGGAGCATCCTACTTGCACTCGCTATTGCAACGGGAAAATGCTAGGTTAGCGAATTCGTAGATCGCACGATTCCAATGCACCGCGCGTTGTACGATACAATATCGGACGATAAACAAAGTATGTTTTAATGCGTTATTATTAAGATACCTATTTACGTAATTAGATTAGGTGTATATTTTAGGTTGTGTTATTTAGGATAAATAGTTACTTAATTAATTATTTATATAATAATAAGATGTACTTGTAAATAGATAGTTGGTATGTACCTGCAATGTAAATAGATGTAAATAAATATACATATTATTACGTTGGTATATAATTGTACACAAAGTAAATAAATGTAAATATATTATATTAAGTAGGTAATACGATAAGGATCCTACACATTTATCTGTATAAATAAAGCCATAGAACAATAATTCCGTAAAACGCAATAATAACTTATCTGTATTCTATAACTAAACAAAGCGCTCGTGGTCGTGCATGCTTAGTCGTTCTTAATAGATTGTCAAAGTTTAGCAGAGTGTGAAACAGTCTGTAAGTAGATGGGTGACCGCCAGTGGCATTTTCATCTGAGCGCTTCCGTGCTTTGGAGGGCACATTAAATTGTTTGTCCTGGCTATTTAAGTCGTTAAGCCACGATGGAGGCCTTAAGGCAGGCTTAAAACTCTGTTACCAGAGTTGGCCACTGACATATGAACTTAATTACTTTTAACAAAAAAGGCAATTTCACTTCTTCAGGCACCCAATTTTTTTCCAGTTTCATCCAGACTATCCCTACGTTTTCCTAATGTAAATATGGTGAATAAATGTATTTTGATCATACTTCTGAAAACATAAAATGTTATTTGTTTTAGGTAAAAGATTTTGTGAGCCTCGCTACGCCAGAAGGCCCTGGTTGATTTGGTTCTATGACACATCTAAGCAGGGTCTTGGAGCACTTATCATACATGCTGCTAACGTGTGGCTATCGCCACACCTTACTGGAAATCCATGTACTTGGTAAGTTGAATTACTAAAATATGATTTTTCTTCATTTATAGAAAAGAGAACAGTTATATTTTCCACATCACACTCTTAATAGTAGGGCTAGCAAGTGAGTCATTAAAAAGGTAAAAGAAAGTATGGGCTAGTTTATTAATAAAGAATTATTAAATAGCGGCATTAAATAATACAAACAGTCTATATGCTATTCCAGGTCGCTATCTACGCCTATTCCAAGTTTCATCCAAATCGGTTTACTGGTTTAGGCGTGATTTTAACACAAACATACAAATATCCAAATATATAAACAAACTCACAAAGTTTCAGCTTTATTATATTAGTGGGATTGCATAAACAAATTAATAATACTAAGCCTAGTTCCGACTAGGCTAGTATTTATTTTCTTTAATAATATTGTTTTAGGTACATAGTAAACTTCATGCTGGATTCAACTCTGGGACTTCTCATCATATGGGCGGGAATCCGAATAGCGCAGCATTGTGCGCGATATTATGACATACCACTTATCAACTTTGGAGAGTATGGTGAGTAAAACAAAGTGGCCCCATATCTCAGTTGGTATGCTAAGCACAACGGATCTTTAGCTCTCTGAAGTTAGGTGCAATAGACGATTGCGCAGGTTTGTTAGAGTAAGCGAGATGGCACAATTTTAGGCGTCATCAAAAATGGGTTCTGCGCAGCTACTTCAGAGAGCTAACGAACGATTGTGCGTATTGTAATAGCATTTATTTTATTCTTTTTTGCACAAAGAAAATACACAAAAACATAAAACTACAGAGGTAGCAAAGGTGAGCTTAGCACTAAAAACAGTTCTCTTCCAGCGAACCTTATTTGGAGAGAGAGATGGATGTTAGTGTCAAAATCATATATTTAATGAATAATTCCACAGATCGAAAATTAGAAGATCATGTTGCTTCAAACGATAATAGATTGTTCAAAGATAAATTTGATGTAGGATTACCTATACTACTAATTAGACAGTCAGTCCTATTTGTAGCAAAGATTCATAGGAATTAGCGATGTGTATATCCGGAGTGATTAGTTCAATTGGACTACTTCTTTTGCGTATAGTTCATCTATCTCTAGTTCAATTTAAATCCAATCATATCTTCTTATCCGTCTTCTTATCCGTAGTTCAGAGCGAGATTGATAGAAAGAAGCAGACACAGACAAGAGACAAGATAGGTGATATGTGATATATTCCAATCTTATCAATCCGTCTTCTTATCCGTCGTTCAGAGCGAGATTGATAGAAAGAAGCAGACACAGACAAGAGACAAGATGATATTATTCCAATCTTATCAATCTTATAGTTCAGTCTGAGCGAGAACGATAGAAGTATTCTTATCAATCTAGTTCCGTAGTTCAGCGAGCGAGTCGAACGAATTAGGGATGATCGATATTAGAAAAAATCGATGTTAACATCGAACTGTCCATTATATTTATGAAATGTGTTTATTGTTGTAGAAATAACAAAAGTTAAAGAAAAAAAATTATGTATGTTTTAATTAATGTATTTTTTGGGCACACTCTGTAAAATGAGAGATGTGACACTAGGGTCGGCCTAGATGCTGATGGCCTTAGGGGCCTCGGTCAGCTTTACTGGACTTTAGTGTGTGCTGAAGGCTACGGCCGAAAGACTGAACTACTGAACTAAAAGATAGATATACTTCCCAGCGGTGAAAAGATATGTATATATCTTTTCAATTAGGAGATATGTTTTGCACATGGCTAATAGGAATGTGTGACGTCGTATCTTGCGTATGTTTTGATAGCCCTTCACCTATGGATAGGTAGGTAAGGTACATATAATATTTCAAACAATGGCTTGTGTGGCTGTAAATGATAGAATTATCATATTGTTTTCATACCACATTTTTTATGCACAGCATGTATTTTACAATAGACCTAAAGGTGCATTTACACGATGCGATTTCAACCCATACGATATCGTATAGCACGGCAATTTTAAACGTATAGACGCTCATCGTATGCTATTTGTCATATTTAGCGCGACGCTCGTCGGCACGTTCAATGGGCGGGGCTTATCAAATCGTACGAAAAATCGCATCGTGTAAATGCACCTTACCTACTACATTCGCTGATTGTACTTGTAGGTATATTAATTTACCTTCTAGTTAAGATTAAGGTTGAAAATTGGATTGTCCAATGGGCAATCTAGCGAGTTACCCGGGCTTGCCTATTACACATCGCAATAATTTGTGTATAGTGTTGGCATCTACCCTTTACAGACACGTAAGTCAAGTGTCGTACATGTATCTCCACGTAGAATAGAAACAATTACATTTGAGTCGAGTTTTGACGCGATTGCATAAAAAGAAAGTATATGCTTTTGTCTAAGTTGAAGTTTTATCTCTTATTGAAGTTTTATCACTAGATTTCATTTATTTCAAAATTTTTCAATGTTGTACGTACAGCGTGAAACGTAAAAGTTCTATGTGTCAGGGATACGTTCCTACGTGAAAAATACTATAGTGGCATTAATAGAGTGCTTCCGTGCTTCGAAGGGCACGTTATGTCGGTCCCGGCTATTAAGTCATGACGGCTTTAAGGCGGCCTAAAAACTCCGTCACCAGAGTTGGTTACAGACTCATACGAACTTACCTATTACTTTAATTCGCAGGCAAACCGCCGATGTGTTCTGCGTGGATATGCCAGTGTATCCTATACGCAGCACTAGCGACGTTTGCGAAGTCAGTGCTGGCTCTAGTTCTACGTCTGCCGCCTGTCGTCGCCGTCCTCTCCACTCTGCGCCTTTCGCCGGTCTCGGATCCGCGGCTAGAATTGGCTGTTGTCATGCTGATTATACCTTTCTTTGTAAATGTAAGTGATAACTGAATTTTTACATATACATAGATAGATACTCATACATAAGGCGAGGCCTAGACCATCAATTATATTGCGCAATATAACCAATTGTGCAATATTATTGACCGTTTAGGATTCATATTGAATTGCGCACTGATTGTACGAAAGTTTGTGCGAGTTTAATTTTTATTGCATTGTGTAGGGTCAGTATTGCGCAATAGTTTTCAGTTTTTATATGAATGACTGAACACGAAAATATTGTGCAATGCGTCATTATTGTGCAATATAATTGATGGTTTGAATTCAAAGCGCCTTTCAAATATCTTATTGTACAATAAAATGTATTGTACAATGTTATTGTAGGTCAAGGGTCCGCCTAACACCTCTTTCTCGTAGGTGTAGGTTGTCACAGTTTTCCAGTTTATGATTTTTAGCACACCAACGGAAGTAGTATTATTGCCTGAACCAACTAACAAGCGAAGTAAATTATAAGCTTGTAAAACTAAGCGAATAAAATAGGTATGTAAATAATATACAGTTGATAAAATTGAAATAACTGACAACCACCTAGAGTACATTCTACGGCTTAATTTCTACGTTTGACCTGGAGTCGCTTGCTTTGTGCTCAAGTTAAACCTATTACCTATGCTGTTTTTGATCACAAAAAAACTTAGGCCTTTACATCTAATATTAGATAAATGATGATTTATACAGCGTCAGGAGGCAACCTATGCCTACACTTAACGGGACGCTGTAGTACCTGGGACATTGTTTGAGATGGAATAGACCTGCCCAGCACCTAAACCATCCTCTCAGCGTAATGTTTTCCTTCACCGTTAAGAGCTCGATCGTGTTAAAGCGCATATACATTTTACGAAACGAAAAATCCATTGATGCACGGCCGCGATTCGAGCCTACGACCTTCTGCTGGAAAGTCCAGGCACATCCCCATTCGACCAACACGGCTCTATTTTTATTGTAATTACTATTTTTTTTATCCCAAATAAACAAATGTCTCGTCATATGACTAGAATCATTATCTTCGCGGCAAACAAATTAACCTCTGAGGTCACGGCATTGACGTGAAGTTTTTGAGACCAGTAGGGCTAATGTGCGCACCGTGACTTAAGCCTCTCGTCTCATTTTCTCGTTAAAAATCGTCATAACTGTGTCTGTTATTTGTTATCTGACTGTAATTTTATATCGTTATGTCAAACAGGAGCTAGAAGTCGATGATAGCATATTTTTTTCCAGTAAAATGTGCAAGTTATACGTGTGGATCCAACAGGAGCGGTAGCAGCCTGAAATTTTGGGGGGTCACCAATCTATTACGACTTTTTTTATTGTGTAAATCTTTAGAAGATTTTTCGAATTATGGGGGGGTTATAACCTTATGACCCCCCCCTCGGACTGCGTCTGTCTGGATACAGATACGTTTTCTAGATTCGGATTTATCGATATCTATATTGGCGGATTGTTACTAATAACGCAATTGGTTATATCGATATCGATAATCAAATTAGATTTGCGATAAACTCAAATAGCTTGTGGTCGATGATTGAGTACCTATACCTACCTACCAATTTATACTCTAGTCCTTTTTTTCTTCCTTTCCACATATAGGAACGGTTCCGTGACAAGGCTCTTTAGTTAATTTCTGAAATGTTAATAAGGAAATAGAGTAAAACCTTTTTTTTTAAGTTGTATCTTTTATTTATTTAGGATATCCAACAGAAAATCACAAAAATAGTATATATTTCTTAACTAAGCTACTTATATCAAAGATTACATTATATCTAGTGTTTCCCCAGTTATAGGATGCCACAGCATGCACTATGTTTAGTACTATCACTAGATTAAATTTTTTTCAAAATAGTTCATTGTTGTACAGCGTAAAACGCAAAAGTTCTATGTGTCAGGGATACGTTCCTGCGTGAAAAATACTATAAAAGACTCTGCGACGATGCCGACGTAGAGATCACATGATTTTTTTATCGTAATTTTTAAATTATGTAATCTTTGCTTCTATCAACAACGTTGCTACTATTACGTATACGTAATGCGAAAGTATGGATGAATGGGTCTTTGTTGCTCGCAGAAATAGCTGAATGGATTTGAAAATTATGGAGGTAGCTTATAGAACGAATGCCTAGATCCGTTGGGCGAACTGTACGTTCGCCCAACGGATCTAGGCATTGTCTGCGTAGAACACAATTTTGTATGAAAAAGCGGTCACTGCGCAGACAAACGGCTAACTTCACGAATGCCTAGATTCGTTAGGCGAACTGTATTTAGTACTTACCTACACTGGATACGAATAGGCTACTTTTTATCCCGAAAAGGCGAAGTATTGCCCAGGGGCCGTATTCCCGTTCTTATTTTCGTTCGTTTGATGAATATTCGGATGTTTCTTACTACGATTTCTGACTTCAAGGGCCAATTTTTCGGTATGGAATATTTGGTCCTGGGTTAGGACCGTGTTTTAACGTTGATCTTATCGACTGAATACAATGTAGCTCGTAGTAAGAAGCATCCGAATATTCATCAAACGAAAAAAAAACGAACGCGAATAACCCCCCAGTATGATGAGCAACGTGAAATTGTCACGGCGTGAAATAAAAAAAATTGTCATGCCGGCATTTTTATCATTTTGCACTAATATGAGCGCCATGACAGAGACTATGTCACACTATCCCACAATTTAACATAACGATATGAAATAACGGGCTGCGCATGACGACAGACACAGTTATGACGATTTTTAACGAGAAAACGAGACGAGAGACTTCAGTCACGGTGCTTATCATAGGCCCACAGGGCGCATTTAATAATTAGAAGTACGAGTACCTACTAGTTGAGAATTAACTACCTACGTCTCAACTATCGATAATTTCTCTTTACTCAATCATATAAAGTATGAAAGTACCTACTTATTTCGTAAGTATGTAGTTGTAGTTAATTTAAAAGTGATAAGCTGCTGCGCCACGGTTTATGTCAGCCAACGGGCGGAGATAAGAGGGCGTCAATAAATAACGTGAGGTGTTTATTGGGGGGATTAAAAAAGTGATCGTCGCCTCGCTGCCAATTCAATGTGCATTAAGCCTAATACTTTTTTGTTTATTTACAGATCCTTATATTCTGGGTGACGGATAACTTCCTAATGTATCATCCAAGGGGCGTCAGTTCGAAACTTAAAACTAAGGTAAGATTAAATACTCAATTTTTCCAACTAAAGCGTTTACTTCGCCATGTTTTTCTTCTTCGCTTTTATGCAGTCAATATTGCTTAAAGTAGGTAAGTATTATATTTTATTATATACAGGGTGTAAAATGACTGCTACCGAAAACTGAGGGATTGCAATCAGACCATGATTCTGAACATATTTATCGAAAAAAAAAACACAAAAAAAACAACATAATAAGGCCATACCTACCTAATAATTGCATTTATAAAAGAAAAAAACGATTAAAACTCAAAATCCAGCAATCTACGTATGAAAACGCGCCCAGTACATACGCAAACAGTTATCTTCAAACGCTGTTTTCTCCGGATATAATGATTTTTAAGGAAAATCCTTTTTGTTTTGTGTGTAAAAAAAATTTGGTTGTGTGTTGGGATGCTATACCTACCCCTTTCGGCTTCGGTAGACGTCTTTTTACACCCTGTATACATATACTTATTTGTACAGTTTAATTTTTTTTCCTCTGCGTATTGCAGTCTCTTTCATTTCATTGGACACTTTATGAGGAGGGATGAAAACCATGTTACCCAAAGAGCTATGAATATGAATGTGTCTGGTATGCAAGAAGAGGAAGGCCGAAGAAGAAGTGGTTGGATTTTGTGAGAGATGATATGAATGTAAAAGGAGTGGATGCACAGTTGACAAGTGATAGGAGTGAGTGGAAGAAGAAATGTTGTGCCGACCCCACTTAGAGTGGGATAAGGTCAGGGAGATGATGATTGCAGTCTCTTTCATGGGAAAACATTATTTCACTATCCTTCTCAGATCTACTTTTATTCTATCCTACTTTAATACTTGCGGATCATACAAATATTTTTCCCGACTGGAATCGAACCAGCTATCTTCTGCGTCACACAGACGGGTCATCGCCCACTGCGCAGTGGTCACCAAACCGACCGCAAAAGATTACGAAATGCCCAAATTTTTTAAGATATTTGGGCTAATTGTTCATGTTATCTCACTTCACTAGACACTGTTATCTGTGACAATGACCTAAGAATAAATATTTACCTACTGAATTAGCTGTCTTTTATGGTTATGTTATTCAATACGTAGGTAGTAGATACCTTTAAGTACTTGTTCATGCAAATACTGGTTTTCACTCAATATAGAACTCGTAAAAATAGGAACCTACTACTGATAAATGCTAACTTCTACAGAAGTAGGCATATGCTTGGGCATAATTATGTAGGTGGACGTGCCTCTGCCTGCCCCCTTAGAAATCTTCAAAGGATCCAAAACTTCCTATAGATATGTCTACTTTGGGAATACAATGTGATTCTATTTTTGTCTACCGTACCTTGGATCGTAATACTTTTTTTCAATCAATAGGTTAGATACCAGTCCATCAAAAAGGAGAAATCAGGCTCTGAGGAAGAACGGGATTCAGCAGACGAGAAGCTGCTGGGCGCTAGTGTATGACCCTACAGAAAGCCCAAAGTACTAAGGGCGTAATACAGGTCTAAAAGTGGGTGAAAATAATTACTTATTGACTTGACCTGGTGCGTATCAGTGTCATATTATTTATTTATATTGACTACATATAAATAAATACATACACTAAGGTATCTAGGCAATTATATTACAATTAACGTATAGCATTCGAGATTAGCCGTTTAGATGCGCAGTTAACAATTTTGTATGAAAAAGCGTATACTGCGCATCGAAAAGTCTAAATTTACGAGTGTAGAGGGCTGTTGAACGTAATACATAAAAACACTACTGCGCATGTTTAACAGATTTGAACTTTACAAATGCCTAGTTTTTTTTATGGTATCTAGAATACTTTATTTACAGAAACTAAGCTACTACATATTTATATATATTTACAAAATACAACAGGATTAGTCAAGCTATCTAAGGATCGTTAGAAACGATCTATAGATAGCTCAACTGATCCAGGTCACTGTCAGTCGGAAGCGTGCCCAAAACACTGGCGGCATTACCACGCTGGATGGCAATGCTGATCCTTTGAGCCAAAAATGTGCCAGCTCTCGGATCACGCGTCGCTTCGACCAGATTATGCCTAGATTGATCGTGTTGGTACCAAATATTATATGATATCGAATAGTTTTTTATAATGTGAATAATAGGATTTTTAAATGAGGCAAATGTTTGTTGTTACCGCCACTACGAACGAAATATTTGTGCCTATTCATTGATGCCTGTTTTGTGTCTTCTACAAAGGAGAATGGGCATCAGCCGATCTTTGACCAACTTTAATAAACATACATATTTGTTGTCGTTCATTTGAAAGAGCTTTAGGAGCTATTTTTGTATGACAGTTAAATCAAAATTTTGCAATTTTGGTGACCAAGTTGTTAAGTCACCTCATGATCTATCAAGTAAAATCATGGCATGTTTACTTTGAATTAGCTTCGATTTATCCAATGCTGCGTTAAATCAGCATTTTTCAAACTTGCTGGTATTTATTTTCCCTAGGTCAAGATCGCCCAGTCTCCTTTACTTAAAAAATAATGAATCTCTTCATGGGTTTCATCAGTCCAAGTTAATTTAAAGGACAATGTGTAAATTTAAGTAATCGTACACCAAATCGGCACATCACCAACTTAATATCACTTTACAAAAGTTATTCCTAATCTAAATTATAAGTCACTTGTTATTAAAATGTAATCGCTTTACACATTACATGCTATTTTAAAATGTATATAATAGTTAAGGTATTTTTCGGCTCAATTTATCAAAATGTAGAGTCATTTGTATAAAAAACTCAAAAATAGATAATTAACATAAAAAACTATACAATATTTAAGTCTTTGTAAAGGAATTGACTTATTTGCGTCATACTTGTAATATTTGTACAAATGCGCGATTTTGCTTCAAACGAACCTAAACAAGTATTTTTTATACATTTAATTTGTAATATCAATGTATTTATTGTTCCTAAAGTAAGTAGATTTCGGTATGTACCTAGCTAGTGCCATTGTTTTGATTTTTATACAAACGTTATAAATTAACATCGAATTAAGACTGATAAAGTCGATAAATCGTCTTTTCCTTAAAAACTCTTGTAGGGTACACTTCCAAATTGTAGGATTTGTAGCATATTATATTTTTGTGTAACTGTTATTGGTAACTTGTAAATCCTCAAACTTACAAAGTGACCCTAGTGGCCAACTCTGGTGACGGGAGTTTTAAGGCCTCTTTAGGCCTCTTACTTGTATAAGCCTCCGAGTGAAATTGTACTACCATCAATATACTCTTTAAATGTACCTACTTACAAGTTACATACAATAAATATTTATAAACTAGCTACTGCGCGCGGCTTCGCCCGCGCGGTACCAACATTTTGAATAGCCTATATGCTATTCCAGGTCACTATCTACGCCTATTCCAAGTTTCATCCAAATCGGTTCACTGGTTTAGGCGTGATTGAAACACAAACATCTAAACTTTCAGCTTTATTATAGTGGGATTAGTTTCTGTCTACCGTGCCTTGCGGATACATCCGATATAGTTTAGTTTCGGTTCTTTTATACAAACGATCCCATTTGTGGTGTGAAATGAGTGGTAAAATCTCACTTTTAAAATGGCTAACTAAATAAAATAACTCTTACTTATTTTAATGTAATCTCCAATATCTCTACTCATTCCTTATCAGAATAGAATGTATTATTGTTTTGTTTATTTGTCAGTCAGTAAATAAGTTTAAAATGAATATGTATAATCATAATATGAAATTCAGAGCAAGGTTTTCTAAGTAACCGCGAGCTGATTTAAATGAGCCTACAGATATAAACTCACTAAGCTGAGTGTTCGAGTCACAGTAACTTAAAAAGCTAAACCTAAAAAGTTAATATTAGAATTTGTCTGTATTAATCTCGAGTTTGTTATCATTGTTTTTTGTTAGTATTTTTTTCTAATTCTATATTATTTTAGAGATCCTTTCATTGGTATCGTCATTGTGATTATTATGTAAATAAAATAAGGACATGTTTTGTAAAAACTGGTACACAATATATTTGTGCATAATGTTAAAGTTTGTGCGAATATAATTCATTTTACGTGAATACTTGTTTAATTTTTGCAAGCAAAGTTACAATACATAGCCTATTATAAAGAAATATAATTTTATGTGCGTTTGGTTTCGGTACCAGACGATACGTACGTAACCTAGTTTTCAAATGAGGTTTCATACAACAGTGAATCTATAGCTATAGGTACCATTTATTTACAAACAAACCCCCACGTTGTCATGGTTGTCAAGGAAATTCTTCAACCCGTGTCAAACTTTGACACGGATCGTCTTCGCTAAAAAAATGATTGTTTTTATTTATTCAGCGTTTACTTAGTTTTTCAAGGCAGAAACATGAATGAGAGTGAGCTGCGGAAGCTTTTGCAGACGAAGAATGGGTGCCGAGTCCCGATTATGCGTCCCATACCGGACGTCCATATGATGGACAATCTACCCTTCACGCCTCAACCACCTTACAACAGAATCAAGGTATGTTCAATCAGTTCTAGAGGCGAATCTGTTTGATTAATTATGTAACCTTGTGGCCAACCTGGTGCCAGAGTATGCTATTATACCTTTACGCGTATTTCATCAGAAATGACTGGTATTTTCCTTGATTTATAGTTAGACACAAGCAAAATTCCGGTAGATGTCTACCTGATATTTTGCTTGATTCAGGGTCGGGGACAATAGTACCTACCTATCCTGCCAAGATTTGCATGCATTGTTCTCAGTCTTGGATGTGACAACTCCAGCAGTCTGTCGATTGGATTACTCATCGACTAATGTGCTCAACTATTTGTAGGACAAACAAGCAAAGTTCAGAAAAGTACTGGAAGAAAAGGCCACAGAAAGGAAAGTAGAAATAGCTCGTCCACTTTTACCGAGACGCGAACGCGACATACTTGAAATATCTCAAACTCGACACATCAATGTCCTACGAGAATGTGCTGACAAGATTCAACCACCACCAATGCTGAAATCCTGGGAGAGAAAAATATGCAGCCTTGTTCCTCTTAAACTACGCAATGCCTTCCCCATCATCATGGAAGATCTCATCAACGATACAAAAGCAGAGTGGAATCGAAATCTACACGATCAAGCTGTCAAAACAGTCATCCGCGACGTACCTGGCGTCTCTCGAATTCGATACCAAGAGCCTTACTTCAAATTCCGCGGTGTCACAGAAAATTACGACAAAATGGTCAAGTACCGAAAGAAGCTACAAGACGGGTCACTCCTTCTTCACCCGTTTATTCGACTCGTGTTAGAATCGTCTGAGAAAACATTTCCACCGTACATAATCAATTTGAAAAAGTACAGAGCCCGAGGACCTATGAACCTGGAAGACTTTTTCAACAAAGTTTTGGAAGAAATCAAGCGAGCTGACTATCTTGTATCTAGCACTTGGTATGCAATTCTCGTCAATTGGCTGAAGAACCCCAGATGCCTTAAAGGAATGCGCCCCAAGAAGGTACCCGAATTTGTGAAATGTGCTACAAAAATGATATCGATGGCGATACAGGAATTCATGCGTAGATCTATTGATGCCATCATTGAGTTGTTGAAAGATCCCGAGTCAGTTCCAATTTTAAATATTGAGCTGGACTTTAACGGTGAATTTATATATGACCCATCTCTTGCAACCGTGTACCAAACTTTTCACGACATAGCTGATGCGATCTCTCATATTTCGCAAAGACTCATGCCGATCGAACAGTATTTAAGAATACCATACAATTTTGACGCTTTGCCCGTTCATTACAATGAATGGCTACACGATGATGGTCATGAAAGATTACAGAAGCAATTGGACATCGTATTTGAACCACTTCTGGAATATTTAGATAAATTGAGAAAACAATACTTTATGTTGTACGGAGCGCCCGCTAAAGCGGCACTGCTCAAGTTCATTGAGGAAGCTGAAGAATTTGAAGAAGGTCGGGATAAAATAAAGTACTTTCAAGAAATCGACGGCGAGATAACTGCTGTTCTGGAGAATGAATATTTTAATTGCTCGGTCGTAGGCCAACTCCGAATGGTAGATGGACTGAAAAAGAAAACCCTAGAGTTTATAAATGACATAATCGATGGAATTGTTAAGGCGCACATGGCTGAAAATGACAGCATATGCGCAGAATTCGAAATTATCGCAGCTAAGGCACTTAAAGAACCTGATAATGCAGCCGAACTTATCGAACAAGGCGTATACATTCTACATGCAAAGACTGTACTGGTTGAAGCACTCAAAGAAAGGATAATGGTGCAGATCAACATTATATCAAACTTATTAGAAATGACTGAGCTCACTCCGGCGCATGTGGCCTCCAACACAAGAACGGTAAACTGGATTAAAGATATTAAACCTATTTTCGAGAAAAATGCTTCGTCTTTCGAAACCTTCAAAGCAGAAATGGAAGAGAACCTTCAGGCCAAGATTGCGTTTCTTAATAAGGAAACTGTTGAAATGTTACCTTATCTAGAACTTCTAGATAATATGGACGATATTAATCATACTCTAGAATATCTAGAATACCTACGAAAGTTGGTCCACCGCTTAGCCGATTGTGACAAACTTGTAACATGGATCAATAAAGAAGAAGTCACATTCAAGTTTCCAGTCACATCCTATCCCGATTTAGAAGAACTGAAAGACTTCATAATTCCATTTTACAGTCTAATTTACTTACTGCACAAATGGAAACGCAGTTATTTCACTTGGATGGACGGACCATTTGAATACATGGATCATGATGAAATAGAACAAGATCACGACTTCTTTTACAAGGAATTTCTTAAATTGTCGAAGAACTACAAAAGTAAAATAAAGCAACAAATATCAGAGGGCAACGAAAGACGTTTTCAGGGACTGGTAGACGACCCTGATGTGAACAATCTTCCTGCACCGATGAAGCTATGCACACAAGCTGTTGTTGAGTTAAAAGAATGGAGACCTAATGTTCAAATGGCTCACATTATGTGCAACCCAGCGCTAGTACAGAGGCATTGGGACGAAATGTCCACCATTGCTGGTTTTGACTTAACGCCCACGGCCGGTACAACTTTACGAAAAATAATTAATTTTAATCTGTGGGATGAACTGGACCAGTATGACATTATCAGTGTAGCTGCAACTAAAGAATTGGCACTAATCACTAACTTAAACAAAATGATAGCCGAGTGGACTGACATTTGCTTCAAAACAAGTCCCTACAAAGATACTGGAATATTTATCCTCTCCGGGCTTGATGACATTCAAAGCGTTCTAGATGATCATATAGTCAAAACAGTGGGAATGCGAGGATCTGCTTTTGTCAAGCCATTTGAAGTGCAGGTTAAGGGTTGGTATGAAAAAATAATGCGAGTTAACGCTACAATTGACGAATGGGGTAAAGTACAAAGTCAGTGGCTATATTTGCTTCCGATTTTTTCTTCAAAAGATATTGTTGCACAGATGCCTGAAGAGGGCGTTATGTTTGTAGAAGTAAATAATATTTATCGTCGGTACATGGGTTCCGTTGATAAAGATCCCCATGTTCTTGAAATCGCTGGAGGTGGTGGAGTTCTGGAGTCGTTTCGTGCTGCTTCAGCATTTTTGGAAAAAATCAACGATGGTGTTAATAACTACTTAGAAAAGAAACGGTTATACTTTCCAAGGTTCTTCTTTTTGTCTAATGATGAAATGTTGGAGATTTTGTCTGAAACGAAAAACCCGCTTAAAGTACAGCCTCACTTGAAGAAATGTTTCGAAGGAATCAACAGATTAGTTTTCGATGAAGAATTCAATATCTCTACTATGATTTCAATGGAAGGAGAAATGGTGGATTTCCTTGAGATCATTAGTGTAGCAGCTGCAAGAGGGTCCGTTGAAAAATGGTTGGTTCAAGTTACAGACCAAATGCTTAAAGCGGTTAAAATGGAAACAGAATTATCCTATTATGACTATCCAAACATGGGTCGAGTAGAATGGATTTTATCATGGGAAGGAATGGTTGTTTTAGCTATATCGCAAATTTACTGGGCCGTAGATGTGCATGAAGCTCTTAATACTCATAAAATATCTGAACTACGCGCATTTCATGTTGGATTAACAAAACAACTGAATGAAACAGTCGCAGTTATACGAAGAACTGATTTGAGTAAATTAAGCAGCATAACTGTCAAAGCTCTCATCGTTATTGATGTCCACGCTAAAGACGTAATTTTTGAACTCTTAGAGAAGAACGTGACCGAAGTGACTGATTTCCAGTGGCTAGCTCAACTGCGGTACTACTGGGAGGAAGAAAAAGTGTTTGTAAAAATCATTAACGCGGTTGTAAACTATGCTTATGAATATTTAGGAAACTCAGATCGCTTAGTGATTACTCCTTTGACCGATAGATGTTATCGTACTTTAATAGGTGCTTTCTATTTACATTTGAATGGAGCCCCTGAAGGCCCAGCTGGCACAGGCAAAACTGAAACTACAAAAGACTTAGCCAAAGCATTAGCGGTTCAATGTGTAGTTTTCAATTGCTCTGATGGCTTAGATTACAAAGCAATGGGTAAGTTTTTCAAGGGATTAGCCTCTTGCGGTGCTTGGGTGTGTTTCGATGAATTCAACAGAATAGAGGTAGAAGTATTGTCGGTCATAGCGCAACAGATTTTGTGCATAGTACAGGCTGTAAGGCAACACTTGGAGACGTTCGATTTTGAAGGCACCATCCTAACTTTGAATCCAGCTTGCTACGTGTGCATTACCATGAATCCTGGCTACGCAGGTCGATCAGAGTTGCCCGACAATTTGAAAGTGCTGTTTAGGACTGTTGCCATGATGGTCCCAGATTATGCTATGATAGGAGAAATTTCTTTATATTCATTCGGATTCATAGATGCCCGAACTTTATCTATCAAAATTGTCACAACGTATCGTTTGTGTTCCGAACAGTTATCCTCCCAAAATCATTATGACTATGGTATGAGAGCCGTAAAAACTGTTCTGTCTGCTGCTGGTAATCTAAAGAGAAGTTTCCCAAATGAAATTGAAAATGTTTTGCTGCTAAGATCTATTACTGATGTGAATTTGCCCAAATTCTTGTCATTTGATGTGCCTTTATTCGAAGGAATCATATCTGATTTATTTCCTGGTATAACTTTACCGAAACCTGACTACGAAAAGTTTTTGACAGCTTGCCACGATTGCTGCAAGAAGAACAACTTACAACCAGAAGAATGTTACTTGCTAAAAATTATACAAACTTATGAAATGATGATCGTGAGACACGGATTCATGTTGGTCGGTGATCCATTCGCTGGTAAATCTGTCACGTTACAAATTTTAGCCGAAGCTCTAACTCTGATGGAAGAAAGAAAACAGCCAGGAGGATGTGCAAGTACTTACAAGGTTTTAAATCCCAAAGCCGTGACTATGGGTCAGCTTTATGGAGCATTTGACCCTATCTCATATGAGTGGACTGATGGCATCGTAGCAACTATGTTCCGCGACTTTGCTTCAGAAGATACTCCGGTTCGTAAATGGATTGTATTCGATGGTCCAGTAGATGCAGTATGGATCGAAAACATGAATACTGTATTAGACGACAACAAAAAGTTGTGCCTTACCTCCGGGGAAGTAATGGCTATGTCAAATGTAATGTCTATGATTTTCGAAGTAATGGATTTATCCCAAGCATCTCCTGCTACTGTCTCAAGATGTGGTATGATATACATGGAATCGGCTTCTCTTGGATTCAAACCATTTTACACATCATGGCTAAACACATTAAATCCTATTTGGCTTGAAGAAAATGAGGAGTACATTTATGATATGTGTGATTGGCTATTTGACCCCTTGGTTTATTACGTCAGAAAGTATTGTGGGCAGCTTGTAACAGCCGGTGAAGTTAATTTAGTAATTAGTACACTAAGACTGGTAGAAATGCTAATGGATAATGCTATTGAAGGTGAAGAAGACACTAAATATACGAGGACATGGTTTATAGCATCATTTATGACTGCTTTACTCTGGGGAGTAGGAGGAATCCTTAATACGGATTCTCGTGAAAAGTTTGACGAATTGATCAAAGAATATTTCAGAGGTGAGAAAGGTATTCCGACTCAAATTGATCGTATTGATGTTTCAATTCCTTCTGAAGGCATGCTTATTGATCATTATTACATGTTTAAAGGCAAAGGCTGCTGGAAACCATGGCCTGATGCCGTAAAAGCAGTTCAGATTAAGGAACAAATTAATCTTTTACAAACAGTTATCCCTACTTTAGAAACTGAAAAATACATTTATTTGCTCAGACTTCACACGAAATTTCAAAAACCACTTTTACTAATAGGACCAACAGGAACAGGGAAAAGCTTTTACGTCCAAAATTTCTTGATGAACAATGTGGACATGGAAAAAATGACTCCTGGGTTTTTAACATTTACCACAACCACGTCAGCAAATCAAACACAAGACTTGGTTATATCTAAACTAGTTAAAAGGAGGAAAAATAACTATGGACCAACAAAAGGCAAAGTAGCAGTTATTTTCATTGACGATATGAATATGCCTGCCAAGGAGGTATATGGTGCTCAGCCAGCCATAGAATTGCTTCGATTATATTTCGATCAGAAACATTGGTATGATCTTAAGACCACTGAAAAACTATACATCTATGACACATTTTTTTATGGAGCCATTGGACCGGTAGGTGGAAGCCGTCAGTTGATTTATCCAAGAATGTTGCGTCATTACAACATTTACTCTATAAATGAATTTTCCAAAGAGAGTATGTCCAAAATTTTCATGTCGCTCTTGCAACTTGGCTGGAGACGTAATGGCTTTGGTCAAGACACTCAATCAACTATCATCAACATAATAGCCGCAACTATGGAAATATATGATCAAGCTACAGAAGGGCTTAGGCCTACCCCAGCAAAATCACATTATATTTTTAATCTAAGAGATTTCTCAAGAGTAATTCAAGGTTGTGCTTTATTGCGCAAAGAATCCGCTGATAATAAAAAAACCTTTACTAGAGTTTGGGTTCACGAAATCATGCGAGTATTTTACGATAGACTGGTAGATGAAGGTGACAGAACTTGGTTCTTCGGAATTTTAAAAAAAGCAACCCGAGACTTTATGAAAGATACTTTTGAATCGGCTTTAGATCCGTATCTAAATGAAAATGATGAAGTGACCCAAGAAACTATAAAAAGAATGATGTTTGGTTGTTACTTGGATACTGACAGCGCTGAAGGTGAAAGACGTTATGAAGAAATGCCTTCAAAAGAAGTCGTTTTAGGCGTAGCGACCACAATGTTGGCTGAATATAATGCGATGCATAAAGCCAAAATGAATATCGTATTGTTCGATTATGCTCTAGAGCACCTCTCAAAAATTTGTCGGCTACTGTCAATGCCATCAGGCAATGCTTTGTTAGTGGGAGTTGGTGGTTCAGGCCGACAATCACTTACTCGTTTAGCCAGCACTATATTAGGTCAAAATGTTTTTCAGCCTGAAATTACTAAATCTTACAGTGTGAAAGACTGGGGTGATGATCTCAAATTAGTACTGCGTGAGTCTGGGGGACTTAACAAAGATACAACATTCCTGTTTACTGAAAGTCAAATAAAGCTAGAAACTTTTATTCAAAACCTAGACAGTTTATTGAATTCTGGAGAGGTCCCTAATTTATATGGGATGGACGAAAAACAAGAAATACTTGAGCTTGTTCGATTGGGTGCACAAGGTGGAAATAGGAATCTAGATATCAGTCCATTGCAAATACTTGCATTCTTCGTTGGTCGATGTAAAGCTAAACTCCATGTTGTATTATGCTTCAGTCCCATCGGAAGCTCTTTTCGAACAAGGTTGCGATTGTACCCCTCTCTCGTGAACTGCTGTACTATCGATTGGTATGATAGTTGGCCTGAAGATGCCCTGGAAATGGTAGCAAATTACTACATGGTAAAAGTAAACGTTCCTGATAAAGTGAAAGCTGCAGCAGTCATAGCTTGTAAGCAATTTCACGTAGACGCAAGAATTGTGTCAGCTGACTTCTTCACTAACTATGGAAGAAAAACATACATAACATCTGCTTCATACTTAGATTTAATAAAATCATTTACTTCCTTAACTAACAAAAAACAACGAGAACTGAGGGCAGCCAAGCTTAGATATACTAATGGTTTAGATAAACTTGGTCAAGCCGCAGATGCTGTAGCTATAATGCAGAGAGATTTAAATGCGTTGAAACCACAACTTATTGTAATGGCTGCAAAATCTGCAAAAATGATGGAAGAGATAGAAGCAGAAACAGCCGTCGCTGACAAGGCAGCAGCACAAGTAAAAGAAGATCAAAAAGTTGCCAATGTGCAAGCCGCGGCTGCTCAAGAATTGAAAAAAGATTGTGAAGCTGACTTAGCTCTCGCTTTACCAATTTTAGAAGATGCTATATCAGCTTTAAATACACTAAAACCAGCTGATATTACAATTGTAAAATCTATGAAAAATCCTCCTGGAACTGTAAAATTAGTTATGGCAGCTGTTTGCGTCATGAAAGGTATCCCACCGGACAAAATTCCTGATCCAGATAATCCCGGAAAGAAAATATTTGATTTCTGGGGACCCAGTAAAAGACTTTTAGGTGACATGGGATTCCTTGAAGCCTTAAAAAACTTCGACAAAGACAATATTTCAGTGGAAACCATGAAAAAAATTAGGAAAGAATACTTATCAAATAAAGATTTCAAACCACATATAATTGCCAAGGCTTCAACAGCAGCAGAAGGTCTATGTAAATGGATTATTGCTATGGACATGTATGACGCGGTCGCTAAAGTTGTAGCACCAAAAAAAGCCAAATTAAATGCAGCCGAAAAAGAGTTTTCTGAAACTATGGCTATATTAGAAGAAAAGAAAGCAATGGTTGCTCGTTTGGAAGCTCGGCTAGCTGAGTTAAATGAAGCTTTGGAAGAAGCAAACCAAAAGAAAAAGGCTCTGGAGGATGAAGTTCAACTTTGTATAGATAAATTGAATAGGGCTGAAAAGTTGATCGGCGGACTAGGTGGAGAAAAAGTCCGTTGGACACTTGCCGCTGAAAATTTGCAAACTTTATACGATAATTTAGCGGGAGATATTCTGGTATCTTGCGGTATTATTGCTTATCTTGCCCCTTACACCTTACCCGTAAGAATAGAAAATACAGAGAATTGGCGACAACTCGCTATAAAGTTAGGTATGCCCCATTCTGAGGTATTTGTTTTCAAGGATATTTTAGGAACTGATATTAAAATTCAAAATTGGTATATTGCTGGCTTGCCGCGCGACTCATTTTCTACTGATAATGGGATTATACAAGACAACTCTATGAGGTGGTCCTTACTTGTTGACCCCCAAGGACAAGCAAACAAATGGATTAAAACTATGGAAAAATCTAATGATTTACAAGTTCTTAAGTTCACCGACGGAAATTATATGAAAGTCATAGAAACGTGTCTTGAATATGGTAAACCTGCGTTGATTGACTGTATACTTGAGGATGTAGAAGCTCCCTTAGATCCAGTTTTGCTGAAAAATACCTATTTTCAGGCGGGCAAAGAGTTCATTGCTCTAGGTGATAATGTTATTGAATATCATCCCAATTTTAGACTTTACATGACTACAAAACTTAGAAACCCTCACTATTTGCCAGAAGTTTTTAACAAAGTCACTTTAATAAACTTTGCTCTAACGAAAGATGGTCTCGAAGATCAATTACTTGGTATTGTGGTTGCAAAAGAGAGGCCTGACTTACAAGAAAAGCGTGAAAAACTGATTGTGCAGGGTGCGGCTAACAAAGCTGCACTCAAGGGAGTAGAAGATGATATTTTGCGCACATTACAAGAATCTAAAGGTGATATTCTAGAAGACGAATCAGCAATTGAAGTTCTTGACTCATCTAAAATTCTAGCAATAGATATCATGAAAAAACAAGAAGCCAGTTTGGAAACAGAAATAATTATTGAAAAATTTCGGCTTGGATACAGACCGATTGCATCTCATTCCGCAGTTTTGTATTACTGTGTCACGGAACTACCTAATGTTGACCCTATGTATCAGTATTCACTCACTTGGTTTATAAATCTGTATATAATATCCATCGAGAATGCTAACAAATCCAAGGATTTGGATAAAAGATTAAAATTTCTAAAGGATACCTTTACCTACAATTTGTACAGTAATGTATGTCGATCACTATTTGATAAAGATAAACTGATGTTTTCTTTCATTATGTGTGCAAAAATGATGCTTTCAACTGGGGAAATGGTTACTGATGAACATATTTTTCTTATAACTGGAGGCATAGCTGTAGAGAACACTTTAAAAAAACCTGTCGACTGGTTACCAGACAGAGGTTGGGATGAAATATGTCGTCTCACCAATTTGCCTGCTTTTAGAGGTTTCAAAGAAGGTTTTGAAAACATGATTAAAAATTGGCAAGAAGTTTATGATGATCTTGAACCGCATAACAAAGAGTTACCAGGAGGATGGGGAAATAAACTAACGGATTTCCAAAAACTGCTAGTTGTTAGGGTTTTGAGACCCGACAAACTAACAATCGCACTGTCAGAATTCGTAGAAAAACAATTGGGTCGAAAATACATCACACCTCCACCTTTCGACATCGGAAAATCTTTTGGGGACTCCAATTGCCTAGCACCTTTAATCTTTATATTATCTCCTGGGTCAGATCCAATGGGTGCCCTCATAAAATATTGCGAGAAAATGGGATACTCTCACAGATTTAACTCTATTTCATTAGGACAAGGGCAAGGGCCAATTGCAAGAGCGATGATTGAACGTGCTCAGGCTGAAGGTGGTTGGGTGTGTCTACAAAACTGCCATTTAGCTGTATCCTGGCTGCCGGTGCTGGAGAAAATCGTGGAAGGTTTTGACCTGACGAACACTGACCTTAGTTTTAGATTATGGCTCACCAGTTACCCATCGGATCGATTCCCACAATCAGTTCTTCAAGTAGGCGTTAAAATGACAAACGAACCTCCTACAGGTTTGCAACATAATTTGAACCGTTCCTACATATCAGAGCCATTGAAAGAACCTGAATTCTATGAAGGGTGCCCTGACAAAGATAAGCCATTTAGTAAGCTTCTTTTTGGCATTAGCTTTTTTCATGCTGTCGTCCAAGAAAGAAAGAAGTTCGGGCCTTTGGGATGGAACATTCAATACGGTTTCAATGACTCTGATTTCCAAATATCAATAATGCAGTTACAAATGTTTTTAAATCAATATGAAGAAATACAGTATGTTGCCATCAAATACTTAACTGGGGAATGTAATTATGGCGGAAGAGTAACCGATGATTGGGATCGAAGATTAATTGTCACAATTTTGGACAATTATGTCAATGCTGGAGTTGTTAATGATCCTAATTATCAGTTCTGCGATATAGGCCCCCAGTATGGATTGCCTCGCAGGTGTGAATATCAAGATTACTTGAAGCACATTGAATCCGTGCCTGTAAATCCGCCTCCTGAAGTATATGGATTGCACATGAATGCTGGAATCACACGTGATTATTCTATTTCCATGGCATTGACTGCAGCACTTGTCCTTGTAGAAGGGGCAGGCAGCGGTGGGGAAGGTGGGAATACCGAGCTCATTCTAGTCCAAATGGCTTCGGAAATCTTATCTAAGCTACCACCGCCCTTTGATATTGAGGAGTCGCAGAAAAAATATCCAGTTGATTATAATGAATCAATGAACACTGTGCTCATTCAAGAAATGGAGCGCTTCAACAAATTATATCGGGAAATCAAATCTTCGTTAGTCGATTTACAGAAAGCAGTAAAAGGACTTATCGTCATGTCTCCTGCTTTGGACAATCAATCGAATGCTATGCTTTTGGGAAGAATACCAGACAACTGGCGCAAGGTATCCTATCCTAGCTTGAAGCCGCTACCTAGTTACGTTACAGATTTCATAGACCGATTAGCAATGTTGGAAAATTGGTACTCTAATGGCAAGCCTTCAACTTTCTGGCTATCAGGTTTCTTCTTTACTCAGGCTTTTCTTACAGGTTCTGTGCAGAACTACGCTAGAGCTAAAAAGATTCCCATAGATTTATTGATATTTGATTTTGAAGTCCGAAGGGTTGATTATGAGAATGAACCGTCGGAGTGGGGAGTATACGTGCATGGCTTATTCATGGATGGGGGTCGATGGGATCGTGCGGCTTATGCCATAGGAGAGCAATATCCTAAGATATTGAACGACAACATGCCCGCTGTGTGGCTGTATCCTAAAATGAAGCCAGAGTTCAAAGAGGGAAGTAGATACAGGTGCCCTCTATACAAGACTCTGGAAAGAAAGGGTGTTCTTGCAACTACTGGTCATTCCTCTAATTTTGTGTTGGCATTCTATTTGCCGTCTGATAAGCCAGCAGCTCACTGGATCAAGAGAAGTGTAGCCTTACTTCTCCAATTAGACAATTAGTTTGAGCAAAATCACGTTTTGTTGCGCTGTGAGTTTTTTATTATGTAGTATTTAATCGTGTGTTTTTTCATTACATATTGTCAATTAGTTTAGTGTAATTTAAATAAAGTCTTTACCTATGTAAGTAATCGTTTTATTCAATGTTTTCATCAAGTTTAGCAGTTTTCATAAGTTCACGTCTTGTGTTTTCAGTCTCTAGCAGTTTTCGGCGCAGCTTCAACATAATTGCGTTATTTCTTTTCTGAAAACCAAACGGACTTTATTCTACCAAATTCACTGAACAGCAGCAGCTGCCCTTAGAGTACCTTATAAGCACCAAGCAGCAGGTGTTACCTTCAGTACAGCACATTCTTGTTCCAAAGCGTCGCACTCCCTCTCAATAGCAGCTGCTTCCCGCGCCTGCTGTTCTTTTCTTTCAGCTAGTTCTATCTCTTTCTGGCGCAATGCTTCTTCCTCTATTGATTCTTTCTCAAGTAGCGCTTTTATTCGGAGCTCATGTTGATTTATTTCTATTGAAACGTGGAATTGTTATCAAACTCTTCTATTGGAGCTAGTAGGTATGTATTGGGTATCAAGAGTAGATACAGGTGCCCTCGGCAACCAAAGACGACTAACTAAATATCTAATTAGACCCAAATAAGACGTCTAATTTGGGTAGGTAGGTACCCACCTTGACATAAGGTACCTTATGTACTTGGTTATGTATGGGTAGGTACTTTACTAACCTTGATCGAAAATATCTTGGAACCCTTTTCTATGATTTTCCATGTTTCTAATATGCCCTTCTATTTTTGCTTTTTCTGATGTCGAGCATATTTCTATCATCGATATTTGATGCTTTAGCTGTGCCATTTGGGTTTTTACACCCTGAAATTCCAAAGTAAATTAGGTAGGTACCTACTCCCTCTTTTTTTTTAGCTCTGCTCTGACGACCTCTGTGGCGCAGTGGGTTTGGGACGCAGACAGTTGCGGGTTCGATCCCCGCCGCGGGATAAATGTTTGTATGATCTGCAAAGATTTATTTCGGGTCTGGGTGTTTCTTTCTATGTAGGTATGTATAATGTATGTATTTATAAGCAAAAAGTATTTAAGTAGTAGGCTAGGTAAGTATATCGGTTATCTGGTTCCCAAAGTACAAGCTTTGCTTCGTTTGGGGCTAGTTAGAAGTGTGTCTAGTGCTGGACATTTCACAGCATCATCTAGATGTTAAATATCCAGCATTATTTATTTATTTTATGTTCCTACTGGCTGTGGTATCTACCTATAGGTGTAGGACTTTCGTAGGTAAAGTCGGTACAAGTCGGTTTTTTTGTAGGTATATTGGTGCTTTTAGGTACTTAGGTCCTTGCTTTTACTTACCTGCAGTTCTTCCTTTTGAAATTCATTTTCTGTTTTGAGCACTGCCAATTCTTCACTCAAAGAGCGTTCCCTGTTACGTGTCTTGCACAACGCCTTTTCTCTCAGCAATTTTAATTTAGTAGCTGCAAAGTAGGTAGGTACATAAATGAATTAGGTACCTAGTATTGGACAGTACCTTACCTACCTATTCACTTAATCATTCATCACTTACCAGATTTTAATTTCAATTTTAATGCATCTGCATCCCCGGACATCTCCCTAAAATCCCTTCGCCTAGGTACTGATAGTTTATCCAAAGAAACACGTCTTGCTGCAATTCTTTGGCGCCAATAATTTGATTACATTCGTTACATTCCAATGAAAGTGAAAGGCTAAAAAAATCTACCAAAACCTACCAACTATCTCACAAAAAAAGCTGGCACTGCCTATGCCCCTTAGATAAGTAAGAAACTACCTCTTACTTATCTAAGCTATGCCCCCATGCCCCCTATGCCTGGCGGCTGGCACTCCATTTCCGCCATGCCATTGCCTACCATAGAGAAAAAAATATTCATACAAGTCAACGTCAACGTCAGTTAATATGACATGACAGACAACCAACAAAACCCAAACCAAGCGAAGCGAAGCGACGGACGATTACAATTTTTGGTAGCGAAAAACGGCGAGCGAAGCTTGCTTGTTGCATTTGGTTATGATTCGCGAAAGTTCTCTTTACTATTAAATACTTATTGAATAGTGCAAGATGTAGATAGTCTACGTTTCAACTGTCCTCGTTATTTTGTGATGATAAGTAGTGTGACCACTATTCATGTGTAAGTCTTCGAAAATGGTTTCGGGCAGCACGAGGGTGATCCAAGTCACCAATATCGCTCCTCAGGCGACGAAGGATCAGATGCAAACCCTCTTTGGATACTTGGGAAAGATAGATGATATCAGATTATACCCAACGATCAGAGATGTATCATGCCCCGTGCAGTCGCGAATATGTTACGTGAAATACTACGACTCCGCAACGGTGAATGTAGCTCAACACATGACGAACACTGTCTTCATCGATCGAGCTTTGATTGTGATCCCGATGCAGTCTGGAGAGATACCAGATGAGCTCAAGGCTCTAGAAATGTCGGGCAACGGCACCCTAGTGCCTGGCTTGAGTTCTGTGGAGCCGCGGCTTCCCGCGCACATTATAAACTCGTTAGAAGGCGCCCCTCCGAACCAGATCATTCAGTCTCATGACCCGAAGATAGTTGGTCTGGGTTTGCCGCCATACCCTGCTCTACCGGCCACCTTAGATTCACGTAAAATAGAAGAGATAAGAAGAACTGTATTGGTAGCAGATGTTGGTAACTTAGGCTCTCAGCAGTTAATTGATCACTTCAACCAAGTGGGTGAGGTCAAGTACATAAGGTACTGTGAGAGAGATGAGGACAAGACCAAGTATGCTTTGGTGGAAATGACGGAACAGGAGAGCATTATCAAAGCATTACAATTGAATGAAAGTTCTGTAGACGGACAAGTCATCAAGGTTTGTTAGATTATTTCGTTTTTTACATCTAACTTATAGTATTGAGTATTATTGCTATGTATATTATTGTTCATTGCTTTGATAAACTTGAACAGAAACAGTCAGAAAAAGACCATAATAAATAGTTAACTTCTTGCATTTTTACAGGTTCTCCATGCTACGCAAGCTATTTGCAAGCCACAGACAAAGAGTAATGAAGCTGCTCAGCGTGAGATTGAAGAAGCCATGTGTCGGGTGAAGGAAGCTCAGAACCTCATCTCTGCAGCTATAGATCCTGTCATCGGCCTTCTTTCTAAGGACAAGAGGAGGTATTGTTATCGATGTGTTGTAAGGGTGATGGTTTAGTGTTTTCAATGCTCTACCAGTCTAAATATGTACAGAGTCAAAAAGCATTAATTCAGAGATTCAATACATACGTACATATATATATGTGTGTATGTGTATATACAAACCCTTATGACAGTTAATGGAATATTTTTAAGCTGTAGGACACATCCGCCAGATTCCACATTCTTCAGATCATTTATTTATTCCACATTTGTCAGTTTTTTTTTTACCTCTGACGAAACAATGATTCCTCGTTCCTCAGATTCCATTATTCTACATTTCTGGCTAACCTAACCAAATGGGTCGTTGGTTAGGTTATGTTAGGATAGTGAAAAAACCATGCGTAAGGCGAGCGAGCGAAGCGAGTGTGCCGCGGCAGCGGCCGCCGAAGCGCCAGAAATAAATAAATCTGACGAAAGGGTCATTAGAAGTTATCCACATCCGTCATTCATGACGAAACTGAACTGAAATTATACAAAAAACTACTTCTGACGAAAGTGGAATCGGACGGATGTGTTCTAAATCATTTTTAATGCTATTGGCTTAAAACTAGTTTTTATTTTTTATTTTATTATTTGGGAAACCAACAGCGACACAAGGGATACTTAAATTAGATGTTAGATGCTAGAAGTATGGCCAATTACAGGTTTCCACTTTAGATACTAAAAATAGATAATTAATGGAAAAAAAATGTAAGCGGAACAAAAGTCGTAAAGGATAATGAAAGCAGTACCTAGTGTAAATTAAATTAACTAATAAAGATACAATCATCGTTGTATTACCATCTCAAGCTACTTTTGTGTGTCGCAGAGCAAGCAGGTTGTTGGAGGGATAAGAAAAGGGGGAGGACGGGGAAGGGAAAGGTGTTAAAAGGAATGTAATTAATGTGATTGAATCTATCTATCTATCTATTCAGCCGGTAGCACCCACTGTTGGGTATAGGCCTCTTCTCTTTCACGCCACTCCTGGCGGTCTTGATTGAATACTCTTAGTATATTATTTATTGATTGAATGAATGAATGAATGAGAATTCTTTATTTTACACCTTGAAACTATGAAACAAAACAGATAACAGATTTTTATTAACAGATAAATAGGTTTATAACTTAGTAATCTGCATCGGAAGTCGCAGGTAACGTCTAGTGCTCACAAGTGGTGGTGACAGGCTTACTATAAGTAATAAATAAATAAATAATGCTGGACTTTTCACACAGCATCATCTAGCCCCAAAGTAAGCAGAGCTTGTGTTATGGGTACTACATCATGACTGATACACTACTTATACTTTTTGTTTGTAAATACATACATATTATACATAGAAAACACCCAGTCCCGAGACAAATATTTGTACTTGGTAGATCATACAAACATTTGTCCCGCGGCGGGGATCGAGCCCTGTGTCGCAAGCGGGTTTTCGCCCACTACGCCACAGAGGTCGTCAATAAGTAAGTGTTGAATAGTAACATTTGTTACATTACAGAACTCATTCACGTTCTCGGTCCCGCTCTCACCGGCGGTCTCGCTCGCGCTACAGCAAGCGTTCTCGGTCGCGCTCGCGCCACCGCTCGCGGCGATCTCGCTCCAGGCATCGCCATCGCTCCAGGTAAACTAGGCTCAATACACATTAAATTGGCAGCGAGGCGACGAAAGACATTAGCAGCCTTTATACGTACAATCTATCGCGACGGATACAGCCAATCGCGCGTAGTATAACGCGTAGCTTCAAGCTTCAAAAAAATGATCACTCGCGATTGCGCATACAGGCTTTCACGCACGATAGCGTTTTGACAAGAACTAACGAGTAATCGCGCGTGAAAGAACGCGTAGCATCAAAATTATCACTCGTGATTGCGTGCAGGTTTTCCCACGCGCAATCCTGTACGCTCAATCACTCGCGAAAGATTGTGCGTCTACGAACGTCTAACTAAGAACATGATCAGAGTCAACTATGATGGTGTTAACAGCTATCCTACCTACCTAGTACACTCGTATGAAGCTTACTCGTACGAGTACACTCTGTCCGAGTATACTAAAACCGTGTCAAACTGCTATCTATACTAAGTTAGAGCAACTGAATTTAAATGAAACTATAGTTTATAAATGCTGTATGTTTTGAATGCTTTATCATTTGATTCACAACCTTATATCTATCACTTGTAGGTCTCGTTCCCGGCACCGCAGTTCGCGCCGCTCCCGTTCCCGCTCCCGCCATCGCAGCTCGCGCTCTCGCCGCGACCGCTCGCGCGACAAGGACAAAGATAAACGCGACAAGAAGGAACCTACCCCCGATACCAAGAAGGAGAAATCAAAATCACCACCCAAAGTCCAAGAAGTTGAGAAAGTAGAAAAAGAACCAAAAGTTGAAGTTGTCGAAACAAATGGAAACGAGGAGAAACCTAAAACTCCATCTCCAGTTGAGGAGGTCAAAGAAGTCGCAGAGAAGGAGACGAAGAAGAAGGATCGATCTCGGTCGCGGGATCGTAAACGGGACCGATCCCGCTCGAGGCGAAGATCGAGATCTCGTTCGAGAAGGAAGCGATCCCGGTCTCGTAAGAAATCACGCTCGCGCGATAGAAAACGTTCCCGATCTAGAGATCGTAAAAGATCTAGGTCTAGAGATAGAAAGAGATCGCGATCTCGCAAGCGGACTCGCTCTAGGGACAGGAAGCGGTCCAGGTCGAAGGATAAGAAGCGCTCCCGATCTAGAGACCGCAAACGTTCGCGGTCCAGAAGTCGCCACTCCAAGAGCCGATCTCACAGAGATTCCAAGACACACGATGTGAAATCGCGCGACCGCTCGCCCAATCTATCAGTCATTGAAGAAAAAGAAGTTTCTATTGACAACAAAGTCATTGATTTAAATGACGATAAAAATTCTCCTGATAATATGGACATTTCTAACTCTCCATAGATTTTGACTTTTGACTCATCTTAGTAAGCTAGGTGTTTGATGCAAAACATACCCAGTCTTTACATAGTGATTTCAGCTTTGTGATTGTGCCACAGTCATGTCGTTTATAATTCAAGATTTAATTACCTTTTTAAGCCTTGCGAACATGTTAGTGACGTTAATAATTACATTTAAGAAATAAAATTAATTCAAATATTTTGGGGTTTTTATTTGGTTCAATTTGAAGTGATCCTGATCACCATGTTTTTAAGCCAGTTCAAAATAGGTAGTGATGTGTGAATTCTTGATGAAATAAAAAAAGGTAGTAGTGATTAATATTGTATTTGATAAGAAAGCTTTACAATAATACAATATTATGGCATTCTTCTACACAACTATAAGTTATATAAAGTCTAATGATTAAAACTATTTAATTCTAACATTACTTGATTTCACATTTTATATAGCAAACATGTAGGTATGAAACATGATTTCAACCAAACATACTAGCTAAAATAGCTAAACACGGAACTTCCGTTACACCGAATCGTTAGCACTAGTGAGTAGGTAGGGAGGGGCAAACTACACCATGGATAAAACCGCGTTGACACCATCAGACTATACTCTGACAGAATGCACTCTGATTGGCCGCCGCCTTGCATTCTAATACCGGCGGCCAATCAGAGTGCACTCTGTCAGAGTATACTCTGATGGTGTCAACGCGGCTTTGTTTTTATAAAATTAACTAGCAGTATCACCACGGTCCCTCGGGAAAACTTCACGTCCTTGGGTTAAAATATAGCCTATGTTCATCAGGGATAATGTAGGAGTCTAATGGTGAAAGAATTTTTCAAATCGGTCCTGTACTTTCGGAGCCTATTCAATTCAAACAAAGTTTGTTTGAATTGAATAATATGAGTGTAGATGTAGATTATAATACTTGTCGATCTATCTCGCTGCTGGGCAAAGGTCAATTATTCCTCCAATTTTATCGGAGAGCACAAGAGATCATCGCGCCCAATAGGCCGATTCCGCTGGATAAATTAATATCTCGCTGCTGGGCAAAGGTCAATTATTCCTCCAATTTTATCGGAGAGCACAAGAGATCATCGCGCCCAATAGGCCGATTCCGCTGGATAAATTAATATTTCCCTTTGTCGTCGGCAAATAAATTAGATCTACTTTATAATAGCCTATAATGTAAGTCCATGTCCCAATACGACTTCTTCGCCAGGTATAAAGTTTCATTCAAGGTTCTCAGTTGATGGAATAAATGTCATGCATAGCGTATCGCCAAGTCCAACGACGAGCGATTCTCTCGAAGCGAGCGCGTTCTTGTACATACATGTCCCCGACGTCGGGCTCCATACACACCTGCGACAGACAATTCGTTTAATAGCACTAACCAGGGGCGTTTTATAAAGTGATAAATCAGATATTTTATTTCAGCTGAACTGAATCGGGCTTTTCATAACGTACAGTGCGCCCAACGGATCTAGGCATTAAATAAATAAATAATAAATAATTCTGAACTTTTCACACAGCATCATCTAGCCCCAAAGTAAGCAGAGCTTGTGTTATGGGTACTAGATGACTGATAAACTACTTATATACTTTTTGTTTGTAAATACATCATATTATAGATAGAAACACCCAGACCCGAGACAAATATCTGTAGGTCATACAAACATTTGTCCCGCGGCGGGGATCGAACCCGCAACCTGCTACGGCGCAGGCGGACCTTCGCCCACTGCGCCACAGAGGTCGTCGCAATCGTGAAGTTTAGACGATTGTCTGCAAAGTCAGCCAGACCAGCCCCCTTACCATAGCGATTGTCTAGGTATCGGAGAATAGATAAAAATGACAGTTATGACATTAAAGTGATAAAAATAACGTTTTATGGTTGAATTGGTTGAATTTATGAAACACTTTATTGTACACAACTAAAAATAACAATGTTAAATAAGAAATTGATACTTACAGCAGTATAAGGATCGGTGAGCAGACTCTGTATGGATATGAGCAGTTTGCTGATAGTGAGTGCGAGAGACCAGTTGTGATGTACCGAGTCGATGCCGACGTCGCCGTGACGTGACACGTTCGGATGTAGGATGCGAGTCAGGAATCTCACTACTGGCGGACTCATGGGATACCTGAAAATGTAATACGATTAATTAATATATTGATAGGTACCTAAATGCTAAGTTAAGGTTCAGTTTGCGTTTTTAATGCACATAATATTGCCATAAACAAAAAGGTATCAGCCGTGTTGGCTGAATGGGGTTATAACTTGACTTTCAATCCGAAGGTTGTGGGTTCAATCAATGGAATTCGCGTGAGGAAACCAGTTAGTTTTCTAATAGGCGGCGTTGGGCTTGCAACCTGTCACGTATGGAATACTAACTTCTACAAAATGTGGCATGTATCAAATATATATTTGGACGTGCCTCTGACTACCCCCATATACTTTTACAAAGGATCTAGAATACGTAATAGGATCTGAGAGAATGTATACCGCGGCTCGGGGATACAGTCGTGATTCTGTTTACGTTTACCTCGGTTCATTAAGAAACTGATCTGAAATGGCGGATATAATCAGGTTCTCTCCCTTGCACAATAGTGCCGGCACTACACTAGTCGTGCCGCCATTTTAAATTTTGTTTCTATCTATATGGGTGTTTCTATGTATAATATGTTTAACACGTGCTCTAAACGGTGAAGGAAAACATCGTGAGGAAACCAGTTAGTGTTCTTATAGGCGGCGATGGGCTTGCAACCTATCACGTATGGAATACTAACTTCTGCAAGATGTGGGCATGTATCAAATATTTGTTTGGACATGCCTCTGACTACCCCCCTTAGACATCTTCAAAGCATCTGGATTAAGTAAGATCTGAGAGAATGTCTACCGCACGTTGGGGATACAGTCGTGAACCTGTTTTTACGTTTATGTATAATATGTATGTATTTACAAAACAAAAAGTATATAAGTAGTATGTCTGTGTATAAGTAGTATGTGTAAGTAGTCAGTCATGTAGTACCTACCCATAACATAAGCTCTGCTTACTTTGGGGCTAGATGATGCTGTGTGAAATGTATTTATTTATTTTATTTTTTTATCCAGTGGTACTCACGAATAGGGCACTTGTATGTATAGATAGAAGACTCCGCCCTCGTAAGGCGAGCCGACGGGCCCCGTGACCATGGCCTGCCAGTGACAACACTTGGGGTCCAGCGGCGTCGCGGCGCAGCCTTCGGGTGGCGAGTTGCGTAGCATCTGAAATAATGCAAACAACTTTAGGTATACACTAGCTACTGCGGGCTTGCGTGGTACCAACATTTTTAGAATACAATAGCATACAATAGAATAAAGTTTTATTTTCTCCACATCATATACAACAGTTACAATAGGTACTTAAATCTACATAATTTAATGTGGGTGAAAATACGGCTACCCCTCAACATTTGCTCCAACAGCTCGAGTGTTGAAGCGCTGGTGTTCAGTGGCGCCATTTTTAATAGTCTATATGCTATTCCTATCTACACCAGCCCCTTACCATGGCGATTGGTTAGGTACCGGAGAATAGATAAAAATGACAATAATGACATTAGAATGTGAATAAAAGTTATAAGTTAGTATCCAAGGGGCTGTTTCAATTATAATCCATATCGGTTCACTGGTTTAGGCGTGTTTGAGGCACAAACATACAAACTTTCAGATTAATTATTTTAGTAGGATTTATACAGCACTAGCTTTCGTGCTGTTGGAAGGCAATAGATCCATAGGTAAGTTCGTATGAGTTAGTAGCCAACTCTGGTGACGGAGTTTTTAGGTAGCCTCCGTCTGACTTAAAGCCGGGACTAATATGCCCTCCAAGGCTCGAAAGTAAGCGCTTAGTTTATAATGCCATTAGGTAAACCATCCACTTACTGACCGCTCCAAAACGTTGCTTTACTTTGTTGATTCACCACGAGCGCTTCTGAATTAATACAGGTTCACGACTGTATCCCCAAGGTGCGGTAGACATTCTCTCAGATCTTTTTATGTTACTTATTCCAGATCTTTTGAAGATGTCTAAGGGGGGTAGACAGAGGCATGTCCAAACACATAATATTTGGTACATGCCCACATTTTGCAGAAGTTAGTATTCCATACATGACAGATTGCAAGCACATCGCCGCCTATCGAACACTAACTGGTTTTCTCACGATGTTTTCCTTCACCGTTTAGAGCACGAAATAATATGCATAGTATTTGGTATATATTTACCTTGATTTCGTTCCTGAGGCGGTTTCGACGCCAAGCGTTCTCTTCAAAGGGCGGCTGAGATTGCACACACATCTGTACAACGCAGTTGCGGCAGAAACATGACTCAACTAAAGATTGGTATTTCTGAAAATAAACATGAACTCATAAAAAAAATAACGTAAACAGGGTCACGACTCAGATCTTTCTATGTTATCCCTTGTTGTTGTCTAAGGGGGTAGTCGAGAGGCATGTCCATACACATATTTGATACATGCTTACATTTTGTAGAAACAAGTATCCCATACTTGACAGATTGCCAGGCCATCGCCGCCTATAAAAAACTAACTGGTTTCCTTAACTTTCGCAATAATAATATTACTAGCGCCCCCGCGGTGTGACCCGCGGTCCCTCGGGATAATAAGTATCTTATATGTCCTTCCCTGGCATAAACTTCCATGCCAGTTTTCAGCCTAATCTGTTCAGTGGTTTGGGCGTGAAAAGGTAACAAACAGACAGAGTTACTTTCACATTTATAATATTATTAGTATGGAAGTAGAAGTAGGAAAAGTAAGTTACCTTTTGCCAATCCTGTATATGCACCATGGGCCGGAAGAGCGGCCACCGTCTCGCAGCGAAGGCAGCCCAACGCGCCGGCGCCACGCGCGCGCGCACCAAACGCAGCCAACGCAGGCAAACCTGCGCGCACGCGCATAGCGACAGGTCGTCCAAGTAGCTGAACATGCAGAGCAGCACTGGAAGCAATATAGCAGTTAGCAATCTAAAGAAGAAATCTTGTAGAGCCATGTAATATTGCTGAAATCAGAAAAGAAGAAATTTTCTAGAGCACAAAAACTATAAATATGTTCTGAAAATGCGGTTCCTTGCTTCGAAATTACGCTCTAGTTTCAAATATATAAAATCAACCCACTACAATATAAAAGTAGCTGAGAGTCAAATAGACTTTAGGATGTACGCGAAAAAAATCCAATACTAGGCTAGGACTAGGAGAGTACTCAAAAGTTCCGAGGTGCAATATGCACAACGGAACTTTAGCTATCTGAAGTTAGGTGCAATAGACGATTGCGCAGGTTTGGTAGAGTAAACATGATAGCACGATTTTAGATCAAAAATGGGTCTGTGCAAGCTACTTCAGAGAGCTAAAGAATGATTGTGGGTATTGTACAATTTTGCACTACCAACCCTCTATACACATACATTGGTGTGTCATGCGTAAATAAAGAAAAATAATTCAAAATGTTTTCCTCTTCCATCCTCTTTAGCCTCAAGGGTTTGCTTGTTTCAATCAAGTAATTTTTTTTGTTTTTCCTTTAAACTAGATACTGAATTGCAGACTAACCTTCAGAAGGTAGTTGCTCCACCAACCCAGGAGCGAGGTTATCAGGGAGACGAGGAGTTGACAGAGCTGCTAAAGATCTAGCCAGACTGGACGGCAAGGGCCTAGGCTGGTCGTCATCTGGCACTGCTGGACCTAAGCCATCATCATGAGATGGCCCTGCATTGTCTGGACCTCTAGGGTTATTTGGACCTTCACCAGCATTAAGACCACTTGGCCCACCATTTGGACCATTGGGACCTCCATTTGGACCACCACTTGAACCATTGGGACCACCACTTGGACCACCATTTGAGCCACTGTTGGGGCCTCCGATTGGACCCCCGGGATTACCAGGGTAGTGGCCCGAGTAGCAGGGCCTACATGATAGATCTAATGGATCATCTGGGCTTGTTTCACTGTCGAGTGAGTTCTGAAACTGAGTGAAAATATCTAAGTTATTTCTGCATATTTCTTATAGTTTATTTTATCATTTATTTTTGCAGTCTGTCTAACTAGGCATAATCTTGATATGATTTCTCGCGTACATAAATGAAATAAAATAAAACAACCTCTTTAATACCGTAATTTCAAACCCTGCTTTTCAAAATAATTGAGATCTCATGTCATTAAAATATTAATTGCAAAATATATTGGTAGTTCAACAAAAATTAATCATGAATGAGTTAATAATTTTACTGCTGGTTTCCTATTTAATTTAGGAGGTTTTGTATAGGTATAACACCTTATAAGTTATACCTTATTCTGTGCCACCGCACAGACATTGTTTAACTCACTCGAAAGGCCCATTTTGGTATGCCTTGCTGTTGTAGAGCTCTGGTAAGCCTCCGATCATTATAAAGTTGATTCAGCTCCCCTACTGACGGCTCATCATTCCCCGAGTCTCCATCGTCGGTCTTTTCACTGAACATGTACGAGTTGGGCAAATTATGAGGAATATCGGGGTATAGAAATTCGTGACAAGTCACGCAAACTGGCTCTCCGAAACTGGGTCCGTAGTATCCATTGCAAAGGTAGCAAGTTGAATTCTGTGGATTGATTAGTTAACTCAAGTTTGGGTTGCATAAATTGTTGGTAAAGTATCAGTACAAACGTTTACATACATTGAACTCAAACTCTGGTTGAAATGTTCGTGATGTGATACTCATAGGAAGTTTACCATTGTTTTCATCAAGTTTCTTCATAAATTCGTAAAACTGCGGACCTATGGCTGACATTTTCAGATGCTATTTACTTAGTACGTAGTTAGCTATTAGACGAGAAAAACTATAATTATTCTAAACTTGTGTTTTCAGAATTCAGATTACTGATTTAAAAAAATACAAAATAACATTTTGTTTTGATTTGAGTGAGACAAGTTCAAGAAAGAAGTAAATATTTATCTATTGTCAATGTCAAAATAATAAGGGCTCTACGCACGTTCCTAAAATCGGGGCCGATTTCGAGAGTTTCGTGAGGCACCCTGTATTTCTTCCTGTGACAAAATGTTACGTAATAAAATGAACGCCACCTATCGACAAGTAAAAAAGATGAAACAACCACCTATCGCAGCAGTACCGCCATCAGTCGGTGAGTAGCTAAAGTTAATTTATTTTGTCCTAGTTCGCAAGAACTAAATTCATCAATAAGACAGATTAATACAGAAAGTTCAAGACACGTAGCATGTACGAGTATGTACTTCGTTTGAGTGCTAGCTATTATCATGCATGGCTCATCACAATTCACCAGAACCGATGCGAGCCATCAACAGAGTTAGGCCCTAGCCCTACAGGGAAGGGAACTTTATGTTGTAATTAATTAGTAACAGAATCCAAACACATATCTACTTATCTGCTGTTTCAATTATCCTTTCATAAAGTACCTACGGTAGGTACTAGATATCCAGACTCCAGAATGCTTCGAAAGTCCTAGAGCTACTATAGAACTGGGAGGAGAATTAAATAAAACAACAAGTAAATTCTTAAAGTATTTCTTAAATTATTCACCATTTTCTTTCAAATTTAATTAATTTCTTTATCGTTTTAGTGTGTAATCTGATATTATTTTTTTGATCAAAGTTATAAGTTGTTGTATTCAATTAAATTCTACATTAAAAATACAAATATCTAATTAATAACAACAGATTAATTCAACTGTATTATAATTATAACTAATAAAAACAGGCAGCTCATCATATTTTTGTTATCAGTCGTTTGATGTATATAGTAGTTCAATCAAGGCCGCCTTTTTGTATGCGAAGTTCCACGTATCAATAGCAGGTTGTCATCTCATTAGCCAGCCATACACCTATTTACTGTCGGACAGATCGGTGATTTCGCACACACGCACGGGCATGCCCGCCAGGCAAGATACGGTTGTCTGTAAAATGTCTCTTTCAAAGCAAAAAATTGAGTTCAAATGTTTCTTTCAAACAAATTACGGTGAAATCTGGTGAGCACATCCGTCTTTACGCACAAACGCAGTTGGGTGCTCGGCATTCATCCGAATTGATCTCTACATTATCTGTGGTGCCTGTACCCGACCGATCTGAGCACAGGCAGCGGGCACGTACAGTTCGCCCAACGGATCTAGGCATTCGTGAAGCCGTTTGTCTGCGCAGTGACCTTTTTTTTTATACAAAACTCTGTGTTCTGCGCAGACAAACGGCTTCACGAATGCCTAGATACGTTTGGCGAACTGTACCCGGCGGGTGCAACTGTCACTTTTTTCACCACACACGCTCGGATCTACCCGCCAGTCATGGCCAACAGGCAGATCCGACGGGCATACCCGCGCGTGTATGGCCTGCTATTAGATCATTGATCGATTTTATTTCGGATGCTACAGTACCTACTTCTCTTTCTTCCACACATTGGATACACTTTACTTGTTTTAGCATTAATTCAGCTATAGACCTAACAAAGATAAAATATAGTACAATAGAGTTTAGAGCCAAGGGGTATTTGTATCTATTACCTGCGTCTAATGCCGCTAATCATCGCGATTTTATATGCGAGTAGGTAACATAAAAAAATAATTTGATTAAATTGGCATTAGATGCTGGTGAACTAACATTTCGGTTTGAATACTAACATTGCGAAATCTTAGGAACTGTCCAGTCAGTACAGTTACTAAGGTCAACAGTACTTAACAAAATTTTAAAGGTTATGATCTGTTGGGATGAACTTTAACTATTCAATGAACAATTGATCCAAAACCATTCTTAACTAATTATTGATATTTTTTACACGGTTCAAATTATTTCTTTATTTAAAAAGCGGTGAAAATGTTTACAGTAAGTTAATATTAAACTAACTATTAGAGGTTTCTTGTTGTCACAGGGTTGTACGATAGGAACGCTTCATTAATTGTATAAAGATGGGATTATTTGGGTGGGAATAACAGTCTAATAAAGGAAAGTTTATGAAATAAATGTATGTAGACAATGGAATTGCTACAAGTACTCATGAGACAAAGTTTTCAAATTGGAGCATGAGCACTTGATGCCCAACATCCGATTTTAGAGTTCCTAAGGTAATTACCTATGTAATCTTAAACACGAAATAAAAAAGAAGACTTTTTCTCCTTTAAAACCAACGGGCATAGCTCCAGGCATGTTTTAGCTTACATTTTCTCACCACCTAGTGAAGACTACGCTTAACTGTAACATTGACCATGTCCCCATTCGATTGTATACCTATGAACTACATTTTATGTATCTAGCAGTCCTAACAGTAACAGATCTTATTTTTGTTTAGATTTATTTTACTAGCTTGCATAAATGCCCAACCAGAAAACGAACTATTTAACTAATGGAAATTGTCCATATTTTTCGCTAGTAGTCATTTTCTGATTGGACAAAAATAACTAGGTAAGCCTTAGTAACTTACCTACCTAACTTTTAGCTATTTCGACATGATAGTGTAAGAGAATAATAGACATTTTACATGGATTTACAACTATATGATGTTTGAAATTGCCATATTGCTTATTCTTAGTTTACCAGCACAATACATTTTATAAAACGTAAAAATTACTGTTTTTCTAATTAACAGCGGGAAAAACTTATTGCTTAGCAGTACAAACAAACCAAGAGTCAACCATAAATTATGTCACGCTTAACACTGCCCTCAAAAGAAAAGTACCATGTCACCACGCCCTCCACCAATGTGACATAAAGTTGACTGGCCAGAAGACAGGCAGTCAAGTCGATACGTGCAGGTATACATAGCCTGCAGTCACTATTTATCTACACAGTATTGTATAACACTGTCACTTATAACAACGGAGCGGGCCGCGGCGAGTTCGCCACTAGCCACTCAGTACGGGTAATACATTCCGCGCCTGTAGCCTCTGCAAATAAGCCACAGAATTAGCCACCATTGTCTTATTTCCACTTTACAAATAGTGTGAATTCTAAAATTCTATTCAATTTTAGATATTGTGCTATAGTCAAGAAACAACCATGCTAAACATGTAGGTATTACTTTACGAGTTCTACAACAGTGTTGAAATGTTATTCAAGATGCTTCTGTGATATGCAAACAATAAAATAAATATGAAGGAAATAATAAAAGCTTAACTTAAGTCGGCCAGCAAACGATCTACTTATAGAAAGCAACCAGCCCTAATAGAAATTAAAAAACTCATTTGGAGAAAATATGTCGCCCAAATCAGAATAAACCACCACTACTATTCGAAGTGGCATGCATAGTTGTTTGTTACCGTGCTAGATACATTTATACGAAAGGAGGTCAGGCTATGGATTGAAAATACATATTTTTATATTTGTAAAAACTTTATTTATCACACCTCAGTGATTATAAATATTTTTATAGTAAACCTAGTAAGTTTAGACAATAATTTTTACAACAGCTATAAAGTCAAGACTCATGCAGACCAAAATACATTTTCAAGATATTCAATACTATGTTCTCCAACTACACAGACATCAAACAAACTTTAGGCATGTCAGCAGCTGAGTATTAAAAGTATTCATTTCAATATTACACAGTAACATTTAATTCGCAACTGTAAAAACTTACTCAGATCGGATGCGAAAAGTGAGTTTGTTTTTGCGTCTACCGAAGCGGAGTCTAGCGGCAAATAAATGCAAGACGCGCCCACAAATTGTCGAAGGTTAAAACATTATTGAGCTCTACAAAGCCTGCTCTGTTTGGCTATTACAATGTAATGATCGTGTAATTTTATTCAAATTATCAAAACCAAACCATTTTGGAAGCCAATTTGATGTTACTGTCACAAATCACCACCACTGAAACGCGGTTTCAGACGAAAGAAGAAACGACCCACCCACACTAGGTTTCGCACGGGTCCACTTCAGTAGGCGCTTTCAATGACGTCACTTTGTTATGTCCCTTGAGATTGTACCCCATAAAAAATGGAGAGAGATCTGGTACTAAGGATATGCTAATTGCTAAACAACAAAACAACAACATTTCGGTACATAACTAAAAGAATATTTCAGTACTGTAGTATCAGTAATGCCTTTTCATTGATTAAACTAAACCATATATTTTACAGAATGATATCAAAAATTGTTTGGGTGTTGTCCCTGGTAATTTTAAATTCTCTAATTATTAAAAAATTACAATAAGTTTGTACAAAAATGAAACATTCATAAACGTTACAACGTAAAATCTTTTATACTATCGATAGCTGTCCAACTAGGGTTCTCAGTAGGATCATAAAACCTGGATATCATTAACAACAGATCTCGGGGACATAATCCAAGCGACTGTCGGCACCGGTTTATAGTTGCAGGCGAGCAGGCGAGGCTAGTGGGTGTTAATATGGATTGTACCTGCCGCGGCGCTGAGGCCGGTAGCCGGAGTAGTAAGGTGAGTAGCCGCGGAAGGAGCCGCGGCCGCGCCCACGCATTGTTCGCGGCGGCCGGTTCGTGGACGACAGGCCAGGCTTGTTGGTGCGCTTTGGCATCACCTGAAACGTCACATCTTGGATTAGAGATAAGTTTGGGTTAGCACTCAATCTGGTAACAAAACCCCAAAGTAAAATATCATTATTTCAGCAGGACTGCTGGGGTCACTCAGAATAAGTACTCAACTATTCACAACCAAACTAGGGAGTTTGGTTGTGAATAGTTCCTTTTGGGTGATCCATCTTACAACTAAGTCAAACTAACAAAAAACATACATGATATAAATGTAGTGATGCTTTAGGCAAATGTCCGACCGCGGGCCAGTGAGCGGCAAGCGATCAGCGATTTTATCGCTCAAGAGACGAACTAAAGATATAAGATTCCGTGTCAATAAAAGAGACACACACCGCGCCGGCTGTAAAAGTTTTATCGCGGCGTCAAATTTATTCGCTCGGCGTAATCGCTCAGCGTACTCGCGCGGCGTTCAAAACTCACGCCGAGCGATGAAAAAGTCATAGCTCAACGACAGAACTACTCGCTTCAACGCTCAAACGCTCATCGCCCGACTCTTCACGCTCAACACTCGCGGTCGGACAACTGCCTTAGGTATTTATTTCAAGTAACCTAGACTCCATTATGAGAGATAGGAAGTAAGAGAGTGGGTTTCACAAATTGGTTACATGTGTAGTCAAAAAAATGCTCTAGAGTACCAAAATTTGCTGATGATAAAGTTATTCAAGAAAATTACCTTTATTTGGCGACCTCTAAATAATGATTCGTCCATAGCCATAGCTGTCTGTACACTGTCTTTATCTCCAAACTCGATATACGCGAATCCTTTGGGATGTCCATCAAACTTATTACACAATATTGTAACCCTGCAACAATATATTCAATCAGTCTACAAACATTTATAAGCTAAAGCCAAGGACTTAATAACAAATAAAAATTAGTTAGTTAGTAAAAGTAAGTAAGTAGTTGTAATACATAGCAAACAGATCCCTATAGATAAGAAAACATTCGTGAGTGTCGTGGAACACTTGGTTGACTTTTGACATTTGCGCAGCACCTCTTTTCACACTTTACACACACTCTGCGCACAACTTTGCGCAAAACTTTGCAAAGTGCGAACTTTGTATATTTATTTTTACTAACATCGTAATACTAACATCAAATCGCATTGCGCACCACTGCAGTGGTGCGCAATGCCCTGTGACGATTTGAACTATACATGTACGGTACCTATACGGTAAAATGTAATGCTTTTTTTCTTCTAGCCCCCATCCTCCGTATTGTCCAAAAAGGAACTTCGTTAAAGTCCCACAATGTTTTTATCTATCCAACGACACAAATCATAAAATGATCTCTATCATTGAAGTACTAACCTATTGATAGAGCCACATCCATGGAAATGCTGCTCCAACTCTTCAGCAGTGGCTCCGTAGTCCACATTACCCACGTACACCGACCGGTTGTCAGCCTCAATTTTCTCTTCAATCGACATGTTTAAAGGACTTGCTGCAACAAAGTGTCATTGTTAAGAATAAGCTTTGTTATCTGACTAGGATATTTTATCATGTACGATGGATACTTACTTAACAAAATAATTTAAATGAAGATCATGTTCCTAATCTTTTATGTGCCTACAATAGAGGTATCAACAATATATTTGAATGTTTTAAAAATGTTTTAAGCATGGCATGAGTAAAGATAAAAGATTTTATGTTTACTTGCAAAAATAGTCAAACAGTGGATCTACAGGATAGCTTTATCTTGCATTGTTCTGCCCCCTCAGCATGGCGATTGTCTAGGTACTGGAGAATAGATAAAAATTACAGGAACTTTTATCCACATTACAATGTACACACTCAATTTCAATTTCAATTTCAATTTCAAAGCCTTTATTTACTGAAAATATTTTACAGTTTGCTTAATTTAGTACTTTTGCACACCAGTCCGGCTATTCTTCAGCGTGTCCTGTCGACACATAGGCCTCCTCTAACCTTTTCCATTCACTTCTGTTCCTTGCCACTCGCAGCCACAGTGGTCCTGCAATCTTTTTGATGTTATCAGACCATCTTTTCAGTTGCCTTCCTCTCTTTCTTTTGGTATTGTATCTCGGGGTCCACTCTGTCATGGTCCCTGTCCATTTCTGTGTCGTCTCTCTCATTATGTGACCAGTCCATCTCCATTTTAGTTCTTTGCATTTGATGTTTATGTCATCAAATTTTGTTTTTTTTTTGTTTTGTAATTAATGTACACACACTTTATTGTCATTTATATCTATTCTCCGGTACCCAGACAAACGCCATGCTAAGAAGGCTGAGCATTGAAAAGGTTTTAGGTGTTTAAATTAGAAGTTTGGAAGGGAATAAGACTTGTCTAAAAATAACCTGAGGCATGTCTGTTCCATAGACTTTACTAATTGGAAAAAAGCAACGCAAGAGGAGCGAAATAGACTAGCCTGCACATTTACAGAATAATACCCATTACTATTACTAAAATTAATAAGACGAAATATCAAGATATCAAGGAATCCAGAACAGAACTTACTAAGTCCCGGTGGGCTGCCCATGCTCATTTGCTTGTCCACTTCAGTTTGCATTTGTTTTAGCTTCTCTGCCTCTTCTTCCATCTCCTTAACCCTTGCTTTGATGGCAGCCAGGTCTGGCACCTCGCCGCCCGCAGCTTCATCTCCGCCCTTAATAACAGAACATACACATAATGTTTTGCTTACGTAGAATAAAAACAACCATTGAAACTAATACAATCATTTTTAGGTTACTTTCTAGTTAATATTGATTAATATCAAACTGTACCATTGTGCCAAGCTTTGGTGAAGATTCTTGAAATTTTATTAATGCAGAATAGAAACTATTCAAAATTTACTTGTAACTTGTTTTTTCATGGAACAATGGGATTTATTTGAAAATTAATTAGATACATGCAAACACATACATGCTACAATCAGCGTTCGCCAATGTAAGTAAATAATAGTAAGACAAATTCTGATTTGCTTTATACTCATGCAGAGCATGTTCTCAGATAATTTTGTAGCAAATAAACAACTAACCAGTAAAAATGACATTTAAATAAAATGGTATGGTAATTTTGAAATACCACTTAGGTTCCCTTGACCTGCTAGACATGTAAAATTTAAAATAAATAAAATAACATGATTGTTGGTATACAAATCAAAGATTCTTGATTGATGGTAGCAATTTTCAAAGGTTATTTCGTAATCGAACAAATCAACATCAAAAATTACTTGGGGCAGTGCACTCAGATGATAAGGCATGGAACAGTGTAAATAACTGTTGAACTGTTGAAACCAATATTGTTTATTTACGCGTAAATGAATCAAGAAATTAGAAAAAGCTCACACTATTGCAGACGATACTCACCCCAAGACTGTTATCGGTCATGTTTAGGGAACCATTGGTTCCTTCCAGGTGATTGTTTTCCATGGAATCCAAATAGTCGTCGTTTTCTGCCATTTCGACTGAATGCCTATATCATTGAATTTTCAAACATAAACAACACCAGTTACCTGAAAATAAATGAAAAGATAAGCTTCAAACCGGTGACCTGCCCATAAAAAAAATAGAGATTACGAATTCAAGGTAGATACTCTGACGTACCGGTAACCAAATCCGTTATGTTAGCGACCCACTTATGAAAATATAATTTACACTGAACACATTTGTGCACTGTATTTCACTTTACGTGTAGAATTTTCATGATTAGCATTGCTTTTTGGCGATATTTACAGATTTTTATCACGTAAATAGTCCGACATCAAATCAACCAAACCAACCAAACAATCAAGTATTGCCAGTACCAAAAATGAAAAAATAAAACCATTGTATTGTAAGATTAGTTCATTTTTATTTTGGTATTTTCTAGTTACGAAACATTACATAAAAATCTATTTGTTAGATCAGACTAAGTCTGATAGATCATCTGATGATTTCCTATTGAAAAACCCATGTAAAACCTCACTCAGAGTAATAGAAAAACATACTTAAAAATTAAATTTGTGTGTTGGCAACATCAATGATGCTGTTTCAATGTCATTAGTGATTAAGATGCCAATGTCAAATATCTCAACAAAAAAGTTTAGAAGTCTGTTGCTTGCTTGACTTGACATGAGCGTGCTCGCTCAGACCTGCAGCCTTGCCCAATAGAGCACAACTAGAGATGGGTAATGGGTTTAAACCCATTCTTCCCATTCGGGTTATAACCGGGTTGTTTGGGTTTAAACCCGGGTTTAACCCATTATCACCCATTTTGCTGGGTGAAAATGAGTTTTGTTATAAAATGTGTAGTAAAAGTAGTGTTATATTTGAACAGACGTGTTGGCCGAATGGGGTTGAGTCACGATTTTCAATCCGAAAGTCGTAGGTTCGAATCCTGGCCGTGCTTATTTATATGCTCATTAACACGAGCTCTTAACGGTGAAGAAAAACATCGTTAGGAAACCCGCAGCTTAGTCACACCACCGTACCACACGTATTGACGTTGTATTTCCTGTGGATAAGGTCGATTAAGCTGAGAGGATCGTTGGACGAACAATGTCCCAGGCACTACGGCGCGGCCGGGGCGTCCCATTGAGTGCAGGCATAGGTTGCCTCCTGCCGACACTTTGTTTTTTTTTTTAAGTGAAAACTTCTTTAACTGCGTTGGGCAGTTTGAGTTGGATGAGTAAAACCTTGAATTCACCTTGTTACGACACCGGCTTAGTACATATCTTGAAATCAATTGTCATTTGTCATCCTAATGGCAATTTAAGTCATGTGAAATGAAGAAAAAAATAGCAATATTTGCAAATTTGGTAATGGCTAATGAAATATCCAAGCAGACGCCACGGTGCGCGATTTTGAAGTGATAACCCTGACAAAACGATAACGCGATCTAATGTACCAGTAGCGCCATCTAGTTCTGTACTCGGTAAACTTTTACGGCAATATTTTAAAATTTATAAAAGCTCATTTTCTAAACGGGTGAAATGTAGAATATAGTAGGTACCTAGTAGTTTAGTGGTGGTGATGGTTGGTTCTGATTTCGAATAAAATGGCAAACAAAATAAGGCATGAACAAATTTTCGTTCAGATTTTTGATGCAACTGTATTCATTCAAATATTATGTTTTAAAAAGTATACAGCATTAAAATCACTAGGTATTATACTTACCTAATTGTTCAAGTTTTCACTTCTGGTCGGCACTTCCAAAGTGCCACTGGATTTTTTTATTTTCAAAAAAATTTGAGTAACTTTGGTTATTTTATTAAGACGAATCTAACGATAGTTAATTTAAATTAAATGTCGAAAATTCGAAATATAGATAGTTAGGTAGGTACTTACTTAATTCAATAAAAAAAATCTAGAATAGGTACAAAAAGTGGCGGTCAGGTTCATCCATCCACGCGGTGTCTATGCACACAGTTGTTCGCGTTAGCATCCTATAGTTTGTGATCGTTCGTTCGTCTTTCCTTCCATTTTTTTCCTTCTCAGGCCATGAGCGGGCGCGCCCGCAGTCTTACGCTGATTACATCCATACTATTCATACTAATATTATAAATCTGAAAGTAACTCTGTCTGTCTGTCTGTCTGTTTGTTACGCTTTCACGTCCAAACCGCTGAACAGATTAAGCTGAAATTTGGCATGGATAAAGATTATACCCCTGGGACGGATATAGGCTACTTTTTTCTTTAAATATTTATAAGGGGGCGTGAAAATAAGGGTTGCAATTTTGTATGGGGAAAAAAGTTGAGCGACCCTGGGCGAGGCCATTAAGATGATGGGTGACCGCCACTTTTTGCTCTGTTTTTGCATTGCAGATTTTTTGTTTTTTTTCTCATTTTGCATGATAAATGATTTTTAAATTAATGATAAACATGTAACATGTATATTTCCACTCATCAATACATCCGAAATTAAGATTTTTTGATATAAAATACTTTTTCCTTGGCTTTGGTTAGAACGCCATCTATATCACCGAGGTCAAAACTGCTTTTTACTTTTTCTCCTAGGTGGCGTTTCTACTATAGCGGAGTCGACCTACGCTCCGATACGATCATTTTGAGTTTTGAAAGCTACTCCTGCACTTGAATCCTAATAATGTGCAGACGAAGTTGCGCGGGTCAGCTAGTATTAAATAAAACTAAGGAAACCAGGCAGGGACTTCGTTTATTAGTCTTTATTGTCATTAATTACTACTTAAATCGTTTTCACCCGCTCAAACCACCCAGTGGGTGGTTTGAAGTGGGTGATAACTAGGTTATTACCCACCTCAGGGTTTTTACCCGGGTGATTACCCATCTCTGAGCACAACCAATCACATACATAACAGGAAAAGGAAATGACAATTGAAGTCCAGAAAGAAACACAACACAAGTAAACCATTGGTTTTTTGAAAAAATATTTAATGAAAACTTTGTTAAAATTTCTAATTTTGGTAAGATCTAGCTGTAGTGTACATGCATGCATTCATTAATTTTGAACACATTCGCTCATCCACAGAATCATCAAAGTAATATTGGTGTGGCTTACTGAACTGTATGTACTCAATTGCAGGTGTTTGTGAGTGTTTGTTGGTTTCACACGTTGTATTTGAGCTGGAGCCTCTCGCAGTACCTTCGCGATGCCCCTCACCGCTGATGTGGCTGCACAACAAGTGCAGGTTTGTTTTATACTATTACCTTCTTCAGCATTGTAAAAGTGTGTTATTCAATGAAACTATGTCTAATAATAACTAAAAAAAATGATATACCTAAATCAGTGTTAACTGGAGTCGTAAAACTAAAATGTATTTAGATTTTTGACATTTCACAGTTTATATGACTAACAAATTAACATTTCAGGAACGCTTGAGATCCTTGCACAGACTGATCTATGATATTGAAGGGGAGAGAGCTCGCAACGAGCAATGCATTGACTCCATTCTTCGAGTGGAGAAAGCTGGAGACTCACCGCAGAGCGCAGAAGATTCTTCCAGTTCCTCACAGCAGGTATTCCTAGCAATTTTATGAATGAGATTATTGATAATTTTTAATTACTTATAGGTAATGAATGTGTGATATTCTTGGCTGCGGATGATATCTAAATATTAGCGGATCTCATTGACAAATGTCCTGCCTAAGTAAGGGTGGTAAATTAAAAAAAAATGATTATTCAGACCATTCCAAAAACTATTACTGTGTTTACTTACTTAGTCAGTTTAGGCTGTATTTTAATTTAATTATATTTGGAACGGAGTACCTTTTCTGACTATTGTATGAGGGCTAGACAAAAAATAGAGTTCAATTTTTGCATCACAACACATGTATTATGTCTAATCATCACAGTGCAAAGTCACAAAACAGTCTATAGATTGTTACATTGTTAGTATGGAAAAGCATTTCTATTGTTTATTTACAATAATTTATTTGACAAATAAACATGCTATGAACAGTGAAGGAAAACATAGTCACTTTGAGGATACAATTGTGAATCTGTTTACGTTTTTACGTTATTTGACAAATGCCAAATGTCAAAGTTGAAACTTCGTTCCAACCGAGTGTTCTACGACACTCACATACCTTTTTGTTTTATTAGCAGCAGATGCAGCTAAAGAACTTGTACAAAGCCGGACTGACAGCAGCAGAGCAGGAAGAGAGATTGTTGCGTGCTGCCCTCTCACGTATTTATGAGATTCGGACTATTAAAAACGAAAGAAGAATTCAGGTAAGTACTTATCCTATTGATATCAAAAACATAGGTATTTGTTTACAGAAACTAAGCTACTACTTACAATGTTACCTTTTATTATGAGCCACTGCTGTCCCACTGCTGGGCAAAGGCCTCTCCACATTCCCTCCAGACGTCGCGATCCCGTGCAAGGCTCTCCCAATCGACCATAAATTTGTCAAGGTCGTCTCGCCAATATTACCTACATAAGTTAAAAAAGTAAGTGTGGCCAACTCTGGTGACGGAGTTTTTAGGCTGCCTTAAGGCCTCCGTCATGACTTAACGACTTAATAGCCGGGATCGACAATTTAACGTGCCCTCCGAAGCATGGAAGCGCTCAGGTGAAAATGCCACTGGCGGTCACCCCCATCCACTTACAGATCGTTTCGAACGTTGCTCAACTTCAACAATCTATCAAGAACGACTAAGCAAGCATGACCATGAGCAAATAACAAAATACAATAGAATCAGTCAAGCTATCTAATTCTAAGGATTCAGTTCACAACCATTTGATTTTATTAAATCTTCTATAGAACCCGTAGGTTTATAAATGTGGCACCACAGAGCCAAGTGAACACTTGTGCCTTGGAAAAGAGTGTATATCCCCTGAGCATCTCTATTAGTTTGTTTATTTCGGATTTATTATGGATCGGATTTATTACGCACGACAAATCTTTGTCTTTCTGAAGTAAGGTGCACTAAACGATTGCGCAGGTTTGCGCATGTAGTACATTGCGTATGTAGAGTAGGCGATGTAGCACGATAAAACAAATTAAGCGAGTGAGCGAGGCAGCTATACAACGCTCGTCTTCTTCTTTTAGGAGTCATCAAAAGCAGCTACTTCACAGACACAAAGATCGGTTTTGCGTACTGTACCTACATTACATATCCTTACTTGTTCCATCTATAAGTATTATCCTAGCAAATACATCAACAGAAAGAGACAACCGGGTGTACAAGAAGCACAACGAATCTTTAGCTCTCTGAAGTTAGGTGCAATAGACGATTACGCAGGTTTGGTTGAGTAAGAGAGATCATCAAAAATGGGTTATGCGCAGCTACTTCAAACTACAGAACGAACTACGGCTAAAGAACGATTGTGCGTATTGTATCTATGTGTATCTTCCAGGCACGTCACGCCGGCAACAAAGAGACGATAGGCTGCGGCGCATTGATGAAGATGCTACTCTCAGCTGCACAAACATTGCCCCTCCATGTTGGCAGAGTGGGTGAGCGAGCCCCGCAGCTCTGTGGCGCGGTGCCGGCTGACGCGGGGCATGTGGCACGAGCGGGGGACGCCGTGGCGGCGTTAGTCAGGGTGTCGGATAAGGAGGAGAACTGGATCTTAGCTGAGGTACACTATGGCTAAAGCCGTATTTGACGCTTGGGAACCCTTGCCAAACTCCGAGCGCTTGTCGTGTTTTCTCGCTTGTACACCAGTCTCGCTTAAACGCTAGATTGGCAGAGGCTTGCTATTATGTAAATGTGCTATGGTCTAGGCATTCGAGGTAGCCGTTTCGATGCTGTAAACGCTTTTTTAATTTTTATACAAAAGTTGTCTTCTGCTAGACTCACTACATGAATACCTAGATGTACGATTATTATACTCAAAAAACTCCAAAAGACATTGTTAATAACATGAGAGAAAGTACCTAACTTGATGCACCTTACATATAAACAAACTCTGTGGCGTGGAATAAAAAATAAGAATAGCAAACATAGTTCACAACTCCATACATCACATACATACTACCAGAACCATAGTACCACAACAATCAGAGCTGGAACCAATATCTGCAGATCATGCAAACCCCCCCCCATCGCAAGATTCGAATTCGTACCCTTTGTCTCCAGCACTAGCCAACCAACAAGCTTATCATAACTATTCCGTAGGTCGTCAGCTGGCTACCAGCTCAAGGTAAATACGAGGTGGATGATATAGACGAAGAACAAAAGAACCGGCATGTGTTGAGCAAACGCCGTGTGGTGCCATTACCTCTAATGCGAGCTGATCCTAGAACAGACGAACACGCATTGTTCCCTAAAGGCGCGGTTGTGATGGCGTTATATCCACAAACTACATGTTTCTACCGCGCCGTCGTGAATCGACTGCCGGCCAGCGCTGCTGATCCGTATGAAGTTTTGTTTGAGGTGAGCGGACGTTGGATCTCCCTTTTGTACAGTTCGCCCAATGGATCTGGGTATGCGTGAAGTTAGCCGTTTGTCTGCGCAGTGAACGTTTTTCCATACAAAATTGTGTTCTGCGCAGACAAACGGCTAATTTCACGAATGCCTAGATCCATTGGGCGAACTGTAAGTGGATCTTTCTTTGGACTGATTTGGTAGTAGGTGCATTTTTGTTGAGGTTGTTAAAATGCGATGTGTGTATGTTTGTCTGGAGCATAATTGTTTCCAAAGCCAGTAGCCTTATTGTCTAACTCAACTGGAAATGGACATGGGCTTCATTTTGACATTTGAAACCCATTCTGGACTTCAATTGTCATTTACCTATTATGTGATTGGTTGAGCTCTATTGGGATGACAACTGGGAATGGATTTCAAGTTAGACAATAAGGCTGCTGGTAGGAGGTACATTCTATTTATATTTGAAAGCTGCCTCAATTGAGGTATGACTAAAAAGTGCGATTTCAGACGATTTCCGACACACGAGTGTCGGAAAACGAAATAGAAAAGAAACTAATGAGAATCAGTGTGCAGGCACCGTAGACATTTAAGATTTCATTCAACTGCCGCTGACTACCCCATTGTATGGGGTTAGCGTACCTACGTGTGCGCTGCGTTGCGAGACACGTCCAAATATACTCGTATATTAGGCTCATTCTTTCATTTAACAGTATTTAGCTTTGAAAAAAACATTGTTTTACCCAGGACTCTTCATACGCGGACGGCTACTCCCCGGCGGAGCGCGTGGCACAACGTTACGTGATCGCGATAAAGGAGGGCAAGGGCCGCGCCGCCTGACCCGCCGCGCGCGCGCCCACACGCGCCGACACGTCCGTCTCTGAGGATTCTACTCTGTAAACCTAGAAGCCTTTACATCATATAATAGACTAGCTGCGCTCCCGCGGTGTGACCCGCGGTCCCTCGGGATTTTTTCATATTTTAGGGATAAAAGGTAGCCTATGTCCTTCCTTGGGATACAACCTTTAACTATGCCAAATTTCAGCTTAATCTGTTCAGCGGTTTGGGCGTGAAAGCGTAACAAACAGACAGACAGACAGACAGATTTACTTTCACATTTATAATATTAGTATGGATAGTATGGATGTTTCATCGTCAGGAGGCCACCTTTGCCTACACTTAATCCATCTAGAAGACTCGGTTAGGTCCCATTTGTTCTATGGAACATGACGTAATATAACAATTTGAGAAAATATTGTCCCTATTTTTGTACTATAGAACTACATACTAGCTTTTGTTCCTGTTTTTATTTGTCTGTAAATGCACAGAACTAAATTGGAATCGCTTTTCCCAAATTCTTCCATGATGAGATATTTAAGACGTGAATGACATTAATCACTGACGTTAATACCAGGTACAGTTCACTATAAAAAAAATGAAATCAAATTGTTATATTACGTCATGTTCCATAGTACAAATGGGACCTACCGGAAGACTCCACCTTATGAACATCCACTATACGGTTTGTTCCAAACATTGACGTCAAAAATCCGTGATGTTAGAGTTTTCGAGGAAAGTTTGTTATTCGAATACCCCTAGATAAAATTTTTTTTTCTTTTGATGTCACTGTTTGACTACCGGTGCTATAACCGATAAAATATGAGCTTATCTGGCGACAAGGGTTCCGTGGCCGAATGGCAAGGCACTCCGGCTTTAGGATGATCGTCTGATGGTTGCGGGTTCGTATCCCGTCGGAATCGAAAATTTTGACGTTCATTTCTCAATGAAGCCACTGTTTGAATCACCTGTAGATCTCTATACCTTCGTCCTATATTTTAGTGTAGCTTGCCTATTAGAAGTATCTATCTAATCAGCCCAGATCCACCCACGGCCGAGTATAGAAAAGAGTCCTAAAAATCAGCTGCTTTCACCACTTTGGGATTTTCTGATATATCAACAACTTGCAGTTACAGTTCGTAAAAACGTCGTCCAGAACTTGATGATTTGCATAGTATAAATCAGCAGTTTCACCTCACTGAGACCTCTGTTCGGCTGGGTGTTCCTTGGCAAATAATAAATGTATTATGCTTAGAATAAAATGTAATTCTATGTTGTCCTAAGTATTAAATTATATATTATATAAGTAGTAAATTATATTCTAGATGGTTATGTTCAACTAAGATGCATTCAGTAAATAAACACATAAAAAGAGTACAATTTTTTTATTAATCCTAGTAGTAAAATCTACAATACATGATAAAATGGTAGTGTCCGAAATATACAATCATTCAATTTAGATTTACACTTAAAAACAAAATTGATTTCTAACTTCTTCTCTGATTACTTACAAACTAAGGGATAATATATAATTAATGGAAGCAAATATAAATGTGAAATAAACTAACAGAATTGAGGAACTCACTCGTACATAATATTTAGAAGAATTGTCTTTTATCTAGTGCACTTATGCGATTATAGTTAAATCAGACAAGATTAGTGAAAAATAGCTTTACATACCTACAAAGTGTTAATATTTTGTAAATGGCCGAAGCCAAATGGATTACAATGTTATTACAACATATTAGTACAAAGTATGCTTACGAATAAATAACTCTTGTTCCTAATGAACACTACATTGCTCTCAAAATTGAAACCAATTCATTCTGACACAGCCTACTACGACTCAATTATAATAAACTTAACATTACACCAATGCGTAACTTCCAAGTTATGGCATATCAATACTATACATTCAACATAAATAAGAAATGAGATCAATATGCTTTTCTATTGAAAACAGCTCTACATTTAGAGGCTTTTATTGAGCATGATAGATTCATTCCACGGCTATACCAATAGCACCAATTGATAGGAAAAGTATAACAATGTTAGTCAGATACATTGTGATTGTGACTTAATATTTTGGGTCAGCCTTAAATAATGATTTTTATACAATTTAGTCAAGTTCTAATTTGATTATTGGGAAATGTCTAGAGAGCCATAAGCAATTTTTGGTATAAAGTGAAATGACGTTAGATTGACTAAGAAATTGAATCAGTAAGACTATTTTTTGATAAAATACATTAGAAGGGCCAGCCTTCGAGTACTTTAGTCAGTCTCGAATATTCCAAAAATTCCTTGGACAGCCAACCCTTCGCGAATCTGAAAGTAAAAATAAAAAAAATGTTAAATCCCTCCCTTGATCTCTTGTCTACTCCATCAGCCTATTCCTACCTCAAAGGCCGGCAACGCATCTGCAGTGCTTCTTGATGCTGCAGTTGTCTGTGGGCGGTGGTAATCACTTACCATCAGGTGTGCCACATGCTCGTTTGCCACCTCTTCCATAAAAAAAAAAAAATCAGCAATATCTCAGGCGTTACAGCCATCTAAAAGAAGGCGTCACTCAATGTTTTAAAATATCCATTACTGCTGCTTCAGTAACAGCCAGTTCAATCTGTGTTCAGCGTAATCAAATCATTTGGTGACGCTAACAATACGTACCACGCCAACTACCAACCATCGTTTACTGTACTAATAAATAACGCTGGACATTTCACACAGCATCATCTAGCCCCGAACTAAGCAAAGCTTGTACTATAGGAACCAGATAACTGATGTACTACTTATTATACTTTTTGTTTGTATATACATACATATTATGCGTAGAAACACCCAGACCCGAGATAAATATTTGCAGATCATTCAAACATTTATCCCGCGGCGGGGATCGAACCCGCTACCTTCTGCGTCCCAAGCGGGCTTTCACCCACTGCGCCACAGAGGTCGTCAAAATAATAATGTTTGTATTGTACCTGCTAAATAGCCTGTCGATCGCTCATCAGCCCCTGCAGTTTCCTGGCCACGCCCGCGCCGCCGTAGCGGGAACGTTTCACCAACACCCCGTTATTCGGGTCGCTGGCTCGCTTGACACCGGTCACTTCGCAGGATACCAGCGTGTTTATTGCGTGCAAGTCCTGTTAGAATGCAGTGTATGTGAGAAAAGGAATCAAAAGTAAGACACGATTCCAAATTCCGCTGCAACTATCTCCTCAGGATTAGAAGAAAAGTTAATAATTTAGAAAAATGTACTGAAATTACGGAAAAATGCGTTTAAAGTACGGAAAGGGTTATCGATCCTCCCTTAAACATGCTGAGCGAGTGGCGAGTAATCACTGCACTCAGTTTTATGGCCTAGCGAGACAACTATAACTTCTACTGTACTTCTAATAGCTTCTCACTCACGGTCAAACAAGTGCCTAATATAATATACCTTAGCCGGGCTGCGACTGAAGCGGTAGGTGAGATGGTGTTGCGAAGGTGGAGGCGTAGTCAGCGGCTTCACGTATAGTTGATGGCGGTCGGACACGCGCTGTCCCGCGGGGGAGTAGGCCGCGTCGCCCCGTCCCGCTGGTAACGGGGATAATCCGCACTCCTGGATACAAAAACTGCTTATAAATATAATATAAATAAATATAAATAAATAATGCTGGACTTTTCACACAGCATCATCTAGCCCCAAAGTAAGCTTGAGCTTGTGGTATGGTATTGTATGCTTATAAATATCCATACAATCCGTGGGGATATTGTAACTGCGATAGCAAAATCGCACAATAATTTTCGCAAGTGCAGCCTCTACAAAATCAAACTATCGATCGCTTTTATTAATCCGGATTAATAAAGAAATGAATTTGAAATGCCGCGAAAGACCATGATAAAGCGCCGCCATTTCAGATTCGTTTCTTTAGTCATACAGGTTACTACCGGTGGTTGGAATAGTATGTAGATTTATTTATGGCAATTTTGAATGCAAAGTTAAAGATAAAGCTCTGTAAATTAAAAACAAATTACTTACATCTCTGTTCCGCCCAGTGAAACGAAGGGCGAATGTTTGCATGCATTGCACATACACAGAGTTGTAGAAGTTTATGAGGTCGCCTCTTTCTGCGGGACCTGCAACCAATAGATCAGAATAATATTGACATATAAATGAATAATTTCTAAAACCATACACCATTTTTTTACAGGAATTAATAAAATTGACACCTTCTACTATCTACAATGTAATAAGTACAAAATTATTTTTCTCTAAGTATAGTATTTTGATGCTACAACTTACCATTTTGAGAGCTCTGTTTGATTAACACCGATCTATAAACATGATTGTCCGCTAACGGTCGCTGTCGGTAGCATTTCATGATTTCTGCAAAAGTCCTGTCCACTTGATTGCTTGGATTGTTTGAAACCTGAAAATTACGAATATTAATTTACGTAAGAAACTGAAACATACAACATAAACTTATACGTAGTATTTACGATACGAAAATGGTAATTTGAAATACACACACACTAAGGCCTTTACTTTTATATTAGATGATTTATACAGCGACAGAAGGCATCCTATGCCTACACTTAACGGGACGCTGTAGTGCCTGGGACATTGTTCGAGATGGAATAGGCTTGCCCAGCAACTAAACTATCCTCTCAGCTTAATCAGCCGCCCACAGGAAAGACGACGTCAATAAGTGTGGAGCTGACTAAGCTGCGGGTTTCCTCACGATGTTTTCCTTCACCGTTTTGAGCTCGTCTTAAAGCGCATATAAATTTGAAATAACACTAAAAATAAAAGTATAAAATAAAATATTTCATACCTTACAAATAACATACACGGTGCACATGAGTATTTGATCCAGATGCCGATCTTTCAATAGTTGTGTTTGGTGCATGATAGAATGTTCTAGACACGTCCAAATCTTTCGCTTCAACTCCTGGTCTTCTGTCAATCTAAGTCGTGTGCATAGGTCGTTCATACGGACTACCGCTAGACTGTAAAACTGTAATAAAGATGCTATTATATTGAATGTATTCAAACTGCAATGCTGTATTATTTTCTTCTTTCTTTGTTTTAATGGTCCAAACCAACTTTGCTACAAAGTTTGTAAAATTCTTATAGATTAAATTGGACAGTATTTTATTTCTGATTACTATGCTTATAACTTATTTTAATACAATAGTGATTGAATGATGATATTGAACGTATTTAAACTTGGCAATGCTGTGAGTATTATACAGGTTGTAAAAAGACTGCTACCGAAAACTGAGGGATTGCAATCAGACCATGATTCTGAACATATTTATCGAAGAAAAAAACGCAAATTTTTTTTTACTTAGCTACGTCATTTTATTTTATTTTATAGTTTTTTGCTACTAGTACAACATAACAAGACCATACCTACCAAATCATTTAGGTCATGTCATGTGTAATCCTACACAATTCATTTATGAAAGAAATAACTATTTAAACTCAAAATCCAGCAATCTACGTATAAAAACGCGCCCAGTACATACGCTCGACCAGCTGTGCGAGGTCGGTTTTCTCCGGATATAATGATTTTTTTGGAAAATGCTTTTGTATTTGGCTTTGTTTTGGGATGCTGTACCTACCTCTTTCGGCTTCGGTAGATGTCTTTTTACACCCTGTTTTCTTCTTTTTCATTGTTCCAATGGTGGCTAATTTTCCTTTTAGGATGTCTAAAAACTGTAAGTATAGATAGTATTTTTCTGATCAATAAGCTTTAATGTTATTGTTACCTTTCTGAAGAATAGTACAAGCGAATTGTTTGCTTTCTTTGGTGTCGTTGATGGGGTAGAGCTTGTAGATTCTCCATTCGAGGAGCTCGGCGTGGCCGGAGACGTTGCCTCTTGTTTTATATTGTGTGTGGATACTGTAAATTAAGATGAGCAATTGTAAAGCTGTTGGGTAACTGACAGACAAGCCAATGAATTGATGAATGATTGAAAATAGCTTTTGCACATCCATACTATCCAATATCCATACTATCTCTGTCTGTCTGTTTGTTACGCTTTCACGCCCAAACCGCTACACAGATTAAGCTGAAATCTGGCATAGTTAAATTTTGTATCCCAGGGAAGGAAATAGGCTACTTTTTATCCCGAAAAAATCCCGAGGGACCGGCGGGTCACACCGCGGGAGCGCAGCTAGTATTGAATAATGAAGAAACAAGATACAATTAATAATTAAACCTAGTGCTTTACCGCTAAGAAAAGATCTTTTCTAGCTATGCCGAACATAGCTAGCATGTTTAGAACTTTAAAGGAATGGAGACTTTTAATATCACTTGGAGGAAGATATACAATGAGTTTTATAAATTCTACTTTTTATCCTGGATATTAATTTACCTAATAATGACTGGCCAGGTTTGATTGGGTCCTTTTTGTCCTTGAAAAGCTGTTTTTTGGCTTGATCTGCCATCGGTGTCAGAAATCTATCAAAAGTCCCCGAAACTGGCGATTGAAGACCATCTGAAACAAATATAATACACAAACATAACTTGCTCCTATTAATACTAATGCATATGGAAGGATGGATCTAAAACGACGGTATATTCACGTAAGTATTCCCGTGTTATTATTATCTCTAACATATTAAATTATAATTCAAATATAACACTATTAGATATAATATAAAGTACATTAACTTACTATTGAGCCTGCGCAATGGCGATTCGTGAACAGAAACTGCAGCTGAGGCCGGCACATCCGTCTTGCTCAGTTGATCCCAAAGGGGACTGTCCGACGTCCATACTTGTGACTCTAGAACTTCTTCTTCAACCTACAGTATATTTTTAAAATTGAGTACATTTATATAAAAATACAATCTCACTCCTCATAACCCTTTTAAGCATAATTAACGACAATAATGTAGGCAATTGCTTAATTTAATCATGATGAATTTCCAAGAATGCTGTTTGGATTGGCAAAATGACCAAACTGAATAAGATACAACCGAAGATAGTTGCATATTTTCTTTTGAATGTAGTAGAAAGACTGTCTTTCGAGAGTTACTTATGTAATCTTGAAATTATTTAAGGGACACATTAAAAAACTCACCGCATTCAAATGTTTAATAACATCCCGACTGAGTTTCTCCACAACTGCTTGAACCACCAACTCTATAACCTTGTAGAAGTGGAAGGCGCTTAGTCCATATATTTGCAGCACCCGTGGAAATTTGAGCGAATGAATGACATACGCGTGAAGAACGACTTCTGTACAGCATGCGAATATCGCCAGCTGATAGGTCTGTTGGCTTAGTAACATCTGAAATTAAATTATAGTATTTTTTACGTAGGAACGAATCCCTGACACATAGAACTTATACGTTTCACGCTGTGAAATTTTTTTAATAAAATTTTGTGATAATACTAAAAGATATGAAAAAAAATATAGTTTGGTCTATTTCTTTTTTAATAATTTCAGATATTAACATAAAAGAGCCTTGTCACGGAACCGTTCCCATGTGAAAAAGACTATATTAGTTAGTATTTAAGAAAACTTTAGAATTGTATAGTGTCACGATGGGTTGGTCTTAATTGTGTGCGTAGATTTGTGTCTATGTGCGTAAGCAATACTGAGCGGTCATTGCATGGAGAGTTCCTAAGCTTACGCACACAGAAACAACGTGCACACACAAGATCAACCTATATACCGCCTTTGTTTCCTTAATTTTTACAATGAAAAATGGCGCATGCACACTTTTTGCGAAGCAAAAAATAAAAAAAAACTATAGCTGTCCTTTTCATGACCCAAATACTTACTTGCAAAGAGACCTGCGGTTTCTTTCTATGTTCCTCCCTGATGATATGTTCCAGCACTTTATAATAAAGGCATGTGACCATATTGCATCGTAGAGTGGTTGTTTCGCCGCTTGGATTGACGCTGGCTTCTCGGAGCGCTTGTTCTAACTTCTCCACCCAGGCATTGCATGGCTTGACCAGGAATGTGTTCACTGCATCTTCGCTCACGCAACATTCACTGAAAAAAAAAAAAAAACGTAGTATGATTCTGAGACTGTACTATCGCCAAGGCGCGGTACTTTATAAATTAATAAGTGTCCCATTTTTAGTTAATATTTTTTGGTTGATATCTTAAGAAATTGTTAATGTAACTTAGAAATCTCTGAAATCGATTAGCTGTGGCCGAAGGGAGCTACCGAGTGCAGCTCGAGAAGGCGCCACGGCAACAGAGAAGGATGTACAAATTAGTGGCGATAACGTTTTTTAAGACCTCGCCGATAACATGACGAATCCACTTTCAATCATGTTATTCATACTGCTATTGTAATCCGTGTTGGTCGAATGGGGTTGTGCCTCGACTTTCAATTAGAAGGTCGTGGGTTTGAACCCAGCCGTGCATCACTGGATTTTTCGTTTCGAAAAATTGATATGCGCTTTAACACGACATCATAACGGTGAAGGAAAACATCGTGAGCCTACCCGCAGTTTAGTCAGCTCCACACGTATTGAGTCTTTCCTGTGGGCCAGGCTGTTTAAGGTGAGAGGATGGTTTAGGTGCTGGGCAATCCTATTCCATCTCAAACAATGTCCCAGGCACTACAGCGTCCCGTTAAGTTTAGGCATAGGTGTGGAGGCATAGTGCCTCTGGCTGTATAAATCATCTATTAAAGATGTAAAGGCCTAAGTTTTTTATAGCAATCTAAACATACTTGAGTAATTTCATTAGATGTGCGGATGGTTGCGGCCGCGCCTGATGTAAGTAGACCGCAAGCTTAGCCAAACTGTTCTTAGCCTCTGATACCGGAGTCAATTCTTCTCCTCGTCTCGCCAGGTACCCCCTTCCCGTTAGCGGCGTGTCCGGGCAGGCCTTGCCACTCTGAAAATAGTCTTTATTACAAAACGGCAAGGCTTACACTGCTTTGCTGTATAAATATAGTAAACTGTACGTACTGGGCCAAAAGACGCAATAACTTGAGTTATTTCATCTTCAGATACTTTATTTTTTGTCCCGATATGTTCATTTGCATGTTCACCTGTAAAGAATATTTTAAATCAATATGTTGACAATTTATAATACAAAATAATTAATGCAGTTTGAAGTATTACTTTCTAATTCCACAATGCAAGATAAAATCGGATTCAAGCAAAATAAATTTGGTTCCTTTTCTGCCATTTTTATGACTTCTTATTTCTATTTTTGACTTTAAACATCAAATATTTTTTGTGGAAATTTAGTTTGTAATAAGGTTTTGTTCTAATTTAAAAAAAAAAATAATTACCCAAAAATATTCTTTCATCAAATTCGCCGACGCTGAGGACGTATGTTTCATATAAGTTATTCAATGATTTTAGATTTGAGTCAAAATTCCGTACATTTAATATTCCCAACTGGTCTTTGTCACCTTTCAATATCTGCAACATGAAGATAAGTTTATATATAGATATAAAGATAAGTTAATTTGCAGATTTAATAAGCCATAAAATTAATCATTTAATACCAGTCCCAGTGCTGGGAAAAGGCATCTTTTTGATCTTTCTACTCATCTCCAGCATAGCATGAGTAATACAGAAATCTTAAACATTGTGGAAAGTGGGAATTGAAGGGTTTTCTCCACAGACCAGAAGAAAAATCCGTGGTTTTCTCTTTAGATTTATCAACAATATATGTATCTACAACACAGGCTAAATAATAAATAATCATAATAATAAATATGTATCTTACCTCCTTATCAAAAAATGATTTGATGACAGGCTTGAAGCTGTACTCTTTCATTGCTGAAGCATCTACAGTCAATCCATACTTGATTTCACATAATGTAGCAATAATGCATGGTGTTTTCAGGGGAAAAACAAAGTCTTCCTTGAGCCAGTCTTTTGGCAGCCCTGAAATGGTATTTTTCATTCAAAAATTAATATGATAGGGAAGGCTGAATTGTATCCTGCTGTAACACAGAACTTTTCTAGTATGGAGGGTACCGTTTTGCACTTAACTATAAATAATAATCTTCTTCTTATCATGTCACCAGTTCTTTCGAACCAGTGTGGTGAAAGGATTACAAGTGCGCCTCTAAGAGGCTCCTTTCGTGCACTTGACACATGTTTTTGAACTCTAAAGGTTCTACGACATGCCGGTTTCCTCACGATGTTTTCCTTCACCGTTTGAGAGTACTGGCATAGTGCACATAAATTTTTCGGCAGAAAAACTCATTGGGGCACGACCGGGATTGAACCCACGACCTTACGATCGGAAGGCCGGCCATTACCACTAGACCACCAGTGCTCAAAAAATATATAAATTCATTAATAATTATAAATCACAATAAGTAGTATCTGTTGCCAAACATTTGTAAGTATAGTGCAAATCATTTGTGCTTGCTAGTTTGAAAATAAATTATGCTTTCTTCTTCTTATTAAGATTAAAGACTATGATAGCTTTATAAGGCACTCAGAAGTTTTATTCCTATTTTGCTCTAAAAACATATAATTTAAATCATCTATGAGTGATACGGTAATTTTGTTAACTTACCTTTAAAATCTGGGTTGATCAAGTCAACCCTCCTGTCCATAAATGCATTAACATAAACAAAGTCCAGACAAGACAAGAGAACATGGTACATGTCAACAAGGTCATCTGCAGAGTTGTGGAATTCTCCCTTCACACAGATGTACAGGCACCATGTGAACTCACACAGTGCATTAGTGGTGCAAAGCAGCATTCTGAAAATATCTCATTATGGTTGTATCCCCAAGCTACTCAAGATCCTTTGAAGATAAGCCTACATGCACAACGAACAAGCTGTTGTAATACGCACAAGCGATTGTCTCTCTGAAGGTGCATTAAACAATTGCGAAGGCAAGATAGTATGATGCAACTAACTAAGCGAGTGAGCAAGGCTATACAACTCTGTCTTCGTTTTTTAGGCGCCATCAAAAATGGGTTCTGAGCAGCTACTTCAGAGAGAATTGGTTGTGCATATCGTACATAGGAATCACAAAAACATGTATGTACTAAAATGTAGCTTGGCAAAAACGCAAGGTAAAATGGCAAGGGGTAGTCAAAGTTACAACCAAATACATATTTGGTACAAAATAGCAAATCAGAATATAACAAGAAAATCTCACTTTGATCTCCTTGTTTTAGTTGTGGACGTTTTCAAGGGCTCATCTGATTTCAATCCCTGAAATATTTCCTGGAAGATTGGTTGGAACTTCCTGTACAGGACTGTGGAGACAGCAAACTTATGTTCCAAACGTGATATCCTGTCTTTGAAGTCAGTGGACATTGAGGTCATCTCCATCCAATTCTTGATTTTTGTAAAAAACTGTATCAGACTGTAACGAACAGCACATTTGGAATGTTGCATGTATTTTGTGCATTATATTACGTATCCATACTTTTAATATTATAAATGTGAAAGTAACTCTGTCTGTTTGTTACCTTTTCACATCCAAACCACTGAACAGATTAGGCTGAAAGTTGGCATGGATGAAGGTTGTATCCCAGGGCAGGACATAGGCTACTTTTTATCTCGAAAAATCCGGAGGGACCACGGGTCACACCGCAGCAGCGCAGCTAGTGTATAATAAAGAAGGCGTTACTCTGTGCCTTCGGGCATGGAGTAACAATAAGCTGAGACTGGACTTTTTTGGCTCACTACAGCACACGGACCACTGTTGCACACACCTATGTAGGTGCCCGACTATGTGTTTGTTGTTTTACCATCTCTATGTTGTTTACCTATGCACCTACCTACTTGTTACTTGTCTTTGTTTTTGTCTGTGTTATGTTATGTGTGTCAAATAAATCGTTTATCTATCTAAGTAGGTATTTTCTATGTTCAAACTTACCTGATATTGCAAAGCCTCAAAAGCTTTGTGAGGCTAACACAGTTGCCTTCCACAGATTTTCCTGATTGTACAGTGGGGGTAATAGAAGTCCTGCAAGCCACATAAAGAGCACACGCCATCCAATGTGAGACATCCCCCTGTAATCAAATAGTGTTTGGCATGCTTCAATACACTTTTATGATATAAACAAACTAATATGTTTCAAGAACCGATGTATTTTATACTAAGATCACCGTTCTGTGGTGTTCCTAGGGACAAATATACATTGATTTTTAGTTAAAAGCTTTGTAAAGGACTTACATCAAGCGTAAAGTTCTTTTTTGCATCTAAAAATGACTCCTTTGCTTTCTCTGCAGCAACAGGATCCACGTTTAGGTTTGAACAGATGCTATCCAACTTGGCAATCCAATGGTCCGTAATATCTTCTGTACTAGACATATTTATAGTTTGATTTTTCGATCAGATAATCCCTAAAATAACAGTGAAAACACAAAAATAAACAAGCGATTCCGTCGCACAAAGTTGGCTAGATTTTTTTGACAACTTGCTTGACACATTGATTGGCGGGAACGCGATAGGTAGGGCGCAAACTTTGTCCCACGCGCTTCTCTTTGTCTATGGAATCGGACACCGACAGCAGCCAGCAGCATGCTGTCATTGCGAAAAAGCAGCTGTTCTCTCTATGGTTCTCTTCTCTCTCTGCCATAGATAGTGTAGTGTCTTTTTCCAAAGAGAAAATACTTTTTTCTTTTACGTTACGACAAGTTGGTAATTGTAATAATTTTCTTTGGTAATTGTAAACAAAACAAATCGAAAATAGTAATATAGTTTTTTTTCTATTTTATTTATTTTACATTCTACTTGCAAGTAAAGTTATTCAAGTTTTATGACTTGTTGTGAATGAAAAAGCGAATCGTATTGTGTGAAGAAGTGTTTTTTACATAACTTAATTAGAAAAATGATAACTCTTCGTCGCTTTTACCATGTCTCTTCTACTATGTACAGCATTAAAAAGCTAGGAATGAAACTAAATAAAATGATAAATCCAAAGCAGAAAAGGTGCGGTTCCTTATAGTAGACGCTCAATTAAATTTTGTTTTCAGCAGTGAGGTTATGTTTTGAAAACTTCAAGTCAAATTGAACTTATTTCATTATGTTCTCAGACAATGGCATCCTACACAGCTAGAAACTAATACAATGCCAAGTGTGAAAAGTTTGACAAAAACACAGAATGAGCCAGGCAAGCGGGCTATTCGGAGATCCTCAATGTTGAACAAAATGTTTATGAAACACATTACAGACATGATGTCTACTGGAACAGTTGCTATTGATGTAGTTGGCAGAGGAATTGAAGTATCTAAGGTTGTTAACTTAGTCACTTCTATATAAAACCATATGAATGTTTTTCCTGCAACAAAATACCTTCAGTCTTTCCCAGAACGTCATTATTTATTACTATGATCTATTTACAGGTCAAAATTACTTCTGATCTACAAAAAGTTCTGGTGTTCTGGGTGTGTAAAGGTAATGCTTCTGATGTGGAGACTGAGACAGTGTTGAATAGAATAGCTGGTGCTTTGAGACATGAACTATCTACTCTGAGGGTAATGGGTGAAGTTCCTTACATAGAATTTGTCAAAGGTAAGTTATTATACAAGCAGTTTACAAAACTAATTCATAAAAAATAACAGAATTTAAAAAAAACTAAGCTACTCGCCACTAGATAGCGCTGTGTGATCTGCAGCGTTTTGTTTAACTTTAAATCCATTCCCATTTATCAGCCCAATAGAGCCCAACCAATCACATAATAGGAAAATGTCCATTGCCAGTTGAATTACACAATAAGGCTCCAGTAGTCTTATTGTGTCATTTAAATGGCAATGGACATGGGCTTCATTTTGACTTTTGAAACCCATTCTGGACTTCAATTGTCATTTTCTTATTATGTGATTGGTTGAGCTCTATTGGGATGACAACTGGGAATGGATTTCAAGTTAGACAATAAGGAACAACATATTTGGCCAATAATAATCTTTCTTAATTCTATACAGGGTTTTACGAATCCCTAGATGTCCAGCCCTAGGATTATCATGGCAAGACTGTAAAATTTGATTTCTTAAAGTTTCCGGAATGTACAACTTCCACAAGTGCTCACTGTTAGGGTATTGTTTCATAAATATTTTCTTATAAAGTTATCCATTATCCACAATCCAGTCCATCTGCTCATTATTTTGCGCCAATTGAAGAACTTTATTTCTGTACCAAGCATTTTTGTGTTTGTCTAATATTTCTAACATGTTTAGTTCTGTTGTTGCTCTGGATAGTGCATCCGGAACAGTGTGTGATTTTCCTGGTCTATGAACTATGTCAAAAGAAAATTGCTGTAATTTCATTGCCCATCTTGCCAGTCTACCATGGGGGTCTTTCATTTTATGGAGCCATTGCAAGGCACTGTGATCGGTAATGACTGTAAAATGTAATCCATCAATGTATGGTCTAAATTTCTAATTAGACAATAGGACAATAAGGTCTATCCCACTTGATCCACTAATCAAATCCACCAGAAGGATTAAAATATTTTCCTATTTACAATGCATGTATGTTATTTAATGAAAGCCTGATCTCAACTATGATATATAATTTATTTTCATCACCTTCAGATCATCAAGAAGCACTGTTAGTAGACCTAGACCAGCGACTGCGTTCAGCTGACTATGGCGAGGATTATACTCCAACAGATATGGGACATATTTTGAAGACAGAGTTCACGCTCAACACTAAAATCTCACCTGAAATGAAGGTACTTTCAAACTTAAACGGTCTTACTAATAAACATTGTATAAAGTTATTCCTGAGTCTAAACTTTCAAAATGGTAATTTTTAGTTTATTCCGAGGAATAACTTTACACCACGTTTATTTAGGCCATTAAATCTAAGGCATGTGTGATGTTTTTCCACCATGGTGTGAGGGATATGTTTTCAAAGATAGCTTCAATCGATGCTTGAGATTACATTCAATGCTTGTTGGGATTATTGATTACAGTTTAATCTGCAGTTGAGGTACAACCTGTAATATGAGCCTACATTATGAGGAACAGGCGGCCTTACGCCACGCCACGTTGTTACAGTTCTTTCGAACTAGTGTGGTAAAAGGATATTTCCACTTGCAATCTTTCTACATATCTTTCGCCTTCACTATCACTATTAGCATGCCAGAGAACTTTAAGGTGCTCGTACATAATGCCTCACCGTACGCGACGTACGCATTTTTCTATAGAAAAATGCTGCTTACGTCAGAAAATGCAGCGATGTATGTGCGATGACCTTATGTCACTTCTCTAAATATCACCAATTTGGTCTTATAGGCTAAAATCAAACAGCTAGAAGAAGAAACACCACTAGCAGACGAGCCGCTTCCTGAAATGACGCATAATGTTTTCGGTGTAGATCACAGTAAGATCTTAAACCGACTGCTAGCTGCTCGGAAGAAAAGTCGAGACGCGTGGAGTCGACTGGACGAGACCACAGAATCAGTCATTTCATATCGGACAGTCGAGGGCAGCAAGACTGGTGTTGATATTGGAGGTCAGAGGAAAGAGCTGGCTGAATTTTTAATGAAACGAAAGGTAAGCTTCGAAATAAATAAAACAAAAAATTTTTTAGCCAATTGATGATGCTTCGATCCTGTGTCATACTACCAGTGGGACGTCCAAAATTGCCATAGTTCATGTCGTATTTAGAACGTGTCCATATTTTGCCGAAGTTCTTTAGTTTCTTTTTAGTTCTTTTTTTTTGACATTTTCACACAGCATCATCTAGCCCCAAACTAAGCAAAGCTTGTACTATAAAGTTTGTCATATACAATACGTGACAGGTTGCAAGCCTTTTTTTAGAACTAATTTTCTCATGTTTTTTTTCGTGTGAATACGCATATATTTCGTGACGAAAATTACACTGATGAAGTTACCTGAGGCTCGGAAGCTCCAGCATTATTCTTGGATGAATTAAAAAAAAGGAAGGCCCACACCATTCTTGTTTCTGATTCACGCTATTGTTAACGAATATGATTAACAATCATCTTACTTTTCAAATGTCTTTGAATAATCCCAATGGTTTTATTGAATTATGTGAATAATGCCTTTTGACTTAAAAGAAATACTCTTATTTTAGAATTAGATCATACTTGCTGTTAAAAGAGAATTCTTTAAATTCCAAGACCTTCTCTAAAATATAATCTTTCTTTATTATCTAATCGTATTTCTTTGTAAATAATAAAAGAATGGCAAAGTCTTGTTACAGACTAAATAATAACTATACAGTGGTTATCGCGTTTCCGTTTGTGACTCAATAACTCTAATGTCATCTCTATTTATAAAAATGAATCCCCATATCCCTTGGTCACGCCATCACGCGTGAACGGCTGGACCGATTTCACTAATTTCTTTTTGTTGTGTTTGTTATTGTCAGGAGAAGGTTCTTATGACAGAAAAAAATATATTAATCATGGAGGGCGTGAAATAAGGGTTGAAAGTTTGTATGGGGAGCTGAAAGTTCCAGTTAAAGGCAACAGATGGCGCTATTATTGCATTTTTTTTTCTTGCAGATTTTAGTTATATTTAGATGTTTTCAAGTATGTTATTTCGCTGACGAAGCGCGGGTACCAGCTAGTTTGTTATAAAACTGAACCACTCCATTCATAAAGACTTGGTTCAAAAAGGAATGTTAAGATGAGCGTTTTTCTATATAAATATCGAATAGAACAAAGCAAAGTGGAACATTAGCTCCCGAAAAAAGAATCGGCTTCGTGGCTAACCTTACCTAACAACATTTTTCTATAACTAAAGCTCTTTAGGTCCTCCCCGCGGTTGGGATAACTAACCCTGTATAGTTGGCCTGTCTCTTAATGCTTTAGGTATTTTATATTATCTGTAAGTCAACAAATAAATAAATAATGCTAGACTTTTCACACAGCATCATCCAGCCCTAAAGTAGGAGAGCTTGTGATATGGGTACTACATGACTGATATACTACTTATATACTTTTTTTGTTTGTAAACACATACATTACTTTATTTACAGAAACTAAGCTACTACATATTTACATATACATACATACATTACATAAAATCACGCCTCTTTCCCGAAGGGGTAGGCAGAGACCACGGATCTCCACTTGCTACGATCCTGACACACAACTTTTGCCTCATTCACTCTCATTACATTCTTCATACATGCTCGCCGGTTTAGGGTACTTTTGACCTGGCCCTTCTCCATATATTCTTCAATATTTACATATATTTACAAAATACAACAGGATTAGTCAAGCTATCTAAGTATCGTTAGAAACGATCTATAGATAGCTCAACTGATCCAGGTCATTGTGCTCAACTGATCCAGGTTACTGTACATATATATTACATTCATACATATTATACATAAAAACACCCAGACCCGAGACAAATATTTGCAGATCATACAAACATTTATCCCGCGGCGGGAATCGAACCCGCTCAGGCGGGCCTTCGCCCACTGCGCCACAGAGTTCAACAACAAATATACAGGCTTATTTTATTTAGTTATAAATGTTCTTTCAGATCCAACAGAACAGGATTCACAAGGAGATGCGGAAGTCGGACGAGAGTTGGCAGCTGGCGCTCAATGATGATGATGATAACAATAATTACGAAGATCTTTATAACTCTGACTCATACGACGATGAACGCTTTGAAGAAAACGAGGATTACTTCTACGAACATAATTTCAACGTAAATAAGGATAAAAATATTAAATCATAAAACTTATAATAAATTGTTTAGCTATTTTTATCTTTTATTAACTTTATAAAACTCATTTTATAATTAATTTATCAGGTAAGCTGTAGATTTTATCGATTTCCATGGTTATATTATTTATTTGCATTTCCTAATTGCATTTTTGTTATTTTATCGTAGCTGCCTTATTCAAAGAATCTTTGAGAATTTTTTCTCAACCAAACGATGAATAATAGAAAAATATATTGAGATGAAGAATGATAGAGGGAAACGGAAGAAGAATACATGCTGTGCTGACCCCACAGAACAGGAAAAAGAAGAAAATGTATGTTAAAATTTCAGATTCCTAGGATCAGCGTTTAGTAAGTAATTATGCCATAACTACCGTATGTTGTATCACAGTATCACACTTGTATCACACACACACATCTAAAACAGTGACTGGTGGTCGTCTCAATTGCAAAAAGATTTGATTTGAATTGTCAAAAAGTCCTCTGTTGATTGGTTCAATCATAGATTTAGCATGGTACCTTTTCATCTTATATACTGGGTGTAAAAAGACTGCTACCGAAAACTGAGGGATTGCAATCAGACCATGATTCTGAACATATTTATCGAAAAAAAGCTCAAAAATTTTTTTGACTTAGCTACGTCATTTTATTTTATTTTCTAGTTTTTTGCTACTAGTACAACATAATAAGACCATACCTACCTAATCATTTCATTTATAAAAGAAAAAAACAATTAAAACTCAAAAGCCAGCAATCTACGTATAAAAACGCGCCCCGTACATACAGTGACAGTACAAACAGTGATCTTCAAACGCTGTTTTCTCCGGATATAATGTTTTTTTCGGAAAATCCTTTTGGATTTGATTGTGTTTTGGGATGCTGTACCTACCCCTTTCGGCTTCGGTAGACGTCTTTTTACACCCTGTATATGGGTCTTTTCTAAGATATGGGTTCAATATTTGACTCAAATCTGTTTCAAAGTGATCCCAGCGGTCCTACTGAATAAATGCTTTTTGGCTTTGACTTTGACTTTGACTTCATATTTCCGAAAAGTTCAGACAAGTCATAATAGAACCTACCTATCTAAAGTTCGGAATCAACCTACCTCCAAAAAAAAGTAGATTCAGTAAGAAGGAATTTTACTCCTAAGTACATGAAAATCTTACAAACAATTATTAATACCTGTAGGTACTTATAAACAATACAAAAAAGGTTTGCATCGATTAACAAAATCGGAATCCTGACGATATTCCAAGAATAACAGTTTCTGGGAAGTTTAAAAATCTGGTTATTCTCTTTACCTGACTACAAAGCTTTAGTTAATAAGAGTTGTTCATAGAAGTCATAGAGATTATTTTAAATCTTATCAAGTCGAAACTAGAATGCGATGTACCCATAGCACTACAACGTTGATACGAAGGTAGTGGGTTAAATTCGCGGTCGTTCATTTATTTTCACATCTACAGCATTTATCTGAGCAAGCCTAATGCACCCTAAAAATATCTTGGTCACGATATCACCGGCACAGTCCCCTTTTAAATGGGCATTTTGCCTCAAGATTTCTATAAAAATCACCAATAGGTGGCCAGGCCAGAATAGGTGCAAATAAAAAGACCTGTTATGCCCCTAATTTCTTCGTCCCAATTTTGTTATATTTGTTGAAAGCGCAGATTTATGTTTTTCAGTTACATTTGTAGATGTAATATAATAATATAAAAAGTACGTGAGTGTCGTGGAACACTCGGTTGGAACGAAGCAAAGAGTACCTACTTTTCTATACTGGGAAATTAATTTAAATAAATAATTAAATAATGTTGGACATTTCACACAGCGTTCTCTAGCCCCAAACTAAGCAAAGCTTGTACTATGGGAACCAGATAACTGATATACTACTTTTATACTTTTCGTTTGTAAATACATACATATTATACATAGACCAGACCTATTTGCAGATCATAAAAAAATTTATCCCGCGGCGGGATCGAACCCGCAACCTTCTGCGTCCCAAGCGGGCTTTCACCCACTGCGCCACAGAGATCTTGTAACATTGTATCTAAATGTACGTAAATGCCTAGATAAATACTAAGTACAGCCGTTAGACCGCCGTTAGGCAAATGTGGTATCAGCTCCGTTTGAGCAGGTAAGCCCATTGCGAATTCAGGATTCGATTGGCGAAAAGCTCACATTGCCGAGAGTGTTATTATACTCAATAATCTATTGAGCGAAAAAGAAAATAAGAGAGATTTTTAAAAATAATTTTTTCTTCGCAAATCCAAACAAGACAAAATTACACGGGAATAATGAACGCTCCGATCAAACCTAAACAATCATCTTCATAAAATAAAATAAATAAGCTCTCATATCTGGAGTTTATTCTGCACACAAATTATTCGGTCAATACAAGCTTCCTCATTTTCTTTACGATTGTGAATTGTAATACGCTTTGGAGACTGAGAGTAGACTTCCAAAAAATAAAGTTCAATGATCATTCTTGTCCTTCAGACAACGTTTGAACTGCCGAGCATGAGCAGGCAGTATCAAAAGCTCATAAAAAGAAGCTCAATCCATTCTATTGGTAACAAAATGAACCGATTTCAAAGCAATTCCTATTCCGGTCACATCTACGACGTATACTAGCAATTGCATTTATCATAGACTTTGGCGATATCAACGTGTATTATGCTGAATTCAAATAACTGTTCGTAAGCGAGAATTTCTTACGAGGCCACATATTTATGTAAATTTTAAATAGGTTCTGCCGATCTCAGCTGGGTTACCTAGGAATGTAGGCTTAATTCGTTTCCTGATGTAAGGAAAACAGGTCTATCTTTCTATCTCTTTTAAATTGCTCTCATTTGGCATTTAAAATGCAGCAACTTCTTGTTTATTTTTTGAAATATCGATTATCCCGACTGCAATGCAATGGAGGCTTTTGTTTATTTTTGTTCGTTTGCAAATCGTGTTGGCGTTCTCATAGGTGTACTTACCTATAACTATCGTTTCATCGGACTCAAACCAAATTGATTTGTACGGTTTGTCTGTACCAGTTGTCTGCTAGTTTCTAGTTTATCAATTTCAAATCCATCGCGCCGCTCGGCTAGTTTTGATTTATTACATTTGGATTTTTCTTCATAAAGTAATTTATTTCCGAAATCCATCTTGCATTGTATTTTTAAAGCGGGTTTCAGACTACGCTATAATATAATAGCATATAGCTATATGCTATTATATTATAGCGTATTCTGTATGGTGCGTGATATTGTTGTGCTATGAGCTCATAATACAACAATATCACGCACCATACATTTATTATGGATACGTTCACACTGTACTGTACTACCTATATACTATAAAAAAATTATGGTGCGCGATATTGTTGTGCTATGAACTTTATGCTACTATATTATAGCGTAGCCTGAAACCCGCTTAATCCTGTTTCGTATCATGGTTTAATCCAATTGAATTTCGATCTTGGTGTAGTAATGATTGAACAAAGCATCAATTGAATTGATTGCCTGAATTGTGTTGCATGCAATGGACCCCTATTTCACACGATTTTTTTATCCTTTCATTAATAAATTGACTTCTTCATTCGTGTCCCATATTCAATAAAATTTTGTAGGTACATACTCCACTACCATTTTTCAATGTTTGATCTGTGTAGGTATTCAACAATTCAGTGGTTATCTGTCTGAGCAATTCTTTCACGTCATTTGGCCCTGTGAAGCATCCGAGTAGGTAAAGTTATTGCGGCAGATAAGGAGCGAAGCTGTATCGACTATTAATGCTCTGTGGGTACTTGGTATATGTAAACAATATTGCGTATATACCGTATACTTAGGGCATTGCCATTATAATGTTTTTATTTTCATCACTGAAGGTCGCTCGATATGCGAACTCAATATTATCACCACGTTCAATAACATTATCAAAACAAAAGCTGTGCGCAGTGAGCACAGATTCATATTCATTGTTGTTTATGTAGATCTAGTAGCCAATAAGCCAGTAAGTATCGCGAATACGACTCGAAGAATATTCGCCATGTTTATTTTTTGCACAGAACCCTTCAACAGGTTGCAGCCATCTAATGTAACAAGTAAGATTGAAAAGGGAGGGTAGCATTAATTCGTTCTGGAGATGTCCACTTAGCGATAGCTCCATCACTCGCCAGTCGGATGCTACCTAAAGCACCTAGCTATAAGCAATGCCTACTCGCTCCTACAAGAACCTATGCATGTAACGAGTATAGGCGAGCGTAGCCGTCATTATCGATCGGTCCCGTTGCCAAGTCACGTACGGAACAGCTCAAAGGTGTCGAGCCTGGGTTTGACGAGGTGCGAATTTGGACTGGAACGTTAGTAATATAGCATTCGTTATCGACCTCCGTGCTATAAAGTTAATCCAGGTTCTGTGTAGTGTAATAGCCGGGGTCGCGGTTTGCGCGGGGAGGAAACCGGCCGGCTCGTTGGCCACCTGTTCGCCGCTCGGTGGCGCGCGTGTGCCCCTCCCCTCCCCCTCGCCCGCGCCCTGTCTCCACCCCCCTCACCCCGCGGGCCCGCACCGCGCCCCACGCTGGCGCGGCGCCTCCACCGCCAGGCACCCTCGCTCAGTGCGCGCGCTTCTCCCTTCCCTCGAGTCATTCGTTCCGCGACGCGTCGTCTCGCCGGCCGGCTTCCGCTACACTCGTCCGTGCTCATTCGCACCGCGTCCGTTAAGCGCACCGCTTTGGTACTACCCCTAGACACTTTACAGAAATGACGGAAAGCACGGAGACCCCCGCGGCCGCAGCGCCCGAGAAGATCCCGACCCCGACCGAGAACGGCAGCACCGAGACCTCGCCCGAGGAGGCGCCGGAGAAAGCTGTCGAGGAGAAAAAGGAGGAGACTCCCCCGCCCAAGGAGATGCGAGCCGTCGTCCTCACCGGCTTCGGAGGACTCAAGACCGTCAAGATCCTAAAGAAGCCAGAACCGACCGTGGCCGAGGGCGAGGTCCTGATCCGCGTGAAAGCCTGGTAAGTCTATTTATTTGACTACCTTCTGATAAAATCGATAATTTATGACCATGTTAATTATTTTTGCGGAATGCTTGATAACTTTTTTGTGTAAAGATTCAAACCGTTATAATTTACCGAGTACCCAAAGGTACAGTTTTAAAACACGCCATTCGCCAGGATAAATCTTGTAGTCTGCGGGGTGTATTTATGTATTATGAAGGGAAGGGCTGGCGTCTCGCTCGCCTCATTAACATCTGCTCTGAAGCGGGCTCCATGCAACGCAATCCGACAGTCCTGTCACCCGTAGGCTGAATGCAAATTTTGCACGCATATTCGCACCCACTACCAAACCAACCGTGCGGGTGCGGCGCGGCGCGCCCTGCAACGGATTTAAATTTCGTTGACGGCTGCGATCGATGCTCGCTCGATACTCGTTTTCGATTTCTTGCAGCCAATAACGTGTTCCATTGTCGCGTTTCTTCAACGATTTCGCCAAACGATTGCTTATGCAGTAGCAAAACTTCTATGTAAATATGTTTTCGTAGTGGAATAGCAGCGTTCGTGCATGCACGCGCTCAGCCGAGCGGCGCGCGGGTGGACGCTGCATGGATGGCTCTAACAAATTAATGTTATTTTGTCATACGAAGCCGGGGCGAGTCGAGTTCGTGCGAAAGGGAGTTGAGTGCCTACTGACATTGTTCTTTGTTCGTTTTTTATCGCTCCACTGCTTCAGATAATGCAGCGAGCCGTCTCGGCGTATGAGTTATCCGCCACTTTTCTTGTTAGCGTTAACTGCACTTAGTTGAGGTTTAACAAAACACCCACCAGACGAGATTTGCGTTACCCTATCATTATTTTGATGAAAAGTACTTCTTTATTGTTCGGTTATGTCTTCGTCGATAAGCTGCTCTTGGCCATGAATGAGTATAAAAGCTTTGAATGAAGACATCCTGTATGATCTTGTAGAGTGAGGGGCTAAACAGCTTTCTTGTAGAGTGAGAGGCTAAAGCGCAAGTCTTGTGTATGCGAAATAATTGTGCAATCAGACGTGGGCAGCACAGGCACAGGCAGGGATGCGGCGTAGGCTAGGAGCAGGCTCAGGGTAAGGCGCATCGCCGCGCTAAATATAGCACGCTTATCGTCAACTTACTATGTAAATGACCGCGACATACGACGCCATCTGCGGCGAAAATATTAACTGACTGGTCGTGTCTCGACCGGTATGGGAGCAACGGGTTTGCTCTCTAGTGTTGCATCGCAAAAACGTGTGAGTTCCGCCCACACGGCCGGCCGATGCGCTTCGGTCAAGTCCTTACTGTACTTCTGTTTATATACGAAGGGTCAACCATTGGAACTCCTGATATCTCCTATGAAATACAATATTATCAACACTTTTTGAATCGCTACGATAAATCTTATGAAGTAGGTACGATAAGTATTTTGAAGGATCTCGTTACCTGCACTTATTCCAAGTCTGCAGCTTTAATTTTTATTATTATTACTTAATTATCGTAATCTTTAGTTGAGCTGTCACGGTAAAGCATAAATAATTTAGCTCAATATAAGCATTTCATGTTCAAATGAAATTATATTACTTCATCATACGCTTTATTCATTATTTAACTTTCTAATTTGTAATGAGAATTTCCTAAAACAATATTGATCATAACAGCTAATGGGTGTGAAACGGCGCTACTAAGTTCCATCAACAAACTCGGAGCCGTGAAAAAGGTTTCAACACGATGTAGAACTATAGATTTACTGAGGGTGTTGACCTACAATTAAATAACCATTATGTAACTGGCGAGACCGGTAACTGGATGTTCGAAATAGTACCTGAGCAATTACCAACTTTGTACTCATCTGATGCTGTGGCTAGGAGTTACACGTGCTGCCCAACGAATCTTTGAAATATCGAATAACTCAAACAATTTTCAAGAGAAAACAATATTCGGAAGAAAGGGTACAGACGCCACTTATCTACAAGATTAATGATGTTCGAAAGGACTACAATGTATTGCAAAATTGTGATCAAAACAAGCAACCATAGAGACACAACATAAGTCCTCTGTTTGATAGCTCCATTAAAATAATGATAATGTTACAAATTGTAATGAAATCCATCTTACTCACAACAACGTTTAGATGATCTCGTGCACCCGATTTGGCTGATATGCTTTCGTAATACTTGAGAGTACAGACAGACCCACAGAATAACGCACCATTATTTTCAATTAGGTCAAGTCAGTGTCAGAAAACTTCCAAGAACAATGGCTATACTCACGCCTCGGATAAGTGGCTTTCTTTTTTATTCAGAGTACTTAATTGTATGTGGAGATGATGGGGTAATGTGATGGCTGGACCTTTGTTTTTTGTTACATCTGGGCTGAAGGCGTCTGGCCTACATCATACTGACACAACGCAGTCATTTCGGGGTCATGGAAAATATCAAGGATTCAATTCAAGCGGATTTACAATATCGAAAGTGCGTGTTAATTGCTTGCATCCTCTCCTTTGTTGGTGTATCAATTTAATGCCTAAAAATAGCGGTCGCCCCTCAACTGCACAGAGGCCGTCTATGGTATAAAGTGCAGTATTGTGCATTTTAATAGGCTGATGCGGCATACTAAGATGGGAGAGATGAATTTGTTTATTACCCTCTTCCTTATTGAGAGCGTCTGCGCGAGATAGCTCTCTTCCTATGAGTCACTAGAAAGTTATGTTCTTAAGCTAACTCGATTGGAATAACTCGCTGTTTATATACTAGAGTGGGTGGCGATCCACTGTGCCTGCACTCCAATGCACGGAACGCTCCATGGGGTAGCTTTTATTATCGGCCTCTGCATTACTTACGCTATTCTTTATGTTTTATAATGATATTGTTGAAAAAAATGTTTCATCACATTTTATACAAGATCAAGCTGTATTGAAATTGATGATTGTTTTCAATAACAATATTATGTTACCTGCTCCAGATTTACAAAGCGTAAACTATTTATCATTATTACAATGTGTAAATGTAAAACGTTGTTTTCTCAAGAACAAAACATTAATAACTTACATAGATATCGAGATTATTTTTTATAATAACACGTTATCGTTGGCATGACCTGTGGCTACGTTCCATCCATCAATCATGGAGACCGACAGGGAGCATAACAAATATGCATGCAGCTTCAGAATCCATCATCAACGCAAGAATTTGACTGTTTATTATTTAAACGTAAACAATATAATAAATTGTTCCCAGGGTTCTGCACAATCAATATTCTCAAACTAATTAATGATTAACAGAACCAGGGAACCTACATACAGATTGTACCTACACAGTGCGTCACTACATTATTTTTGGAGCAAGTTGCGTGTGAGTCAACCAAGTAAGGCTATCACCAATGAATCATTCTAACAATCAATCGCAAAAATGAGTGTTGCATTGTGTGTAACACTGTGTGTCCGTGCACGTGGTGTCACTCCACTCATGCTCGTTTTAGGGGAAATATTGACCTTTGTCGGATCTTTGACAGATGCGCAGCTGGCTCAATGTCGTCGGTGTTTATTTAGCTCATTAGAATTAACACATGTGCTACATTTTTGAAGAACTTCTCACTGGCCTCACATCAGTTCAAGATCTGTCATTTTTGCAACAACTCTTATGTTTATTTCAATAAGGATATTCTGTATGAAAACATTCTTATAGCCATTTATCGGGTCATAAGTGGCGGCAAGTACTAAAATCTTGTTGAGCTAATCTTCCCCCTATATGGAATTGGAGTGTGTTAGCAACAGGTCGTTATAGTCGAATTATGGAAATGAGTGTTGAGTTACGATACAATACGGGTCGGGCTCGGGGTCCGGCAAACAGAAGCCAGTTCGCCATTCTTTATAAAATCCTTCGTCGGTTAGCAGATGCGGCGGGCGCGGTCGCGGCGAGACCGCCGGCCGTCGCCGCCGTCGCTTGAGGGCACATTGTTCAGAGTCAACGAACTTACGAAAAATGCTTCTTCGCTTATTGTGACCATAATCGAATCAAGCCACTGCTTCTGTATATGGTAGTAAACATGTCCAGGTTTCTTATGTCTTTTTTGACAAATAAAATGTTCGTGACAAGTAATAAAACTTTACCAAAGTTCACTTTACATTTTCTGGAAGCAGGATCGCTATAAGCGTTCGGAGAGTTTTTTTCTGATCTGTATCTTGAAGGACCACTTTTTTGGTCGCAACTCGTTTGTCGGTCGATGCGGGAGATCGCTGGGGGTTTGCTTAGGTCAACGCGTTTTCTATTAGGTCTCCCTTTATAGTGGATTGGTGATTGCTGAGTAAATTGAATTGGAAAATCCCGTGACTCGTTTCTCGCATGAAAAGGGGTGTGGTTGCGTTGCGTTAGCGCGCGGCCGGGTGTCGCACCCTGCCGGGAGTCGGGGTGTGAGGGGGGGGGAGAGGGAGGGTGAGGGTTGGAGTGCTCCTGTAATGTCTGGCGAGCGGCGGGGTGCGGGCCGCGTCGGATCAATACGGCGCGGCCCCTGCTCGCGCCTGCCGCCGACCAATCTCCGCAGGCCCTACGTCTTTCGACGCCATTGCTTGTTTTTTTATAGTTCCCATTAACCATGCTCTGCGATAAATGAATAAAAGCATGTGTTGGTATTTTTTCTAACTGATCGGAATCCATGAGATCTATTTTCGAAATGTGATCGGAATGTTAATGTTCATATTTGATAGTGACGACTTCCGTTTCGATATTTCATCACTGTTGAGAAATTTAAAATGATTTATCGATCTATCGCTAATCAGACGCTAGTTTGTCCATCTACAATAATTCCCTTCCCTATTGCTCTTGTTCTAACGCGAACCGCTTTCAAAGCTCTTTACAAAATTGTTTTACAAAATTTTCTCACAAATTAAATAGATGTAAGCTATGATGTGGCAGGCACCCTCGCGTCTCAAATAACATTACAATAAAAAGAAGAGGTCTTTCACGGATTGTTAAGAATCTTTTATGAATATTTCAGTCCTAGCTTTTCAATGTCAGTCAGGATTTCAATTTGTCAACTTATGTTCTTGGGCGAGCTGAATAAAATCTTACTCAAACAAGAATAATACTTTGTTAACCGAACGACGAGAGCATTTTAAAAATAAGATTGGCTTGCAATTGACTTATGAATGATTGAGACCTTTATTTAGTTGTTACGAAATGAATATTTTCGAATACATTTTTCTAAATAAAAACATGTGGTTAAAACGTGTTCAATGTTTAAAGACTTGTTTTTAAGAAAAGCATGATGGCCAGGCACTTTAAAGTATCAATTGTGACTTTATTACAGTTTTATGTCTTCGTTAATTAATCATTCGTTTAATGGACACTCAGTAAACAATTTTTACGACGAGAATGTTGATAGATTGACGATAATAAGGGTAAAACTCAATTTGCGAATAAGGTTGTGCTTAGTTCCCAGTGATTTGGCAGCTGGCGAGTATACGTACGACGTGTTTAGAGTACAAATTCCGGTAGCCAAGTCGTTGCGGATCTATATTTATTTAGGTAGAGGCACCCTCTCACCCAAACCGACAAGCCCTAATGTTCCGACGGCCAACCGAAAGTTCCGACACCTTTTTTGCCTCCCGAGTCACCCAAATTTCGGTTACAACACTACATGATATTCCGTTTATACTTCACCTCTGTTCCCATATGAGCCTTTTTTTTGCCGCCCGCATATGTTTTAATACGAGGGTCGGTCGGCAACATTGATTTTAATATTATAGCTTTGTTCAAAACTTTATTGTACACAAGGATGAAATACAAATTGATGTTTACTCTAAACTTTTGTTAATCAATTGAAAGAGAAATTGTATACTATTGCTTTATACATTTTAAATTATCCTTCTGTAATGACTCTGTTTATGTCGACAAACAGACCAGTAAATAATTTACTTTACAAGAAAGCGTAATGTATAAAAAGAAAGTTTGATACCAACATTTTTCGGAAATCTTCTGTTATACTCAGTTATTTAAAGTAACTGTTTGAACGATATGTTTGTTTTCTTTATCGGAGCTCAGATAAAGGGAACAAGGAACGTGACAAGATAATGGAGTGGATACTTCAAATACCGCTCGCAGTATTCTATCAATTATGGGAAACGTTACGAATTGGGGATAATCTTCGTAGATATGATTGTTAATTGAAAAGATTTCAACGCGCTTCCTTAAAACGTGCTTTTGAGTAGATTTTATTACTACTATTATTATACTCAGATATGGAATGTCATGAATTCATAAATCTATCTAAGATCATACTTCGTCATAATCAAAACTATCTGATACCACAATGATCAATGCAACAGTAACATTTATCTTTAGAGATATATTTTGTAACAGGATTTTATCGCGTATTACCTTTATTATTTCCCGACGTTTCGGCTGTATTGCAACAACCGTGGTCGCGGGCGAACTGGAGGTAGGTCAGCGGAGCCGACGAAAAGTGGCGGTAGTTATTTAGAACTACCCTCCACTAATCTTCAGAAATAAGATCGGCCGCACGTCCACCACGGCACACTACACTAATAGTATCTTCACACCGAAAAGTCACATTACGACGCGCCTTGCACCTACTAATCACGGTATTCCACGCAGTTGGGAGCTTGAAACCGTCCTCACGATTGAAATTTGGGTACTTCTTGATTTCAATTGCCTCACGAATCATTCGCTTGTAATATTGTCTTTCGTTGGCAAGAATCTTCGGATCATGAAGCTCAATCCAGTGATTAGGCCCTGAATCCACTACGTGCTCAGCTATCGCCGATTTATTAACCTGGCGGTTCTTAACTGCTGCTATGTGTTCCTTTATGCGTTCAGCTATTGTACGCTTCGTTTGCCCAATATAGGAACGGCCACAACTACAGTCTATCTTATACACGCCAGGTACTTGAAAAGGTATGACGTCTTTCGGTGATCTTAACAGCTTTGCTACTTTAGTAAAAGGTGTAAAAATGGTCTTGATAGAAAATTTCTTTAAAACATTGCCAATTTTGTCCGTCACTCCTTTTACATAAGGCAAGTATGTGGGCTGTCTGCTAACATCCGGTAATTCCCTTCTACTCGTACAATTCCGACGTCGCCTCTTCAAACCTTTGTAGCCATTTCGTTTGAGAACCTCCTGAACATGCGGCCGATCTTATTTCTGAAGATTAGTGGAGGGTAGTTCTAAATAACTACCGCCACTTTTCGTCGGCTCCGCTGACCTACCTCCAGTTCGCCCGCGACCACGGTTGTTGCAATACAGCCGAAACGTCGGGAAATAATAAAGGTAATACGCGATAAAATCCTGTTACAAAATATATCTCTAAAGATGAATTGTGATCGCGAAAGTTTAAGAAAGACAACAGTAACATTTGAAAGGCTCATCTTTTAAGCGTAATTCATATAATGGTATGAGCATTTCGTAATAAGCATTCGGTTGGAATTTCACAATACCATCTCGCATAAAATACCATTACAAAACAAAAAAAAATACAGAATAGAAGAATGCGAATGCGCCCCACAGTCACGTTCAAGATTTTTTACTCGAGAAAAAAGTACAGTTAGAATTGAGGTGTTTTAAAAGGGCTATCATCATTGTGCAACCGAAGTTTTTGAAGCGTAATTCTCGTTTTATAAATATAGACTAGTCTAAGTATACCGGCTTTGCATTACGACCGGCTTGGATGAGTGCACATTCATTGCTAAGCTCCATGTCGTAATGAGCTGGTTATACACCAAACTGCATTATTACACTGAAAAATAGTAGCATATTCGGTACAAATACGTAATCGGAAAAATGGCGCCTATCACATTGAGCTAAATGTTTCAATTCTATTTCGGTTTACAAAATACCAAATTAAATTTTTTAGTTCACTTTATTTGTTAGTTATCCACACACTAATCTAAATACAGCACACAAGTATGTGTTAAATACAGTATCGTGCGTATTCTCATCTCACCTAAGCCTGGTTTGAAAAGGCTAACGTAGGGACTTGAAAAAGCAGTAACCGTACCTATCTATAAATGTTAGTTGTTATTAATGTTTTGTATTTTTGTATTTTGTATTTGTATTTGTTAGCAAAGCGTGCTGCGGTACGCTACGCGAATTCCTATTGCCTATTACATTGATACCACTCGATAACAATGCGTAAATCGTTATAAAAATAGGACCACACGCACGTAGCGCGGGAGCGATGCGAGGCAGATTTTATGGCATCACGCAGAAGGGCTATCCACGCACCAAAATTCCGATCATACTATTCATACTCAACGGATTCATTTGAACATGTGAGAATGTCTGTTATTTATGTGTGAATCTGAAAAAACTACATAACACTTGGATAGCAAAGCGAATTGAACTTCACTTTCAAGTCATTATGGTGCTGTTTGGTTTGAAATAGTACCGATTTGACAATAATTATTCTGTTTCTAATTCAAAGGGTAGATCGAAAATGCTATGAGATAAGAGTCTTTATTTCTGTCCCTTATAAAATGAAGCAGACATTTTGCCCCAGCTGTTGATGACAGCACAATTATTCATTGAATGGACGCTCAGTCATCTGCGGAATGCACGCTCACTTCCTGAGTGGACAATTAAAAAGGATATAGCCTCCGAAACATGGCTGCCGTTTAGGGTGACTAATGAGCCACATTGTAAGTACAGTACTTCGGCATTTGCACTTGCACTTTAATCGATCCAGTTTATTACCAAAACTATAATATAGAGGTTTACAGCACAAAAACTAAATATAAGAGAGAGATTAAACCAGCCTGTTGCTTCAGAAAAAAACATTTTACCCAAGATCATCGTGCGTGATCAAAATGTATGTTCATATTTTTGCTTAATCTCAAGTTTTGAACAGCATATTCTAATCTTAACCATCGTTTTGTAATTAAGAAGAATATAATGAATAATATGTTTGACTGGAGCTAAATCTTTGCTAGATGTAAAAAATACTAAGCGCGTACGCACCGGAAGTGTCCGTCCGATGTAGTGCGGCAAAAAAGTGTTAGTACAAATACCGAGCACTTTAAAGGCTCGTGATTTGCATAGAACAGAATGATGCGTAAATTCTATTGTGTTTATACAAAGGTTCTCGTTTTAATTAAATCATACATATATATGCATATATACCTAAGGTGCCTTTGTTAAAGTAATCGATGTGTGTCAAGTATAAAAGTATAAATATAGGTATAAGTGGTATAATCAGTTATGCCAACAAAATATCTATGCTAATAGGTAATGGGCTAACATTTTAACAACCTGGCAACCTGAAGGGAGACGACGCCGCGGACGGCCAAGAAAGCGCTGGAGAGACGACCTCGACTCCTTTGATAGTGGGTGGTGGAACCTATCAAAGGAGAGAGATGGTTGGAAAGAATTGGGGGAGACCTTTGCCCAGCGTGGGACAGTTATAGTATAAAAAAATAAAAAAAAGGTAACGACATTTTTCGAAGAACCTAGTTATAATTTATGGTCTTTACATAATTACTTGGCTATACTAAATTACGATTTCAAACGGAACGCTAATGAATTATGCATTTGTGTGTCGACTAAATAATTAGGTCAAGTATCTGATCAAACAGTTGAGTACTTATTCGATTTTTGAATGTTTTACATAGTCACCAACAAAAGTAGTAGGCAACTGTTGATAAATAGCACATTTAGTGGGTAGTGTCGTTGTATGAATACCTAAACACCATTTGGTTTTCAAGGAGTCAAGGTCATAGATAAGGCGATACTTTATAAAGTTATATATCTGAGTGGTTTATATTATTCTGAGCTAATGGCGGACAGCTTATGTGGTTTTATTTGATTTTTATTTAGACCTTTCTCCTTTGGCGGTAAATATTACGATATAACTCCCTAAAAAGCGGCAAGGTCTACTACAGCGTTCCTGGGCCGATAAAGATAGGAATGTCATTGATTAATTGAATGTGTGCTGATAGGCAGCTGTCACGTCGTCGGTAGACCAGCACCCATGGCTGTAATGGCCTATTTTGACCCTTATTCTATGCCACAAGAATTCAAATTTGAACTAGACCCATTAGATCGGAATCGGTCAGCCTGCAAGTGTTCTGCTCTGCATATTTTGATCCTTATTCCATGTTAGAAAAGTTTATAATCCTTTGTAATTGTGAGTAGATCGGAAACCGATAGCCGTCATAGGCCGGTCACGTTGAATGATTCTGGTCAGCCCTAGTATACCCGCTAGCCGGAAACTAAAACTTTAGGCACCTGCATTGTTGCTTCCTAACTTCCTATCTATGTTTATAAACTTGGAAATAGTCGGTATTTAGAAAAAAATTACATTGACTTATCACAAAGGTTATCACATTCATCACTCTTGTGAGACAGGTTTTATTGTACTTTTGAGCTGACCCTTGGTCCAAAATGTTAAAGATATCGCTGCCAGAAATTATCTCGATTTTGCAGAAAAAACCTGTACCTCGATGTAAATAATATACGTAGAAAACTCGGTTACCTTGAAAAAATATTATTATTCTTATTTCTGGAATCCGCCGTAGCTGGAATTCCGATGAGAGTTTGTTAGATAAAAAAAATCTATATTTCCGGCTCTATTGTTTACTCTCGGCGCTGTGACTTAATCTGTCTTCGTCTCTTCGGCAAATTGACAAGCTTAATTTTATTGGTGAGCTTTTAATTCATGGACTTTATCTTATTATCCTGTTGTAGTATGTATTATTATGCAGTCTTTGGTAATCCATATTCACCTGGCATTTGTTTTTTGTCGCTCTCACTCATGTCTTTTGGATTATAAAGTAATAGGAGCCAATAAATCCATTATGAACAACAGGGTTAAGTTGCTATGTAGGTACTGTTTGCTAAAGCATTACTAGAGGTATGTTAGTGTTTGCAGAACAAATACTAGGTCGTTCCCTTTGTCACGCCAAAGGTACAGTACATTGACATACTAGCACAAATACCTTACTTTACGTGACTGGTAATAAACATATAGGTTTTAATAGCAAATAAACTAGTTTTAATTTTGTTATACGTCACGAGATTGCATGCAGTGGTGATGGCTATAAATTCGCACCGGGGAGCTTAGGTATAATTAAATTTTAAATTAAATTCCTACATGAACATAACAACAATGAAATAATAGCCTACATGCGATGTATGTCACAAAAAATCTATCTAATCTTCGATCTGACTGAAAACATTTTTTCACAATTATGTGCTTGTGGTTTCGTGGTTTTGGGAATATTCAACACCCGAAATCGCAAATTCGTCCCTTTAGATTACACTCATAATACTCCAATAGAAGTATTTAATTCGCCAATTCGACTCAAGTAAGTATTACTTGGGATGAGATGATTTACAAGTAGGTATGGTTGGTTTCTGCGTTCAAAAATAAGCGAATATAAATAACATTAAACTCAAATTCAACTATTATGTTCAGTAATAAAAATCGGATAAAATCAAATATTTAAATGCGGCGCGGATAAAACCTATTTATAAACTATAAAGTCCATAACGATTCAGACGGTCAAACTTCCGGTGACCATTCTTTAGCCACAAACTCACAAGTCATAACAATCATAGAGTATTAACTATCGGCGGCAAAACGTGTCACAACTGCATACAAATGAATCAGAAAGTCCGCGAATGAGGAAATTCTATGCGTTCGTAAACTATACTAATAGTAATGATATCTGCCTTTAGCATGAGCTATTCCTATTCATCGGGCGTCTACCAAGCATGGGGCTGACTCATGTCGTACATGCCTTCGACACGCGTAAATTAATACATCGGAATGCCGCTAGTAATTACTTAATGAGTAAGACTTCTGTCCTGATAATTCACACTCAACTATCACATACCTAACTGTTGTAATAGGTATTACATTTATTCTGGAACTAAACATTATCATAAAATTTTCACATCGATTTTCAGCTCATGAGATTTTACTTCTTCAGCGTCCAGGCTCATCAATCGTAGCTTGTTTACGATCGACGTGAAATTGGACGCAATCAATATGGATTACCAACTGTGCTTGATAACTTTCACCGTTGGTCTCGTGCGTAGGAATATGTATCCCTAATAACGATTTATTTAGTATCGATTTTGAAGAAAATTATACTTATTAAGTACTTAGAAGAAACCTACCAGCATCAGTTCTCCCTGGCAGGCCAACATATTCCAATCACTAGCATATTTCTTCGTGTATCTATCTACTGAACAAACTTCCCTAGTCAAGTTTATCGATTTAACAATTTGGCCCGACATCATCATCAATACTTACTGTAGCTTGAGTGTTCGCAATTTACTGAAAAACATCCGCAAAGTTACTCCTCTCGTTAACTATAATGGAAGTTACTCGTTCAAAAGAAATTCTTCTGCAAAGTGAAATTTTGCAGCCTTATATCAGAGACGATAAGAGCTATCATTTCCGCCTGTGCCATAAACACGTACGGGTATCTAATATGAAATATGCTCGGCCAAGAACGGAAAGAGAGTTTCAACTACGAAGGCACGCGCTGAATTACAATTACTCGGTATGTTCGTACGAAACATATGAAACTAAAGTCTGATTGATGTTTCCCGACCTCGTGATCACTTTAGTATTAAAAACCAACTGTTTCTTTATAATATTGTGCTTCGTGTACCCGTCGAAGTTTATTATAGGTAATCCTCTATTATGTTATTTAATTTTTTGTTTTGAACCGAACCCATTATTCTCCATAATTACGTTTATCATTCGATTATTAACTAATGCTGGGCAGGTCTTTCAAAACAACGCTGCTCTTGGAACACGATGCCTTTCCAAGAATTTCCTAACGTATTCCACGATATACATAGAATAAGAAAGGGCTGAATAGGTAATGGCGAGGCGAAATGAAAAACGTGACGTGTAGATTTTACAGTGTAGAACAAAGTTCTCCGTCAGGAATTTAAAATTTATCAAAGGGTTGGGGTAGCCGTAAAACTTTGGACTTAGATACAACATCGATTTCTTCCGTCAAAGCGAAACCGTTGAAAATGAAAGTGCAAAGTTCGGAATTTCAAGTTTGTGAAGTGAGTGTGTAGTATGGAAGGATTTCGCCGAAGCGCACTGGAACGTGACGCCCGACATCCGACTTGAGCAAGTTCCCTGACAAAAGTGAATGTGGCATGAACGTAACTAAACAATAAACTTTATCGGTGTTCTGCTAAGTTAATCCAAAGAAAAAACTTGGCGTTAAATAAAGAGAAAAAAAGTTACATTACGTGTAAATCGACTAATGTGACTTCGGAAACAAATAGCCTAGTCATCTATTGGCTTTCCACCTTAATGGCTATGTCTGCGAAGTCGTGTAGTACGTTGTCCTCGACAGCGGCGCGACGGCCGCCGCCGCCGGCAGGTCGCGCCACTACCACCCCCAATGCAATTTAAAATTACCCCGAACCCGAACTAAGGGTGTTCATCCAATAGTTAATTTGAAATGTCCATTATGAATGATATGCACGTGATGGGGGCAAATGCGACGTTCAGAATAAATATTCCAAACGTATCATCTATACTCCTGTGCAATAAGCCGTAACGTTATTTGAATTGCATGAATAGAAATTGTATGCGACGCAACAACACTTTAATCGCATTAGCGCTCGACTGGGGTGTTCAAGAGATGTAATTTGCGCGACGAATCTTACTCATTGTCAGGTTCCTTTTGAATTCATATTTATGTACCTATACAACAGTTGATTTTTATGATTTTTTTATAAAATGCTATGCTTCTTTCATAGTGAAAATGAGGAGGCCTATACTCAGCAGTGGGTGGATGTGGGCTGATTAGATAGATAGATAGATGCTTCTTTCATAGTATATTTGTTCATTAAAAGAAAGGTGACAAGTTTTCTGTTTGAATTTGGACAGCAAGTCAGTACCACCTAATAGTATAGTATTATTGTATCTGGCGTACCACCCAAGACCTTGACATAAGGATTCAGTGGCACGCACGCAACGCCACTTGATTAGCCGCGGTTATTTTGAACGAGTGAAAGCAATAAATATAATTTACTAGAACCAAACACGAAGTACTTTATATACGGTTTCCAAGGGCTTGCCCAGCTTTTAGGATAAAGAATTTCACTTTACCTACAAATAATTGTAAGAACTATTTACTGGTTTCATTTTTATGAACAAGATTATTTATAACGATACAATCAATTTTTGAGGATTAACTTGCGAGCAGTCTACCTGCGCTTGTTATGCTCGTTACAGTCTATTGTTGTCGAAGGAAGCCATTCAAGTCTGCGTTCAAAAGCGGTCAGGTAGCGTGCGTAAAATTTGATACTGGGTCTCTGGTGGAGATTATCTCGGATTAACATTCCAGACCCCGGTAACGCTCCCAGGATCGTCAACGAAGTAGGCCAAAGCTCTTTGTGTAATGAAACCGTAGTGCCCGAACCATTTATTCAATAAAATTCATGCGGGTCGCGTCGCGCCAGCCGACACCATGGATAGAATCATTTAAGTCACTGTAATTATTCAGAATTACATTTATATGTGAATCATGGTAGGGGATAGTATCGATGAGGGGATGAGTACGAGCTGAGACCACACTCCGGACATGATGCGTCATTCACTTCCACCGCAAATACCTACGTTGACAGAAGTTGTGATTCATTTGTAGGCAGCAGTCGACAAACTATTTACTATTATAAACAATGGTGAATCACTTCCATATCCATGTTAATGATAATAATATGCTGGCTTACTATGAGTAGATACCTACTAGTATTCATAAACCTCTGATTTAACTAGTAATGTTGTATATGAATATTTATAAAATTTCAAGGAGTGTTGATAGATCAAAGTGACTAAGCTCGTTTCCAGAGATTGCTTACAGTTGAAAATGATAACAACTGGTAACTTTAGCAATATTTGTAACCTCGAAATTTCAGATTAGTAGTAGGGAGCGTGATTGGACCGTAAACACCGTTGAATCGGATTGGGTAACTCGGTCAAGATTAGGACCGGAATCCTTGTTACAATGTTGTCAGCCAATACACAATAACGAAAGAAATAGAACGATTTCAAAAGGCACCCATTTCAGGCAACAATTTTGAGAGATGAAATCGTTGCTTGTTGAATTCGGTAATGGAACTACAGAATTGCTTTCCGTCAATTCTGTCCCTAGTTAGACCACAGCTGCCTTTGTAGTTCTTCAGTTAACGCCAGTCGGCTGTTAGCAACTAGGGTTTCCATCCGTTTATTGTGTTTGTTGTATTGACGTGGGTATTTTTGGCGTGTTTTAGCTCGGCGGCATTTCCTTGTTTAGGCGGAGGTAGGCTTAGAACATTACACATTTGGTAGTTGACTCACGAATGTAGATGTTTATTACTTTCGACGGCAAACCGATCGTAATCTATTAATGTAACTTCAAGAAATCATGCACGCGAGAAATTCAAATCCCTCAAAACGAACACTGGGGAAATATCGTAATAGACACAAATAAAATAACATGTCATAGTAGCACTGTACAATTTGATGGAAATTCAGTTTTTTAGAAATTACGAAAACTAAACCTAAATAAGGTTCGTTGATCGTGTCTGTATACAGACATGTGAAACCTATGTATTGAATAACCTATGTGGTGGAAACCGGGGTCTATGTGTACCATTACATAGTAACTACATTGTCTGCCCCACCTAGGGCGAGGGATGAATGCTCTATCGATTTTTTATACTAGGTATCCGAATAGGCATATGAACACTGACTAAATGACAGCGTGAAGCGAATATTTAGGAGCTAAAACAGAATTTAAATGTTAGTAGAGGAAACTAATTTTTGAATTGAATTTTTCGGTGTATTCGTAGAACAATGAAAGTTATTTTAGTAGCAACAACATTTTGTAGGTAATTTTGTATAAGTTCCTACTTATTGTTACTTTTATCAATATTTGCGTAGTATCTCATAAGATGTTTTTTAACGGAATTCAAAAAAGGAGGTTCTCAATTCGTCTACTTATATGTTTTTTTTTTGTAACCCAATTCTAACCTATTGGATAAGAAAAAGTTGAGGCTCGTAAATAAAAAAAAAACACAAGCCAAGTGGCATATTTTTTTTCGCAAGTCTCATTCTATTTTTATGATAAGAAAAATAATTCTTTAAATATGCTAGGCACTATAATAATCGCGGCCTCGAGGATACGTGCAGGAATGAAATATTTGTTCACGTCGCTCTTCTACATAATAAAGTAACAATGGATATCGTCCATAATACGCTACATATTGATGTTGATTGGTACATGATTATGATTAAACATTTAAATGCGGGTTTCTTTATGCTAACCGTGCCATGTTCAAGTTAAAATAAATCACTACCGCATTCCATACAACACTATAAGTGATACCTAGCTCTACCCACTCTACGTTCTCGTTATCATACGATTTGATAATCCTAAGCTACATGAAATGCTAAGTGAATAAAAAACTTTTAAAAAGTCGTTCGAGCTAATTGAGGGTCCAGCTAACTAAAGTGAGGGAGTTGAGGCTGCCCATTTCTGTCAGCCTAAACTAAATGGTCCGCCTAAACTACCTAGCTAGACGTGTGTGTGGCATTATATTGTATACCTACCTACTAGCTATAAAGACTTTGTTTATGTCTGACCCACTTTAGTAACACATCTTGTTTTCAATCTTAATCAAAGTTCATGTAAAGAAAAGCATCTTACCAATAAACTTCCGTAAAAACCTTAATAATTTTAAATCGGTATTGGTAAAGTCGGTTTAGTTTCAACATGAAATTCTTTTGTTCCAGTGGTCTCAACTTCCAGGACTTGATTGTCCGACAAGGCGCCATCGACTCTCCTCCCAAGACTCCGTTCATCCTAGGTTTCGAATGCGCTGGTGAGATTGAGCAGGTCGGCGAAGGTGTCACTAACTTCAAGGTGAGTAAACAAACGTAGATGATTTTTATGCACAACCTCTCTTGATGTACTGACCTACACTCTTAGTCACGCCAAGATACATCACTTCTCCATTCTTCGTACCTATATAAAATATAACCGTGGATGGTTCCAAATTATGCATATTTTAAGCCGAGCACAACCGAGTCATCTTACTCGCAAGCACTCAAAATACTTGCTATAAAAGCTTCTGAACGATTCGTGACTTTGATAAAAAACTTAGCAGCTAGATTTTACGATCCACTTGTATGTAACTACGTAATAAACATCTTTCGGTGCATTAAGCCAGCGTTTCGTATGAAAAACCAATCAGGCCAAACAGTAGGGAGCTGGAAATTAATGAAAGGTTTATCGGTGCACAGATATTATCTGAGTTATACTGACTGTACAATCTCACGAGACTGATCTTGATCAGAACACATAAAAGCCATTAGAACCGGCTTCAATTACAAACTTCTACTGATTTACTCCTCTATTTTGAAAAATGTTCTACAGTTAAAAGTTTTGTGTAACGTGCTTTAAATTGAGTGTTTAGACATTTGAGTAAACTAAAGGTCCAGAAATGTCTCCGAAAAGATCCTTACGGTTCCCGTAGGTAGCTTTTTTCTGATGTTAGGAAACTCAGTTGCGTTTGCTTTCTGCAAAAAGTTACATGGAGAACATTCTACACAGGTTGGCGATCAAGTCGTAGCACTTCCAGAATACAGAGCATGGGCTGAGCTGGTTTCCGTACCAGCGCAATACGTCTACGCACTGCCCGAAGGCATGACAGCTTTGGACGCGGTTGCCGTCACCACGAACTACGTGGTCGCATACCTTCTGCTCTTCGAGATGGCTAACCTTACCCCGGGCAAGAGTCTACTCGTCCATTCGGCTGGAGGTGGTGTGGTAAGTGAAACTTTTGCCACTTTAGTCGTAGACTAATTAAAATACCCCGTCCCGAATTGAATTGCGTCTACGTTACAGCCATAAATCACTAAAGTCTCATTTACCAGCCCCCTTAGCATGGCGATTGTCTAGGTACCTGAGAACAGATAAAAAGATAGATAGAGTGTGGATAAAACAGATAGAATGTAGACAAAAGTTACTTTTATCCACACTCTAATGTCATTACTGCCTTTTTATCTATTCTCCGGTGCCTAGACAATCGTAATGCTAAGGGAACAGGGAGTTGTGCATTTTAATATCAGTGAATATAGTTCAGTTTGTTTTCCAATATCCCACACGTGGCTATTTTAGGGAGAACTTGAGCCCCTTATGTCAAGTACCTACCGGAGCAGTTAAACTGTTTATGGTAGCTGTTGATACGATACGGAGCAGATAACTCAAAAAATATATTAGTGAAGTGAATGCCAGACGATTAATTATTTAAGACAATTTCGCAGAAACAACTTTTCAAACACACGAAATATAAAACAGATATTCTCCAGCAGTGCTTTGTTAAAAACCGTTGACTTTGCTGCTATTAAGATCAGGACCAAATCCGCAAAGCTGAAAATAATTTCAGTACCATTGACCTCCGCTCTGCTGAATGTCTGCCGAGTGTGAGAGCTTAATGAGCGCGAACAATGCACTTGTCTAATTGTTTCTCTGTATCTGGTGAGAAAAAATGTCTGGTATGTTCTAGGTATGACGTCATCATACCTTCGCATGTCAACGACCTATGCCAGGATTGGGTGGGGTTCGGACGTTAATTAGCAACATTCATTTCGAGGGGGAATCAATTTGTAGGGAAATGACCCGTACGTGGCAACCGCTAAGTCTATCGGTCAATATGGTGTAATTGCTATTGGAATTACATTGATGGTTGATAAGTGCTCGTAAAGTTTTTGGATTTGTTTTATAAATTCATAACACTGAAACTAAATACAGCTATGCATCGAGAACCAATCATGGAAAATAATTTTCCTGGTGTAATAATATTTATATGACTGCAATTTTTACGCAATAGCACATTCCTGCGTAATCGACGTATTACCATTTATTTACGTTTATCCATCGGTTATCTACATTATTCTTCCGTTTGACGTATGATATGACGTGCTATACTGAAGGAATAGATAAAAGAAACAGGAAGAGTTGCGCAAATGATTTTTTGTGGATTTTTCAAAGCTTTGTTAATGATTTGAATTTGTGCTAACAATGTACTTGAACGGAATAGGGCATCCATTAATTGATTTGAAAGAACAAAGTGATGAAATCCGTGGCTTCCTATTAGGTACGAGTGAGTTGGTCTGAATGTAGGTAAGTACTAAGTACCCCTACTCTACACTTTCTAAAGACAAAGGTTCAAATTCCGTTCGGGCAATACACTTTTAATTTTAGAAAACTTATACATAAGTACATAATACAGTCTAACACGAACTGAAACGGTGAAGAAAAGCATTGAAGAAACCAGAATCGAGTAGTCAGGTTTTGATGATGTTGCTTTTCCTGTGGATTAGGTCAATAAAGCTGAGATGATGGTTTAAGTGCTGAGCAAGCCATCTCACTAATGTTCTAGCTAGACTACCGTTAATAGGTGTAGGTACGTATAGGTGGCACTGTACTAACAAGAAATAACACTACCGTCATATTATCCAATCACCGTGTTATATCTTCAGGTTTAAGAGTAGAAGAATCGAATTCTCTTTTTACAAAATAGTAAGTAGGTACTTATTAAACAGTCGACCACATAGACTTCCGAAAAAAAATGTCTATGGTCGACCCTGATATTGCTATCAAGAGGCATGCAAGTTATAATCTCAATGTCATCACAGAATTTATGTGTAGGAGTCATAATATAGCTTAAGATCCTTAAGGCATTAATCTAAATGGCCGTTAAGATGCCATACTGATTGATAACCATGAAACCTTCTGAACTATGGTCTGGTCTTGACACCTTTATTAATTAGGACTAGGTCAACGTGTAGTAGGACTTACCTACTAGTACTCTAATGTGACACAATACCCAGGAATGGCTTTTAATTATCTGTCGTTTGTCTGAAACCGTGTTTTTCGAATGGTGCCTTTTCGATCCGAATGCCTTAGCCGTTAAAAGATGGCCGTCGCCACGCCAGCATCGTTTTGAAAATAATATGTGCATTGATACGATCTTTAAACTATAAAAAGACATCCTGAGGAGAAACCTGTTAATTTAAACATAAATAAAGTCCGTTATATCAGACAGGAGTCTCCACTCCACTGATATGGCATTAAAATGCTTTTGTAAGAAGGAACCATATTCAAGTCAAAGCCTCAGTAGGTACCTACCTAGGTACCTACTGAAAAAAAAAAAAAAATTTCTAAATAATTCATCGCTTGATACAACTCGTGCTTGAGTTCAGCCATCGTAGTTCAACTGAACTTTCTCACCAGGGTCAAGCGGTAGCTCAGCTCGCCAAAACAGTGAACGACGTCACAGTCTTCGGAGTGTGCTCCAAGAGTAAGCATGAAGCTTTGAAGGCGAACAACAACAACATTGATCATCTTTTGGAGAGGGGCAGCGATTACACCAGCGAAGTCAGGAAGTAAGTATTTAAATAGCTCTTACTAAATGAATGATTAAATGAATGAAATGAGTGAGTAAGAGAATGTATTTTATATTTCTAATAGTTTCTATCGATAAAAATCCAATCTAACTCCTTATAGTACTCGTAATAGGATGATACGTACTACCTCTACGTGTTATCATTTTAATGTGGCTAGACGTTTTTACCTGAGTGAATATGTAGTTCTTCGTTTACGTTGTAGATTTTATTGTTTACTAACTTAAATAAGTAAGTACTTACCTAGCTTTATTATGGGTAGGTTTGTTAAATATTTTTTTCTTATTGGCTTCCGTCATTGGTCATTAGTTCAATCAAGTTCAACTAACTAAAACTTATTAGCACAAGTGCCTTTTAGCGATGTTCTAAATAACATCAAAACATTTTCATGAACTAACCTTGCGGTGAAATTAGCTGAATGCTAAACGTGAACCCTGATGTTGGTGATAAAAAAAAAAACAGATGTATGCCACATGATGATCAATATTATTAGCATTTGGCTGTAAATGGCAACAGATTAAATATTGTATAACTGCACTCAGTGCCAAGAGGGGGGTCAATTTAAAAAAACCGAGCAAAAAGTTCAAGCAGAAAACTAAATTTAAAACATCTGCCCGTTATCCCAAAAAACAAATTGCAAGGTGTGAATCAGATTTGCAGCTGTTCCAAATAAGACACTAAATCATGAACCTCTCGTGATTAGAAGCAAATAAAAACCACTACATTAAAGATATTGTACTAAATCAAATGGCTGGAGTATTGAAGCCTTGCGATTTATGATTATTATCATTTGAATTAAGATTCCCTTCGACAATTTAATGAGATCATCAAATTGGTAGTACGAAATTCGTACGAGCAAAAAGTTTGGAACAGATGCCAATTTAAAATATGCTCGATTTTGATAGGAAGCGATAAAAAACTCGTCCACATTACACTCACCTGCTTGATGCTTATTTTTTTGTGTATTTCGATAACCTAATTTAAATATGAGAGTGAAACAAAACGAGCAGCGGCGATAACGATAATTTGACTTGGAATTCTTAAAGCGAAGGGATGGATCGGAATCATGATATCACGCGAGTCTAAAATAACCACTGCTCGTCGGCCCTTCATCTCCTCACTAATAATACCTTTGTTTATGTTACGCATGTGAGATGTGTACAATGTGAGAATTTTTACGTTTGTGTATTCACATTATTGTCGTCATAAATTTACTCTTTTTAGATTTGAATTCCTCATCATATTAGCTTTTTGTTTCCCTATTTTAAGAGGTGAAAAGTTGCGTTTTTTACGGCACATTTCGTTTTCCTTCGCATAAACTTGTGAAATGACCCATTCCAGCCTAAACGGGAATAACATGGAGCAAAAGAAGCGAGCACATACGCAACTGTAGGTAGTTAAATGCATGCGTCCGTGTAGCCGGGGAATGAATCAGTTTGCTCGCGTATTTCAATAATAATAATCCTCATCCTCGTCCCACTTGTGACTGAGCAAATCAACTAAATTGTTCCCGATCCCAAGCTTTGTTAATTGGTGGTCATTACAGTTACATATTTCAGTGCTCGGGTCCGTGTGATATGAACGCGGCTAGTGCAACCTGACCCCCCTCGCTTCTTCGAGCCTCCATTCACTGCTTAGATGCTCTTGGGGTCTCATCGACTTGGTCGTTCACGTTAATTGTTCCGTTTATAACCCGCTCCTTAGGGCAGCTGCTTCGTAACAAGCGCGTCATTTGATTCTCGTAAATAGACAAAGATATTTTTATATCTGGTGAGCTCTTCATAGAGTAAACAGAGGAGCCACACAAGTTTAATGTAAATAAACATACGTTATGTACTGGTACTTACGTAGAAAAAGTATTGGGTTTTATAGAGAGCAGGTAAATGGAATGCAAATTGATTGTAAATATTCAAAAGAGAGTGTATCGATTCTTCTAATAGAATTCAAATATCGTCGTTCGCAGAAATATTTTCTATACTTTTCTTTACAGAAAAATAAAGAAAGTACGTATCTACCTAAAATGGAATGAGCTACGTAGAAAAATCATTTCATATCTTTAAAATTGGCAACTCATTTGCGCAAAATGCCGTGGGACGAATTACCGATACAGTCGAAGAAAATTGGCCTGTCTTTGTTATCGTTTTCGTAAATAGGTTTCCTGCCGAAGTTACGATCGATTGTCGTTGTTATGACTAACTTTGCGATTGTGATGTTAATGTTTACAGGTTTTACGTACTTGTAGGGCCAATCAACCTACCATGCATGCTTCACATGCACATAAGACTTTATAATTCATCGACGACGATAGGCAAGGTAAATGTACAAAGACCTTAGGACTCAAATGTTATTGTAAAAGTATGTAGCATAACAGGTTCAGGTTTTAGCTTGAAAGTATGGTTATTTTCGTTTTCAAGCAGTTAAAAGCCAAAACTAAGCATTTAAACTTTCAAAATGATTCGTTTTATAATATACGTATGTCGGTATGGTAAAGCCTAGTTTTCGTCAGCTCATAATGAACTTGTTCTATAGGGTGTCAGCTGACGGAGTGGACATTGTGCTGGACTGTCTCTGCGGTGAGGAATGTAATCGTGGATACCAGCTGTTGAAGCCGATGGGAAGATACATTCTTTATGGTAAGCTTAATTAAAATCAAATCATTTATGGCATGTTGTACAAAGTCCTTCAAATACTCGCTGTTAAAGGTTACTTTGACCTAGTCCTTCTCCAAAATGTCACACAAACCAACTCAACGTGCTCTTCTCAATTACTAGGTACCTATAACCTACTTCTATGTCAAAGTAAATGGCATTATTCAACAAAACCGCAAGGATCTCTGTGAAAAGGATCAAGATGACCATGCTTTGTCACGGGCATTTGTGTAAGGACTTTCTTCCTGTCATTCCGTGGGAAATTCTTCATTCCTCCCAGCGGTGATTCATCACTCATCAATTTTCTTAGAGATCTACCAATACATGCTTCGGCTTAGACTCTTAAGTCAGATTATGGAATCTGAATATGGAGTTCTTCAGCCTTTGCCGTATTCCGGGTTTCAAAATATTATTTTTCAGACGAAGCAACAAACATTCTCTCTCACATTTTAATATATTGGATCAGTCACAATGGTATACAACCTATTTCCTATTCACTAATTGGTTCCATTCACCTACATAATTCATCGATACATCTTGGTTTAATGTTGATGGTCGTATAAGGAGCTCACTGAAGATGTTTAGATTGAACTTCCGCGCTCGTCCATTGCACTGCGGCAACTAGCTTAGGTATACTTATACAAACTGTGTACAAGCACAGGGCAGTATCTAGAGGTGACTAACTTTAGGAGAGAAAACTAAAAAGAAAAGAATGGAATGGTTTTGCGAGTAGATACTTTACGAAACTGCTCATCCGGTCGGATATAAAAACTCCTTCACGGATACTCTAGGGACGGAGTCTGTCATAGCATAACGACTTTGTAGCCAGGATCAATAGTCTAACGTGCTCCTCGAAGCAAGGAAGCGCTCAGTTATTATTGCCGATAAAATATAGACATGAAAATATGTAGCTAGCTTGCCCCATGTCTAGTTACGTCCGACCGAAGTATAATGGCTAAACAATGGTGTTTATCGCAGGATCATCTAACATCGTGACCGGCGAGACCAAGAGCTTCTTCAGCGCCGCGCGTGCAGTGAGTATTTAATGATTTTGTATATCTGATCGTTTTAGCTCTGCTTTGGAAGTTGACTGCGCTGCGCTGTGACCACTGACCACACTGTGACCGACCCTCCTGAACCGTGTATGAACTTTATGGCAATTTTGACAGGTTATCCTCCAATGAGATCAAGTGAATGAAATGAACGATGTGAAGTTCGTCATTCGATATTCAAATTACTTTAAAATTTAGAGGAAGTTTTTGATAGTTGAAGGGTTTTATGATATGGAGCATGTCTTGAGAAGGGGCAAACTTATTTGTCCCGACCCCAAATAAAAGTAGGTTAAGGGCAGGGAGATGATGAAAAGTAATTTATAAACGACTAGCTACTGCGCGCGACTTCGCCCGCGTGGTACTTGAATAGCCTATATGCTATTCCAGGTCACTATCTACGCCTATTCCAAGTTTCATCCAAATCGGTTCACTGGTTTAGGCGTGATTGAAACACAAACATACAAACATCCAAACATCTAAACAAACTCACAAAATTTCAGCTTTATTATATTAGTGGGTGGGATGAATGAATTTTCTTTGCCAGCCCTCGGCTGTGTTCTGTGCCCTCGGCATGGTTCTTGATCGATGTGTTTGACTTATGTTTAGTAGGTCCGACGACTGTAATTTCTGATACACTGTCTGTCGCCGAATAGTCAGGCTGTCTTTATTTAATGGTTTTATACTGCACTTAGGTAGGTATATCTGTCATTAAACTGCAGGCAATCAAACAAGACAAGCTTGAATATGTAAAAAGATGACAAGAACTTCAAAGACAGATATTTTCGAGGAGATTACAAAATAGTGATGTGCTACACATATAATAACAAGTTATCGATACTACGCGTATTTTCTTTACAAAAAAAAGAAGACTGTGAATTATAGTGTAGTAAGTCAACAGCATTAATGAAATGAATATCATTTTTTGCATAAATTATTTTTCAAAATTTATATTATATTTTTTGATACTTAAGTACCTACATAATTTTGTTTGATTATCTTAGCAATCAGTTTCCTCAATTGTTTTTTTGTTCCTAAAACAGTGGTGGCAAGTTGACAAGGTCTCCCCAATCAAGCTCTTCGATGAGAACAAGAGTCTGGCGGGTCTGAACCTGCGACACCTGCTCTTCCAACATGGGCGCGCTGAGTACGTGCGCCGCGCCGTTGAGCGCGTATTCGCTCTTTGGGGCGAGGGCAAGGTCAAGCCTTTGGTCGACTCCACCTGGGCGCTCGAAGACGTAAGTGCTGGTAGAATTGCTTATAAATGAGTATTCTCAAGTTGTAAATTAAATTCTGTAAATTCCTTTTACTGCCTCGTCTCTAGTTAAAATGTATGTTGGTCTCTCTCTCTTAGGTTGGTGAAGCTATGCAAAAGATGCACGACCGCAAGAACATTGGAAAACTAGTGCTAGACCCATCTCTGGAACCCAAACCCAAGCCCGCCACACCTGCCAAAGGCAAGTCTGGAAAGGAAAAGAAACCCGCCAAAGAGAACTCGGAAGAGAAGAAGGACAAAGAGACTAAGGAAGAGGAGAAGAAGCCCGCTGAGAACGGTGAAAAGAATGGAGAAAAGAACGGTGAGCAGAATGGTGAACAGAACGGTGACAAGAACGGTGAAGAACCGATCACTAACGGTAGCGACGAAGGTATGTCTCGAACCATGACCAGGCATGCGTAAGCGTAGAAGCTTCACATCTTTTTTATTCATAAATATTTATTTACTTATATTTTTTTGCCTTTTATGTTTAAAATAACTACGCACGCATCGATTGGCTAAACGCATTCGTTGCGGTTTAAGTCGTATTAGTTACAGCCTTTAGACTTGCATAGATCGACTTTTCAGGGTTTTTAACGCTTATGCTGACTAAACAATAAGGTGCGTTACATAAAAATGTATATGATCATCATATTTTGTTAGTTTGCTTGCCTATCAAGTCTTTAGTAAGTAGAATCATAATGCGATCAGGTCACACGCCTTATCAGCGTCAATCTCAGAAAGGTAAACATTTAGTTCTTACGCGTTTTAGACATTTCACAATGCTTACACAAGCTTTTTCTCATACACATTTTACTACCGATTTTTGGTCTAGATTTCCGATTGTGTGTGTGTATTTTCAAACAACGTCTAGAGGCTGTACGACGTTTAGCCAAGGCGGCTTGGTCATGCGAAGTCGGGATAAGATCTTTCGTAGAGTAAAGCGTCCAATGAATTCTCCGATTTTTTACATGTGAATTTATTTATGCTTTCGTGGCCAGTTAATTGGCCGTAGGTTAGGCTCACGCTATCGCACCATTGGAGTGTTTTATTGTTCGCTCAAAAACCAGGCATCACGTATGCTTAGGCTTACTACTATCATACATTATCTATTCGATTTTTTGGGTCTTGAATAAACTATACAGTACATTCATAAAACACCTTATCAACTTTACCTGTATCACGTATTTTCATGCCTAGAGAGAGTATCATTAGTATGGTTGCCTGTTCACATGTTTTTGCAAACAAAGTGCATTTGATTTTGACTGCAATTAACCGGATATTATGTTCTCATCTATTCGATTATTTTGATTTCCTTTACACCTTATTACATTTTTCAGAGTCTAAGGAGAAGGAGAAAGAATCAAGCTGAATTGTCTCCCCTGAGGACTGAACAGATAAACCACCGCCAATTGATTTATTTTAGAAGTTGTTGCTGCTCGTTTACCGACATTACCGCGCCGGCGCCTCGCTCGCGCTTTGTATGACCGGTGCATCCAACTATACACTATGTTGCCTGATGTTTATGTTTTTTTAAGTCTGATAGACATTGTTCCGTCACAAAGATCAAAACATCGATAGCGTCGCCATTCGGTCTATCGATAGAATAATGTCCCAACCCTAAGTACCTAGTAATTTAGTTTTAAAACGACATGACTACTAATAACATTCTGTTAGTTTTTGTTAGTGGTACATAAAATTATTAAGTCTTTCGATACGACAGCGAAATTAACAATGAATTTCTATTTTTTTAACAGTTTTTTTTTATTTGGCCTAAGTTAAGAATTGTTTCGATACATACAAGTCTTTTATTATAGTTTAATGGTTAAGACTTTATTTTAAGATGAGATATTTTAATCTGCAGTTATTTTGAATGGCTATTATATATCTAAGGTGCAGAAATGCTTAATCTTTATGTATGTTAAGCTTTAATATTTTATTAGTAAATGTTTAAAAATTAGGCCCAAGACCCCACACCCGCCCACGGGCCCGGTCCGGCTCTCGTCGCCGCGCCATGCGCCATCACACCGCTCTACTCCCGAACTCCCCGATTGTGGAAAACGACAGTGTGATATTTTGTACTAGAAATGCTAGATTTTTTGTAGCATTTGGCTGCCTTGAGATTTTTAGTTGTCCTAAAATACAATTATTTTATATTTTTATACTGACAGAAGTTTTGTAAATTATTTTATAGGAAGAGATTCTACAGAATTTATTTTGAACGGTGTGCGGGGAGGAGGTTCGTCCGTCACGGGAGCGACCCGGGACTCAATTCACTTTAAATTATCATTACAGATATTTTTAAATCTAATGGTCCCGACTCGGGGCGAGCTTGAAATCCAAATTGTCTAGTATTTTTGTGGCTAACTGTAAGTTCATTCAATATAATCGATGTCATTTTCGGTGTAAGTAATATTTTTATATTCCAAGTGACTGTACTCATGTTAGAAGCTTTTGTATCTTTACACAAATATCACATATCTAATAACAAACACTCTCTCACTATTTAGGATTCATATTTTGATACCAATATTCACTGCATTTCTTTTGATATCTAGCGTGTATTTACTTTTCTAAGGTTGTAAGACAATTTACCGCCATATAATGTACTTTATGGTTATAGGTGTATGTACCCAGTACTATATTAAACTTATCTGTGTAACACATATCATGCGGATGTAAAATGTAACTCTGAGAGGCTGAACGTAGTCCGGTCCGCCGGAGTAAATCTCACTTCCCGACGCTGCTCAAATAGAAGGCACGCACGGCGCTCACGGATGTTACGCTCGTAAGACCGCTGCACTGAACCCTCAGACAGACTCAAATTTTTATAAAAGTTTTACCCTTTTTGAAGTATTTAGCATGGGCCTAGTGTGCGTGAGCGCAAGTAGACAATCCTGGGATCGGCGCGACTGCCGCAGGTTGTGAGGTTCTCGCAGAGACGACACGGATCGTAGATAGCTTTTGTATTGTGTAAATCCACGAGTGGCAGGACTGCTGACGCTTTGTTTATCGTACGGTGGCTTGGTGCTAGTTTCGTACCGTATGCAGATATCTTGCTTCAGTGTCTCGGACCAATATCTTAGCTAATTTTAGTCTTCTTATCCAGTAATCTTCGCTTTGTGTGTCAAATATGTGCGAATTTTTATGTAAACATATTTAATTAATTGTATATCGACCTGTATAATGGTTTAGAATTATCTCAGAATTTTCTCCTGTAAGAATATGGAATTCAATAGTATTGAGGGCTGGGGTGACTGCGCCGACGAATGTGTCCAAATTGTTGTAGGTTAGTTTCGAACAAATTGATGCCAATATTTATTGACTTAATTAAAGGAAAGAAAGCTCCAAGCGTAGTAGTGGGTATCCGGCGTCGTCACGCCAGCGTCAACAGGCTGGGTCGTTAATGGTTTACACAGTTATTTTTGTAAGGGCGGGCCAGTGTGATATCTATACCATGAAATGAATTAATAAATATGTATGATCTGTAAAAATGCTTATGGATGTCTTTTATTTTCAAACCCCTTACCCAAAAATATGTAAGTAGGTACTTATAGGTAGAAACCTACAGAAAAATAAGAAAAATCTATAATTCTTAATGGTTTATTCCAAACAAACGCAAACACCGGCGGTCAGTAGACAAACCTTGAAACGCGTCGTCCTCTCGATCCCACAGGAACGAGAGAACCATAAGAAACACAGACCTAAATATACGTAATAAATGCATTTTACAGCCAGTAATCACTAGTAAAAATCCGTCCAAAAAACATCGATAGGATTTTTCCCATCCCTATTCGGTGAGGCTGTTCTAAAAATAGCTTCAAAACGATCGATCTTTTCAATGATATAATATCCAATCTCTAAACATAAAGATATTTTTGTTACATAAAGATATGTATTATATTACCGGCTAGTTATTGTAAGAAATTGTATGATATAAAAATAATAACCAGAGGACTAAAAGCTTAAAAAATACCTAGGATTTAGTCCAAATAGATGCCGTAAACAACTACGCTGGCGAAGAGATGGCAATTCTCGTAGTTATGCGATACAAAAGCATCTCTTTCGTAGTCCCAAAGGAAGGAATGGAAGACGTGGACACCCTGGTTGCGTCGCTGGCCGATGCTGACCGTCACTAGGATTCTGTATCTGCAACAAACAAAATATTTCATGTCATAAATAAATTATAGGTAGGAACTTCCAAGGGTAGGAATGGCTTGTGTATGTTGTGTAAATGTACTAGAAGCTCTTTCAAATGGCTGAGCTAATTTTGTTGAATCTAAGCTGAATCATGCAGCCAAGATACATATATTTAAAAAACCGTCATCAAAATGTTTATTAAAAAGAGCTACGATGCCCTAAAGTTTACGCTTAAGGTCACTAATTAATTTATTGAACACCGTTGTCTAGGCTATAGGACGTACCTATAGGTAGCTATATTGTGGCTGTTGTTGACGGATGAGTTCTGATGTCTGTGGTCCGGTCAGCAACAGAAGTTCATGAACATTTGATGTAAGTATTTGAATCTTCAATATCTTCAAAGTTCGTAGGGTTTTAGATAAAACTTCACCTTACATTGGATGTTTTGCCTTGCACCATTACTATTATGAAAAAAAATAGGCAATTTTCCCACAAATAATGATGAAAATGAAGCTTTAAGATCTCCAATTGTTCATGAACTTCTGTCGCTGACTGTACCTAGGTAAAAAACGTAAAAAAACGTAAACAGGTTCACGACTGTATCCCCAAGGTGCGGTAGACATTCTCTCAGATCTTTTTTATTACCTAGGTACCTATTTACATTTATTTATCCCTTTGCATCAACCATCAACCTAGGCATGTCGTTGAGTACCTAAGGTAAAACGTAATAAACCGATGTGCTGCTGAGAAGCTTAGTAGAATCTTAACTATAAAGTAAGTACCTACCAGTGAGCGTGTAAAAAGGACATATGTTGGTACTTCTTAGTTATCTGCGTAGGTATTGCGTCGTTCAGTGCCAACGACGCAAATTCTACCTACAGCCTATAGAGGGCATGCTGCTATCCTTTGAAGGACACCAGCAGCGTTAAGAGTAGGTATAATAATAATGCTGGACATTTTCACACAGCATCATCTAGCCCCAAACTAAGCAAAGCTTGTACTATGGGAACCAGATAACTGATATACTACTTATATACTTTTTGTTTGTAAATACATACATATTATACATAGAAACACCCAGACCCGAAACAAATATCTGTAGGTCATACAACATTTGTCCCGCGGCGGGGATCGAACCCGCAACCTTCTGCGTCGCAGGCGGACCTTCGCCCACTGCGCCACAGAGGTCGTCGCCTACCTTCGGTAGTCCGTCGGTACCTGTAGGTATATAGGTACTTCATAGTAATCTGCGTGGGTATTGCGTCGTATAGTGCAACGACGTAATTTCTGTACACCCTAGCGGGCATGCTGCTATCCTTTGAAGGACACCAGCAGCGAAAACGTGCCAGGGAATGGGTTAAGTTTGATTTGAATATCATAGTTTTCAACCGCATATATACTAATATACATATGATACCTACTTCTTTCTGAAGCGGGTGATGTGATTCTCAGAAAACCAACGCAATCACGGCTAGACGACTCATTCAAACTTAGGTAGGTAGGTAAGCTTACCTACTTAAAAATTGGCTTGATATGTAGGTAGTACCTACTACCATACCGTTTAGCTATGGTAAAACCTTAAGTTTTTGTGATTAGGTAGGTAGGAGTACCTACCTAGTAAGCTTAGGTTTAATAATTAGATAACCTACCTAGTACCTACTTACTTCGTTTTCCCCACCATGATTCACCTACTACGCGGAATTTGTCAATGTTGGCTACGTGGTCGGCTCCAGACATACCTATGTAGGGAAGGGGAGCTGGGCCTGTAACGCGCAGGCGCGAAGAAAATCAATGTTCTGGACACTTCACGAGCAAATGATGAAGTGAAATAAATATTTGCATTTTCGGCTACGTTCTGGTATGCATGAAAAGTGGGTAATATTCTGATGTCCGTCTGCATTTCCTTAGAAAGTGGGGAACAAACAGTAGGTAGACCCAACTGTTGTTGCACAATTTTCTCTATCTAGTGGTTGGATGGAAAAATAAAGTTATTTTAGGATCTAAAATCTTTACTTACAACATGAATCAAAATCGTAGTTAGGAATTTATCTCCATTATGTGGGTAGGTCAACATTTTCGTTATCCGCTGTCGGCTTCGATCAACAATTTGATCGAAGGCTGTCAGGGAAGGCTCTAAGCTCAAGTCGCCACTGTGTGTTGAAGTTTTGGCGGACAACACCGGCGGCGTGTAGAATTACCACGTGGTCACAAGCTGTGACTCAGTCGACTCAGTTACAGATTTGCTGCAACAACCAGCTTCTATGCCTATAATATCCTATAAAAACCCTTAAGTAGGTACTTAAGTACCTACCACATTTTGATCGCAGGGTTTTTTGGAGATGATTTTTGTCATGGCACAAAAATTTTCAATTCGTAACTTGCTAAGAGAAGGGTTTAGGCTATCACAGTTCTAAGACTTGTCGTTGGCTTTAAATCTCGTAACAACTTGGATTTCCTACCGAAAGTTAAAGTCGGCATAAATTGCTTCATCTTCGTCTGCAGCAACAACAGTAAACGAAGGACAGTGCCGAGACACCAGCGATGAGAGGCAAAATGTACATCATATTGTCGTTACTCACTAAAATTCATATTTGTATACATTTCCCGGGCTTGCACAAAAATTTGTAAACATTGAAATGAAGGTGATTAAAGCATGACAGTAAGAAGGCCTACCTACCTGTCATATTTTTCTTCTTTTACCGCGCTGCGTATCATTTCAGCCAGTGTTGTGCAAAGTTCCGGGACCACTTTCTCGCTGTATTCGGCTTCCTCCAACTCGGAATCCACGATCCGTTTGAGTATCTTCTGCACATTTTCTACATTGAAACGGTTTCTGGAGTTGAGCTGATAAGTTGGTTGATAAGTCCGCACCTGTTTTGGTTTGGGCTCCGTCATTGCGAGTGGGTTGTTTGATCAATATTAACTGTGTATAGCCCATAATCGGCTACAGAAATGTATTCTGTAGGTACCTACATAGCAGTAAGATAGGTAACCTAAGCAGACGATTTAGCGTGTCTCGTTGGTCATACCATACCTACTCATATGGATAAGTCCGCTTAGGTCCGCGAAGTCAGCACATGACATAGGTATAGGACCCACCAGCAGAGGCCTCTTTGTTTATGAAATCAAGTTGAGGATGAGGATGTAAGAGGGAACGTTAAAGAATGCACTTAATAATATTAACCAGCTTGGTTTGTTTACTTGCGCCACGACCATAACTCAGTCTTTGAACTGAAAATGATCTTTGATACGACATCTTGCTTAATCTTCTATCCTGAGACATTTTGCAAGTGAATTAGTGCCTATTATAAACTTAAATCACATGAAATGTGGATTAGTATTGAGACAGGTAGGTACCTAATGAAAAAGGAAGCCATCTGGAAATAAGATTTAGTATGTGTCTGCGACACGAATCCTTTTAATATTGGCGCTAGTGTCGAATGAGATGACGATGAGTGAGACAGAGGAGTGAGATGAGATGATAGTTACTTCTACTAGCTGATCATGATGAATTGTTATTAGCTTTGGGTTAACTAGTTTAGAAAGTTCTGCTAAATTCCGGCCGCACGACTTCATATACTTTGACTTCACAACACCATCCTAAGCCCTAGTACCTACTCTACCAGGAGTATATTTATTTTGAGCCTAAAGCTGCCATCTATTGCTGAGTAGCAACAGCTTTTGATTATTTTGACAGTGACTTTCATAGAATCTGTCAAGTCATTTTCCGTCAAGTGAACTTTGACAGCGAGAAATAGTGTTCCGTCTGTGTTGTGCTGAAGTCCGAGTCACGCACGCACGAGCACAGAACAATATTACTCGAGCAAGCAGCAGACACACAAACACACACACACACAGCTGATTCGTTTTTGTTATCACTCTTTATTTATATTAAGTGTTGCAGCGCGCGAGATCGCTCTTTGTGTGTTTGCCACTAAATAAAGCATGCGTTAAAAAAGTTGAGTTGGTTCATAATAATAGTTCCTGGACTTGCATGGTGAGAATGCAGGGAATCCCCAGGTGAAGTTGCAACTGGACATGGTATGGTAACCCTAATTCGTAAACGTATGCTCAGGAGAAGTCCTTGAGAAACATTATCAAAATGAGCCGGCAAATATCAATTGATACATATTTTAAGACAAAATCAAACCTATCACCCTCGGGCGTAAAGATCATGAATGATAACAACGTTGCAGCCAAGAAACGCCGCTGCCTAAGTTTGGTAAAAACTCCAACGATTCTGAAATCCTCTAAATATGCCACTCCAGCCAAAACCACCGTGAAAAAAGAGGCTGATGTAATTGATTTGAGCAGTGATGATGAAAATGCACAGTTTCCTCCTGATGAATCCATTAATTTAAGTCAAAACAGCACCCAAACTGAGGTAGATTCTAACTCATCTCAGGCAACAATCATCTACGATTTTAATTCTCAAACTCCTAAAAAGACGCCGCGAAAAACACCAATTAGGACTCCACAGAGTGTAGCAAGCAACAGTTCCCAAAGTCCTGGCTCTAAAAAGTTTTTTTCTCCTACAAAGAAGCGTAATGTTGTTAAAAGGACACCTGTAAAAAGGAACTTAGCCAGGGATTCATTCATTCAGCCTCAGCTATACTCCAATGACATACTCTTCAGGAATGCATGTGAAGGCATGGATGATAAAAGTAAGTTTATTTTTTCTTTTCATTCTCAAACTTACAAAAAGTCAAAAACACTTAATTGCATACTCATTTCTAGGTATATTCCTTTTGACAATCATCAACAAATATCTCAAAGATAACACCTTAACACACTTGTTAATGGAAACATCCCAAGAAATGCTTGGCAGATGTTTTCAACTCGCCAAGCCGGGCATAAGATTAGTTTGCCGACTATACTGGAGGCAGCCTGGGTGGTACAGAAGGGATCAATTGCTACAAATCTGTGGTGAAAAGAAGACCAATCAGAAGCTTGATGATCCAACTTTTCAGGAGATGATGAATTCTTTGATTTTGAATTGCTTCATCACAACTTCTGCTGTGACTGGTAAGTATGTTAAACCTATTTTTTTTTACAAGTCATACAAAGAATATTTTTTTCTTAAATAACTTATACACTATAATGTGAGGTAACTAGCAGGTATTCTGTTGGGCATTGCAGCTTGCATTGTGGAATGCTAATTCCTTGCAAGATGCCAAACATGTGTTTAGACCATTTTTATTTTTCAGGGATAAACAGCTTGACATTTGAAGAGTATGCCAAAATATTAAAAGCTGATGAGATAAAGCAAATCTGCAAAGACTTGAAGCTCAAGATCCAATCCAAGCAGGATGCTGTAGAAGCACTGAGTGCATTCCGTCGAAGAACATCCATTAGCCAGTACTTCACTGGTGGGGCCCCAACCAACAATGCCAAGAGGGTCATTGACTTGTAAGTATTCATACCATCATGAAAAAACATTTAAATATTGTTAGCTTGACAAGTATGTTCATGTTTCAAACGCGCGCTACTTAGGTAAACGAAGGTGTCTTTATTTCGAACGCCGCTAAACAATGAATAAAAGTATCTTCTTTTCAGAATGAAATCAAAAGCGGGCATATGCTACAAATTATCAGATGTAGCTCGAAACACGTTCTACAAGCTATATGTCCTCATGTACCTAGGCATGAACTACTCGACGATACGAGATAAACGGCTCGAGTTAGTACTTATAAACGACAAAGTCAATAGAGAGACATACCCTATTGATAAGAGTATGGAGTTGGATAGCCCGTCTGTTGTTTTTAGGAGCCAGGAAGAATTTGCTAAGTGAGTGACTTTGTTTATGTATTTACTGCACTCCGCTGTGTTACTGCGGTCCCTCGAATATATGTCACTTTTCTGGGATAATACTCTTGCTGTTCCAGAGTACAATCTATCTCGGTGACAACTTTTGTCAAAATCCATTCAGTAGTAGGTGTTACCTACTACTGAATAGCAAAAAAAATGTCGAAAGAGTACCAAACAACCCCACCAACTTTCACATTTATAAAATATAGTTGGGTGGGATATGTACTGTACCTAAGTAACTAATTGCCCTCTAAATGATTAATTATAATTACATTACACATTATTATATTATAATTACATTATACATTTGAATGTTCAATTATGAACCATCTTTAAATTAAGTTAAGTTTTTTCGAAATTGTTTAATAATTGGTGTAAGATTCAAAAGTTTAGCTATTTGTCATGATTACTACTACCAAATTTTTATTACCTTATTGTATTCTAGAAAGCTGTTTGCCTAATATGACTCAAAGTAAGTTTATTCTTAATTTCAGTTATGTGCAAGCGCACATGACTTACGAAAACTACCTAGCCGAGGCTGACAATTGTGTGAAATGCAAAATGGTAGCTAAAGTATATAAAATGTACAAAGAAATCAGCGAAGAAGACATGATGAGGTAAATTTGATGCTCTGGCATTGTGCATTGATATATTTTATATTATTGACAATTAATTATATTTTCCGAGGGTAATTTCAATTCTCTATTTTGCACTTATAGTAAGACAGGTAAAAAAATACCGTGGCATTCCCCGTGAGTGCCGGCAGAAGTGAAAACTTGAACGGGGTTTCGGTAACGGTTCTAAACTTAAAAAAAAATGTACAAAAAAATATAAAATGCAAAAAGTTACTGTACTGTACTGCCGGGATTTGATAGTAAGAGTTTGGTGTCTGGATCGCGCTATCGTTGTGTTTTGCGATTTTGACAAGGCGCGGTTCTATATTGCTCATGGCGATTGCCGCTACTCTATTCATAAGACTTCAATATCTATTTTCGTAGTGAGATTGGTTGAGCTCTATCTAAAGGGATGACAATTGATTGCAAGTCATGTATATATAGTAGACATGCGCAAAACAGTACACCAAAACGTACTGCCATATCATATGGCATTACAAAAAAGGTGATATCACCTTGTGATATTACTATTACTCAAAACATTACCCATCCACCAGCAATATCTGATTCTTTCTATCGACGTCCCATTCACACACTCCTAAGTCCAAAGTGCCCGAATTACGAAAACTAAAGATGCCGAGTCCGCGCGAAGATGGCCGAAGGAGACATCACTCGCTCGCGCATGCAAACAGTACCTACGCGTGATGTTTCCGCGTACTGTTTGGCTAGTATGAACTCCGCGTGATGTTTGGGCTAGTGTAATGCGTAATGCCTGGGCGACTCAGGTGATAGGTGATGTTTCAGTACGTCGTTGAGTAATATTACTTTTGTGATATCACAAGCATTACTTACACATGTCTAATATATAGTAAGCCGGTGTCGTTAGCGTCACGCGTCACAGTCACGTGACTCTCTGGACGCGAAATCAAAGTTTTTACTCATCTCAAAACTGCTAACCTATGTCTGTGCTGCTAACGCTAACGCGCCTAAAGAAGTTTTCACTTTAAATTCCAGATACAGAACCCTCCCGGAATGGCTGCGCAGATTCACTCCAGCGTACTTATTCGCGAAGCTACTAGACTCTGGGATACAGGACTTGAAGAAGGATAAGTCTGCGCTGCGCTACGGCTTAGCACTGGATATTCTGACTATGTTGATAGATCAGATCGCCTTTAGGCAACATAAGAAGGCTGAATGGTATGCGGAGAAGGCGCTTATATTGCACAAACTGCTGTTCAGACATGATGAGGTAAGTAAAACTCGAGCATTTAGAATAATCTGTAAAATGTTTGCATGCTATGGTTATATTTGGAGTTTGGACGTATCTGACTGTATCAGTCAACTTATTAATATTAGAACAACTATTACTTACATAATGGGCTAGCGTCTTAAAACACCAGAGTCGGCCACTGACCCATACGAACTTACTTTACCCTGGTATCAGTAAAATTCAAAAAGCATTTATTCATAGGACCGCTTAGGATAGTCTTAAAACTAGGTGATTCCACGTTTCAATGCCTATAAAATCTAAAAATATTTTTATTAAGAGAATCCCTTTTCTATCGGAGTCCCTTACAATACAAGTACAACGCAAACCTTTTTTTTTACCATGATTCAATATTCATGGTAAATCTCCCGCTGTTCATAATCCCGCTGTTAAGTGTTCATATGATAGTTTATAAAGTGTTCTATATTATGACAGGCAGCAAAGGTCCTTCTAGAAGGTCTAGAATCAGACCTATCAGAGGAATACAAGGACGTGATGCGCCCACGAGCGAACAAGCTCGCTATACAGAAGAACATAGAGTTGGATATAAATCTTAGAATGCGGCTTATAGAGTGCGCTTCCGATCTCATTATGGAGAACAGTTTCCCTGCCGACCATGTTAGCAAACAGCCGATGGAGTAAGTGCAAAGAAATATTTATTTTATATGATTTATTTATTTTTTATAATACATATTTTTGGAAAATTTACAGCTAGGCAAAACAAAGTAGGTACTAAAATACATTAAATCAGTTATTGATGAAATCAGTTAATGATAAAATCATTTAAAAATGATTAAATCCGTTAATGATTTAATCAATTGATGATAAATTTTATGTCTTGCGATTAGAGCGTCCATAAATAATGTGAAACTTTTAATGTTGTGAGAGGGGTCAATAAAACTCATCTTATCTTTGCCACCAACGTGGCGATATCTTGCCTGATTGCTTGATTTTCCTAACAATTAAGAATGTTTCAGAAACTATAAGCAAAGAGGCAAGAAGAAGTTCGAGATCCACACAGAAGAAGAGAAGAAGTTTCTAGACTGTGAGGAGTACTGTATCATACACTACACAACTAATGGGAACTTTACACACGGTGAGTCCCTTTTTATCTATCTATCTATCCAGCCGGTAGCACCCACTGCTGGGTATAGGCCTCTTCTCTTTCACGCCACTCCTGGCGGTTTTGGCCAGCCGGGTCCACTGTTCTCCCACCGCCCCCACAATGTCGTCTGACCATCGGGCAGGTGGTCTGCCCCGAGGCCGCCCCATGTCTCGTGGCCACCACTCGGTAACCGCCTTGGTCCATCGGTTGTCGTCCCGTCTGGCCAAGTGTCCTGCCCATCTTCACTTAAGCCTCGCTATCCGTATACCTACATCCTTTTTATTACCCCATTTTAATTCTAAAATGAAAGAACTTCCATTCTAAATTCAAGAAATTCCAATTAAAGAACTAGTGACACGAGAAGAAGATCGTAACAGTACATTATTATAAATGCAAAAGTTTGTGAGGATATGTGGATGTGGAGAATGGACATGTGTTGATTTTTGGAACGAAGTTCCCTTTTCATTCATTCATTCATTCATTCATTCATGTAAAATATGTCAAAACTTCACAGTGCGAAGTGCGCAGTCGCGAAGCAGTCCATAAATTGTTACATTGTTAGTACGGAAAAGCGTTTCTATGATTTCAATAAATAATTTATTTGACAAATGTCTAAGTTTCAAACTTCGTTCCAACCGAGTGTTCCACGACACTCACGTACTCTTTGTTCCTCTTTTATGCAAAAACTATTGAATTAATTTGGATGTTATTTGGCACAGTAGATTCAGTCTGGCTGGAATAACATAGGCTACTATAAATTTATCCCGGAAAACTGAAGTATTATCAAGGGACCTTATCAATATCTATTTTATGTGATCCCAATGGTCCTACTGAATATGCTTTTTGACTTTGTTTTTTTCCAGGTGAACACTGGGAAGGTCGTATAATCACCACGATATTCTACCTCCTATTCTGGGATATAATCTACACGAAGCCAGTCGGTGTAACCGGGGTATTTCTATCCCATTACCAATTGTATCCGTTGGATATGTTCACTGAGAGTTTCTATACGAACCGTAAGACGGTGATAGAAGAGAGATTGAGAAGGATCGAGAGTATGGCTGTTGACACGCTCGTTGAGACTATGCGGGTTAAATGGGAGGAGAGGCCCGAAAGTAAGTCTTGTTTTTGTTTTTGCACCCAACATTCACATGATCACATACCAGTTGGCCTATGTATGTGACTGTTGGGTTAAATTGATCTCCCCGTGAGAATCAAATCCCCCTTGCCACAAAAAGAGCAAAACCCCCTATCTCCGATACATCATAGGTGAGATTTAAATATGTCATGGCTTAATAGCCGGGACCAACAATAAAGCACGAAAGCGCTCAGTTGATAATGCTAATGCCTCAAACAGATCATTGAGCCACTAGCGATGATACTGGTTTCAGCAGCATCATCCAGTAAAGCTTTTTTGATTTCATTTAACTTCTTTGGCATTATTTATTTATTATCTAGATGTAAAGGCCTAAGTTTATTATTGCAGCAGAGTTGTCGGGCATCCAGCGCAGTATAGGCTGGGAGTCGGTCCGCGTGGTGGCGGGCTGTCTGGGGGGCGCGCGCGCCGCCGCTCTCTGTCGGCGGCTGGCCGCGCACTACGGACGGACAAACAGCGGCTTTCCCGACCTTACTCTGTGGAACGCGGCTACTAAGAAGGTGAGACAAACATATGACACCGAATTTAGCCGAGCATTGCCGATCACGGAGGATCTAGACTAAGCAGGTTGCGGGTTTGACCGCGGGATAGATGTTTGTATGATCTGCAGATGGGTGTTTCTATGTATAATATGTATTTACAAACAAAAAGTATATAAGTAGTATATCAGTTATCTGGTTCCCATAGTACAAGCTTTGCTTGGTTTGGGGCTAGATGATGCTGTGTGAAATGTCCAGCAATATTTATTTATTTATATACCAGGCTTTCCTGCTGTCGCCTGATATTAATATTGTGTCGTGTGAGACTAAATAATGCTGGACATTATTACACAGCGTCATCTGGCTCTAAAATAAGCAGAGCTGTTACCATTAGGATGGAAAACGCTTAAGTTTATTCTTCACAAAATTTCAAGCATAGCGGTATTTGTCTATTAGCTCAGTTGGCAGATAAGAGCTAATTGCACAATCAATAATAGTTATATTATTTTATCTGTGGTTAAACACAGCACAAGTAAATACTGTGCAATGCAACAAACTTATCTGGACCGGTGGCCAAAAAAAGAACTAACGAATTTAATATTAATTTTTAAATGAGTTTGACATATGTACCTGTGTATTATTATACTATTGGAACTGCAATCACAGAATCATGTTTAATACCTTGCTTACCCACTTTACTGTAAAATTTATTTTTCTACCAACACCAAATGCGATAACAGCGCCTCTAACCGGTCCAGATAAGTTTGTAGCACTATACTGTCATGTTAATCTTGTTTGTTATAGATAAAATTCGTGGAAGTAAAGACGGATACAGACAAGCCATCGTTACGGCAGCTACAGTGGATGCGTTACCTCGCCGCGCATGGCATCGACACCGGCTTCTGCTACGTGGGCGCTCAAACGCGGTCTAAAGCGAGGAGCGAACCTATTACAAGTATTGAGAAGGAGGAATCACCTAAAACTATGAAGGACTCTATCATATTTGAATGCTCTCCTCCGTAAACTGTTGAGTCAGATTTAAATCCAGAAGTGAAGTGAGTCAGCTAGATTTAGGAGTCAGCACGTAGGCTAAACTGTTGAGTCAGCTATTCTGCTATGTGGGCGTTCAAATGCGGTCTAAAGCCAGAAGCGAATCTACAAGTGTGAATAAAACTATGAAGGACTCATGTTTGAATGCTCTCCTCCGTAAACTGTTGAGTCAGATTTAAACCCAGAAGTGAAGTGAGTCAGCTAGATTTAGGAGTCAGCATGTAGGTATACTGTTGAGTCAGCTATTCTGCTATGTGGGCGTTCAAATGCGGTCTAAAGCCAGAAGCGAATCTACAAGTGTGAATAAAACTATGAAGGACTCATGTTTGAATGCTCTCCTCCGTAAACTGTTGAGTCAGATTTAAACCCAGAAGTGAAGTGAGTCAGCTAGATTTAGGAGTCAGCATGTAGGTATACTGTTGAGTCAGCTATTCTGCTATGTGGGCGTTCAAATGCGGTCTAAAGCCAGAAGCGAATCTACAAGTGTGAATAAAACTATGAAGGACTCATGTTTGAATGCTCTCCTCCGTAAACTGTTGAGTCAGATTTAAACCCAGAAGTGAAGTGAGTCAGCTAGATTTAGGAGTCAGCACGTAGGCTAAACTGTTGAGTCAGCTATTCTGCTATGTGGGCGTTCAAATGCGGTCTAAAGCCAGAAGCGAACCTACAAGTGTGATTAAATCAGCTGTTAAAACTATGAAGGATATGCTATGCTCTCCTCCGTAAATTGTCGAGTCAGCTATTCTACTACGTGGCACACGCTTTCTCATTGATGACACTCTGTGATTATTTAACTGAGCATAGCTTGTACTATGGGAACCAGATAACTGATATACTACTTATTTACTTTTTGTTTGTAAATACATACATATTAGAAACACCCAGGCCCGAGATAAATATTTGCAGATCATACAAACATTTATCCTGCGGCGGGGATCGAATCCGCAACCTTCAGCGTCCCAAGCGGGCTTTCAACCACTGCGCCGCAGAGGAGAATATTAACGGCCTTACTAATAATCGTTATATTAAGTTCTGAAAGGTATGTACCCAAGAACTATAAAATATTTTAGTTAACACCTTGATGGCGATGGCCTTGCAACCCTGCCGTATGGAATACTAACTTGCTATATAATGTGGGCATGTATCAAATATGAATTTATAACATTTACACATGCCTCTGACTATCTATCTATGTAGAATACATAGAGGATCTGAGACGTCTGTCTACCGCGTCTTGGGGAAACAGTCGTGAACCTGTTTACGTTACCTTCATAACTTTGTACGATCATGTTTACTAGTAAGGCCGCAAATATTTATGAACACTCTTCGCTGACATGCATTTTTACTGAAGAATCTGTTTTGAAAAACGGTCATAAGAATTGAATAGCTGCAATGACTTTAAAAGTTCTGTGAATTGATCGAAGATCAAGTATCTTTTGTTTGTAAGTTTTTCGACGGTTATTTTGAGCAGTAAAGGCACATTGCATTTTGAATTGTAAAGAGTACAAGTGGGTGTATGTATAGTCACTGGTTTCTGATAGTGGCACGAACCGAACCACGAGTGATAAATAAGAATCGAGGCTATTTTGGAACTTGTTTAAAGTTTTTCTTTATGATGATCGATGTTATAATGTTAAAAAATGCGTGATGAAGCGCTTTGAATTGCGAAAGCCTATTTCTTGAACATTTATTGACAGATTTTATTTTTTTTACAGCTAAAGTCTCATTAGAGAATACCTACGAAAATATTAAAATATTTTTCATTTTGAATAGTTCTACCATAAGCGTGTGCAATTCAGTTAAATTGAATTTATGGTAGCTATAAGTTACTTAATGTATGATAGAAGTCATAAAAATTTTTTGTTAAACAAATCGCCGGGCTATTAAAATAAGTTGTACAATTTTGGCAAAATTAGGGTAAACGAAAATTTTCTAAGTGTCTGTGATATTATTAGTGTTCTTTTGGCATATAAATATTTTGGCTTTTTCTGATTCTATTTCAAAAATGTTGTAAGTTAATGATTGTAGAAATGTTAAATCCATAAGATTTTTAGAAGTCAGTTAAAGTACTTACATTAATATTATTCAAAGCATTGTGACAATATTTCGATTTCTTATTGTAAAGTTCGCTAGTCGAGCGTAGAAACTTAAAAGTTAATTCTATTCTATTATAAATATTACAATTTTGTGAAGTATGTTTCAGAGACGATATTGTGGATGTAGGTTTAAGCATTTATAATAAATCATATTTTTTTTGGTATTCTGTCGTAGACTGGCATAAAAGTTTACCTAAACCAATGTATTAAATGTTCCTGTGTATGTAATATAAATCAGTCGAAAAAAGTTCACAAATAATTGTAATTATGTACACCTATCTATTTTAATAAGTTAATAGATAATAAAAAAAGTCACGAATTCGATCTTTGTTTGAATTACATAATTATCGTTGAAAGACCAAACACTCACTCGGCCCAATATTTTATTTTTATCATGAAACGTTTATCATTTGGAAAACACGGTTAAAGTCAAAATTAGTTTATTTATTAGAAAATTTATGGAAATATACTTGCAGCCTTACTAATAATCGTGGTATAAAGTTATTCCTGAGTGTAAACTGTCAATATGTATGGTTATTTTTAGTTTATTCCGAGGAATAACTTTACACCACGTATATTAGTATGGGCCTTGGTGTTTATTGTTTCGATGTTGTAGTAGGTTCTTAAGACCATGTGCTGCTCAAAAAGCCTTGTAAAAGTTAACCTTTTTACAAAAGCAGTCAAGTCTATCCCTATATGATCCTTTTCTATCTTTCATCCTCAAGGTTTGAATTTGTCAATATGACATGTTATATTGTCATAATGACAATCCTTGTAATCATTCAAGCCTCACATTGTTTATTTATTTTTCAAGCCCAATTTTGAAAATAAATGAGATCGCTATTCCTAGTATACGTGCCGCTGCTAGTGATGTTGACGGTATCAGCCATGTCCGTAGTGTTCCTGTACTGCAAAAACCAGCTCAACAAGAAGAAAGGATATATGGATGTGACTTCGAAACCATCTTGCATGGAAGAACCATAGTTGTACCTATAGTTACACTTAGATAAGTTTTGTTGGTATTTATACCATCTACTTTTAGAGTTGTTTCTTGTTTTATTTAAGCGTCACATGCCCCTCCATTGATAAAGTCTGGCAAATGAAAGTAGACCTTGAAAAAGAGGCGGCAAATTCAAAAATATAAGCGTTGTAACCCCATAGGTACATTTGGAAGAACACAACTTGATACTTGGTTATTATTTTCTAGTACCAAATATAATAATTATATTAAGTATATTATTTAGAGTTATTAATTTATAGGTTGTCACGCTTATATTTTTTAATTTGCCGCCTCTTTTTCAGGGTCTACTTTCATTTCCCATACTCTAAGTCTGATCTCTGATAAAGTTAGCTCCACACGGTAGGTACGTAGGGTCAAGGAGGCAACAGTGGCTCAGCCTATACCTACTCAGCACGAGTTTAATGGGCAAGTGAATCTACAAAGCTCGCGCTGTAAGTATTACGAATCACGATCCTATATTTTATTGTAAGTACGAATTCTGTACGAATACACGATTGGCGTGCGCCAATCGTGTTTGGACTTGCCATTGAGTGCGATATCTTGAAATGAAAATATCGTGTCAGATTATAAAACTTAAAGTTGACACCACTTGGTTGATATTCCATCTAATAAATAAAATAAATATATAACGCTGGACATTTCACACAGCATCATCTAGCCCCAAAGTAAGCAGAGCTTGTAATAGAACGCGCTTTCAAAGTTCTCTTATTATCTTATTATGCGCACTGCAATAAATTGGAATTAGCTTCCAGCGTCTGTATTTCCACTGAGCTGCGACCCTGTTGTTTTTAAGAAGAGAGTATTAGTATTAGTAAGCGAGCCAGAAGGTGCCTATTAAGGCACCTTCTGGCTCGCTTCATCGTAGACCTCGTTCTTGCCTGTATAAGTCTCGAGGTCAAGAGCCAACTCATCATAAAAAAAACATTCCTATAGACTATAGGGCCTATAGCAGGGTCTCTAACTAATGTGTAATATAACTAAAAATAAAAAATCAGAAGATATTTAGGTAACATTATTTATTAAAAATATATCTACTAAAAATCATAACATAGTATGTACATTTTCAACAGTACACCTCAACAATACAATAAGGCACCTATTAGGATCCACTTACTCATAAACATCTATAACCTACTGAAACCAAAATACATAGTTTGTAAATAGCTTTCACCACAAATACCTAACACCAACAGCACATAACAATGATTACATACATTGAGCATATTGAACAATTTTACAATATACGCTATAAACAAGTAAAATCTATCTCAAAAGATACACTTGAGTTGTCTTCAAAATTTTAAAAATTTTGTCGCACAAAGCAATACTGATTTTTATCCAGGTGTTAACACGTTCCGCACCAGTGACGTAGGGTAAGTAACTATGTTCACGGATAGCGTGCTCCTTCAAAGGACATCACATAGAATGGCAGTAAACGCGTCAACTTAAATTTAAATTGATCGAAAAGGTATAAGAGAACAATATTTAATATTTTTATTCAGTTTGCTTTGAATGACAAAAAGTTTAAACAAGATAAAATGCCTAAGTTACATCCCTCTACTCCAATGTTTAAATAAAATTATCAATTTAATATAATTTTCTACAAAATTTAGGTAACTCACGATTTCGAGTATATCACTAACCACCAATATATAAAAAAATACATAATTATGCGTCAATTTAGTCGCGATATGTCATCAAAAAGCTAAGGCACAGCCGTGTCGTAACTAACCTACACAGAACTTACATCTAATAAATAATGTTTCATATAAATAATTTTATGATAATTGGCAACACCTAAGAAATATTGATAAATTTCTCTAAAAGGCACTATTTGGTTAAAAACATGATATAAGTAATTACAAACCCTTTTCCAAATATTGAACGCAAATAATTGTGCTTCATACATAAATTCATAATTTGACACTCAGCTTAAAATCAAGTCATCCAAAAACATCTATACTCTTATATACTATACGATAACAAGGTAAATACTATATAAAATAGTTATCATATTAGGTGCGGGTTTAAAAACACCAATATCAATTATATTCTTCCATAAAATGGCATATATGAACTATTTAGATTTTACAATATTTATAATAAAAGAGCACTTCACAATACAAAACAAAAAAACATTTATGTCTGCATCCCCAAGGCTCGGTAGACATTCTAATTTAAAATATAACAAGTTTTTCCTATAACATAATTATGTCACCGGTCTTCGCCAAAGTGGAGTTGCGCTCGGGACTCCTACAAAAACAAATATTCAATTTTAATATAATTTATCACGTAAAGTTACTGTTGTACTAATTTCGAACGTGTTTTATTTTATTTGTGGTGTTTTGTTATTAATTGGTGTACAATAAAGTGTTCATTAATTAATTCATTCATTCAGTTAACTTGGGTTCATTGCGATTATTCGAACCAGAATGGATATCATCTTTTATTGCTTATTATGTAGTGCTTGTATGATAATATTATATAATTTCCTCACTTTAATTGCTCAAGTTTAAAATGATAGATTTATTTTTCATTTGGTTTATGTAGCAGTATGTGTAAGCATTTTATCAGTTTTAGTATTTTATCAAAGCCATAGCAACATAATTATTATCTATAGTAGAATATTATCTATGATAATCGAGATTCGTTATCTCGATTATCTACCATAGATAGATCCATAGATAATGAATGCGTTATTTTAGCTAATACCATTATCAGTTAAAATAAATAAAAAATCTAAAATACAAAATAGATATTAAATCAGATAGATTTCACAATTTATTTTTTGCAAATTCGTAATTTTAATTTATTTTACAAACAAAGCCATTATCACTTTGATATAAAACAATAATTTAGAAGATATTAGACTGTTTTCGGTCCCCTTTGCCTCTTTCCACATACCATAAAAAACTATAGTCCCTATGTAGTATACGTTAAGGGTCACATATTACACACATACCACCACCATATCAGACAACAATAGCCCTTATCTAGCAGACATTAAAGCTCACATGTTAGGCTCCTGTTTGAAGGGCATTGGCTCGAGGAAAGCATCACCGAGAGGCAGCTGGGGCACGAGAGGGGGGGAGGTCGGCCCCGAGAGGGGGGAGGAAGTGTCGCCGGAACCTTCCGCAGGCGTCTCTTCGATCGCGGCTTCGGCTGATGCGCCTGGAAATAAATGTGACCTTAGAAAACTCTAGCGTGCTCCGAATAGTTTACTTTTCTGGGATAAAATGTCTTTAATCTAGCTAGGGTTTTACACTTTATGCTAAAGAACATAGGTCAGGCTAAAAAAAATTTCGTTTCAAAAATTGATCTACAGCCTGATTTCTTGCTTAGAAATCCACTTACCTTATGCAATTCGTATTCTGTGTATATCAGGCCGGAAAATATTAATAACTGTATTTATTTACTCCTAAAATCAACTGAATTTGTTATATACTAATTATAAGTACCTAATTCACTGTGTAATATTGTACATGTTCTTTGAAACACTTTTGTAAGCTTTTTGTTACTACCCTCTTTATAACAATTGAAATAAATAAATCTTTCTTTCTTTCTTTCTATATTTTTATCTATGGAAGAGGTCCAATCTTGCCATGATTGTTTCAACCAAATCTGTTCAGCTATTTCAGCGACACGGCGCGACAACCATCGTCCATTCAAACTTTCGCATTTTTTATAATAGTACCTAGTATATATTGTCTGTGATAATAGTAAGGTTCTTCATATTTGTTCTCTTGTGGGTCAAATTTTTCGATAACTAATAAAACAAAACGACGACCTCTGTGGCGCAGTGGGCGAAGGTCCGCCTGCGATGCAGAAGGTTGCGGGTTCGATCCCCGCCGCGGGACAAATGTTTGTATGACCTACAGATTCAGACACAACTACACCTACAGATCATTTGTCTCGGGTCTGGGTGTATCTATGTATAATATGTATGTATTTACAAACAAAAAGTATATAAGTAGTATATCAGTTATCTGGTTCCCATAGTACAAGCTTTGCTTAGTTTGGGGCTAGATGATGCTGTGTGAAATGTCCAGCATTATTATTATTTATTATTATTATTATTAAAACAAATCTTGACCGTCTCCCAGTAGGTAGGTGCAGATATTTAGGGACTCAAATCTCAAGGACAGAATTCGGATATAAATTTTATGAGATTTTATCCCACTCAGCCTACGTAGAGACATAGTCTAACGCTACTTCAATCAAACGACATACGTTCATGACTCACCTCCCAGCAACATCTCCTGCAGAAGACTATCGACATGTGCTACCCCGAAGAGTTTAGCGAACTGTATCTGTTCAATCATCTGCCAGGTGATACTCTGCAGCGGCGGCAAACAGAGCAGCAGTTCACCGAAGCGGCCGCGGCCGTCGTACTGGCGGTCGCTGATGTAGTCTTCCAAGTTTATTTGGATCTGGTAGCGGAGTTGCTTGATCTTCTGTGGCTGGGATAGGCCTTTTGCATCTGTAAAACAGATATCATCACGACTGTATTCTCAAAGCGCGGTATACATTCTCTCAGATCTTTTGGTATGGATCCTTTGATGATACAGTCAGAGATGAGTCTTTATACAGGGTGTAAAAAGACGTCTACCGAAGCCGAAAGGGGTAGGAACAGCATCCCTACACAACTAGATCCAAAAATTTTTTGCGTATTTTTTTCGCTAAATATGTTTAGAATCATGGTCTGATTGCAACCCCTCAATTTTCGGTAGTAGACTTTTTACACCCTGTATAAGAAATTATCAGTTGAGAGCACGTGTGGTCTAGCAGAAACGGGCCTGTCTTTCGTTCCTAAGGTCGTGGATTCCCGGTCATGCACCAGTGAGTTTTAGAAATAGACCTTCAAACGCTCCCGGTATTTTAATAGAAAGTGATTTTACGCCGAGACTTTAGAGCCAAATAGAGCAGAGTTGTGCAAAAAGTACTCGTGGTCATGCTTGCTTAGTTGTTCTTGATAGATCGTCAAAGTTAAGCAACGTTCGAAACGGTCTTTAAGTGGATGGGTGACCGCCAGTGGCATTTCCATCTGAGTGCTTCCGTGCTTAGGAGGGCACGTTAAATTGTCGGTCCCGGCTGTTTATGTCGTTAAGCCATGACAGAGGCCTTAAGGCGGCCTAAAAACTTCGTCACCAGAGTTGGCCGCTGACTCATACGAACTTGCTTTTCACTTAAGAGCGGAGTTTGAATTGACCAATCACAATGTTCTAGCGCATTGCGATTGGTTCATTTTTGCACCGTTAACACCGCTACATTGTCAAAAGCATAAATATATATTTAGTAGGACCGCTGGGAACACTTATTGTTTTCTAACTAAACTACAGCCAAATTCGATATGGAATTTTTATAAACATCAGCTGATTGCTGAGTTTGTCTAGGATTGTCACTTACGTAATGCTATGAAGATTATTAATAATGTAATTCACAAAACTTCACTAAATTACCGAAAACGAAAAAATTAATCACAGACTTTTCATCTTTTTATAAAAATTTCAACCCTAAGGAATTTCCGTTTTGACGTCTTGTTCCTCATTGGTTAGTATCTGCTGTCAAGTGAAAGAACTGTCAGTCCAATGTTTACAAAAATTCCATGAACAATTTGGCTGTAGTATACACGATTCTACTCCTGTTCCTTCGCGAGCAATACCGTGAAGAACCATTATTGGAAACGATTATAAGGGTTTATAGGGATGTGATACTCACTAGGATCGAAGAACACGATGGCCTTCAGGCAGGCGAACTCTGTGTCATCGATTTTGATCTCTCGCAGCGGCCGCACGATCTCGTCCATCACTCGCATCCCTATCATACTGATGTCGATGTCCATTCTACCATCTGCGTATAAAAAAGACTTATTAATTTAGTTCAAGATGTTTTATGGGGCATTTACACGACACGGTCTGAGCACGTACGATTTAGCATCGCATGCCAATTTTTCATGTCGCTCATCGTATGCGATTTGCCATAGTTAGCGAGACACTCGTCAGCACGTTCGATGGGCGGGGCTTAGCAAATCGTCGGAAAAATCGCATCGTGTAAATGCACCTTTAGACAACCTCTGTAGCGCAATCTGGTCCGCATGCGACGCAGAGGGTTCGATTTTCGCGGGAGAATTTTTATTGATTCGAAAATATTTGTCTCGGGTCTGAGTGTTTTCTATGAATGTATATTTGTGCTTTTAACAAAAATCTATCACAAAACTGAACACTTCCGTGTTTCGGAGGGCACGTAAAACTGTCAGGTGTGTTTTCAGAAGTCAAAGTATTAGAGTCGATAAGCCATAGCTGGTCATTAACTCAAAACGAATTTACAAAAAATATAAAGAAGTAATGTATTAGTCATGTCAAGCTCTACCTACTTTGGAGACGAAAGAAGCTGTGAGATTTTTTTTATAATGCTGGAAATTTTCACGCAGCATCATCTAGCCCCAAACTAAGCAAAGCTTGTACTATGGGAACCAGATAACTGATATACTTATACAGGGTGTAAAAAGACTGCTACCGAAAACTGAGGGATTGCAATCAGACCATGGTTCTGAACATATTTATCGAAAAATACTCAAAAAAATTTTTGACTTAGCTACGTCATTTTATTTTATTTTCTAGTTTTTTGCTACTAGTACAACATAATAAGACCATACCTACCTAATCATTTCATTTATAAAAGAAAAAAACAATTAAAACTCAAAATCCAGCAATCTACGTATAAAAACGCGCCCAGTACATACGCAAACAGTGATCTTCAAACGCTGTTTTCTCCGGATATAATGATTTTTTCGGAAAATCCTTTTGGATTTCGTTGTGTTTTGGGATGCTGTACCTACCCCTTTCGGCTTCGGTAGACGTCTTTTTACACCCTGTATACTTTTTGTTTGTAAATACATACATTATACATAGAAACACCCAGACCTGAGATATTTGCAGATCATACAATATTTTATCCCGCGGCGGGGATCGAACCCGCAACCTTCTGCGCCCCAACCGGGCTTTCACCCACTGCGCCACAGAGGTCGTCAGTATATCCAGCATAATTTATTGAATGGTCGATTTATTCAGTACCTCTGAAATCAATTCTATGTCCTTACCAATATTATGTTTGGTGATGATACAGTTGTTCCCCAACAGCAGTATATCCTTGAGATGCAACGAGCGGCGCGCGCACCCCAGTAACAAGTGCTCGCCGGCGTGCGCGCGCAACAACGCCACCTGAACGATACACAGCTTTAATGTAGTGGAATAGGGTTGGAATTGCTTTGACTTATACACCGCTATTTTTTAATTACAAAAAAAACAGAAAATGACCTAGACAGTAAAAAAATCTTAGGCCTTTACATCTATATGAGATGATTTATACAGCGTCAGGTACGTAGGCATACACTTAACGGGACGCTGCAGTGCCTGGGACATTGTTTGAGATGGAATAGGCTTGTCCAGCACCTAAACCATTCTCTCAGCTTAATCAGCCGCCCACAGGAAAGACGACGTCGATACGTGTGGAGCTGACGAAGCTGCGGGTTTCCTCACAATGTTTTCCAAGAGTTCGTGTTATAGCGCATATAAATTTTACAAAACTAAAAATCCATTGATGCACGGCCGGGATTCGAACCCACGACCTTCGGATTGAAAGTCGAGGCACAACCCCATTCGACCAACACGGCTCAAAAAAAACACTAAAATAAAATTAAAAACTAACAATAAGTAGGTAACACAAAAAGGCAGACGTCTGTGCTGGTGTTAGCCAAAAAGGAGCAGTCTCAGCCCGAGGGGTACAGTACGCACAACCAATCTTTAGCTCTCTGAAGTTAGGTGCACTAAGCGATTGCGCAGTTTGCGCGAGTAGGCGAGACGATGCAACAAACTAAGCGAGTGAGCGAGGCAGCTTTATAACGCTGTCTTCGTCTTTTAGGCGTCATCAAATATGGGTTCTGCGCAGCTACTTCAAAGAGCTAAAGATTGAGAAAGACAGAAAGAAGAACGTTAATTTTCAGACTGCTCCTGGTTGGGTGACATCACATCCCGAAAAAAGTTATACTAGTTAAAGGAATAAGATAATAGATAAACTGAGATTAGGGTTAGATATAATATCGAATGGTGTATTACCTGGTCATCGAGATGTAGCTCAGTAAAGGCGGGGATGTATTTGGCCCACTCCACGAGAATCAGCAGCTGTTGTTTGATTGAGTCACACACGTCGTTGATCTTAGCTAATTTACGGCTGTTTAGCTCTGCGTCTGTTATGTTGTTGGTCTGTTGATAAAAGTTGATCGATTTTAGGCTTTTTTTAAGTACGAGTGCGAACTGCCTGGTCTAAATACAGGGTGTTACATTTAGAACGGTCAGTATGAGAAAATAGATAAGACATACGATGATCTGTTCTTAGGAACCATGTCATCGATTTTAGTAAAAATAAAAAATAGTACAAAATTTATAGTTTTTTACTCTTATCTACCCATCCATATAGTTTTTTCATAGATCTTAATATTTTCCTTACATTTTTATCCCAGTAAATTCTAATGGCTCCAAACATGAGCCCGGATAGATAAATAGATAGATAGATATCTTTATTTCGCAGAAAACTTTACAATCTTTATTTAGTAGTGTTTTTAAGCCTATATTAGGTTTGTCTAACTAAACACTACGTTCTCGTTGACACACTGGGGCACTACACTATAAAATGGTTTGCATTTATCACCAGATGGTAATTTTTTTTGCCGATATGTTATATGTAGGTACCTACTTACCTCATCTATAACCTTCCTGCTGAGTAGCTCTGCATTGAGTAGCGATACTACAGAGAGTCCGTTGGCCTGTGCTGGCTCCTCATACGATGGTCGGCGGCAATTGATGCGATCCCGCTCGTTCTGCACGGCTGTTGACAAATATACATATTTCTCTGAAACCACTGATAAAGTAAATACGAGTCGAATTACTTTACATTTACATCTATACTAAATTTATAAAGCGTCATGACGACCGATGCCGCGCCGCGCCGACGCGACGCAACCTATGATTGCCTACTAAACTCAAGGGCATGATTTAGTTCCCGCGACATTGTTTGAGATGGAAACCGCAGCAATACGCACAATCGTTCTTTAGCTCTCTGAAGTAGCTGCACAGAACCAGAGATGGGTAATCACCCGGGTAAAAACCCTGAGGTGGGTAATAATCTAGTTAACACCCACTTCAAACCACCCACTGGGTGGTTCAAACCACCCACTGGGTGGTTTGAGCGGGTGAAAACGATTTAAGTAGTAATTAATGACAATAAAGACTAATAAACGAAGTCCCTGCCTGGTTTCCTTAGTTTTATTTAATATGTAATCAGCGTAAGACTGCGGGCGCGCCCGCTCATGGCCTGAGAAGGAAAAAAATGGAAGGAAAGACGAACGAACGACCACAAACTATAGGATGCTAACGCGAACGACTAAACGAGTGCATAGACACCGCGTGGATGGATGAACTGACCGCCACTTTTTGTACCTACTCTAGATTTTTTTTATTGAATTTAATGATTGCATGATTGAAATTAATGATAAACATGTTCTAAGTAAGTACCTACCTAATTACCTATATTTCGAATTTTCGACATTTAATTTAAATTAACTATCGCTAGATTCGTCTTAATAAAATAACCAAAGTTATTTTATTAAGTTATATATAAAAAAAACCAGTGGCACTTTGGGAGTGCCGACCAGAAGTGAAAACTTGAACAATTAGGTAGGTATAATACCTAGTGATTTTAATGCTGTATACTTTTTAAAACATAATATTTGAATGAATACAGTTGCATCAAAAATCTGAACGAAAATTTGTTCATGCCTTATTTTGTATGCCATTTTATTCGAAATCAGAACCAATCATCACCACCACTGAACTACTACCTACTATATTCTACATTTCACCCGTTTAGAAAATGAGCTTTTATAAATTTAAAAATATTGCCGTAAAAGTTTGCCTGGGACATTGTTCGTCCAACCATCCTCTCAGCTTAATCGACCTTATCCACAGGAAATACAACGTCAATACGTGTGGTACGGTGGTGTGACTAAGCTGCGGGTTTCCTAACGATGTTTTTCTTCACCGTTAAGAGCTCGTGTTAATGAGCATATAAATAAGCACGGCCAGGATTCGAACCTACGACTTTCGGATTGAAAATCGTGACTCAACCCCATTCGGCCAACACGTCTGTTAAAATGTAACACAACTTTTACTACACATTTTATAACAAAACTCATTTTCACCAAAATGGGTGATAATGGGTTAAAACCGGGTTTAAACCCAAACAACCCGGTTATAACCCGAATGGGAAGAATGGGTTTAAACCCATTACCCATCTCTACACAGAACCCATTTTTGATGACGCCTAAAATCGTACTATCTCGGTAACCTGATCGCACATTTGGCCGCGCCGTACGCGCCGCAGTCATTTCTTCTATTGAATTGACAGTTCGGCGCTGATAGGTCTGCGACCTCCCACCAAACCTGCGCTATCGTCTATTGCACCTAACTTCAGAGAGCTAAAGATCCGTTATGCTTAGTATACAATTTTACGTAAGAAGTTTATAATTTCATTCTTTTAATATTCCTTGGAACACTAAAGTAAATCAAAATGTCGCTAAACTAGATTTTTGGGTTTCAAGCACATCCCGTTTAAAATGTACGCGAATTATCATTTCAAATGTTTGTTTGCTCATTACAAAACTATTCCTACTATTGTAATGAATCACAATATAATTTATTCTTCCTATAGTTCTGTTTACTCGGTAACGATAGGCTCAATAACTAATGCTGTTTACTGTCTGATATAATGACGTTTGCGTATCATTTATATATCACGACGATGGTTTCATAAGTAATTGGTTGGAAGACGATTCTTTTAAACAAAATTTACAGAAACTTGGTCAAGCAGATATTTACATGAATACAAAATAAAAATAAACAATGCTGGACTTTTCACACAGCATCATCTAGCCCCAAAGTAAGCAGAGCTTGTGTTATGGGTACTAGAATGACTGATAAACTACTTATATACTTTTTGTTTGTTAATACATACATATTATACATAGAAACACCCAGACCCTAGACAAATATATGTAGGTCATACAAACATTTGTCCCGCGGCCCGCCGATCCCCGGATCGAACCCGCAACCTTCTGCGTTGCAGGCGGACCTTGGCCACTGCACCAGATATGTCGTCAACCAACTACCATTACACTGTTTTTTTATCGGTAAGAAATGAGTTCACAGTAGATTGTAAATAAACTAAGAACAATGATTTTTTTTTCTTTAACATGACTCTTACCTACCCATTATCGCAATGAATAAATGAATTGAATTGAAAAAACCTATTTATTTACACAAAACCTCAGAACAGTCAATGTGTCATCGATCCTCACGCATTACACAAAGAGGTGTTATCACAACACAATGTTGCATAACGAATTGTTGCTATACATACAAAATTACAATTACATAAACGCTTATCAGTGTAAATAATACTGTTAGGAAGAACGGTGTAACATACGTATATTCATAAAATGTATCAGAAGGTACGAAGCAGGAAACAGTACATGCAAGCAACTGTATTTAGAAATACACTGTCAGATTAAGTCATTAATTAATAGTACAATTTGTTTCGTATTGGTTTTTGACATTGACATGACAGAGACAAAAAAAAACACTTAAAGGCATTTTTTTTTACGTTTTCTTATGAATTACGAAAGCCATCGCTAATATTAAAAATATTAAGACTATAAAAAACATGAACTTCCATAATACATAGCAAAATGGTTAGATGCTAATATTTGATTAACGCATGACATCATCGCAGAAATGATCTCTAGAAGGATTCTTTGACCGAAAATGGTTTTTTTTTTTTTTACGCCCAACAATTTAATACTTACATACTTTACCCTGACTAGGAAAATGGTACCACAACCTTACCAAGAATAAATCTGCTGATCATGCAAACATTTGTCCCGCTGTGAAAATCGAACTCGCACACTACTCCACCGAGGTGAGTTAGATTGATAGTTTTGACTAGGTTTACAATTTACACAACATCTATCGTAATTTTTAATGGTTATAAATAAACAAGTTTTCCTTACTTATAGTTTTTGTGCGTAAAATGATCGACAGCTCTATTAGTATTTTCCAACGAACAGAGAAACAAAAAGTGTTTTTGAAAAAAAAAAACTAGGAAAACTTGTGATTTTTTTCTCACTAATGGCAAGGATCATTTATAAATCGTCGTTGCTAAGTCTTCTAATTTCAATTCTGTTTTCTCTACTTTTAAATACCTACTACATAGGTTATATTAAATAAATAAGTAAACGGAATCATGATATTGAAAGTGATGATGATATTATCCATTAGCTTAAGTTTGTACTATAATTTGAAAGAAATTTTACCTTCTTTTTTCATGCCAGCTTTGAAACATTTCCTTAACCTGCAGTATCTGCACTGATTTCTCTTGTCTTTATCCACAACGCAATTTCGGCTGAATCTGAAAATAAACATATATTTTTTAAAACTTTGAATAGTTTTGATACAGAGAGATTCAAGGAGAAGTTATGGGTAATTCATAATTTATTTATTGAGGAACATAAGTTGAACAGGTTCACGACTGTATCCCCAACGTGCGGTAGACATTCTCTCATAAGTTGATAACAGATATTACCTACTTACTAGTATCTCTATGCTACTTACAGGTGTACAATAAAGGATATTATTAAACTAGAAATATAATCGAATAGGTACAATAAAAATGTATTTTTTTTAAACTTATTAAATTTACGTTATTTTATAAATATATCTATAGATCGTTATGTATATATAGCTATCTATAGAACGATTCTAACGATCCTCAGATAGCTTGACTAATCCTGTTGTATTTTGTAAATATATGTTAATATGTAGTATCTTAGTTTCTGTAAAAAAGCATAAACTTTTATTTTATTTTGGCATTTTTTGAAATTTTATTATATTATTGGGTATGGAGTTGTGGACTTTGCCACACATTGCATAGCTACTATTTAAATACATAGTCGTGCTGGACAATCCGAGTTTTGGTCTGGTCTTTGATTGACTACACTGCGGATGATAATAATTTCTAAACTTTTCCAAATTATATTACGTGGGCATATGCCAAATATGTATTTGGTTTTGCCTCACACCTTAGCCATTAGTAAATGATCTGACAGTCGTGATGATGTTTGTTTCTTTTAATTAAAGTACATTATTTTGTCTGCTGTACCGTTAAAAGTAGTCAAAGAATTCTATTATTTCATTCTATAATTTTCTTCCTAAAATCATACAAACTTTATACCATTAGTATCGATACCGATAGATACTTATTGATTAAGTAACCTGCAGTTTATGCAAATACTTCATTGATCGATGCGCAATGGTCCGCGAAATGACATCGCGAATAGGCGTGCTAGGAAAAATCCACGTAATGATATCAAGTGACTCAGTTGACCTACCGATGCAGCTCGGTACATGCAATGTCAACAGAGATTGTAGTTATTCCTTTATTACCCGTATAATCGCTACGATGATAATTATGCCGGATTTGTATTGTGAAATCAATTTTAAGATATTTTCGGTTCATTTTAAATAACTCTTAAATGTACTGTTTCTTTATGAAATGAACGGAGAATGTCGCATAGTGGCTGCTTTAACAATATTAACTAAAATAGATTATGAGATGCACAATGATTAGAATTATAGAGTTCAAAGTTAAATAATAACATGCGACGAGAATAAAAACAGGAAAATCGTATTATATGAAAACCCACTGTCATAGGAATTCCTCATTCATGGAATATTGTGATGTCAATATCAGTCATCTGGTAGAAAAATATTTATAAATGTTTTCAAAAGAAAAATTGTCTTATATTTATGTAAAAGTACTTTGTATCAGAAACGTTTTAATAATAACCGTACTATTTTCGATAAAAAGCTAAGCCAAGGTTTGTTTTCGGTAATAAATTAAGACGTGTCTACACTAGGCCTAAACTGGCGAATGGCCAAGAATTAGCAAGCTACAGAAGATTTTGGAGGTTGGGCAATCTATATTACCGTGCGGCCAATCGAGTACGTTTATCATGCAAGTTGCCAAAAGGAACGAGTGCACGCGTATTAGCACGTGGTTATATCAAGTGTGACGTCAGCATGCAATTCGGATTTATTTATTTATTTAAATACTTTATTGCACAAAAAATCAAAATATTGCACAATTGGCGAACATAATGCCGAAGGCATTCTCTACCTGCTGACCAACGTGTTGTCGAAGAGGTACAAAAGGCGTGCAAAATAGGTAACAAACAACATAATAAACCTTAAATTTAACATAATAAAGTTTTTATAATATATTTAGATGTATATATATATATAATATATATAATTATAAATATAATAATAATACTTATAGTATAATCGAATTAAATGTATAACTACAAAGAGTCTAGCAATAGTTTCCGAGTCTGCCTCTTGAAACCTTCTTTTGAGTCAATCATCCTGACATCATTAGGGAGATCGTTCCTAAGTCTCACCGCCTCTACAGTGAAAGATTTATCACGGTAGGAAGAGGTGTGGGCTGGAATTTCGAGGATAAGATTAGTCGAAGATCTTAGCGGTCTATTGTGTGCATCAGCTAAGAATTTTTAAGGTATACGGGAGTAGAAGGGTCTTTGAGTATAGAAAAAAGAAGACACAGAACCCTCAAGGTTCTATGTTCACGAATAGGGAGCCACTTCAATTTAGCTCGGTATTCGCTGATGTGGTCATATTTGCGGAGACAAAATATGAAGCGTATACCAGCATTCATAAGGCGGATTTGCGCGACCGAAAAGTAGATAACAACAATATTGCAATTGAAATCTACTGCTATGATAATCTTACTATATTAGGGAGGTAGTGTTTTCCTGGGTAAACTCCGAACTACTGCAACGATTTTAAAAAAAAATCCGTAAGTATACAATTATTTTTATATAACATCTGCGAAGCCAGGGCAGTTATAAATAATAAGACTCCTATATGACCAAATTTTACTGTATTCAATTCTGATTTTATAATTTTATTCACAGTGCCTAGCTTTAAAATGGTTTACGTCAGAACATTTTGCAATACAAGGTTTAGGTTAACAAACAATTAGAAAAACATGTGACATGTACAAGTACAGTTATTTGTTTATAATATAACTCACTCATCAGTTTGATATTGAGCAACAAAAATTTGGTCTGAGTGTCAGAATACTGACCAAATTTTGGTGCTTCATTTATAGCAATATCAGATAAGCGATAAGCGATATCCACACCGAAATGTTCTACATGATAAATCTATTTTTAATTGTGAATAACATCAAATTCTACATACTTTAAGCTACATACACACATACATTTACATACATTATGATAAATTATTTTACATTTATAAGTAAGTAATAAGTAAGTAATGCTGGACTTTTCACACAGCATCATCTAGCCCCAAAGTAAGCTTGAGCTTGTGTTATGGGTAGTACTAGATGACTGATAAACTACTTATATACTTTTGTTTGTAAATACATACATATTATACATAGAAACACCCAGACCCGAGACAAATATCTGTAGGTCATACAAACATTTGTCCCGCGGCGGGGATCGAACCCGCAACCTTCTGCGTCGCAGGCGGACCTTCGCCCACTGCGCCACAGAGGTCGTCATTATGATCTTTATCTTTACATAATTTCATGGAAAGTATGGCCTTTTTAAAACAGACTGTCTTTTCAGATATTATTCACAACTCACATACAAACCATCATACTTACATCAAAAAAATAATTCTACACTACTGTGTTGTTGTACTGTGTTATTGAATGAAATTGTGGATAATAATAAGGTGTTTGTTGAAATAGTATTGCTCAAAACTTGATACAAATAGACTTTAATAGACTCGTATGTAATTTCAGCTCAATCGAGCACTGAGTTGAAGTCTTTTAACTTGTAAGCACCGGGACAGGTGAAACTACCTAAATAAGCTTTTAAAATATTGTAAATTCAAAAATCTTTCGCTATAAATGGTTATTAAGACGTAGAAATTAAGTTACTTAGTGGGGATGCCCTTATTAAATTGGATCCATGTCAATGTGCCGCCAGACTATCAGTTTCAGGTCAAGTTAGGTCAGTTTCAAAATTGAGAACTTATTTTAGTTTACTATTATAGCATGTAATTGAATAATGAAAACAAAACATGGAAGCTGAAATGTTTGGAAAAAAGTATATAAGTAGTATATCAGTCTATGTGTGCCTACCGTAATGCAACTTAACACAAGCTCTGCTTACTTTGGGGCTAGATGATGCTGAATGAAATGTCCACAATTATTTATATATTTGTAAACACGAATATTATGAACAGTATATTTCCTGTGATTTTTGTTTTCTGGTATTACTGATACGACGCAGTTGCATGCGTCAATACTCAAATAACTTTATAGGTACCTATCTACTTTTATGTAGTTTTCCCTTTCATAATATAGTAGTTATCATATTTTTTTGTATTTAAGTTCTTAAGGTACCTAATGCTCACTTGGAACCTAATAGAACAATCCACAACACACAGACGAATCAAATATTTGCAGATTACGTAAACATACCTCGTTCGAACATTGTGTGTGTAGTGTAACCGGACCTACCATCTATGAAAAGCAAATTTTTGTGTATTCGTTCGGTTATTTACTGTATTTTGATTACTGATACCATAATGCAGTAATACTTCATAATCGGACGGTGTTTTGTCCAAAATAACTGCGATGACGATGAATTTACCATTAAAAAAATAAGAAATGTTGTATTGTATTTTCAGGAAATATTCGTTTCGTTGCTATTATAGTCTGTTACTTTGTTCATTTTGTGTTATGAATCCATTCAATTCGAATTTTATCGAATATCGAGACGATGTCTAGTGAGCTTATTTTGGAATCGAATGCATTCGAATAAACTAATCTGCCCGCTGATCTCGACATACCTGCATGTATAGAGATGGTTTTTCCTCACACTTCTCCTAAAGAACCCTTTACAGCCGTCACAGGAGGACGCTCCGTAGTGCTTCCCCGTTGCCCGGTCGCCGCAGATCGCGCAGTGCTGCGACAATGACGTGGAACTGGCAGCGCTGGCTTCGCTACTGCTCGTCTCCAGTTGCATATCACTATCTGTAACAATGGATATTGTTATAAGACTCCAATAATTATGTAGAAAAACGTAAACAGAATCCCGACTGTATCCCCAAGGCGCGATAGATCTTTTCTCAGAGATACTTTGAAGATGTCTAAAGGGGTAGTCAGAGACTTTAATAATATTTATCTCAAATATATGCTTCTCGACTACTTTAGTGTTATATTTTCGCAGCGGGACAAATACTTGAGCAGATTATCTGCAGGTATTCGTTCCTTGGATAATGCTTCTTTAGATAACTTATGACTGAGTGTATCAATTAATTGATGATGATGATGATCAATTAATTATCACATTAACAATTATTCAATACGAAAAATCCTAAGTAGCTTAGGTTAGTTCATTATTCTTCCTCATAACACGATATTTTTCCTTCCTTCCCAAAAACCTATTGCGTCACAAAAATTGTATTTTCAGGAAAATACAGGAAAATAATAACTGGCGTTAATTGAAGACGTGGTTTTGTTTACTTATACTGGTTACTTTATTTTATTATTTTCTTGTTTGCTTACGTTTTCAATATGTCATGGAAAATTCCAAGCCACAAGGTTTACCTCTTGCAATGCAATAAAAAGTGCGTTCACATACATAATCAAAAACTAGCAACCTTCGCGGCTTCGCTCATACTCGTATAACAGCCATAGGGAGTATCATACTCTAGGAATTGGGATAGTATAAATTATAGATAGTGAAATAATTTCCAGAATCGGAACAGTAGTTCCAAAAATAACATAGTCTTCATCCCACTATAGGAATCCCTGTATGGGGTTTCACGGGTTTCAGAAACCACGAGTACCTACTATGGCTCCACATATTCGGGTCTGGGCCGAATCCAATATCTAAAGACCATGTAAATATTCCGAAAGAATCGAGATCGCACACTTTTTGCGTCTCAGCCGAGTATTCTCCAGCATCGCAAAAAGTTTGTCATAATAAGGGTTTTTTTATATTGAAGCACGTTATATTCAATGAGTATAATGACATCATATTTAATTGTATTATTTGTATGCTACAATATAGTACAACCAATTTGGGAGTCTTATCACTTATCAAATGCCATTTTATCAAATATCAAGCATGGTGTCGGTAGTGAAGATGTCAACAAACCTTCAGCGACGCTGTTGTACGCTGTGTTGACATTGCGTGCCGCTTCCTGGGGGCTTCTTTGCGCGTAACCAGAGTAAGGATTCACAAGGGACTTCTCCCAGATCTGAGGAGGTGCCATATAGGGCTGCGAGGCGCCATACCCCATGGCACAATAGTCCTGTGACGTCGTCATCCCTTCGTAACCAAGCACTGGCATTTTCCAACCACACTCAGACACTTCTCAACACCAACTGTTTATCAACACTCCGAAATACGCCGATAACCGGCAGATAACACCCCGATCACCCCTCTACCAACAGGTGATTACCAATTAAATATTGTAACTCGCCAACGATTTGTAAACAGTCTAATATTCGGTCAATAGTAACGTTTCCGTGTAATGTTTTTGTTTTTATCGTCGACCTACAAATGATAGGGATGTTTGTGGAGAGTCACGCGGGTAGCGGGATGTGTTTACGGACGCGACCTTCTCCGTTCGCGCGACTGTCTATACTGACATGCGTTTGTCCAACACCTAGCCTAGCATCTGATTTATGAATCCGAGCAGAGTTTTGCGAGTATAATGAATGACCCGTTCCGCGAGTGTCGGATCAGCAAATGTGCTGTGGCGTCGATGACACTGACTCACACGTTATCGGAAATGCAGCGGATGTGATCGCCAGCAGCTGACGAACAGAAGCTTTTGCCATAAACAGTAGTAAGTAGATACGCGAATGACTAATTGTTTACAGCTAAACGCTTTGTTCCTTTGTTGCCATGTGTTTGTGAGAGCTTCGTTATCTACCAGGATTCTGATAGTGCAATGATAATTTATCAAGAACTGGCGCCTTTTTTCAGTATTACGTAGATTATTTCGTTTATCGTTAAGTAAACGAAGGTCATATTCTATCATCGTAACAATGATTAACATTAAATTACTAGTTAATACCTGCCATTCTGCCATTTGATGCCAGAAAACGATTAAGAAAAACAAAAAATATAAAAGATTAGATTACACCTACAATTTTCAATGATTAAAACCGAAAATACTTTTGGAAGATATATAATAATTATACCTACCAACGAATTCACACCTACCTCGGTGTTTGCATGTGATTTTTTCAAATTTTTTGCATTTTATCAGCATGCAATAATATACAAATTTTGTATTAAATTCGATGTGAGTATGTATATATATGTGGCAAATAAAGTACCTACCTACATATAACTGTTGTTTACAGCATTATCTGGGGGCAGGTCTCGGGTCGCACCTATCTTTTGAACTGGAACGTTGCCACGGTGCGACGCGAGACGCCCCGATGTAAATACCTTAATATAGGTGTTAGGTACTTAATTACAATAATTAAGAGGACCCTTCCCGGCGCGTCTATCGTCAACGCGAGCATAGTTGAAAAGCATGTTGTTTCATCCAGCGCAATGTTAGAAAAAGAGGCAAAGCGAAAAGAGAGAGATAGCGCCTGAGCGCTCGGTTGGCATTCGGTAACTTTCGCCGCTCACTCGCGAACACAATATTGAACAAAAATAGTGTGCGGAAATTTCATAAAACTTTTTCCAGGAAGTCTTACAAGTTTGTGAAATAAATTTTGAATCTCCATAACATTTGCGTTTTTATTTTCTTTACTTTTACAATTTATAAGTACAGGCATCGCTCTGACCATCTGAGCTAACGGGCAACCGACGCATGAGTTGAAATTTATTGGGAGTACATACTATACAGCATTGCGCTGTGAGCGACATCTATGGAGACACATTGCAGTCATCTTTCCACTCTATGTCCAAACTTTAGTTAAACACAAACTGCCAAAGTTCAGGTAAAATCTATGCAAAAAAGCAGATTTTTGGAGGCTTATACTGAATTTGTTTCTCAAAATTTTTATTTTTAGTTTTGATAAAAAAAATCTAGATATAGTGCACACGATACCTATGAGTTCAAAAGTTTCAAAGAATGATCTGTTACAACGCCATAATCACGTACGAGCGTTTGTATGAAAAGTAAGACGGGTTGGCCGCTCTTAATCGAAAAAGTTTATTATCCTGTATATCAGTAATGAGCTGGCCTTTTATGTGTCGTGATAATTAGACGATAACTAATTATGAGTTTAAACGAATCATATAGCACAATAATAAATATTTTTCTGTTCATAATTCTGAGTAAACAGATTAGAGTATATTGATTTTTTTTTATCGAGATACGATACAAGCTTATAACGTTTACGGAAAACAAGAAGCAACAGAAACATGAAAAAAATATAGAGGCATGTCACAATAATCAAGCTAATTGAATAATCAATTGATTCTTTATGTACTTATATAAAAAGATCTGAGAGAATATCTACCGCACCTTGGGATACAGTTGTGATGATGTTTTTTTTTGATAATCAATCCTTTTTTGTTTTTTTACCACTGCAGTTACAAATCTCTTATCGAATTACAATACAAAGGATAACCAAACCACAGGGCGCCACGCTGATAAGTTTGTTATGGGATTTTTTTTGTTGCAGATAGACAAAAGTTATCTGGACAAGGCTAGTCCGGCCTTGTCAATCATAGTTCCCGTCCTGATGGAATGTTTTCATACAATACTTTGTTTGAATGTTTGATAAAACACTATCCTACTGACCTATTTATCGAGCTTGAAATTCTTCTACCACACGAAAGCACTAAGGACACGACAAGGAGATAATAAGCTGTTGGCGACATAGGTCTATCAGGATAAATAACTAGATTGAAAAAAAGGAAAATAGGAAAAATAGGAAATAAATAAAAAAAAAAAAAAGGAAAAAAAATAGAAAAAAAAAAAAAAAAGGGAAAATCTAACAACCTACTTGACAAATTGCAATGTTTTTTTGTGTCAGTTTCACATTATGTAGGTACTTAGCTTAGCTTCTTCTTCATATCGTGTCACCAGTTTTTTTTTATACCTATTATTGAGTTAGATCAAAAAATAGTACTTCTGACATTTCAACATAATATTAAAATTCGTCACATTGGTATTAACTTAAAATGAATTGCAAATAATGCACTTCATTTGCCTTTACTTACAAATTATCAAAGAACTTACAGTTAACTTACAAAATTTTAAGAAAAAAACATATTAAAAAGGATTATAAGAAAACGATTGCTTCCTGTTAAGACAAACCACTTAAAGGAGGCCATTCGTTTTGGGCTCAAAAGTCAAAAGTGCCAGCCAACGAAAATTAAGGTGTCACCACTATTGAGGAAGTGAATGCGAGTATTTTTCAATATGGCACCAAGTCAACCACTTTGCAAATGATTTTGTAAGTCAAACAATTTAATTGTATAGAAATCCAGATAGAGACTTATTGCCATACTGAAAAATACTTGGATTGTCATTCCCAATAGTGGTGAAGCCTTTTTTTCATTGGCACTTTTGACTTTTGGGCCCAGCCTTGTTTAGAGCGTGAATGGCCTCTTTTTTAACTTACACGGTAGTAGTATGGTAGTAGGTAGGAAAGAGGCGTGATTGACGTAACTTTTCACAGATCGAAAAAAATGCATAAAAGCTTAAAATAAAAATAAGAAGCAGAATTAAATTGCATTGTCTATTCAAATATTTTAAACTGCCTACGGAACAAAGCATGGAATCTATTTAGGTTCCGACACATCCATGGCACGTGACAACATAACATTACAACACATCAAATTGCAATAGACAACCTTAAATGACATAGCGTTAAGTGAATCATCGCTTTTCGAACATGTTTACCGGATATGTGATAAACACTAGGTAATCTAGTCGTAAAAATAATAACTAAATTACACTAGCACTAATAGCCTGAATTCAAAGTGTGGATTAAAGTGTGATCTCATCCAATTTTGAATTGTAACTTTATTTTCATCCAATACTAAAGGAAAATGCCCATTTTTGTATGGGGAGAGCCGTACCAGCTTACGTCAAAGCCAATTACCGTTAAAAAGTCTTGCTTTTATTTATCTTTTCGCAACCAATAAGAATTTTGAATATATTCACCCGCATTTTTGAAATAGATTTTTAGTACAAATGTATGGGTAAAGTTTTTGACGATTTCTGACATTTCTAGTACTCCAAACTTTAAATGGTCTTATAAGAGTTTTTTGATCCCTATATGAAACAGAATCGATTGGCATATTTTTTTTTGTATTTTTGCATTTTTCTCGCTGACTGTAAAATGTCTCAAAAAGTTAGGGAAGGTCTCCTAAGAACGTTTTGATGTAGCTACAACGGTTAAGGTACCTGACTTTAATGTTCCGTCTCAAAAAACACCTGTATATGTATTTAATATACCTGTGACGCAACGTGGTCAAGCGCTCGTGGTCGTGCTTGCTTAGTCGTTTGTGATAGATCGAAGTTAAGTGTGTGAAGTTAAGCAACGTTCGAAACGGTCTGTAAGTGGATGGGTGACCGCCAGTGGCATTTTCATCTGAGCGCTTCCTTGCTTCGGAGGGCACCTTAAATTGTCGGTGCAGGCTGTTTAAGGCGGCCTCAAAACTCCGTCGCCAGAGTTGGCCACCGACTCATACGAACCGACTTACTTACGGGGTATGGGCATTATCCTTTAAAAAGCTTGATTGAATTGTATTATAGACAGTCGTACTAGAGGTAAAACAGTGATGTTATCAGTTTTTCGGAATTTTAGACAAAACTACAACATCCTAAAACCATACATTTTGTCGATCAAAGTACCTAATAAACAAATGCACACAGCATCACTAATTGATAGCTTAAGCTTGAGGTTATTATAGCAAATAACACGGAACTCAAGTCGCGCTGTAATTATGGTTCAGAGCCACAAGTCAAGGTAACCATAGACAGCAAATCTAACTAATAAATAAACTATTTTGAGAATATGATTGAACTGCAGTCCTAGCTACCATTTCGTACCAAGTATTTTTTCAACGCATCTCAAAATTGCACCCATGAGATTTGAAACCGCTAAACTATCTTTGAAATCTACTGCTTCGACATCATGGCTGACATTTTGTGGAAGTAGGTATTTTTAATTTCATTTTGTTAGAAAACATTTACTAATCTTATTTTCATGAAACCTGATGCAAAATATTTTGCAAACCAGTTACTTAAAATTCTTGCGAATAAGTGATTTTCAATACTTACGCTATTTATATTTACGCAAATATTTTTCTTAAATTTTTTATAATTTATTTTTATGCAGACTATTGCGAAGCAGTATTAAATTAAATCTTGCTGAGAAGCACTAAAACCATGCCAAATATTTATTTAGTAAATGGTATTTTCTAGACACTTGCTGACGAATGATACGCGTAGTTTAAACCTCAATGTGTCAATTTAATTTGTCATAGGTAAAAACAAGCCGTTTAAGCCATGACTATGTGTTAGGTGTATTTGCGATCTCTGACGTGGACGCGTATGACGTCAGAATTACGAATGAATAATAAATATTATTTAGAATTCCGTAAGAGATAGTTTTAAAACGCGGGAACGCCTCGACAACTTTTTTATTTATTTATTTTGAGAGCTTGTTGTAGATATTGAAATCGGACGTCACCATTATCATACTAAATTATAAATGCGAAAGTAACTTATGAATTACTTAGAGAGTTTATCTGCATGAATTTGACAGTAAAGCTGTTTTACATGTAGGTAAATTGTATAATTGAACGGAACCTTTCGAAAATGCTAAGTAATCGATGAGATTATCTTCGTAAATGTTTAGTTTTTACATTTTTAACCTTGACATTAACTATTAGCGGGTTACAGCAGAACACGTTAGAAATATCTAATAGGTATTAAAGCAGCTTCACAGAATGTTTATTTTTCAGTTAGAACTTTTGATTTTATCATTGCTTTACAAATATACCATCTTTTTACACTGACAAACGAGTAAAATATTGTTTGATACGGTTAACACGTTCCCTGCCAGTGTCCTCCTTTAGAGGGCACCCACACTGGGCTGTGGGTGCCCTCGCAGCACGCGTGCCTTGCTTGAGCCTGAGCTGAGCATCACGGGCTATGATAGTGTAAAACCGTAAGTATCTACTTATAATCTAAAACTAAGTAGGTATAACCGTATAACTTAGATTTAGATTATTTTTGGAGGTCCATTCTTAATTAGATGGTTTTGTACCCATTAGGACATCCGATTGGTTCCAGTTTTTTTTACTCTCGTCCAAAAATCAGTTTATTAACCCCATTCAAAATAAACATGGTCAATCAATTCGCATTTATCTTCCATAGATAAATTTTAGTTGACGTAAAATAACAAGGTCAAAAACTACGTGATACGTGTCGGTAAGTTACGTATTCAATTTATATTCGTTTATATTGCTAGTGGGTTGTGAAAGAGATTCTGATGTGGTTTTATCGTTAGGAATGATATGAAATGTATATGCATGAAGTGTATTGATTACAAATGTATGTATATTGAGGTGTGATTGTTTGACAAAGAGATTTGCTAGCGACTTAGTGCGGTGATATCGCGGATGAATGCAAACAACCTTTTAAAGATTATGCATTGTTTATTTTCTTTATCAAGATAGGGTTTTTATCTAAATTAAGAAAAACTATGTTCGAGTCAAGGTTATTAGAGCAAATAAGTTATTAGAGACTTCAGGAACGTTTTGTACAACGACCCGGATTTTGCTGCGAAATTAAATATAACGATGATTACTACTCTCCGCGTGATTATGTTTAATCCAACAAAATATATTTAAAGTTTTTCTCCATATTTATTTCAAATTTGTTTTTTTTCTGTACAAATAATCACAAAGTAATTTAAATACAAAAGATTTTAGAAGAAAATATATCGGAGTGGACTTTGAACTTCTCAGAATCGATATACTTGCTCGTATTTGTTACTACTATCAGTGAGTTTATGAGTGTGACTAATAGAATAGTGCGTTCCGATTGCCTGCTCGCTTGTCCGAACAGTCCAAATTCCAACCTTCTTCGTTTATTAAATTGAACGATTGCAGAAGATTGAAACTAGGGTATTAGGATATATAAAATAAGGTCAGATTCTTCTTAAAATTTGCACAAAATTAGTAGGTAGTGATTCAGATAAAATTTCCGATACCCGACACAGGGAATCCTAGTTTTGTTAGGACTGGGTAATAAAGTAGGTAATTAAAACTACAATATAGCAATACATTGATTGCAAGAATATAACGATTTTCATAATTTCTACACAATAATTTATACCATAATCAGATTAAATACAACCACGCATTAGCTCACATCACGATGACTCGCAAAAACCACTTTTACAACATGTTGCATAATTATGGACTTTGGACTCGAGAATCTAGTTTAGGTCCAAAGTGCGATATCATAGTGGAAAAAAACAGCCTCATACTGACGTAAGACTATTCAAAACCTGCTCATTGCAACTTCTGTAAGTGCTAGCCTTCCAGATCCGGCTTGGACATTGCAATTGAAGTTTTTGCTCTCGTCTATTAGTTCAAAGGTCGGTTGATAACGTATATTTATGTTTTTTATTGCTTCACAACAATGTTACGTCAGCTTTTCGTAAGTATTTATGGTTGAACTAAATTTAGACACATTTATTTAAAGCTGGGGTTTTTATACGTTTCATTTGTGTTAATCACAAGACAGTCAGTAACGAAACTTGATTAACAGATTGAATTTTTTTTAAACCACAATTTCTGTACCTGTGCTGTAGATCTGGAATACGTACACAAAGTTCTGATAGTGTCTACCGCGCCTCGGGGATACAGTCGAGATGTTTGGAAGTAGGTATATATTAAGGAAAGATAAGAGAAAGATGAAAAGAAAGCATTGTCCAACAGTGTTACTTATTCACTTTCGTTGCTCACTACACCTAATGAATAAATATAATAAAATAATAACGATTCCACACAGCATCATCTAGCCCCAAACTAAGCAAAGCTTGTGTTATGGGTACTAAATGACTGATATACTACTTAATATATACTTTTTTTTGTAAATAAATACATACATACATACATATTATACAAAGAAAACACGAGACCCGAGATAAATACTTGTAGATCATACTTAAACATTTGTCCCGCGGGGATCGAACCCGTCGTGAAATCTGACTCATAATATTTACCTTTACAAAATACAAATATATTGCAATACTTTTAAATTGTATTCAACTTAAGTTATTACTCACTCAGATAATAGCGAATAGCAACAACTAAACCTATAATTTTCTGTCGTCGTGTCATGATGAAGTAATTATGTTTAAGTAGTTAACTGGAGTTACATAAGTATGAAAAAGTTATCACGATTACACTTAAACCTAAACTTACTATCTAGATTTAAGAGGTTGGATCACCTAGAACAGGGTTTCTCAAACTTATGGCTCCACGAACCCCTATTCTGCCAGTCATCCCAGCAGCCACCACAACGTAAATCTTGTCGCGAACCCCCATTCGACGGTGAATGGCGAATCTCTAGGGGTTCGCGAACCCCAGTTTGAGAAACGCTGACCTAGAACAAAGCTAGGCTCCAAACCGTGTTTCCTCACGGTATTGATCCCGAAGCAATAGTAGAATCACCTCCACAATTTATCAAGGCAATCAATTCATTTCAATTACTTTTTATTCAAGTAATCTGGTTTTGCAAGACCATACTGACCATAAATAGTTTTCAAGTAATTTTCCTGCTATTTTTAAGCGCCATGTTGAGTGGAATAGTACCTCAATTTTGAATTGTATATTTATAATGAGTATATTTCTTATACAACCATCTAAAATGTTGTTTTTTCGTATGCGACAATCAACAAAATATGTTGGTTCTCTTTTTCTCTCATGTTTTTGCAACATTTACTTCTGTTTTTAATATTTACCTTTTTACGTCCTAATTATAATTACCATTATTCAAAACTAGAAGAGCTATAGTCCTTTTCAAAGAGGAACGGTTACGTGACAAGGCTCTTTTATATTTATTTCTGAAATTATTCAAAAGGATATAGCCTTCCTTTTTTTTGAAGTTGTATCTTCTAGTATTATCATTAGATTTTTTTTTTTTAATTTATTTCTAAATTTTTCATTGTACAACGTGAAACGTAAAGTTCTGTGTCAGGGATACGTTTCTACGTGAAAAATACTATATGTTTATATTTAACAATGGTTTAGAAGAGAAGGCGAAAGAAAAAAGGGTAAGAAAAGGTGATAGTACACATTCTCCTAATAAGGGATGCTTTAAATGGTTAATCCATACTATATATATAAGTAACTCTGTCCGTTTGTTACGCTTTCACGCCCAAACCGCTGAACAGATTAAGCTGAAATTTGGCATAGTTAAAGGTTGTATCCCAGAGAAGGACATAGGCTACTTTTTATCCCGGATAAATTAAAAAATCCCGGGACCGCGGGTCACACCGCAGGAGCGCAGCTAGTTTAAAATAATTATTGAAAAAAAGGAATTCAAACCTCACTCATATAAAGTAATTCAGTCATAGAAGTTAATTATTTTTCTAGCAGACATAAATGGTACATCTGAAAATTTTATATTAGCTTTGTTTATCATTATAAATTGGTCACGAAAATTATCCATCCTTTTTAGGTATAGGTATGGTTATTAATTACTCACACAGTTGATTGATACAAAGGAAATTCATACCTATTGCACTTTGGAACTTCTAGCGACTATTATTATGCCTTAGCAGCCAATTGAAGTACACTTTTACAAAATAATCTTTTTACATATATTTTTTTGCTGTGTGAAAATGTCCAGCATTATTTATTTATTTTATTTTTTATTTATTTACATATATTTTTTATAACATAAACAGTCTAGTTTTCATAAAAACAAAACATGAAATGGTTAATTTCATTCATTTTCCTTTCATAAAACTACAATAGTTCTTTACTACTTATAATAAAGCCCTTTTATTCCGAATTCGCTACAACTTCAGCTACAACGTGTTATAAATTATTTTAGAGTATGTCTCGCAAATCGGCGTGCCTCATGGCATAGGCCTCCTCCAGCTCTCTCCACTGAGCTCTATCTTCTGCAACTCTGGTCTTTACTATTTAGTTTACTTCATAGTTATGAACATAATATTATGTCTATAATATGGCCAACGACTGGCTACAAAAATGGCGAATACGGGCTAGCGCGTCAAAATCAAACCACATCACATTCACCCTAAGAAAAAGTAACTGTCCACCAGTGACACTCGGGCATGACACCCTTCCTCATACCGATTGCGTCAAATACCTTGGCTTTCTTCTGGATAGAAGACTGACCTGGAAAGAACACATAACACGCAAGAGGGACCTCATCAATCGCAAGTTCAAATCCCTTCTATGGCTCATGGGTAGGAACGCTGTGCTCTCTGTCGACAACAAGCTACTCATTTACAAGAGTATCCTTAAGCCAATTTGGACCTACGGTGCTCAGTTGTGGGGCACAGCTAGCAAAAGCAACATACTCCGTATCCAGAGAGTTCAAAATAACATCCTGCGAACGATCGCCAACGCACCCTGGTACGCTAAGAACGACGAAATACACGAACACCTGAACATGCCAACCGTGGCCGCTGAAATGGAGCTGATGAAGGAGAAACACATCGAACGCTTGGCCCACCATCCAAACGAACTTGCCACTCAACTGCTGGACACTTCCCGCACAGTGAGAAAGAGAAGGGATATCCTATGAGAGGAGAAAGGGCACTGGCCTCTTCACTCTTAAAGCCACTGGAATCACACAAGCAATCCGCTTATGGTCAGAAGACCGATCGCAGATGAAAATGGAAAAGAAAAAAAAAAAAAAAAATGTCTATAATAATATGTCAAAAGGGTAATTTATTATTGATTTCAGATTCCTTTTTCCCATTCTTAAAAAACTCAGTAATCTAATTATCCTTTAGAGCAATTGATCAATTAACTACTTACATCCTTTTAAGCTTAGTTAGGTAGCTGATTGATTTTGTAGCGTAATTTATTATTAAAATGATACATTGATAAGAAGATTTTGTAGCTTACTGTACAAGCCAGGATGCAATTGAAACTAATTTGTGTCCCCATGTGCCTATAAATGCACCATTGTCATCCATTATTGCGGTTCTGCTTCATTTTATAAAATGTTATATTGTTGCACTGATGGCTACTTATTGAGAATGTGATTGTGATTTTGACTTACTTTTATATTAACTAGCTCGCTGTTCTTTTCGCTGACTTTGACAAAAGAAAGCAACATAAACATGTTAAACATATGAAACATATAAAAATGTATTATGTGTAAACCTTTAATTGACTTTTATTTATGAGTTTAGATTAACTGATATAAAAAAATGAATAAACTCTGTGTGTCCGTCAGTATGTTACCTTTAGCACTCAATCCCTAAACAGATTACGCTAATGTTTTTCTTTTATCCCGGCTAATATACGGAATACCAGGACAACTCTGATACAAATCTTAGCATAGATACAAATCTGAGCTTTAAGAGTGAAGCCACAGGCTGTAGATATTTTTTTTAGAATAGCAAGTGTGTACAACGAAATATTAATGAAGCACAGTTTCATTTAAATTACAAATCAAACGTACAAATAAAGCAATAAGTAAGTAAGCTGTTTCATTTAATAATTCAATGAGAATAAAATACCAGGTAATGAAAGTGAATAATAAGTTGGCCACTGAATAATTCAGTTTGTGAAGTAAGGCATCAAAATGATTGCCAGTAAAACCATCACCATTGGCAACTACAAGTTTGATACTAATTACTGTTGTTGTTTACTGTTGTTTTCTCTCTTGGACATAGGTATTGTATTATTGAATAGAGTGGTTCTGACGGAAGATCAGCGTTGTGTCTTGCAAACACAACATAGTGCTGAGTCAGACTCCATTGTAACATAAACTTTGTAAGTGTTTACTTGTGTACTTTTAATCCTGTACTGTATATTTGTCTATGTTGTCATTTCATTTCATTTAATTTATGTGAGCTTACTTATTGTCAGTTAAATGATATTTAACATGAAGGATATTAATGATAACTGATACTCTTAGTAACTTTATAATACATACATATATGACCCACATAGCCAGATAACCCTTCCATACAAACATTAAGTAACATGTTTAGAGGTCAAACCTGTTGTCTAGTTCCGCAATTGAGATTGCACAGAACCACTGTTAAGTGTCTGAATAAACATACTTATTGGACAAATGGAAAACAGGTACTTACATCCACTTTGTTGTGAACACTTAGTACTAAAGTTAATTACATGATTGGCGACCAATATGGTGAATGGTAATACGCAAAACGGTGAATCGTTAGTAATAAGCTTATTTAAATGGTCTGAGATAGAATCTAGGATGGAATTATAAACGCGGAAAGCTTTTACCACTGTCCAATGGGTGGATAATTAACTTGTTTACCAAAAAGTATTGCAATAATTTATGCTACTTACCATCATCACAGAGTCCCATTCTTGATTTACAACTAATCTTTCCCTCGATAAGTTAACTTCAAACTATCCTATGGGTGCCGAACCGTAAAAACAATTCAAAAATTATTGAAAAAGTAAACTACAAAATGCATGACGACAATCCAGCCAGCCGATTGATTTCTCTGGGTTGACAGCTGTCAAAATCAATTGACAGAAAAACAAACAACCGGAAATGAGTAATGAATGAATGAAATTAATGACATCTAGTCGCTATTGCCATACTAAAAAAACTGTTAGCGACATCTATGAGCGAGTAGCAAAACAAATAACAAGGATAAATAGACTTATGAATGTACAGATATGGTTTTGCTGGCTTGATAAATAAAATTGCATGCAGCAGTGTATTAAACGAGTAGACTGAACGTTCATGGCTTGGTATAGGTATAACGGTGGAAGACACATCAGTAATGTGCATGACAAATTGACAAGCTTTCAGCTGTGTTCTGATAATACGATACAGGTCTTTCGCGCTTACACATTGCGTGGTATTATTGTATAGACTTTCTGTTGATCGCAATATACTAGGTAGAACTCCAATTTGATTGTGATAGCTTTGCAAGGCCGAAATTTGATTAGAATATTCAACGTGATTAGGTACTCTGTAGGTAATAGATATATGATATAGATCCTTAGATAGCTTGACTAATCCTGTTGTATTTTGTAAATATGTAGAAGCTTAGTTTCTGTAAATAAATTTATTTTAGTCTCTGGTACCTATTACCTACACTACGTATTATTAAATTACCAAAACAAGAAGTTGGCCTATAAAGTAGGTTAGTTATGAATGGAGCGCGTCAACCTACCCCCCTCAGACAGACATTAATACTCCTGTACCCACCTCAATGAGCGCGTCACGTGCATCGTTTTATAACCGTGTCATTGATCGGCAGAAGTGCATTTGTGCATTGCCAACAGTCGGGACTGCCTGCTCTCCTGCCAAAATATCGACACGTCACGTCGTACATCATGCATATGCATGATTCCTATATTTAGCGGGTTGCATTGCATAATAAATGGCAGATAAAAAAAAACAATGTATTCTTCAGTTCATCTGACGACGTCTTTCATGCTGTTCATTCTATCAATCTACGAAACGACTAAGTAAAACAATTTTGAAAGATTGGCAGTTAAAAAAAACTAATTAGGTAGGTAGTATTTTTATAAAAACTGGTTTGAACGTCAACACCCCTGGCTCGGGGTAACAATCACGTTTGAATAAAACAAAATAATCATCAACTGTTTAAAAATTCAGATAACTCAACCTCAAGATAAGAATCGAATTTGAGCATCAATAAAATTATCCTTAAATACCTACTTAGTAAAAACTAATCAGACTATTCTCAGGTACAAAAATGTATCTCTCCTAGAACCAGATTTCAACCACAGTTTTTGCAAACTGTAGGTCTTCTTCGCTCCCGAGTTTCTTGGATGGTAGTTTTTTTACGATTTCGGGACATTTTGATAAAAAACATATAAAATACCTAGAAATTCACTAGGGCGGCATTACTCCATTTAGCCGTTTTATGAAACAGTTGATTTTTAAAGATATTAGAATGTAAATATATGTGTGTAATAAATGTATTTTCAAATATAAAATAATTGATAAATATATACTAAAATTATGGCCTTATCGTAGTAGCATGCAGCTGAAAATTAGATCAAAATGGCCTTAAACACAAAAACGCATCTTACTCTAACATGCTGCAAGCATACTTATTTTAGTTATCTCTGCCTACATATAAGTTTTATTCCCCATGCTTTAGCCCACGCGTCGTGTTTCTAGGCACAGTATTTTGCTAGTTATTAGGGTGATCGGTATTACCCTGTGATCGCCATTCTCCCTGTTTCCCCTAAATATGATTTTCATTGAACTCAAGAAAGTTTCCAGACAAATTGATTTATATCAAGACGTAGGTAGTTAAAAAGATGCTATCAAACAATTCAGTTTTCATGGTGTACTTGACACACATTTCTATATATAAATATTAGGTAAAATATTTTGTATCGGCGAGACGCTCGGATCGACCGTCAGTGTTTATTTTGTTGTTTATGTGGGTGTTATGTAGGTAATTTAGGGGGAAATTGCCATCGAACGGATGAGATGCGGATGCAGGAATTAGGACGGAATTATACAGTGGGCTTTGTTATGTGGGACACATCACAGATTGAGAGCTGAGAGGATGGTTTAGGTGCTGGGCAAAGCCATCTCTAAAAATGATGACACTACAGGTGAACGGTTGAGTGAAGGCATAGGTTGATTCATAACGTAAATGATCACTCAAAACACAAGAAATAGGTTTACGTAGAAATATAGGTTTAAATTAACGATAGCTTTTACCGAAAGGCTGACGATATGACCTCGTTGAATGGCTATAGGTAGTATGGGGTTGTATTAAAAAACTTTGTTTAGATAGGTACCTATAGGTACCTTTCAAAATATCATCTGGCTGCTAATATACTAAACTAATAAGTAAACTAACGAAGATGCAAACAAATCATACAGGTAGGTAGGTTAGGTACCTAACCGAGCAGATAAATCTATCTATTTTGAAGTTCACCTTGCATACCCGGTAAGGTACCTCCTTTAAGATCTAAGAATCTATTTGAACTTGCTTGTTTAGTTTTTACATACCTACTTACCTACACTTCAAATGTATAAGGTACCTAAGTGGCTAGGTAACCAACATGTTTACACTCATAAATGGCTGTTTAGTTTCAATAAAACATTAATAAACCAAGGCACCTACTTACCCACGTATTTACCTACCTACTTAGTAGCAAATGCTATAAGTAGTAGGTACTTACCTACCTACTAGCCCAGATCAAGGTAAGTTAGTGTAGGTAATCAAATAAAGCTTTTGCTATGCTGCCACGAAATGCTGGAACAATATCCCTCCCCCAATAAGAAATTCATTGACAGTTTTCTCATTTAAATCCAAACTAAAGAAATACCTGTTGGATTCACAAAAATCACTTCAATAGTCGTTCGTTGTTGCATAGGTAGGTATATACCTACTTAATAGTTTATAACTAAAAGATAATTATGCAATAAGACGCGTGACGCAGCAAGTGCTGCGCCACAACGGGTAAGGCGCCACTGAAAACCAGCGCTCCAGCACTCTCGAGCTGTTCGAGCAAATGCTGAGGGGTAGCCGTATTTTCACCCACATAAAATTGTATAGATTTAAGTACCTATTTTGTAACTGTGTATATGTGGAGAAAATAAAACTTTATTCTATTCTATTCTATTCTATTCTATATATTTAAACCATGTCTATTGAATAAGTAGGTATGTAATTAGGTACCTATTGCTTTAAAAAACAAACAAACTTTACATAATTTATCTTTTTTTTTATACTCGTACCTATCTACAAACTTTTTGGATTTTCAGTGTATTTATTTTTTAGATTCTTTATTGTCTTTATATTATTTTAATGTTGTCTTTATTTTAATGTAATTTTGTTTGTGAGAGATAATAAATAAATACCGAGCGAGATAAAACAATGATGTTCAATAATATCATTTGGGCGAGACCATTAGCGAGACCGCGGCCGGTAGCATGTTGACGAAGTTGCCTTGGTCAAAAAAAAAAAACTCAAAGCGCTCTTGCTGGGTCCAACCAATTCAAGATTGAGTATTAACACTCAAAGAATCCAACCGAAGATAAGAGAAAAAAGATTTAAAAACAATGAAACTACATTATGATTATTTTGGAGTGCACAAAACCAGTTTATTGCACTGCGATTTCCTTGTTTGTTGTGTAGAGTAGTAATTATGGCCTAACTACCTGTCTACTTATGTACATACGTAGATGACCTTTACATAAAGAACTTACTTGGCAAAAAATATACAGCTAAATAGGTTCCTTACCTATTTACAATTAAGTAATACTTCCACATCCGAAATAATGCCGAAACTAAACTATGTAGGTAGGTATCTACCTAGGCACTTTTTTGTGGCACTTTACCTAGGTATTTATTAATAACTCGCAGAGCATGGTAATGATTGTTGGTAATCTAATTTAAATCATTGCTCATTGGCCTCTCAAGAAACATCAAGTCTGACCTAAAAGTCCTTGAAAAAACCAGAAACAATTTTGGAAAAAGAAAAAGTAGCACTCCCGGGAGTGCTGACAGAAGTGAAAACTTGAACAATTAGGTACCTACCGTATGTATATGTATTTCTTGAATCATGTGGAAAAAAATAAAGGGTTTCCCGCGCGGCTCCATATTGGCCATTGCCAATATTGTCATTCTTAAATTCTTCAATAGAATAGACTTCAATAATATAAAACTCATTTTTATACTATTATAATTGTGAATTGATTTTGAGTTGTGTAATAAGCCGTTGTTGTAACAAGTCAGCTGGAGACTCGCGACGCGAATCCAAAATGTTTTACTCATCAGATTTCTGATAATCTGATGCTCAACGCGCATATACTCGTAGAAGTTTTCACTTCAAAAAAATGTAAACATTTCCATTGGCTATGGCATGAAATAACCAGAGAATCACCGACATACGAAGAGAACTTGCATTAGACAATGAGGACTAACATCTTACATAATTTAAAATGCCATGTTGATGTGGTCAGTACCTAATTGATTGTAAACATCTACGTGTGCGTGACATACGTTATAAGGTGTCTATTCTTGTGATTCTAGTCTAGGACTTGCAAACTATCTAAGTGTTCTTCCTACTAATTATAATCTCTTGACATTTTAATAATAGGTAAGTACGTGAATTACTAGCGTAAAAACATAGCCACGGCCAAACTGTCAGCTGGGTAATATCGTTAATACAAACAATGTAGACGCAATTATTTCTCCTACTAATACCTAATTTTCTGGGCGACACAAAAAATTAGATCGCGCTATCGTTACATTTTGCACTATGCATCATCATCATCATCATCATCCACAGCCTGACTTCACCCACTGCTGGGTATAGGCCTCCCTAAGCTTGTGCCATCCACCATCACCACCCACTTGCACTATGCAAGTCGTTTTATTTTTACACCATTTACACCAAGCTTCTTTTCACACAGCATCATCTAACCCCAAAGTAAGCAGAGCTTGTGTTATGGGCCCTATCCACTGGTGGTACCTCCTACCTACCTACTACGACGGCTAGATTACTTACTTATATAATTTTGTAAATTCATAGGTATTATACATAGACAACAACCGGACTCGAGTCAAATATTTGATAGGATTAGGAGGATAAATCTGCAAGTTTATCCCTAGAGAACAACGTCCAAACAATGTACATTTTCAAATAGCATTTATTTTTAAGAATCGCTAGACACTACATGCACATACTAGGTCCTACCTTGAGTAGAATTACCTATCTTACCTACATCAGAGTATACTCTGACAGAGTGGACTCTGATGCCTATTAGGACGTTCTGATTGGCAGCCGCCATCAGAGTGTCTGATTGGGGTTCCCACGATCAGAGTAGCGTCCTAGTAACCATCAGATTCTACTCTGTCAGAGTATACTCTGATGGTGTCAACGCGGCATAAGCCGAGAGGGATCATTCCCATACTGCGTGACAGCCGGCCCGATGGCAATGTTGGCATAGGTTAGGCTCTGGCAACAGCGCAGCGGCGGATGCCTTTCACGACTCGTTTATTATTAACTTTTCGACGACACTTTTTATTGATTAGATACTTTGTAAGATCTGAGATAATGTCTACCGCGTCTCGGGGATATACCTAGCCGTGATCATTTTTTTACAACAACATAATTACTATGCATTAGTTGGAATGGAATGTACCACAAAACAATCAATGGGAAAAAGGTTTTGATTTTATTTTTTCTAACTGGGTAGGTATAAGACAACTGCCAAAAAAAAAAAAAAAGGTGCCTTGTTCTTCGCAACAATTCATCACAACCATTTAGAAAATTGCATTCATTCACACATAGCAACAAGGTCGCAGGTTTAAATACCGCACTCCAACTTATGAGAAGAAAGTATTATTTTTTAAATCCTATCGATCTATAAGGGCGGAGTTAAATACTATCTAGGAGTATAATAATTTTATCTACATGATTAATCATTCTTGCGTTTAACTCTTCGTCATTGAAGCTACCTAGAATTTATTTATTTGATATTTTTACAAGCTTTATTGGGAGTTTGCAAGATTGGTATTGGTAACATAACTCCAGTCATATAATGCACCTGCTGATTAAGCCTGTTTTGGCCATTTTGACTTAAAGCAAATCTAAGGTAATCGTACTAAAATCGATAAAAATTAGTTTTATTCTGTTTTATGACAGTAACTCGTATGTAATCCTTAGTTCTATCAAATAGCTTATCTGCAGATTAGGATAACAAAATGCCCCCACATAAATATATTAATTTATCTTATCCGTCAGATAGCTCGTGCTTAGATAAACCCAAGATAAACCACAATCGTAGAAATGAGTTTGGACACAAACATAAAAATTTTGCGGATGCACAGAGTCACAAAAACCAAACGAAGCTAGGAAAAAATCTACGACTGTTCTCATTATAAAAATGAGGCGAAATCCTCTTTGCTGGAGCATTCGAATTACAAATTTATTTCTAGTCTCGTATGTATCACCTATCACGTTATTACTCGTTTACCTACCCTATTTAGAATGAATCGATAAGTCCGAAACCACTTGGAAGGAGAAAACGATAGAAGGTATTTTAACTGGGTTTCTCTTTGTCATTTTCGATGAGTGAACACAAAGAAGACATCTCTTCAAAGCGCCACTTGTTTGTTGTGTCTTCAACAAATAATAAAAGCGCAATTACATCATCTGTTTAAGTTTGTAGTACCTATTGATAAGAAGATAGCAGGCGCAACGACCCGGATTCGAAGTACCTACAGATAGTAAATATACCTATTAAAGAGTAGACAATCAAGTGCGGTAGACTTTTAGTCAGATCATATAATTCAGGACTTATTTAGTACCTAGTTACAAGTTATATAAAGCTATCAAACTCAAAAAATAATACAAAGGCACAATTAACAGGTAAAAGGTCAACATACAAGTACAGTACGCACAACCATTCTTTAGCTCTCTGAAGTAGCTGCACAGAACCCATTTTTGATGACGTATAGAAGACGAAGCCAGCATTGTATAGCTGCCTCGCTCACTCGCTTAGTTTGTTGCATCGTGCTATTTCGCCTACTCGCGTAAACCTGCGTAATCGCTTAGTGTACCTAACTTTAGAGAGATAAAGATCGGTTATGCGTATTGTTCCTGGTCATTTTAAGAACCTAAACAGTTTTTTTACATTTAACACTACCGCAAGAGTTTTCTTCGAAAGAAATAACGCGAGCGCGTTGATGTCTTTTCTATTAAAAACTTGACCCTTAAATTCGTAGATACGTACGGTCAGCGACAGAAGTTCATGAACATTTGATGTATTTGAATCTTCAATATCTTCGAAGTCCGTAGGGTTTTAGATAAAACTTCACCTTACATTGGATGTTTTGCCTTGCACCATTACTATTTATGAAAAAATAGGCAATTTACCTACAAATAATGATGAAAATGAGGCTTTAAAATCTCCAATTGTTCATGAACTTCTGTCGCTGACTGTACCACCGAGTTAACAAGTAGGTATAACCTTGAGGCACTTCACACATCTTATTATTAGGTAAAACTATTCAAAAGTACCTAAGTTCTCGTTTAGTCAATTTACGCTTTGTGGCCAGTGATTTGAAATAGTTAGTTAGCGTGGTAGAATTTAAATGAGTTCATTCACATTAAACCTGTAAGCGTCGGTTTGTATAATATTATGTAAGTAAGTTAGCAAGACAGACGATATAAAGCTAGGCCCCAAACCGTGTTTTTTGCCCTGGTTCTTCACGGTATTGGTCGCGAAGGAACAGGAGTAGAATCACCTAGTTTTAAGACGTTTCAAAGTGATCCCAGCGGTACTACTGAATAAATGCTTTTTGACTTTGACTTTGAATATATATTTTAGCGAATCAAAAAGAGACAAAACAAAAAAAATGTCCAGCATTATTTATCTCTAGCCGGGTTTTCACCTTTTGATATAGTTAATACGATTATTCAGCAAGAAACATCATTCATTATTCTATGAAGACTTACTTTCATGGTTTATTGTGATGTATGGTAACTGAAGTCAGTAACAGCTCGTTTAGCCTAGACAAGAAAAACATAGAGATAAGATTTACGAGTAAAACTAAAATATAGGTACAGTTCCTAAGGATGTGTGCAATTTACGTCTGTCTATTATACTCATATTTCTCAAGTAATTCGTTGGCATTGCTCTGTTGTGTGGAGCGTAAGTTCAAGGAGATGCATTTATTATGCTAATGAGAATGAAATGCTTCGTATAATATATGCCTGTCTAGGGTCTTTGCAAGTGGCTGTTTTATTCGGGAACTTATAAGTTTTATTCAAAGACTAGCTGCGCCCCCGCGGTGTGACCCACCCACGGTCCCTCGGAATTTTTTCGGGATAAAAAGTAGCCTAACTCCTTTCCTTGGTACAACCTTTATCCATGCCGATTTTCAGTTTAATCTGTTCAGCGGTTTGGGCGTAAAAAGGTAACAGACAGACTGATAGACAGAGTTACATTCACAATATGGAAGTATGGATTACATGATCATAATAATCCGAATGAACAACATTTTTTAATTATTGATCTAGTCATCTTTCAAATCAACATAAAGGTTTTAACATGTTCTCGGGATCACGACCCTCAGCAATGAGGATAACTATGCGAGGAGGAGGAATTACTTAGTGTACCCAATAGGTTCACCAATCTAAGATGCTCTGTTTGCACTAAGTATATTTTTTATGCACAAAAAGTCATTAAATTGATGGATTTCCGTCGCTGTCTGTACCATTATCCATACTGTGAAAGTAACTCTGTCTGTCTGTCTGTTTGTTACGCTTTCACGCCCAAACCGCTGAACAGATTTAGCTGAAATTTGGCATACCTAGTTAAATAAAGGTTGTATCCTAGGGAAGGACATAGGCTACTTTTTATCCCGCAAAAATTAAAAAAATCCCGAGTGTACGCGGGTAACACCGCGGGAGCGCAGCTAGTCAAATATAAAAATCTTCATTATACAATAAAATGTATCCCAACCGCGGTAATTGAATTCTTGAGTCTTAGCCGAGAGCTCACTCGCCCTTCACACCCCGGCGCGAGGTCGACAGATTCATTAGATATTTTTATCATTAAAACTGCATGTAGTCTTTTGAAAAGACGATTGCTTTAGCGGTTATTGAAGCTATTGATCAACATCACTTCCTTAAACTTTTTGCTTCTACACATACTTTGCTTGTCTGTAGGTACAGTCAGCAACGAAAGTCGATTAACAGCTTGACTTTTGTTTTCGTTATCTAAGAAAAAACTGCAAAAATTTGGAATCAGCTTCCAGCGTCTGTATTACCGCTGAGCTACAACCCTACTGTTTTTAAGAAGAGAGTTAATTGGCACCTTCTGGGTTAACTCGCTCCATCGTAGACCTCACTCTTGCCTGTGTAAGTTTGAGGTCAAGAGCCGACCCATTCATCATAAAAAAACTTTTCTTAGGAAATTATTACGAACCAAGACTTTTTTTTGTCAAAATTTTGGTCATGATGTTACGGATTTCGGAAATATTCAGATCTGTAAAACCTCAAACGTTAATCGACTTTCGTTGCTGACTGTACCAGTGTACATTACGACCTTAGCTAGATTATTTTTTACTAGGTTTACGGCATAAACTAAGCTTAGCATTTTATTATATTATTTTAATGTGTGTGTTGCTTATCTATCAAAGATTAGACAGGTGGAATCGCACTTCGTGTGTTTTATGATATTATGTTAGCAGAACTTACAAGATATGAAAAATGTAATGTAGGTAATTAGTATCTGCTTATTTGATACCTAATAGTCGCGCAATTGTTGAAGGAGTTAAATATTTAATAAAATATAAATAACTAGCTGCGCTCCCGCGGTGTGACCCGCGGTCCGTCGGGATTTTTTCATTTTTTCGGGATAAAAAGTAGCCTATGTCCTTCCCTGGGATACAACCATTAACTATGCCAAATTTCAGCTAAATCTGTTCAGCGGTTTGGGCGTGAAAGCGTAACAAACAAACAGACAGAGTTACTTTCAGATTTATAATATTACTAGCTGCGCTCCCGCGGTGTGACCCGCGGTCCTTCGGGATTTTTTTAATTTTTCGGGATAAAAAGTAGCCTATGTCCTTCCCTGGGATACAACCTTTAACTATGCCAAATTTCAGCTTAATCTGTTCAGCGGTTTGGGCGTGAAAGCGTAACAAACAGACAGACAGACAGATAGACAGACAGACAGAGTTACTTTCACATTTATAATATTAGTATGGATATGGATATAGAGTTTCCAAGTAGAATAAGACATAAGTCGCCTGACGCTGTATAATGACATTCGCCTATTTATCATTTATTAATTTATCTATAGTTTGATATATTTAATTCTATGTATTAAACTCGTATATTTGTATACATATATTACTATTTTTTATGTTTATTATACACCCCTATTTTTAAAAACCAAAAAAATTTTAAACACGGTCTCGGTTACTGATCACATTTATGTGGTTAAAACTGAAAAAAAAAAAAATTATAACCTAAAAGGAAACGAGACAAGTCAAACATGGATTTATGATAGCTACTGGTTTTACTGACTGGAGATGATACGAGAGCATAGTTTAAGTGAGAATCCGTACACGATTGTTGTCTGTAGTACTTATTTGTGCAGTTTTCATAAAATTTTGTTCGGTTTCGGTCGACTACAATCCGATCGATAACTTTGATATTAGATAAAAATCTGTCTATGCCATTATCATTTTCTGCATCTACTGCAACCGTCCTTAAATTTTTTTTGGTAGTCATAAAATAGCGGTGTATTGTTACGTAATTTACATGTTTAAATAAAAATATTTGTTTTTTCATTCTCTTTGTACATGTACCTATCCACTATCTATTTTGCACATCTCTCTAGCCTCAAAGGTTTGCTGGAAGAAAACTCTTTGTAGGGTTAAGCTCGCCTTTGTACATGTTCTTTTTTAAGTTATTTTCCTGTGTGTGTTCATATGTACAATAAAGTGTAAGACGATAGACGCAAATGAAGTAGTTTCATTCTAAAATAATAAAAATTTGGACATATTCTAAGCAAGTGACTACGGTAGAAGATTTTCCTTAAAAAAATTATAAAGTCGAAGTCGAAATTTTGTTGATAATGGGAGGGTTTGGTTCTTATCGCACTTTTTTTGCGATATGTTATTTGCAAGACATGATTTAGGTACTATGATTTAGATACGTCGTCGGTATCAGTAAATAGTGTAAAAGGATGTAGGTAGGTAGGTACTCCCAATCAATTAGTACCCAAAGTGGTAGTAGTAGTTCAATGTCTACTGGTACAGATAGTCTCTTCAAAAGGTCCATCTTACAAATTCGCGCAAAATCTTATGCCGGTCACATTCATACGCTACGCGAACCGGTATTCGCGAAGATTTCCATACATATTTGTAGAATGAAAACCTTGTGTATGGGTCGACCTTGTTAGATAGCCGATAGACTAAATTACCTTTAAAATAGGAAGGTAATCATAATTTTCCTAGTTGCGATTACATCTGACCACATCATAAAATATAATTATTTCTAATGTCTTCTCTAGAATAGTATTATTTTTTATCTATGTACCTACGTACTACGTACAAATTATTATATATTTTCTCAGACAAAAAGTATAATTTTATAATACTTATTATTGTTGCTGGGTTGGTTTGATGGTAACGATTATCACAATTATAGAATAAACAATAGATAAAATACATCGTCTAGATTTTTTTATTTTCTTCATTGAAAATAACTTCAAGATTATAAAGGAACACGCAATGGTATGAAATCGAGCCGTTAAAATATGATAATTATGCATAACGGTATAAAATTTTGTTTCTCCAAAAACTCACCAAGTATTTGCAGAAAGCTGTCCTCAAGCCGCATCGTGGAGGAGAGAAGATAGTCAGTCCCCTCCAGCTCGCTCGGCGCTAGCACGTCGCTCCTCATTTTGAAGTCTCGCACCACACAACAAAGTCCAAAATCCCGGCTATTCCATAATCACTGTAATTCTAGGGTATCACTGCAATTTCCTGCACAACACTGAATAAATTAGACGTGCGTCTCGCCGCTGTTGTGTGGATCGGAGTAAACACGCCGGAGACCGGTTATTAGTTTCACGTGTTAAAGAATGATGATAAGCGTCGCAGAGGTATCGTCTTGTTCACGCTCGCGACATAACTAGACGCTTGTGAAACGACCGCGCGCTCAGCTGATCAACTATAAATAATTATGGAATCGCAATGCAGTTCAATCGCGTCCCTTTACTTATTAGTATGTGTTCCTACCCTTGTCTGGCATATGAAATGAAATGAATTTATTTGTCAGAAGAATGGTTATATAAGGATTTTAGATATTAAGTAAGTGTCACATTCTCCACCGCATTAACACGGTATACAAATTTTTAGTCTTACATACTAAATAAATCTTCAAATTTAATCATGTCACAATTTAAATTCAACATGCAATCGTAAATAAAAAATAATAAAAAATTAAAAGATTGATGTCAAGTATTAAATTAACTAATAATTGAATTATGTACATATAATATTATAAAAATCTTTATCAATTATTTAAAAAATCTGAAACAGTATAATATTGCCTGTCATATAACCACAATTTTAGCTTTATTACAAATTGTCTAAGAGGTAGTTCCTTGAAACTATCGGGGACCTTATTGAAGATGCGTCCACACATAGCATAAGAATTATTTAGGTAGAGCTCTGTTTTAGGGACTCTTGAGAGAACAATCCTGTCTGGATTCCGCACACATCTATTGTAGATATCACGTGCTTTAACAAAAGTATCAAAATGCTCTTTAACGAACTTTGCAGCTTCAAAAATGTACATGCTTGGCAAGGTAAGGAGCCTTAGCTTAGTGAAATAAGGTTTACACGAAACCCAAGGTGGAACTCCAACAATTGCACGAATGCATTTTTTTTGTGCAATAAATGCCCTGCTAATATCAGTAGAGTTGCCCCACAGAATCAGACCATATCTCAAGACAGAAGCAACATATCCGTGGTATGCTGTTAAAGCTGTAGCTCGATTAGCTGTTTTGTGAAGTCTGTACAGGACATAAACAAACCTATTTAGCTTTTTACAAACGTGTTCAATATGCGCCTTCCAATTACAGTTATGGTCTAAGACAATTCCTAAAAATGTCGTGTCATCAACCTCAGATAGGTATTGTCCATTATAAAGTATGTTAAGGTTTTGACGGTCGGTACCATAATTATGAAATTGGATTAAATTTGTTTTAATTAAATTAACTTTTAAATTATTATTATTCAACCATGAGATTATAGAATTAATAGAATTATTTATGTCCAAAGTGTAATTAAAAATGTCAGAATTTGATGAAATAATAATTGAAATGTCATCTGCAAATAGGGTAATGGGGTTAGTCGTCACTTCTGGTAAATCGTTAATATAGAGCAAAAATAAGAGTGGACCCAAGACACTACCTTGAGGTACGCCACATTTATTTACCTTGTATTCCGATTTCGTTGACGTAAGCTCCTTACAATTGTTAATATGGGAAATTTCAACACATTGCATACGATAACTTAAATATGTCTTTAGCCAGTTAAGTGCTGGTCCTCTGATACCGTATTTTTCAATTTTATTAAGGAGTAAGTCATGGGATACAAAGTCAAATGCTTTCGACATGTCAAAAAAAACCGCAGTAACCCATTTACCTGCATCCAGATCGTCAATAATTTTCCTTGTTAAATTAAAGCAAGCAAGTGTGGTGGACTTGCCTTTTTGAAATCCGTATTGCTGGGTCTTTAAAATTGAATTTTTATTTAGAAAAGATAATATCCGCTCTTGCATTGCTTTTTCAAATACTTTAGATAAAATTGGAATTAATGTTATTGGTCTATAATTTTCTGTCTTACTTTTATCACCTTTTTTAAAAAGGGGCTTTACTGTCGAATACTTTAGAGCACTTGGAAAACGCCCCTCGGTAAATGACAAGTTGATCATGTGTGTTAGTACGGGTACAAGTTCGTCTGCACATGCTTTTAAAATATTAGTAGAAAAACCATCATAACCAGTTGCTTTTGTATTTTTCAGTGAACCTATGATTTTTTTTATATTGTCATAACTACATGGCTCCAGAAACATGCTTTTACAGTTACTATTTTTGTGAGTATAGCGTAGGTTACCAATCTGGCTATTCGTCAGTTTTATCCAATAGTCATTAAACTCTTCAGCTATTTTTAATGGGTCTGAAATCAAAACATCATTATTTTTTAATTCATTTATAAAAATTAAATGTTTTTGACTCTCACATTCGTGCTTTATTAATTGCCATGACGTCTTGCATTTATTTTTAGAATTTTTCAAAGTTTTTTCTTTAGAAGTTTTTATAGAACGATCTATACAACTTCTAAGAAGCCTAGAATACTTTCTATACATATTTTTTTTTTCATTTGATTTATTTTTATAATAATTATAACGTAATACTCTTTTAGTTTGGCAACTAATTTTTAAACCTTTGGTTATCCAAACTGGTTTACCTGTTGCGTTACGTATTTTTATTTTGATGTATGGAAAGCAGAGATCGTAAAATAAAATAAGTAGTTCTTGAAAACTTTCATAGGCAGAGTCTATATTTTTTTGCTCATAGACATCTGTAAATGAGAGATTCTGTAAACACTGCTTCATTTTCTCTATATTATCTAAACTATAGTCTCTTTTCCTTATAGAGTACTCGGAAGAAATGAACTTTGATTTAACTGGAATATTCAGTAATTGGGCAGTGTTATGATCCGAGATGCCCCAATGTAAAAGCTCACCTTTCGCGGAGGGGATATTGCTTATAATGTGGTCAATACAGCTGTTAAGTCTGGTTGCTTCTCTTATGTGCATATTAAGATTGTAATTCATTAAGAGTTCATGAAATTGCGTAGATGTATTAGTATTGACAAGGGAATTAATATTTAGGTCTCCGGCTATAATAATCTTTTTCCTATATTTTTTGCAATTTTTATGAAGAATTGTTGTTAATTTATTCCTTCGTTCTTCGTTCATAATCAGTATCTACTGATATTTTTTAAGGTAAAAGAGGAATATGAGTAGAAGTTATAGAACATTTCACACATACCTACACTTTTGTCGAGTTTCATGTACTGTTTTTGTTGCCTTACCAAACGTATATGAACAATAAATATTTTACTTGTAGTGTCAGAGATACAAGGACATGCATTAATATTTCAATGAGTAGGTACTTAATACCTGTTTATCGTGAAGTTGGTTTAATAAATCCATAAAATGTTAGTGCTTAAACCTTTTAAATTACATATCTGTCTGGTATCAAGTGATTTTAGTGATGCAAGCGTACTTAGTAGTACCTACTTCTTCTTTTGTGTTTTTTTAATTAGTTTTGAACCAGCTTATATTTTTAAGGATTGATTTAGGTATGTTATATTCATGGATCGCCGTTATAAATTAAGCAAGTAGTTAGACACAAACTTTTTTAGTGACAAATCAAAAACCTGCCATCAACAAATTGCGAATAAGTCTTAGCCTACCTACCGAATTAGTGATATACCTAAACTTGGATAACAGCAAAACTGATACCTTCAATGCAAAAATAGATTATCAATTTAACACGAGATAAAAATTGTAAAAAGTGATGTCTATAATGATATAAATACTAATGTACTAAAAAGCAGCTATCATTATATCAGTTTAGCACTAATGCTAATAACAAATATTATAATAATTATATGGTTTAGGGTTCTCCCCTACACTATGCATATAACTTTCACACGCACTTGGTCAGTTTTTAATACCTACCTACAACACTATGTATCAGAGTATGATATTGTAATCTACAAATATTTGTATAGCAAACATGCCTAGCTTTTTCCAACGCTCACTATCATAATCAAGTGATAGTAAAATGTGGATTATAGTATTTTCAATTTGACATATTTATCGTTATTGGTATGAAAATAATTATAGCGACTAAACAAGTGCACAAGGCTCTGAACAGGTTTTTATTAACTGGTTAATACCGTTCCGAATTTCGTTCGCGGTGAGAACGTTATCAAAACCTCTTTACACTCAAGAGATCAGCTTATACCTTGAACTCGGTTGATGTGTTGGTGATGATGTAAGATCACGAATATTATATATCCCCGCACGGCAGACATTCTCCCAGTGATTGAATTGCTAGAAGATAATTCAAGTTGTGTTGGTGGCACGCCCAAATACAAGGCACCATGGCCATATTTTTCAGAAGCTATAATTCCAGAAAGACGAACTTGACTCTCACTCTCCTGATTGGACCACATTAGCTCACAATAGAGAGGAGTGGAGGAAACGAAGGGAGGCCTTTGTCCTGCAGTGGGACGTCACGGGCTATTAATCCATTCCATACTTATATTATAAATGTGAAAGTAACTCTGTCTATCTGTCTGTCTGTCTCTTTGTTACGCTTTCACGCCCAAACCGCTGACCAGATTAAGCTGAAATTTGGCATAGTTAAAGGTTGTATCCCAGGGAAGGACATAGGCTACTTTTTATCCCGAAAAAATGAAAAAAACGGCGGGTCACACCGCAGGAGCGCAGCTAGTAATAATATAATTCCATACATTACAGGTTGCAAAAACTTACAGATGTCAGATACTGTTGTTTTGTGAACTAATGCGTTGATACCTATTCTCTAATAGGTATTGTTGTTTCTTATCCTAGGCCAGTATAAGATACTCTTTTTCTGCCGGCCATACATATTGTGTTGGTACAAGAACTTAAGGCCGATAAAAACTTTCTAAACCTAAGTTGAACACCATGTTGATACATGTCAAAACAAAACTGTTACCTCAAAAAAGCGTTCTATGTACGAGAATTTAAAGATCGTTTTTCTAGAGACAGTTTTTTAGTCAGTGCTTCGTTAAGCTCGGTTCATATTTTTTGTCATAAGACGGTCTGTCTTTAGATTTGATTCTGTTTGCCTCTTGGCTAAATAAATGATCAAGTATTGTTTTATACAGTATATTCCTAATCTGAATTAACTGTCTTGTTTCAAGTCAAAGAACCTCATTATGCATATACTGATTTGAACTTTCAATTGAAATTCGTTTGAATATTTAAATCGACATCCGTTCGAATCATGTTTACATAAGTAGAGTTACTTCGAAATATGTTTAAACCTTATAATTTTTTTTTTTTTTTTTTTTTCAACCTATTGTGTCCCACTGCTGGGCAAAGGTCTCCCCCTTTAACTTCCACTTCTTGCGCTCCAAGGCCACGGTTTGCCAGTCTGGCTCGAATGCATCCAGATCGTCTCGCCACCTTTTCCTGGGTCTGCCGCGTCGTCTTCGACTGTTTTCAGGCACCCACTGAGTGACAATCTTCGCCCAACGTTCTGGGTGCATCCGAGTCACATGACCTGCCCAGTCCCACTTCAAACGTGCAGTCCTCGTACCTACATCCTTATAATTATCACTATTATACAAATAAAACCGGCCCCAACTTAAAAAAAAGGTATTTAAAATGTATAAACATAAAGATAACTATTATTTTAGCCTGAGTCATATTTTAGTCTTTGAAAGCTCAATAGCCTTTTTTGAGTTGGCCATTAACTCATACGAACTTACTAAATGGATTTTAAATGTAATTTAATTAAACATATTATAGTCTTATGATCTGTCTCATAACCAGTTAGAATCGACATAAAGTCTTGATTTTGTACTGTAATCAAGTCATATGTACTCTAACTTTCCATAAGACAGATAGTTAGGTTCTGAACTTTCCACGCAAGAAGTATTTTTTTTTATTGTTTTGAAGATTGCCGCTTACGACCTACATCAAACTATATTTTAATATTTTATCTGTTATATTTCACAGATAGTATATTTTTAATATTCATCTAGCACACATTTTAATCTACAATCTACAACGTTACGATTAGGCCGTGTGATAACATATCATAACATAGTAACATAATATATCAAACAAAAATGTTTATTTAAAATTATTTTATTTCACAATACTAAAAATACGTATAAAATAGTAAAATGTATACAGATATATAAAATACTATTACTAAGGCACTTAATTACGTTACACTTATGTATATGGCGAATAGAGATTACAGAAACTGAGAGAATACCTTTAATTAGGCTAATGGCGGACTTCGACCATAATTTGGTCCAAAATACATAATAATTCCAATATAAGCAAAGTTGCTATATATTTAAACTCGCTTTCAAAAATTAACATAAATAAACAGAAAAAAAAACTAGGCTTCGGATGTCAAAATATCGACGATATCTAAATAGCCAATACACTACTATCAATTCCCATTGTGTTTGAAACATGTCTAGTAGTCACAAAAGTTAAAAGTGAAGTTGAACAGTTAATACCAAATCAGTAAGGAAATACCTACAATGAATTCAGGAATCAAGACAATTTGCATATAATAGTGTTGCCAGTCACTGACATGCCAATGAAAGCGTTTGGGAATATAGCATCGGCTTATTGACCTTTATAATTACAATAAAACCATGATTTTGTAATTAGGTACAGTCTTGCACGAAGTACATTGAACAAAATAGGCCAAACTGCATCCCCAAGATCTGAGCTCCAGATTCAAGTAATTAACACGAGAAGAAATGATTCGATGTAAATTTTATGCTTTTTAAACTCACACGATTTAAACTCATTGTTGTTTTTAACGGGACGAGATCGCGAAACGGTTTAATCGAACTATTACTTTTCCTCGACGTTTCGACCGGGTTCGTCTTCTTCGTTCGTTTGTGAAGGAGTCTTAAAGTACCCTCACAAAGATGCTTAACAGTCATTAGGTCGTCGGCACACCACGCTCACAATATCCGAAGACATATTCGGAGATATGTCTGGAAAATGCTTACACTTATTTATTACTGGATTCCACGTAGATTCCGGTCGAAACGTCGAGGAAAGGTAATAGTTCGATTATTATCTAAAACCGCGATCTCGTCCCGTTAAAAAAACAATGAATTTTATGCTTGTTACACGGTTTATACTTAAAGGCAGCGATCACAAGTTGGCTTTTACTACCTATTATAAATAGAAATGAAATGCTTTTCGTCGATTAGCTAGAAATACGAGTTTTGTAAATGAAATTGAATTCAATGAAGGTTGACTAAGATTACATTTCGTATGACTAAAACTAATGGCATATTTTTGTACAAGCAATTTGGCACTTGGAGATTTCAATAAGTCTCTCAAATACATAAATATGATAGCAATAATAACTTAAATCTAGATACACTTATATAAACGTATAAAAATTAGATATGTCAGTAATATTTTCATCACTTAATGCGAATAAAACCAGATTTTTATAATAATAAATCAAAATATGATTAATTCACATCTATGATGGCAAATAAGCCAATTAATCCATATAAATAATTTTAAATTCACTAAGTATAAGGACGGAAGCAAAAAGATATAAATCGCGAAATTTTAAAGCCAATTTTCGTGAATTTTGTCACTGGAAATAATACATACTTTTCTTACAACTAACACCCGGTACAGCGCCATCTATCGGTGAGTAGCGGATTTACGCTTTACACATAGTACATTTTGTTCGTGTGCTGTTATAAAAATAAAATAGAAAAATAGTCACATAAATTATGGCAATTCTAATCTATGAACATAGAGAATTATAATAAACAAAGTTAAAGCGAGAATTTGTTCATACGTTGTGCCTTCCAGTTCATTGTAGGCGGTATGTGTTTTAACATTTTTTGAACTAAAACATAAAAAGAAATAGTAAAAATTCAACGGATCCAGCTACAAAAATCTCAGTATTTACGCCGTTAGTACACCGACGCATTCGCATGCGAATGCGAAACGATGCGAACCCACGTCTCACTCTAGCACATAGCTAATGTATATATAGGTATAGGTGCGTCCTTGTCGGATGCGATCTGTCGATGCGAATTGCATGCGAATGCGTCGGTGTACTAACAGGGTTAGTCAAATAATTATAAAATTATCTTGTCATAGAACTTGCATACAAAAATACACCTTAACCTAGTCTTCTTATGGTTCAAAACTGCACCTACCTTAGTTAATTATACAGATTGCGCATCGACATCGTCTTCTCCGTAATCAAGGTCGTCATAGCTGAGGTCGTCTTCTAGCACATTTACTACTGTATCTTTACTTCCAGGGCATGCTAGACATCTGTAAAGAATACCCTATGTATTAGTACACTAGCTGCGCTCCCGCGGCGTGACCCGCGGTCCCTCGGGATTATTTCATTTTTTCGGGATAAAAAGTAGCCTGTCCTGGGATACAACCTTTATCCATGCCAATTTTTACCCTAATCTGTTTAGCTGTTTGGGCGTATAAAGGTAACAAACAGACAGACAGACAGAGTTACTTTCACATTTAATGGATACACAATCATGACTACCCCCAATACATGTTGTGTTGTAACTATGCGGCTAGCTATAATGGTCACAAATTACAGTCATAAATATAAATATACAAAGATTAATTAATGGGTAACAGGTGCGGTAATACGATACGGCACATGTGCAGATGAATATGGAAATTAACCAGTCGCCAGCCAGGTGTGCTTTGTGATCGAATCTGTTTCCTTTACGAACAACAATCACTTGTAATACACTAATTCTCTCATACACTAACCCGTGTTGGCCGAATGGGGTTGTACCTCAACTTTCAATCCGAAGGTTGTGGGTTCGAATCCCGGCCGTGCATCAATGGATTTTGCGTTTCATAAAATTTATATGCGCTTTAACACGTGCTCTAAACGGTGAAGGAAAACATCGTGAGGAAACCAGTTAGTGTTCTTATAGGCGGCGATGGGCTTGCAACCTGTCACGTATGGAATACTAACTTCTGCAAGATTTGGGCATGTATCAAATATGTGTTTGTACATGCCTCTGACTACCCCCCTTAGACATCTTCAAAGGATCTGGAATAAGTAACACAAAAAGATCTGAGAGAACGTCTACCGCACCTTGGGGATACAGTCGTGAATTCGTATTACGTTTCTTGAATTTCAAAAACTTACGCAGCCAACTAGTAAGATAACTTTATTTAAGCTATTATGTAAACTTTTGAAATAAATATTTATCTTATTATACCTGCTCTCGTTGATTCCATAGTACAAGCATTTGTCGCCCACGCATTCGCAGCATCCGTCGTGGAACCATCTGAAATTTTAAAAATAACATGAATACCCAAACATATTGTAAAAACTTTAAACTACTTTGCAGACACACTCAATAGAGCTATTAGAGCTGATCCTATTTCAGTCTAATTGAAAAGTTAGTTTGTTTTAGATGGATTTTGGAATGGGTCTAGGAGAATCCCTACAGTAGTCACAACGAATCATTGTCCCTCTGAAGTTGCTGCGCAGAACCCATTTTTGATGACCCAGTTAAGATAAAAACAGCGTTGAGGCGTTGCATAACTGCCTCGTTCACTCGCTTAGGTTTTTTGTATCGTTTATCTCGCTTATTCTACGCAATGTACTACATGCGCAAATCTGCGCAATCGTTTCTTGCACCTAACTTCAGAGGGACACCGATTCGTTGTGACTACTGTAATACTGTTTCTTAAAATTAAGATAGAAGTTAACGAAAAATGTATCCTCAGACTATTCCCTTTTACAAACTCATGGCTCAACTGATTCAGTTTTATTTTATTTTATTTTATTTTATTTTATTTGGGAAACAAACAGTACATGATGACAGTATAAATAAGGCATATAAAAACACATAAACCAATCAAGTTTCCACCGTTATGTAGAACATATTATGCAAGTGAACAGAAATATCAAACAATAGAGAGAGAGAAAACAAAAAGAAAAATTAAAAATTATAAACGAAGTTACAAAAATAGTTCTTATATCATCATTCTGAAAAGACAATAAAGTACTTAAATCTTAAAAATAGTATCCAATGTAGGCAAGCAAACATTACTAAAACTTAAAAGTTATTCCTGGCAATGTATCAGTAAGTTCTTTGCGCAATTTCAGCAAAGTAATATTAAAAATATCAATATCTGAAAAATATTCATTATAAGTTTCACAAGCTCTATTAATATACATATTTTTTGTGTAATTCGTTTTAGAAATAGGCGTCCAAAACATCTTTTTCTTACGAGATGACATCCGGGGGCAGTTAAAATATAAATTATCCAGTAACACAGGTGACTCTATTCCATTTTATATAAGTATTAGTATAAACTTAGGCCTTTACATCTATATTAGATAATTTATGCAGCGTCAGGAGGCAATCATGCCTACAACGGGACGCTGTAGTGCCTGGGACATTGTTTGAGATGGAATAGGCTTGCCCAGCACCTAAACTATCCTCTCAGCTTAATCAGCCTGTATAATATATGTATATGTATGTATATGTGTATATTAAGTATTAGTATATGGTCTGGGATATAAGTAATGTTACTAGCTTAGTTAACAAATGAATATTACCGTAAGCTGTTGGCACCCATAGAGCGGCAAGAGGCGCGGCACTTGTCACACGACATACACTGCGACATGTAAGCAACAGTGCAGTTCAGGGTGACCACGTCACGGCTCACTGCCGGCTCGGAATCCTGTTCTACACTCTCTGGAAATTAAAAACAAGTACTTTTAATTTCTGTCTCAGTTGAGACATGAGACAGCGCAATGAAGAAAGAAAGAGACCCAGATAGAAAACCTGACCCAGAAAGATATGGCCTATAACTAGACTAAAATATACCATAGGTCCAAATGGCACAAGACTACAAGTTATGTGGAGAGAGCAAGGGGTGAGTTTGCCTAGCTGTGGGACACGATAGACTAACTTGACCAGACCACTTGACACAAGAGGTGCAATGATCGGTTCTCGCGGCGGGACAATTTTTTGTTCTACAAATATTTATTCTTAATGGACGACAGCATAATATAGGGCTCCCCTCATTGCCCCTAACGTCACCTAACTACGAAGATCTAATAGAAAGACTAAGCAAAGCTACAAATATCTCTTCCTTAAAAGATTAAATTGAAAATACAATGAAGAAGTTTAAAAATTCTGCAGGTAAAAAGAAGTGCAGTTTATAATCCTTTCTTAATTTGGAGATGTGTTTAAAAATAAATCATTCAACCAATTTCAGAGTCCATTGTTTGAGTAAGAGCTCAAACAGGCAGGTAGTGCTCACATTCCAAACTAATGACTCACTCATCTCAGTGGGATGCATACCTTTTGTTTTTTGTCTTTACCTAATTTTATGAGATCTTAGATCATAACTAATATTGCTTGAAGTATTTATAGCTACATATATGTAGAAAGCAAATTAAAAAAAGCTCGATTCAGATAAAAAACAATAAAATTATTAGAAATCAATACCAGTATTAGGCGACCTTTCTAGAAGTTAGTTTGCACTGATAATTTAACTTAAATTAAAATTGTTATTAAGTCGTTAAGCCATGACTTACTTGAGACCTAAAAACTCAGTCACCAGAGTTGGCCACTGACTCATACGAACTTACTTTTTTTTTAACTCATGCACATCCAGGAAAGGTAATCATAATTTTAATCAATGCATTACAAGTCAGCTCTGTTTTGTTTGAGTTACTGTTAGATTCTAGGAAAAACATTGGAAACAAACTGTTATTTATATTTGTTCTGGGAAACATCCACTTTGTTGCTGTTAACGTAAATTGTTTATTTAACTGAATCAAATGGATGAGATACATGGAACTATTTTTGGACTTACATTTACCAACATTTTAAATAGCCTCCAAGCTATTTTAGGCAGTCTATTAGTGAAGGCAAAATTGCAAATATCCAAACTTACTTATAATTCAATTCAATTTAAAATGTTTATAAATAAATAAATAAAAAATGCTGAATTTTTCACACAGCATAGATGATGCTGTGTGAAAAATCCAGCATTATTTCCCAGCATTAGCCCCAAAGTAAGCAGAGCTTGTGTTATAGGTACTAGATGGCTGATATACTACTTTCATATTTCATTTTATTTTTACTTCTTTCGTTTATAGCTTCATGTTAGTTTAGTAGATCTTAAAGTATAATATTATAGGATTAAGCTACGATTTAAATAAAAAATGTCTTACGTAAATGATACACTAATTGCTTCTCAGGGACTGGTCTGAATGCAGACAGATCAATGTCCACAGGATAAGTGATAGATAGCCATCTCTGCTGAGGGTCCGGGTCACTCGTGAGAGCAGTAAAGAGTCCAGGCACACCATCGGCTAGTTCCTCCACGTATGATGACTTAGACAACTCCGTTTGAGTGTCATTGGGCTTCGGACACATATCTAAGACAGAAAATGTTGATTCGTCAAAATCTTCAACACTTTTGGAACAAGGTCACACATAAACATTATCTATGGGTTAGCATTTCAATGCTCATAAACAAGTTTCCAATGTAAATTATAGCTCAAGGTGATTTGTGTAGAATTTGCAATTTATAACTTTATATTACATGATTCTTACCAACACAGCTACAGCACTCGCTATATAGGAAGCTGAGGCAGTTGAAGCAGTCCTTGCAACATGAACAATCTTTCAAATCACATTTACATGACTGGGTCAGCATACACTTTGATACAACACTTGCACATATAGCTTCGTTACATGCGTATATTATAGGCACTACGCATATTAGAGCTAGAACTAAATACATTCTACAAGCCATCTTCACAAGATAAAGTTGTAAACAGAGGAATTTACTGGCTAAAATAATAAACAATTTTGGTTGATTACAAGTAGATGCCGCAGTGACACTGGAAAAAATATCTAATGAGTTTGAAAAATCTTTTGATGTTTCTTTTAATTATTAAGTAAACTCGTACAATTTTTATTAAAAATTATTAAGAAAACGCGTCCACTCTTCATCAAGTTGCAAAACTTTTTGACCACAGATAAAATTTAGTTTACTTCATTTCTATTGTTTGACATTGACTTAAAGCAATTGAGTGAACGTGAACATCTTTAACGGAAGCTGGAAGCTATTGCTATATGAAAAAAATATAAATAATTGACAAGCAGCTAATGTACTCTGTGGTTTCATTTTTAGCGGGAAAAGACAAAATCTACTGTTTATTTTGGAGAGAAAAGCAAAATTACAAAATGTTAAAATTGTCGTCACTCGGCACAATCTGAAAACTCAAAATTGACAAGGTTTCGTTGATTTGGAATATTATCTCGAGTAAATAACTTTATCATTAATTAATCGGATAATTAGACGAAATTACTTGCTACAAGTGTTTGCGCAATATGTACCTGCATACCTAGTAGGTATCTACGATTTATATCAGATAAATTAACAAAAATTATAGAAGACAAGACCACCCGTACAGTTGCTCTTTGCTGTGCTCTTTGCTATGTACTGAATAATGGTGAGTTCACCTTATTTTATTAATTACTTACCCATATTAATTTGTCATATAATTTGTTGTGTACCTACTTATAAAAAATATAATGAAACGTGAAGAAAGAAGAAATGAAGATAGAACCTACCTATGTTCTTATTTTGTAGATAAAAGCATCGATACTGTTTTCCGTGGTGGTTCTTGCCACGGTAGTTAGGGCCCACAAGAACCCCTACTACGCTGAAGGAAGGTCAGTGAATGTCCACCTTTTTGAGTGGAAATGGGACGACATTGCTGAAGAGTGCGAACGATTTTTAGCACCAAGAGGCTATGGCGGTATTCAGGTGAGATTTTTTTTATTTTATACTGACTATTACGCTGTTTTAGATCATTCTTACCACATAGAGGTATACTAAGCACACGGATCTTTAGCTCTCTGAAGTTTGGTGCAATAGACAATTGCGCAGGTTTGGTAGAGTAAGCGACATAGTAGGTACGATTTTAGGCGTCATCAAAAAATGGGTTCTGCGCAGCTACTTCAGAGAGCTAAAGAACGATTGTGCGTATTGTAGGTACCTATACAGTAATAACTACTAGGGTCTTATAGATCTTGTAATTTTTATACGGGTTGTCCATAGCAATCATTAACAACAAGAACGAACATTAGTCCTTTAAATAAATTTCTGGTGACCGGTCTCACTTATAGCTTCACCATTTCTTAGATTTCACCACCAAACGAGAACGTGGTGTTATGGGCGGCCAACCGTCCTTGGTGGGAACGATACCAGCCGATGTCTTATGCTTTAGTCACTCGCTCAGGAAACGAGAGCCAGTTCGCTGATATGGTACGGCGATGTAACGCTGTTGGAGTCAGGTTGGTAGCTATTTAATACCAGCGAGTGAAGCGAGCTGTATTTTCATAGCTCGCTTTGCTCGTAAATTGGAGTTTAAAAAATTTTATGCAGTTAGGAGATCATCAAATGTACCATAATATATATAGGCATGGTCAAGGTGCTCTTAGCAGCATTTTGAATAGCAACATATCGTACCTACCTAATTCGAGTGTCTATTTGACTAAAATGCACTAATATGGTGACATAAAATCAGTATTTTTGAATTTTTTTTTACATTTTCATAATAATTCAACTCTTCAGGATCTACGTAGACGCAGTTATAAACCACATGACAGGAGAGCCGCCAGAAAACGTTGGCACAGCTGGCAACACCGCCGTGTTCAGCAACTGGGATTACCCAGCGGTGCCTTTCAATCGCGACCACTTCAACTGGCCACCCTGTGGTATTGACGGCTCTGATTATGCCAATAATGCTGCGAGGGTAGGTTACACATAATTTAAACTGGTGTTACAAAGAGCTTAAACTATAACTTAAAATATCTCACATTATGTTTATTATTTAAACTAAAAAAGTATACAGGGTGTAAAAAGACGTCTACCGAAGCCGAAAAGGGTAGTTACAGCATCCCAACACAAACAAATCCAAAAGGATTTTCCGAAAAAATCATTATATTGGGAGAAAACAGCGTTTGAAGATTACTGTTTGCGTATGTACTGGGCGCGTTGTTTTACGTAGATTGCTGGATTTTGAGTTTTAATTTTACTTAACTGTTTTTTTTTCTTTTATAAATTAAATTATTAGGTAGGTATTCTTATTATGTTTTACTACTAGCAAATAACCGGAAATAACATAAAATGACGTAGCTAAGTCAATTTTTTTTGCGTTTTTTTTTCTTAATATGTTTAGCGAAAAAAAATAAAAATTAATCATGGTCTAATTGCAACCCCTCAGTTTTTGGTAGTAGTATTTTTACACCCTGTATAAGTGGTACCTATATCAGTCATATTCTAGTAGGTACCCATAACACAAGCTCAGCTTACTTTGGGGCTAGATGATGCTGTGTGAGAAGTCCAGCATTATTTGTTTATTTTATGTAATATGCAATTTGTTTCAGGTGCGTAATTGCGAGCTAGTAGGTCTGAAGGATCTCAATCAACGCATCGAACATGTCAGGAATATGATCGTCGATTTCATGAACAAACTCATCGACTATGGCGTCGCTGGTTTTAGGTAAATAAGGATTGTTTTACACAATCAACAACCTAGGCGAATCTAGCTAGGCCACTCAGACTAAGTAACCTAGGCCTTATGGGGCATTTACACGACACGGTCTGAGCACGTACGATTTAGCATCGCTGGCCAATTTTTCACGTGTAAACGCTCATCGTATGCGATTTGTCATAGATAGCGCGACGCTCGTCGGCACAGCTTAGCAAATTGCATAGCAAATTGTACGAAAAATTGCATCGTGTAAATGCACCTTTAAAGTTTTAATAAAAAAAATTTTTTTATTTATTTGGGAAACATATAAAAGGCTTAATTAATAAGGTTTCAGGGATGAGTACAAGTGCACGAAGAGCACTGGTGGTCTAGCGGTAGTGGCCCCTTCCGATCGTAAGGTCGTGGGTTCAATCCCGGTCATGCACCAATGAGTTTTTATTTTTAAGGAAAAACATTGTAAGGAAACCGGTTTGTCGTAGAACCTGCAAAGTTCGAAAACAACAATAAATTTTAAATACTTAAATCCCTTTTTTTTGCCTAATTAAAAAACTATAACATTTGAGTTAAGTATAAGTAGTTACCGGGTGCAAGCGATATTTATCTGATTGAAAAATGCAATGCTACCGAGGGTAGGTACAAACTAGCAACTACCGATAAGATAATAATTATAATAATTAATTGATTTTTTCCCCTTAATTTTTCGATCCCAACCAACGTATCTATCATTGAACCCAGCTTATTACAGCGATAAAACCGCCCATTGTACTTCGCTTTAAATATTCTCCTGTATCTCTGTTTTTTTTAACGTCCCAGTGGTGTACAATAAAGTATTTTCTATCTTCTATTTCTCTATCTAATTCATGAAAAAGTCAGCAGCCTAATTCAATTCAATTCAAAACGTTTATTGAAAAGTCTAAAAAGTCCATCTGCACCTAACTCGACCACCATTGTATACAAACTAAGTAAAAACATAAACAGGTTCACGACTGTATCCCCAAGGTGCGGTAGACATTCTCTCAGATCTTTTTATGTTACTTATTCCAGATCATATGAACATGTCTAAGGGGGGTAGTAAGAGACATGTCCAAACACATATTTGATACATGCCCACATCTTGCAAAAGTTAGTATTCCATACATGACAGGTTGCAAGCCCATCGCCGCCTATAAGAACACTAACTGGTTTCCTTTACCGTTTAGAGCACGTGTTAAAGCGCATATAAATTTTAAACTAAGTCTTTTATTAATTTCCTGATTTATTTTTAGGATTGACGCAGCAAAACACATGTGGCCTGAAGATCTCCGGGTTATATACAATCGTCTTAACAATCTCAATACAAACCACGGTTTTCCTTCCAATGCTCGTCCATACATTTACCAGGAAGTAATAGATTATGGTAACGAAGCTGTTAGTAGGGACGAATATACCCCCTTAGCTGCTGTGACGGAGTTTAAAGCTGGGCAAGAGCTTAGTGGAGCTTTTAGAGGGAATAATGCGCTTAGGTAAGTTCGAGGAGGTTTTATCAATAGACCCATGGAGAGTTGAAACGAAAGTCAAACAGAAAGAAATATTTATTGCCAAAATAGAGAGAATACTAGATAACAATATAGATGAACACAGATGATTACAGTTAACCAGGCCTAAACTAGACTTGCGAGGTCTGTATCTTAGGTCTCAGGAGCACGAATGTGTGTGTGTGTGTGTGTGTGTGTGTGTGTGTGTGTGTGTGTGTGTGTGTGTGTGTGTGTGTGTGTGTGTGTGTGTGTGTGTGTGTGTGTGTGAAAGTGGCGATGCTATAGCAAAAATAGTCAAGTTGCGATAGCGTTTATAAAACAAATGTTTTGTGTTTTATGGAGAGGTGGACCAAAAATCCTTGTCACTGTCTATTTTGAAACGGTGAGAACTTTGTTGAATTACCTACTTACATACCTCTATCGACCTAATCACTCTGTGCACAAGAATAAATCGAGAACAATCATTGTAGGTATTTAATAATCACTTTTCATAAACATGTACCTATTATGTAAAAAGATTAGCATACCTACATGTTTGGTAGATAAGTAAACAATGACGAATTCCTTCAGACTTAAGACGAATTATGGTGTAGGCTATTACTTTTATATCCATGTCATTTACAGCACACTATAGCCTTAAATCACACTGTAGTATGTTAACAGTGTACAGTGCTTGAAAAAAAGAGTTCATATTAACCCCCCTGAGGAACTCTTAGTTTCTCAGGGGGGTTAATATGAACTCTTTTTTTCGAAGTTAAAAAAATACTAGTTAATTTTAATTCAAATAAACTAGCCTAAACAAAGCTACTTTAACCAGATGGCTATCCAGCTGGGGTCCAGGTTGGGGTCTGTTAGCCCACAACGACGCTCTAACCTTCATAGACAATCACGACAACGAGAGGCAGCACGGAGGAGGTGGTAATATCCTCACGTACAAAGAGGCCAGACCTTACAAAGGTGCTATTGCATTCCTTCTAGCACATCCGTATGGAGAACCACAGATTATGAGCAGTTTTGATTTCCTTGATACCGAGATTGGACCACCCATGGATCATAATGGCAATATCATATCTCCGTCTATCAATTCGGTGAGTAGATAATGTTGCTGGGTGAATTATGTGATAACTTGATAAGGTATCGGAAAATTATTAATTAACCTTGAAGAATTCTTGTACCAGACATGCCATAACCAATGTAATTGTTATAAATAAATAAATAAAAAAAATAAAAAAAATAACCAGTGCATAGATTTATATGAAACTTGGAGAAAGGGGTTCATTTCATACAATGATATTCTATAATTTTTGCCATTCGTGTCCTACATGCTGGGCAATGGCCACTCCCTTTTTTCACTCCTTTCTTTTTAATTATTTCATTTTTTTTTCGGCAAACGTGCCCTTAGAAATCTGAATTTGTCCGTAATCAGATAAAAAAATACTTAGGCCTTTACATCTATATTAGATGATTTATACAGCGCCAGGAGGCAATCCATGCCTACACTTAACGGGAAGCTGTAGTGCCTGGGACATTGTTTGAGATGGAATAGGCTTGCCCAGCACCTAAACCATCCTCTCAGCTTAATCAGCCGCCCACAGGAAAGACGATGTCGATACGTGTGGAGCTGACGAAGCTGCGGGTTTCCTCACAATGTTTTCCTTCACCGTTAAGAGCTCGTGTTATAGCATATACATTTTAAGAAACGAAAAATCCATTGATCCACGGTCGGGATTTAAACCCACGACCTTCAGACTGAAAGTCGAGGCATAACCCCATTCGACCAACACGGCTCTGTAATCAATATTTTGCGCCTCGTCAATATTGATTTATTCTGTTTTATTGGGGTACCTTTCAGGATAATAGTTGCGGTAACGGTTGGATATGCCAGCACCGTTGGCGTCAGATCTACGCAATGGTAGCCTTTAGGAACGTAGCGGGTAACACTGGAATCAATGACTGGTGGGACAATGGCAGTAACCAGATCGCATTTTGTCGAGGTGGCAACGCTTTTATCGCTTTCAATAATGACGGTTGGACTTTGAATCAGAGCTTACAGGTAAAGATGTAATCCGTAGCACTTGTAGAGGTAATACGCTATGCCGTAGCATGACAGTTGCTACACACGTATATAATACGCACAACCGATCTTTGTCTGTCTGAAGTTAGGTGCACTAAACGATTGCGCAGGTTTGCGCGAGCGGCGAGATAGCACGATGGATTAAACTAAGCGAGTGAGCGACGCAGCTATACAACGCTGTCTTCGTTTTTTAGGCGTCATCAAAAATGGGTTCTGCGCAGTTACAGCTGTTAATAATCATAGATGGGCTCGAGAAGTAGTTTATGATAAGTAACGTTCTGAGCGGTCAGTAAGTGGATGGGTGACTGGTAGTAGCATTATCAACTGAATGCTTCCGTGCTTCGGAGGGTTTGTTAAATTGTCGGGTCGTTAAGCCATGACGGACGCATTGAGGCGGCTTAAAACTTCGTTACCAGAGTTAGAACTAACGCCGTTAGTACACCGACGCATTCGCATGCGACAGATCGCATTGTTTCGCATTGCAATGCGAAACACCACTCACGAAACGTCTGCGTCGGTGTAACGACAAAATAATAGAATAGGATAAAGTTTTATTTACTCCACATCATATACAACAGTTACAATATGTACTTAAATCTACACAATTTTATGTGGGTGGGAATACGGCTACCCCTCAGCATTTGCTCCAACAGCTCGAGAGTGTTGGAGCGCTGGTTTTCAGTGGCGCCATACCCGTTGTGGCGCAGCACTTGCTGCGTCACGCGTCTTATCGCATAATTATCTTATCTTATTTTAATTTCGCAATTCCATGCGTAACAGTACCGACAAGGACGCACCTATTTCATTAGCTATGTGCTAGAGTGAGACAGAGCTTGTTTGAAACCCTGCCATACTACCTAACAGATTTTTCGTTGGTTCACATCGTTTCGCATTCGCATGCGAATGCGTCGGTATACTAACAGGGTAACTCATAGGAACTACTTCTACTCTTATTCCTAAAAGTACTGAATTAAAGCGTATTCTTTCGTACTTTTCAGACTTGTCTTCCCGCTGGTAGATACTGTGACGTAATCTCCGGTAACAAAGTAGGTAGCTCTTGTGAAGGCAAAACTGTGACGGTGGATGGAAACGGTCGAGCGCAAATCACCATTGGACCTAACGATTTCGATATGATGCTAGCTATTCATGTTGGATCCGAGGTAAATATAAAAAAAAAACTTAGGCCTTTACATCTATATTAGATGATTTATACAGCGTCAGGAGGCAACCCATGCCTACTCTTACGATGTTTTCCTTCACCGTTAACACGAAGTAAATATAAGTTGCTGAAAATACTAGTTAATAAAACATTTTTGAAAAAAAAAAATTGAACCGACTTCACAGAACACAAACAGAAGAACCTTCTACACACTAAAAAGAGAAAAATAAGAATATAATTTAAAGAAAAAAAAAAAAAAACATACATACAGCCGAACATATAACCTCCTCCTTTTTTTGAAGTCGGTTAAAAATGTGTGATCTTAAAATGTTTGTAGTTCGATTTCGATCACGATACCATTCTTGCCTCTTGCCACAGAATAATAGCTCTTGCTCCATTGAGTATAAGAAAGCATGAGGCAAGAACGGTATGCCAGAATGGTATCGTGTAAATGGTGTTTAAGACGAGAATATAACGTTGCATGGTTGTGCAGTAGAAATGCTGAGCTTTTCATCAAAAAGTCCTTCCACAATTACCTCACAGGTTGAACTGATGCAATTCGAAATGCTATGCGGATACAGTGAAAGATAAGATAATATTTTTTTCTATTTCAGAGTCGCCTGTAAAAGTTTGAAGACATCAAAATAAATAGCCTGATTTATATAACTTTATTTTATTTATCTGTAACCTAAACATATAGCTTTTTATTACTTTTTACATTAATTCATTCATGAACTGTTAACTCTTGGGAATACCAAAAATTTCAGCAAAAGCCAGTTAGCATAAATTAATTTGCTTAATAGAAAAATAGTGCGGCAGAATTATAACACTAATTTATAAAATTGGATCTAAAACGATTCCCTGGAGGCCTCTCAATGCAATTAGTTAAATTGGTTATTAAAGTAGGGCATGAAACATGGACACTGTAACAAACTAAGCGAAGTTCACGTTATAAAACTTGGTTTAGACGCATACTGTGAGAAAGTTATAAATCCGAGTCTATAGTCGAGACTTGAACTTAGGAAAATAATAATAATAAATAATAATGCTGGACTTTTTCACACAGCATCATCTAGCCCCAAAGTAAGCAGAGCTTGTGTTATGGGTGAATGACTGATAAACTACTTATATACTTCTTTTTTTTTTGTTTGTAAATACATACATATTATACATAGAAACAAGCAGACCCGAGACAAATATCTGTAGGTCATACAAACATCTGTCCCGCGGCAAGGATCGAACCCGCAACCTGCGTCGCAGGCGGACCTTCGCCCACTGCGCCACAGAGGTTGAAAATAGAGATAATATGATATCGGGTGAACCTGTCACAAAGGTAGGTTAGGTAGATACTTGCAATAATTTTGCAATAAACAAAATGTTTTATTGGTTGAGTAATATAAATGAGAGATGTTAGTACAAAAAGTACGTGAGTATCGTGGAACTCTCGGTTGGAACGAAGTTTCAACTTTGACATTTGGCATTTGTCAAATAAATTATAAAATCTATTTTGCGACTGCGCTCTTTGCACTGTGACGTTTTGACCTCTGTATGTGTCGTGACGCAAAAATCGGAACACTTTTTTTCGTCTAGCTCCCATCCGATGCCGTCCGAAAAGGAACTTCGTTCTATTAAACATGAAGTCTCAAAAATGATTAAAAACAAACAAGCGTTGATGAGCTACAGGTTCTACCGACGACGCGACGTAGGTAGGTATGCTGAGTTAGGCGGACAACACACACGATCTTCTGCTAGTTTTAGGACGCATTTTGCTGCGCTGTTGAGTGTTTGCTCCATAAACTAATATAAGTACCTAAGTAAATTCATCATCATCATCATCATCATCATCTCCCTTAGTAAATCATAAATGTGAAAGTAACTCTGTCTGTTTGCCACTGTTACCTTTTTACGCTCAAACCGCTGAACAGAATAAGTGGGCTGAGGCATGGATAAAGGTTGTAGGGAAAGGAATAGGCTACTTTTTATCCCGAATAAAATAAAAAATCCCGAGGGACCGCGGGTTGCACCGCGGGATCGCAGCTAGTACCTACTTTAGTAAAAAGTGACTATTTGAATCAATTCATTATTGACCGTGCCCCGGTCAGCCTGTCTAGTGTTAGACCACCTTACAAGATGATGTGTGGTTGTAGGTATCAAACTTAATGCGGCATGCAGTAAGGTACAGCAAATGACGCGCGTGTGGTCCGTCAAAGTTTTTAGCTTTTGATTAGCAAATTATTTTAAATCCACGTAGTTTTTTCACGAACCGGTTGTGTTGACGCAAGCTTTGCATTTTAAAGTCTGTTTTAGGTTGAAACAACTCTGGTATTTGCCAAAGTGGTCATATTTAAGTTCATGGAAATATTACTTAGAGCCAATTTAGGATAAAAAGAATTGTTCCTTGGAATTGGAACATGGCAGACGATTACAGGTAAAGCTTTTCAATTTCTTTTGTTCAAGTCATAAACGCCAGCAGTGGGATAATGTAGGTTAAAAAAAAAAAGTCATAAACGAACCCTTTCATGTCCATCCCAGATGAATGGTATTTATCAGAATCATTTCAAAGGCACAAAAAATGAGTTACCTATCTGTAGGGTATTCGGGGACCCTACCGATAGGAAACTCATTTTTTGTCAAGATATTGTTAATACATTTTTAAACATCTTTATTAACGAATTACGATTTTTGTGATAAAACAGCCACATGTCCCCAAAACGATACGAGCTCAATGGAACCAAGCAACAATTCCAAGAGACTGAAATACCGAGGAAAAGGAAAAAGGCTCGTCCATTTCGGGACAATGTCAAAGATTTCTTATCCAACACCACACTACACGGCTTCAGATACATTTTGGATGAGGAACTTGGCTGGACTGAAAGGTGAGAAATATGTCATCTTACTGAAAAGAGCTTAAAAACATTTAACACCGTGTTACGCATGGTATTAGTTACGCGTACGCTTTTACAACTCATGAAAAGTAAAAGCATTTCAAAAACACGCAAAGCTCTTAAATATCTTTTTTTTTTGCAACAGAATATGGTGGGTGATAATGGTTATCTGCAGTATAGTGGTATGCACATTCTTTATCAGACAAGTTTACATCAAGTGGGATGAGACACCTGTTATTGTCAGTTTTGCTGACACATCAAACTCAGTATGGCATGTAAGTAGAAATCTTAGGGGTCACTTATAAAACTTTCATTCCTGCCTTAAGCGACGCGATTGCTATTGTTTTATGAATTTCCTAAATGTATTAAAGTAAATAAATTGATTGATTTAATAAATTGATCCTTAGATAGCTTGACTAATCCTGTTGTATTTTGTAAATATATGTAAATATGTAGTAGCTTAGTTTCTGTAAATAAATGAATAAATTGTAATTAGGGAATTCAGAACAATTGCTTTTTAGCAACTTCTTTTTAGGGTTCCGTACCCAAAGGGTAAAACGGGACTATATTACTAAGGTTCCGCTGTCCGTGACAGTTAGACAGTTAAAATTTTCACAGATGATGTATGTATTTCTATTGCTGCTATAACAACAAACACTAAAAAACTGAATAAAATAAATATTTAAGGGGGCTCCCATATAACAAACGTGTTTTTTTTTTTTGCCGTTTTTATAGATAATGGTACGGAAGCTCTCGTGTGCGAGTCCGACTCGCACTTGGCCGGTTTTTTATTGTCGTGTCACTAGTTAAGGTAAGTGCGCCCCAATAGAGCTCTTATAGTGGACGAGAAGCTCCTATCGATTGTATCTCTCAGATTTGATAACCATCTACTTGCGTACAGATTCCATTTCCAGCTGTAACAATATGCAGCGAGACGAAGCCGCGACAAAGAGCTTTCAACTTCACCAAAGCACATTTTGAACGCTGGAGCAATACATCGACCATAAGCACAGATGAGTAAGCTAAGCTTATAATACTAACTTTTCTAAATAAGAAATGTATTGATACAAACGGTTGAAAAAATTACGTTTTGCAGCCTGATGACTTACCACGATATGTTACTTCTTTGCAATAACGACAAAAGTGATGGACCAGATTTTGCGAACATAGGCTCTATTGAAACCTTGCAAAAGGTAAAAAAAATCTTGATTCGTATAGTTTCTGTTTTATTTTCATCATACATATTTATTCGATTGATAGGCAAAAATATTCTAAGTCGTCATAATCTTCCCTTTCAGCTAGCACCAACTCGCGATGATATATTTCTTGAGTGTTTGTGGGACAACCTGTCCTGTGATCAAATGTATTATCACACGCTCACTAAAGATGGCTACTGTTTTACTTTTAACATGCTCTCAGATAAAGAGATGTTTAGGATGGAGAAGTAAGTAATTTACGTTGATTTGTGGAAGCTTCTCACGTATTGACGTTGTTTTTCCTGCATTTGTATTTATAGTAATGTAATTCTTCTGCAGTTTACATAAAGACTACTTTCATGTAGCAGGGAAGAATCGTAGTGCATGGACGTTAGGAAAAGGGTATCCACATGACGCCACCATCAAAACATACCCTTTGCGAGGACCTGTAAGTTGCACCATACCATAGTCTTAATTAAATATCGAAGGTAAAGCAAAATAAATTCAATTTGCACGAACTAATAATGTTTCTTCGTAGAGGGTAAGAGGAGCGCGTTTAAATCTTTTGTATGGAAAAAGTTTGTTGAATTTTTATTTCTGTATTGAATGTTATTAAATTATTATAAACTGGGTGCGTTATATTATAGCGAGTTTATTTATATTGTAGAGTTATGGTGGAGTAGAATTTGAAACAATTTTACTGACTGATATTAGAGATTTGGATCAGATCTGCCGAGGACCCGTGCAAGGATTCAAGGTAAGCACGATCACTTATCAATTTTTTTCACCACTACCAGTTTTTTGATTTTGACCAAGATTTAGAGAATCAATTTGACTTTTCTAACTTAGGTTTAATGAATTTAACTTTGAAAATCTAGCTAGAGCTAAGTTCTAATTAAACGGTTTCAATAAGGTTTGGCTACATAACCCAGCTGAGCTACCCAACATGGGACAAAACTTCTTTCGACTACCGATTCAGTTCCAATCGGCAGCGGCGATCACTCCCCGAGTCATGGACACTTCCGAAGGGTTGAGACATTATCCACCGAATAAGTAAGGTTCTTTCTTTCTTACATATTCCTTCAGGCCATAGTTACCTACATGATATATTTCCGATGTGTGAGTTTGTTTGTGTTTTTATACGAATTTTTCCGACATCTATAGCATTCATTCAAAGCTCATTGTGCGGTCATTTTAGTTTGGAATTTTACTTTTAGTGTAAATTTTAAGACTAGATTGTGACGAATTTTTGCGTTTTACGCTATGTAAGTAGTTGTTTTACGAGTTTATTTGCACCAATCTTCACAAAATTTTGCATATACAAAATTGGTATTTGTACAAAGTACCATTTTTCAGACGTCAATGTTATTTTCCCGAAGAGCGCTATCTACGTTTCTTCCGCACTTACACGCAACGGAACTGCGAGTTGGAATGTTCTTCGAATCACACCGCCTCGCGATGTGGATGCGTGCCTCTTTATATGCCACGTATGTATAGCATCTGACTCATTGATCTGAGTATAATTAATTACACATTTGAACACATTTTTGTTAATATGTAGTAAGATTTTGGTCAAATTTTTATCAGTGAACGTTGAATTTAGGGTCCATGAGTTATTTTTTATTTCATCAGGTAATTATAATGTTAAAAACTAAACGAACAGGATAACTCAACTGGTCCAGATTTGTGCTCAGTAACGAAGTCTTATTTGTAAAGAAGACGCCTGTTAAAACAGCATTGGCAAAATTACTAGCGGTCACAGTAACTTTTTTCATGGTCAAGTTTCAAATATTGGATTTTCTACTGAGTGCTTTGTTAAATAATTTTTTTTACAGATGGACCAGAAACAAAAATTTGCGGTGGAGGCAAGAAAAGTTGCATCATAACTGCTTTAGGTATGTGCTTGAGACATCGGAGGGCACGTTAAATTGTCGGTCACTGCTATTTAAGTTGTAAAGCCATGACGGAGCCCTTAAGGCGGCCTAAAAACTCCGTCACCAGAGTTGGCCACTGACTCAGAAATACAGAAATTATTGATAACACCATTGTTACATGTTATTAATTTGTAAGTTATTTAAGTAAGTAGGTATTATATCAATTTTAAACTTATATTAAAGGAAGCTCGAGAAACTCGCTAACATCATAGAACACCGCCTCGATAAGCCATTTCTTAAGCCTACTCATACGAACTTACTTACTTACTTTAACTTACTGACACTAGAGCAAAATTTTTATACATACCATAAAACCATTTACTACCATGCCTCTATGTCTTAGTTTTTTTTAATTCTAGTTTTTTAAGACTCTTGTCAAGGCAGCCTCAAAACTCCGTCACAAGAGTTGGCCACTAAACACTAAGTAGGTTCTTAAGTTTGTGTGTTATTTTCAGAGGAATTATCCCTGTCCAAATCATCTTTAAAGAGGAATAAAGAGAAACACGTCCACAACTGCGATTGTTTACAAGCGTGTACTGAACTCAAATACGATGCTGAGGTCTCACAGGCGGTTTACGATCTCACTAATTATAAACGGAACCCTGATCCTGATATCGCACAAGGATTGTAAGTAAAATTGTACTTTATTTCTTTTTCGTTTTTAAAACGCACTGTCTGAATCATGACCACAATTAAAAAACTGCGCTTCAAAACGCCTAAAGCCTCCTGCGACCAAAAAAATAACAAAACATTCTAACAAACATTTTGCTCGATGATATTAGGTGTTAGAAAACACAAAAACAGTGTCGCAGGAGACCTGGCTTAATGTGTACTAGGGGTAAGGGTATGAAATATTTCAGGAGACTACCTTCAGGGCTAGTAATATACTTCGCGGAAGAGTTATTCACGTCGCTACGTCGATCGGAATTGTACGGCGGTACTGACTTCCTCGCCAACTGCGGCGGTATCATGGGGCTGTTCATGGGATTCTCATTTTTAAGCCTCATTGAGATCATCTACTTTTTTACTATGAGGTTAGTATTATTTTAACACGCTTTTTAGGGTTCCGTACCTCAAAAGGAAAAAACGAAACCCTTATAGGATCACTTTGTTGTCTGTCTGTCTGTCAAGACCCTTTATTAAGCAAGGAATGGGGGTCGAAATTTGGAAAGGAGAGCCGTGTCATATGAAATGGCTTCATTGGCACAAGCTTAAACAGATTTTTAATTATTTTCATGATGCATAGTTTTCGATATGCGGATTTTTTTTTTTAAATGTAAGAGCGAGTCCGACTCGCACTTGTCCGGTTTTTTTATAAGTATAGGAGTGTTGAAGATAGTTACATTTTAGTTTAAATGATTTTGAGTTTTATGCCGTTTGTAAAAAAATGCTCCGAGAGTAGTCACAGCGAATCTTTGTCCCTCTGAAGTTGCTGCGCAGAACCCATTTTTGATGTCCCATTTAAGATGAAGATAATCTAAGAGATGAAGACAGCGTTGTACTTATATCTGCCTCGCTCACTCGCTTATGTTTGTTGTATGGTCTTGTCTCGCCTACTCTACGCAATGTACTACATGCGCAAATCTGCTTAATCGTTTATCGCACCTAACTTCAGAGGGACAAAGATTCGTTGTGACTACATTATGCGAGTTCTTGATATAACAAAAAAACTATTATTAGATTATTATCTCAGACCAAAAGGTAGTTTGTAGTGCTCTTTGAAGAACCGTAGAAGATAGTCAGTGGCAAGTCCAAATACATTAATTTGTAGAAGTAAGTAAGTTCGTATGAGTCAGTGGTCAACTCTGGCGACGAAGTTTTTAGGCCGCCTTAAGGCCTCCGTCATGGCTTAACGACTTAAATAACCGGGACCGACAATTTAACGTGCGCTCCGAAGCACGGAAGCGCTCAGATGAAAATGCCACTGGCGGTCACCCATCCACTTACAGACCGTTTCGAACGTTGCTTACTTAAAAACTATTCAGCGATTACTTTTTGCAGCGCTGCTGGCTCAATGCAGTTGTGACCCGGAACTCTAACGCATAACAAGTTCTCGTAAACATAGGTTCTTTGTTTCAGACTTTGGTGTCGAATACGTAAATCTTCAACTGTTGTAGCTGAATGAATAATGAAGATCATCATAAAATCTACTAGCTAAATAAAAATAGGATCACGATATCGAGGCACGGTAGACATTTTTGGAATTCATTTGAATTGCAAAAGTCAATGGGGTTATTCAGCGGCATGTCTAAATACTTTGCGTTTATTATTACTAAGCAATTGTTAGTACCTACATTGATTTGGTATTTATGTCACGTTTGCGTAGTACGCTTTCAATCAGTCAAATTATTTTCAGAATCCAATCAGTAAGTTACCTTACCTACCAATTTCATGGATTTATTACTACGAGCAAAAAAATCAAAGAATGTTGCTTTTTTAAGTACTCGTATGTACCTAAGGATATAGGTGGATGTGTAAAAGTATAGTTTATCCATACTAATATTATAAATCTGAAAGTAACTCTGTCTGTCTGTCTGTCTGTCTGTCTGTCTGTCTGTCTGTCTGTTTGTTACGCTTTCACGCCCAAACCGCTGAACAGATTGAGCTGAAATTTGGCACGGATAAAGATTATATCCCAGGGACGGACATAGGCTACTTTTTTCTTTAAATATTTATAAGGGGGCGTGAAAATAAGGGTTGCAAGTTTGTATGGGGAAAAAAGTTCAGCGACCCTGGGCGAGGTCATAAAGATGATGGGTGACCGCCACATTTTGCTATGTTCTTGCATTGCAGATTTTTTTGTTTTTTTCTCATTTTGCATGGTAAATGATTTTTAAATTAATGATAAATATGTAACATGTATATTTCCACTCATCAATACATCCGAAATTAAGATTTTTTTGATATTAAAATACTTTTTCCTTGGCTTTGGTTAGAACGCCATCTGTAACACCCGAGGTCAAAACTGCTTTTTACTTTTTTCTCCTAGGTGGCGTTTGTACTATAGCGGAGGTCGAGATACGATCATTTTGAGTTTTGAAAGCTATTGGAGATTTTTGCTTAGACTTTTCGATAATTTTTATAGGTTTTCAAGTACCCTACCTACTTATGTTATTTTACTGACAAAGTCGCGGGTACCAACCAGCTAGAAAATAAAATAATTTTCCTTGGCGTTGGTTAGCAACGCCATCTGTGTTTTTCATTTTCACAACCAGGTAGCGTTGCGAGGTCAAGAATGCAGATCACAACTAGATTACTTAGACTTAACACAACTAGATGGCGCTGCTAATTTTGACCGTTTTCTAGATCGCGCTATCGTTGCGTTTTGTCAAGTTTACTTTAGCCTGTGCTTTAGCTTACACTTATTTCTCTGATCTTATTCCTAAAATAATCCTATCCCACTAAAATTATTAATTGATCGAAGATTAATTATTAAAGTTTATTAAATAAAGACCGTATTTTTATCAAAGAGAATATTAATAGTTTTTTTATTTTTTCAAAACAACTTCTATGGGTGGCGCAAGGCAATTTCAAAGTCGTAAGATTCGAAAATAAAGTCTGTGTTAGTGAATGTTTGTTTTGTTGCTCCGTGACGACTTAACCGATTGTGATGAAATTTGGCACGTAGATGCTTTAAGTACTTGAATATAGGCTTATCTAATAAAAAAAATCAACCCATATATATGTTTTACAGGGTGTTAAAGTTAGTATGGAAAATTTGATTCCTTGGTCTGATTCACTTCAAACACAGTGTAAATAAACTTTAGGTAACACTCCTGCACTTGAATCCTAATAGTTGCGCGGGTCAGCTAGTTTTTATATATGTTTATGTTTATAGGAACTTAGATCTGCCTTTGAATCTCTGAAATAAATTTTAAGCAGATTATTGTAATTTCAGTTTCTTTAGCACGCTTAAGTGATACAGACAAAAAAAATTACGCGCGGATGTACGTAGGTATTTATGTTATCTTTATGAGTGCAGACAGTCAGCCGAAGCTAAAATATCCCTTCGGCCATGTATGATACCAGAGTTTGGTAACCAGTATCATACGAAGAATATCCAACAAATTAAGTATCTTTATTTACCAATTCGTAAACACAAACAGGATAAATTCCATAGAATCTAATCACAACTGTATTTACTAGGTAGACATTTGTAAATTGATTTTTAAGATCTATTGAATTGATTGTTATGGTGGTAGTCTTGGCACATGGCCTACATTTTGCAGATGTTAGCATTGAACCCAACTTTCGGATACAAAGACAAGGCATTACCACACTATTGGATAGTTTCAATAAAAAAAAGTCTAAAAAAGAAGGCTACTAAGGAATTTTATCGGGTCCGATCCGAATCTATAAAAGGCTTACCTGCGTCACATAACAATTCAAGTTGAGGTAGGTAAGAATCGTAAGGACACTGATAGAAATATAGTAGTATTTACAGTGATTCTTATTTATAAAAAATACTTCTATGTAGGTATACCTATAGGTTGTATTTGATGGTGTTTCCAATCATACGGGAGCTCGCATCTTAAAGGCACCCATCGGACGAATCTTTGCCGAAAAATAGGATCACGACACGACCGTATCCGAATAGGTACTCGCATATGCGAAGCCGTGGGTCAAAGTAAATATAACATCTACCTAAAGAGAATGAACAAGGAAAAAAATCAACGAATCTATAGTTGCTTGACGAGTAAAAGTAAAGATCACTGGGCTCCTTATATTTGAATGAATTATGAACGTATTGGAACACTTTGTAGGTACAGTTCGCCCAACGGATCTAGGCATTCGTGAAGTTAGCCGTCTGTCTGCGCAGTGAACGCTTTTTCATACAAAATTGTGTTCTGCGCAGACAAATGGCTAAATCCACGAATGCCTAGATCCGTTGGGCGAACTGTAGGTAAACGTTAACAGGTTCACGACTGTATCCCCAAGGTGCGGTAGACATTCTCTCAGATCTTTTTTATGTTACTTATTCCAGATCCTTTGAAGATGTCTAAGGGGGGTAGTCAGAGGCATGTCCAAACATATTTGATACATGCTCACATCTTGCAGAAGTTAGTATTCCATATGTGACAGGTTGCAAGCCCATCGCCGCCTTTAAGAACACTAACTGGTTTCCTCCACTAACTGGTTCCGTTGGGCGAACTGTACTTGTGTCAAAGAGTGTTTTACCTGTGTCTGAAGTTGTTGCTATTTATATCGTACGATAACAAAACGCCATTGAACTCTAAGCAAATGCTCTTCAATATGCTCTACCTCATACCAACTCATACAAAACAGTCTCTACACGATTATACCTACGTACAAAAACAAACGTTCGTATAAGTTGCGTGACTGGTTACCAAAGCGAGCCGGTTGGTTTCGCTCGCCGCGCCTCCATTCGGCGACATGGCTCTACGCTCTCAACTCCTGCGCACCGGTGAGTTTTTTTTTATAAAAATTGAATTTGAAATTCGGTGTTTGGGTAAAGTGGTGGGTGAACGAAAGACGGTAGTGCAGTGTTTGTTAATATATTACAAGTGTTTCGGTGTTGAGTTTTGGTTGTGATGTGATGAGGCGTCAGACAACCTTGTGTGATGTCCTTTCTGTCTGCATTCGGTTGGTCTATTACTTTAGTGAGCTCATTATGTAGGTATGTTGTATATTTGTCTATTATCCTATTTAAATATTCTCGAATTTTCTAATACTTAAGTGATTTAAAATCTATAATTCGGAAAACTCTACCATAGTGTTGTTACTTACATAGGAACCTACCTACTTATAAGGATCTAATTACAGTATCGATGCTATATGACCTAATTTGTAATAAATAAATATTGTGCTAAGTTTATGTTTAGGTATCTACTCTACCTCAATCTATACGCAAACGAGCTGCTAAAACATTATTGTAAAATGCTAAGCTTTGTTTTCACAGAAAACAAACAGTATTGCTTATCTTTCAAGTAGAGATACCTTTCATCTATAGTCTCATTACACGAGTAGAAATTCTACCTTCACTGTCATTGAACTTGTAATTATATTCTAGAAAGGCATCTAATAGAGTGCTATCTGTTGAGCTGAAAATTTAGCAAAGGCTGGTGATTTTCAAATCTTCTACTATCTTAAAACAATGACGTAGGTTGTATAAGACCTTAGTTGTATTGTTTCCACAGAATTCTAGGAACTATATAAAATTCTATGATTGTTACTGAACAAGAGAAAGCGGGAAAAAATCAATGATAGTTTTTGCGAATGTCTGTAAGTAATATGATTGCCTACCTACTCCATAAATGTCACTCTGTAAGATGAACAGTCAAACAGATAATCTAGTAGTACCACTATATTTATGTCCGTAATGTGACTGCAATACCAGATTATCTCTGACCTTGAAACGGGTAATTGCACTTCAATGAAACTCAAGTTGTAAAATTAAAGTAGGTACCTACCTAATAAGCATGGTGACTCAACCAATTTTACTTACAACGTTCTAGATTTAGTTAAAAGATATTTTCTAGCGTACGAAGAAAATCATAAGTAGGTACCTACATAATCATCATCTGATAGTGAAAATCTGTGAATTCATTTATTTATTGAACCCAACCACCGATTTAATTAATAAGCGAGAATAAAAAGCACCATAATATTATTATTTGAATATATTTTCGCAGCATTCAACGGCCAAAATGTGCGTCACCTTCACGACCTACACAAAAGCGAGAGAGCTGGAGTGGTCAAACTGCGTGAGGTGCTCGAAGACAGACTGCAGGAGATCAAACGCGCGAAGACATGGAAACATGAGAGGGTGCTCACTTCTCCTCAGGATACGAAGGTAAAACTGCTTTTTCAGGCGCCGTGTTGGCCTAGTTAAATCCCGGCATCAATCGATTTTGCGATTCGTAAAATATGTATGCGCGTTAATACGAGCTGTTATCAGTGATGGAAAATATCTTGAGAAAACCCACAGTTTAGTCAGGTCATAAGTATGGATGTAAGTAATTTTAAGCACAATAATATTATGTAAGTAATTTTAAGTTCTCATTTAAGTGAATTGAATGTAATTATTTTGACAATAAATATCTTAAACCTGAAGCTGAGAGGATGGTTTAGGTGCTATTAGTCAAACCTAATCATGGACGTAATAATGAACCTAATTGCATCAATACAGAGTCCCGTTAAGTGCAGGCATAGATTGCATTTTGACGCTGTATAAAAATAAATCATATAGTAGGTATAGATTTAAAGGCCTATGTTTTTTTCAGGTGAAGGTACAGGGAGCTGATGGTGATTTCCTGAATTTCTGCGCCAATAACTATTTAGGACTTTCTGTAAGTACAACGTCATGCCGCCACAGTACCTACTTACCTTGAGTATTGTATTTGTATTTGTTTGTACCTACGGGCATAGACCCAGAAACAAATGTACAGTTCGCCCAACGGATCTCGGCATTCGTGAAGTTAGCCGTTTGCCTGCGCAGTGGTCACTTTTTCATAAAAAAATTAGTTCTGCGCAGACAAACGGCTAACTTCACGAATGCCGAGATCCGTTGGGCGAAGTGTACCTAATTATGTTTATCTTTATCAGAATCACCCTGAAGTAGTGGAAGCTGCGAGAGAAGGCCTGAAAAGATACGGCGCTGGACTCAGCTCAGTCAGATTCATTTGCGGAACACAAACTATTCATAAGGTAAGAAAAGGTTATACGTTTAATATTATTGGTAAACAAACATTCGCTGAAATCGTTTCTGGTTTTAGAAGTGATTTACTTCTATACACCCTTATTTTTTGATTACCAAAAAGTTTTAACCGTGGTCTCGGTGTCGGTTACAGAACATGCACTACATACTTTTATACACAACAATTCAATGTTATCAATGCATTGAAATAATCCACAAACACCCAAGCCAAGTGCAACTCTTATCTCTTCTAGGAATTAGAACAACGGTTGTCCCAGTTTCACGAACGCGAGGATACGATACTCTACGCGTCTTGTTTCGACGCCAATGCTGGTCTTTTTGAGTCTATGCTGACGGCAGAAGACGCGGTCTTCTCTGATGCTTTAAACCATGCATCAATTATAGACGGGATACGACTTTGCAAAGCTCAGAAGTTCCGGTACCCACATAGAGATCTTAATGGTAAGTTTTACTGCACTTGTAGGACTATTTCCTCAACAGTTGTGAACAGCATTTGCTTAGCTTAGACCAATTTTACCAAAGGTTGTAGGTAGATTGAACTTGATGGTAAATTATCGCAATGTGTCTTATCACGTTCCTGCCCTTCGGCATAAATGTTTCCCTTCTCCATATAACTATATCGTGGAAATCCACGAGATAGTAGAGGGACGTAAATAATTTACGGTCTGACACATCTGCCTATAATATGGTACTCGTAAATGGTATTGAACCAACTTATATTGCCTACAGTTACGAGAATGCTGAAAAACTGCTTGCAATTATTACATGATACTTTTCACACACACACACACACACACACACACACACACACACACACACACACACACACGCACACGCACATGCACATGCACACAAAACACCACACAAGGTACACTCTCACAAAACTCAACTCTGAACACCAACAAAACAATATTTTCTACTCGTTTGATTATGTTTTAAGTTATTTTCTTTTTATTTGAAAACTAAGGTATACATCTTGTTATTTTCTATTAGACTTACATAATATTTATAGTCACAGCTGTCTGTGTTATACTAAAAAGTAATCTCTATATAAAAAATGAATCCCTATACGAGTTGGTCACGCCATCAGGCGTGAACGGCTGGACCGATTTCACAATTTTTTTGAAGAAAATTTAAAAAATGCGTGGTAAAATGAATCCCTATATCCCTTGGTCACGCCATCACGCGTGAACGGCTGGACCGAATAATGCGCAGACGAAGTCGCGTGGGTCAGCTAGTTACTTATAAACATTAACGGAAGAGCGAGATCCTCTAATACAGGATTTTTTAACTTAAAAGAGGATCCCAAACCCATGAAATGTATTTTAGTTTAAGTTAAAGAAATAAAATATTTTGTATTTTTTTGTATTTGTATTAAAAAACTGCTTGAAAATTGCTGTTTCTCAGCATCTTCACTACCTGCTTTAATTTTTTAAATTTTCAGAGTTAGAACACCTCCTAGCACACAGCGAAGCTCGTATAAAACTGATAGTGACTGATGGAGTGTTCTCAATGGATGGGACGGTCAGTCCGATCAAGGGTTTACGAAACCTGGCCGATAAGTACCGCGCTTTGCTCGCTGTTGATGATAGCCATGCTACCGGCTTCTTCGGGGAAACTGGAAGGTATATTTGATAATATGGTAATATTGATTAGTGAAATCATTATCATTTTTGCGGTTAAGTCTTCTTCGTGTCTATGGGTCGGCACATGTTTCTTTCTTCCATTTCCCTGGTATCACTCATTTCAGAACTCACTCCTTTCACAAATTTGGGGGTAGAATGGTATTCCCCCAAGCTATGACAAAGAGGGAGTACTCGCCTCGCTAAGGTTTTCCCAACTGGCACACTTACCTTAGGGCCTTTCGGCCGACAGTTATAGTCGGATAGTTCTATATAGGCTTAGGCGTCCAGTAAACTTCGTCAGCGCGATCTAGAAATTTTTCCACAGATATAGACATAGTTATTACTTTTTGCGTGTTCCTATCGCCATCTAGTTGTACAGCTCCGAAGTACGTCGCTGTAATTGACATCTCTTGAAGTTCAGCTTATAGTTCAGCTTGTAGTTCAGGCGATGGTAGATAGAGGTCGCCACATAACTCCCTTTCCAGACCGAAGGTCGATATAGGTATTTGATGCCAGCCAGCATGGTGGGGTTGTCCATCTTAGCTCGTCGTGGTCTTCGGTGAGTCGAGACTGGTGCGATGAGCAGGTTGAGGACAGGAGAGCGCTTGTCGTCTGCGGTGAGTCGAGACGGTCCACGGTAAGTCGGGACGAAGCGCGGTGCGGTGCTCCAGGTGAGGCTACGGTGAGTCGAGCCTGTATGCCCGGATGATGCCGCGGTGCGGTGCTCCAGGTGAGTCTACGGTGAGTCGAGACTGTATGCCCGGATGAATGCCGCTAGGGAAACTCCACGAAGCGTTATCGAGGAGGGGAGAAGCCTGCAGAACCAGGAAGTCGTCAGGGCGGCTGCGGTGGAACTGCGGAGGCCGTAGGAAGATATGCTGGTGATGCTGGTATGCTGGTCCGGAAGTAAGCTTGAAGGAGAGAGAGAAGAGACGAAGATAGAAATCTGCTGATGATGATGATGGCGGGAAGTGCTGCGCTGCGTTGTTTGAAGAAAGCGTGTTCAGGAATCCAGTCGTCGGGTTTCGGCAGGAATCGTCCGAGGTAGTCGACGGCTGGCACGTCGGAAGGTCACCACTTTGGGGGTAGGTGGATATCCCCCAAGTTATGGTAAAGAGGGAGTACTCGCCTCGCTAAGGTTTGCCCAACTGGCACACTTACCTTAGGGCCTTTCGGCCGACAGTTATAGTCGGATAGTTCTATATAGGCTTAGGCGTCCAGTAAACTTCGTCAGCGCGATCTAGAAATTTTTCCACAGATATAGACATAGTTATTACTTTTTGCGTGTTCCTATCGCCATCTAGTTGTACAGCTCCGAAGTACGTCGCTGTAATTGACATCTCTTGAAGTTCAGCTTATAGTTCAGCTTGTAGTTCAGGCGATGGTAGATAGAGGTCGCCACAACAAACATATTCGCATTCAAACAGTTAATCCATCTTAGTAAGTAGGCTATCACTATTTGATCACTATAGAATGCTAGCCGTGCATCGATTGTTAGCACGCTATCAGTATGCTAACTTCTGCAAAATGTGGGCATGTGCCAAATATGAATTTGGGCTGTCTCTATCCTTAGTCTCAGTTCAAAGGATCTTGAGTGACTTGACCTAAAATAATGTCTATTGTGCCTTGAGGATACAGTCGTTTTGGTCGCAAAGGAACAGGCTTTCAAGACGATTTTATGGGACAAACTCACCTAACATTTCTTAAGTTTCTAAGGCCCTTATTAATAAACGTGTTGTAAAATTACGCCAGGTTTTAAGTCCAAAAATTGTATGGTTACTCCTAAGTTACAACCTGGTCTTGAATAAATTATTTTTGACTTGAATCCTGTTTCGTTTTCCAGAGGCACAGAAGAACACTGCGGTATAATGGGTGCCGCAGATATAATTTGTTCCACGCTCGGTAAAGCTGTGAGCGGTGCCGCCGGGGGGTACACCACTGGGCCTAAGGAGTTGGTAACGCTGCTCAGGAATGTGTCTCGACCTTACCTGTTCTCTAATGCACCCCCGCCTGCGGTTGTCTCTGCTTCTTTGAAAGTAAGTATTCAATTTGATAAAATATTGATATAACTCCTTAGAAAGACATGCCTTAAACAGCACTAACAAACTCTGAAATCCATCTTCTTCCAGTCCCTAGATCTAGTAGAAAGCAGCACAGAGCTTCGCCAACAATTACGGGAGAACACGCGACTGTTCCGTTCTGGGATGACGGCTGCGGGACTCATAGTAGCCGGGGACGAACATCCCATCTGCCCAGTTATGGTCGGAGAAGCGGCATTGGCTGTTGAACTTGCTAAGGGAATGCTGAGTAAGTATTAATAGTCCCGTATTTTACCTGTTGAACATCCAATCTTACTCTGTCATGGTCAAGCACCGTTAGTATTTGAACTATGTATATGGAAATGCTGAGTGAGTTAAATAACCTGGGTAACCGGGAATGGCAGTTATAGGACTCGTGCTGTTAGCTGTTGAATTCACTTACGGAGACTAAGTGAGTATACCCAATATCAATATTATAGTCACTGGTCCAGTTGTCCCATCTGTTTCACTCGAGGATGTCAGTTGTCATAGTCGTTGAAGCACCGTTAGTATTTGAACTCGATGATAAGAGAATGCTGAGTAAGCAGAAATAGCCAACAGTCTTTAGGCCCGTCTGAAGAAAAAGTGGAAACTAATCCCTTAATGGATTTGATTAGTGGTTCAGAGTGGAATAGGGCTCTGGGATGACGGCCGCGGGACTCATAGTAGCTGGGGACGAACATTCCATCCATCTGCCCAGTTTTGGTCGGTCTAGCGGCATTGGCTGTTAAACTTCCTAAGGGAATGCTAACAACTAAGTAAGTTGAAAATACCCAACAGTCCCATCTGAAGACTTATATTGCTCGAGAACGAACATTCAATCTTGCCCCGTCATGGTCGTTAAAGTACTATAAGTGGAACTGGCTAAGAGAATGCTGAGCAAGATGAAAAATTAAAATAGTATTTTAAATTAAACAGTCACATATGGTTCCTAGTCTTGCCTTGTTGGCAAAGGCCAACACGAGGCAAGACTTATGACTACGGAAGAGCTCTCGTTGTTTGTTGGATCAGGTCCAGCTATGGACATTCGATCTAAAAAAAATATCATGATTTAGCGATATGTAGGTGTGGTCATGGTTCTCATCCTATGGGATAAGGGCCTGATATTTTTTCCATTTTACTTGCTTTCAATTTTCTAAACTACCTTCTCACTTCCAGAACGTGGTATCTACGTGGTAGCATTCAGCTATCCAGTAGTTCCGAAAGGCGCCGCCAGAGTGCGCGTGCAACTGAGCGCTGCGCACACGCAGGATGACGTCACACGAGCTGTGAACGCGTTTGCTGACGTCGCTCGAGATATCGGTCTTGTGAAGAAGTAAATTGTAGGGAGTTAGTTTATAATGTTGTAAAGATAGAACCTTTTAAATAGATAAATACAATACTTATACTTATTGGGCAATCATCGTGGTTCAGTTTTTCTTAGTCAAAATCGAGCTCCCCCCATTAATTTTACTTTAGAAAAATAGTAGCCTAGTAGAATTTCTATTCACCATATTTTCTGTTGTTAGTTTGTTGTGCATCAGCCTATGTATACCCGATATATTGCTTTTGTATATTGATGACTGAAATAAAAAGTGTATTTTATTGTTACTCTGTTTATTTTTTCAATACGAATACACCTGCAGATAACTGTCTTGCCGCAAGTAACTTCCTTGATGTTCATACAAACAAGATTAGTCTGGACAGCGGGAATCGTCTACCGACGGTATAGGGAACCACCGCCTACGAAAAAAGCGCCCTGACTTGTAGGCTATTTTAGAGTAAATAAATAAATAATGCTGAACTTTTCATACAGCATCATCTAGCCCCAAAGTAAGCAGAGCTTGTGTTATGGGTACTAGATGACTGATATACTACTTATATACTTTTTGTTTGTAAATACATACATATTATACATAGAAACACCCAGACCCGCGACAAATATTTGTAGATCATACAAACATTGGTCCCGCCGCGGGGATCGAACCCGCAACCTATTGCGTCGCAGGCGCCCGCCTGCGCTACAGAGGTTGTCACTACTACTGGCTACAGTTGTTGTTGAGGAGTAGGTTGGTTATATTTTTGTATGTATGAGAATATTTTATATTTACTTTTTATGTATAGGCATTAGAAATAGACCAGAATGTTATTTTATATTTATTTATATTAAGTTGTATTTTTATGAAAACTGTTACTCGGGAATACTGCGACACAAGCTTTGCTTAGTGCGGGGTCCTAAGTAAATTTTTTTATGAAATAAATTATCTTATCATATCTATCTTAGTAGGTAGTAGTTTTTGTGCGTAGGTCGTAGAAGTTATAAAACATGGGATAATTTAAACTAGGAGTCGTTAAAATAAAATACATAACTGTGTAATAATTGATCTATTAACAATAATTTATTACAATAAAACTCGACTCACACATAACACGCAGTGCAAATGTGCCACGTCGAGAATTTCAAACTATCATAATATTTACAATAATACCGAGTACCTTCCATAGTTGCGTCCTTTTCAATAATTTACAAGAAATAAATAAACTCAGGCAATGCCTTTTTCATCCAATAATCATACTTTTGGTCTTTTCCGTGCAAGAGTATATTTTACATACTATTTAACTCAATTTAAAACTTGTACGGTTAAATAAAACTGCAAATGCTTAGTCAATAACTTAAAATATTGTCCAATAGAAGTAGTATTTGTCTACTCACAAAAAGCTGATACACACGATAGAAAGCTTGAGCGGGTCTTGACCTACTTTTTTTTAGCATAATTCGTTGATACTTTCCACGCTTAAGACAAAAAAATAATATGTCAAAGTCAAAAAGCATTTATTCAGTAGGACCGCTGGGATCACTTTGAATTTCATATTATTAAGTAGAGATCTATCTAACAAGCGTTTTTTATACGTATGTGTTGATGTCAAGTGATTCATACGATTGGTTAGTTATGCTGTATTGCCAAAAGGGTAACCTACCTTATATTTAAATTTCTAGTTTAAAGTAGTGCAATTGTGCTTCGATCAAGAATACCATTGTGTTTTAACGTCATCATTGGGTAGGTTATAGATGCATATTTAATGTCGCCGTCATTTCGTCATATTATCGCTACAATTTCGACGCTACAAACACAAAATCAAAATAACTTTATAATTATTATTTCGTGAAATCGCTCGATCAACGCATACGCTTAAAAGTCGCTAGAGATAGCAAAAAAAAAAGAAGTGACGATTACACTAACGCGAACAGCTAAGGGACGGCTACACAGTAGAAAAATATTATTTCTGTAATTGATGTCTACTGTACTTGAGCATCTAATTACTAATGTGCTTACAAGTATTCTGGACATTAAGGGTAAAATTAATTGTTATAGCTTCAGCCTACGGCTTTGTTCGCGTATCTTGATAAAAAGTTATATTTTATTACATTCACCTTTTATATCGTGAAAGACAAACATCCTTACACACTTTTGCGTAATTGTATAAGTAAGATGTGTCTTAAACTTATCGACTCAAACCATACAAGATGGCTGATGATTCTTAATACATGGTCAATTTCAAAGTATAATAACTCACTATACTACAATGAACGGACTCACTTTTGGCACCTTCTATAACTTGCATTGTTCATCACTTGTTCAAATAAAACTTTAGAAGCAAAACAAACACGAAAAAAGTCAATAAAATTTGAACCTTCACAACACTGGTGAAAGTTCACTTTCGCACTTATCGCTACTTGGAGGGTTTTATGCCCCTCTCATACATATCTCGATGGCTTGGCAATTCTTAATGATTATTACCCGGTAACCATTGAGGTTTTTATTATGGTTCTTAAATAAATTACTGTCCAAGTATCTACAAAAATCATGATCTCAACTGTATCCCCAAGGCGCGGTAGACATTCTTTCATATATTTTTATGTATTAAACATCCTTTGAAAATGTTTAAGGGGGTGGTCAGAGGCATGTCCAAACACACATGCCCAAATTTTTCAGAAGTTAGCACACGGTAATGTTAGATCCAATGGTGTTTATATATCAATAAAATTCATATTGGAAGTATTACGTCATTAATGTTCAATACAATCCAAGGGTGACTAAAATAATAAATTACTTTTATACCGTCAATAAACCGATCGCTATCTTTAACCTTGGATTTCCTGTTAATACTTATATTTTCCATGGAAATTACTGCTTCATGAAGTAATGAAATGAGAGTTCCTATATTATGACTTCATATTACGTAGGTTTTATTATGTTACTATGTGGTTTATCTTGGTTTTAAATAAATAAGTAAGTATTACCTAAATGTCAATATAAATAGTAGATATTAAAACAAAATTAATTTCACTGGGACACGCACCGAACATGTATTTCAACGTGCCTCTGACTATTTTAAAAGACATACAAAACTATTGCATACCTAAAGAGAATTGAGAATATCTACAATGCCTTGTCTTGATTCAGTTTAGTACGGATTTTTTACATAAACATAATTTCTATGACAAATTCTTGTCGTTGTCACTAGTTCTTTCGAACCACTGCGGTGAAAGGATTTCAAGTGCACTTCACTTTTTTGTACACAGCTTAAGTTTGTAAAGTATTATAAATTAAGCCCTTATTACCGGGTGAAATATCATTATAGCTGCCAAAGTGCCACGCGGGGCTGACTGTCGTGGACGAGATGAGATCACCTGCCGGGGCTGAGCGTATCCTAGGGATCACGTGATCACCTTCATTGCAACACGCTCGGCTTCGCTGGAGCTGGAATTGAAAAGGTTTTCAAATCGAGAAATAGGTTTCTTGTATGCATCTTAGATCTCACTGTTGCTTAACATCAGTCTGTGTGAAGTGAAATGCAGCTACATCGTTTCCCCCATAAAAACAAAACACATAATCCACATAACTTTAAATTATTCTTATTCTTATTCTTATTCTTATAACCATCCCCCCCATGATTATGGTTTTCAATCCATGTAAATGTAATTATTAATTTATTCTTATTCTTATTCTTATTCTTATTCTTATTCTTATAACCATCCCCCCCATGATTATGGTTTTCAATCCATGTAAATGTGAAAGTAACTCTGTCTGTCTGTCTGTTTGTTTGTTACCATTTCACGCCCAAACCACTGAATAGATTAGGCTGAAAATTGGCATGGATAAAGGGTGTATCCCGGGGAAGGACATAGGCTTCTTTTTATCCCGAGGGACCGCGGGTCACACCGCGGGAGCGCAGCTATTTAGTTTGAAATAAGTGATAAAAGTTTTTATGGGGAAACGATATAGCTGTATTCAATGCGGCAGACAAAGTACCAGCCAAGTTAAAAAAGCAATAAGAAAATTCTTATTTGTAACAAAAACATGACAATTTAAATACAAAGAACCTTATGAAAACGCTGTCTACTGCAAAAGTTTCACTGAGAGAGTTTAGCAGAGTCAGTGCTAAGTAATTTTTCTGTGATACTTAATAAACTTCTATTTTCATATTTACGACATACCTGGCGGTATCGTCGTTGCCTCCGCATTGAGAAGGCCTATCGCGGCCGGCGTCGGAGCCGGGGGCGGCGCCAACGTGCTTACTGGCTTCTGGAAGAACAGACATCGATTTTTAAGTAAAACAGGTTCACGACTGTATCCCAAAGGTGCGATAGACATTCTCAAATTCTACCCATGCGCACGCAGGAAGATGATGAGCACAATTAGTTCTACTCTTCTACTTTTATTCCTATGCGATGCGACCCATATATATACCGTGAAGAATCTGGGCAACGAGCATGATTTGGGCGGTGACCCACGGCTTCTAAAACCGTAGAAAAGCTCTAAACTGAGCTAATGGGCGACGCAATAGTTGCAAGGTAGTTTGCAACTATTGCGTTGATTGCCCAGACAATGTCAAAGTATCTTGAAATCTGAGACTATCGCGTCTAGAGATACAATCGTATTGTTTTTCGTTACATTTGCATATCGTTCGAAACAAAGACATGACGGAACAGGGGCCGTATTCCCGTTCTTATTTTCGTTCGTTTGATGAATATTCTGATATTTCTTACTACGACTTCTGACTTCAAGGACCAATTTTTCGGAATATTTGGTCCTAGGTTACGACCGTGTTTTAACGTTGATCTTATCGACTGTATACAATGCAGCTCGTAGTAAAAAGCATCCGAATATTCATCAAACGAACGCAAAAACAAACGCGAATAATCCCCCAGAACAGGAACACTATCGAGGAAGAGTTGAGAACAAAAGATCTGGCTTGTTGTTGGCAGTACACAAGATTCAAAGTAATTAGATTCAAGGCCATGAACTGGTCTGATCGAGAAACCAGTAACATTATGGTTCATATTCATTAAAAGTCCACTTATGTTATCGACCTTAATCAATTCATTCTATGGTCACTTTATATGCATGTTCTTTGTTAAATTATAATACCTAAGTTAAATATAGTCTAAGTAAGACTATATTTTATAGTGTTGAACTTGATTTTGATACCAATCGGTAGCTCAATTGGACAAAGCATGGCCACGTGTAATTTTTAAGGTGCAAGCTTGTATGTCAATTGAACAAGTCAGACTCAGTTAAGTACTCAAATAAAAAGAGACTATAATGTGACAAACAAACAACCAAAATATCAGTAATCCTTAATAATCTATCGTAATCTTAATATAGTAGGATAAACTTCAAGGATAACAACAATAACAAATTGAGAATTCAATTCCGATCACGAAATGTCATCGGATGCTATTTCGCGGCAATTTCCGTAAAAGGACCTTTAAATCCTACGCTTATTTCCTGTTTCCTCTCCGACATCCATTTTGAAGGCGAATGCCGGCTAGATACGAAGATTTACAGCGTTATTTGCTAAATTTATCTCTCCACTGGTTTCCGCCGACTGCCTACGTGCCTACGTAATTTATTCTAGATCACAAACTGATACTCCTAGTAGGTAAGTACATATCTATTGTAAAACTAGATTGACCTGGTTTAAATTAGTGTAATTTTAAGGAATGTGTCAAGGCGTAATAGAGAGGAGATATACATCTAGTAGTGGGCATTATAATAAGGGTAAATGATGATCTTGTAGTGTCACTTCGACGTTCGAACCAGTGTGGTGAAAAGATTTTAAGTGCACTTTAAAGAGGCTCCTTTCGTGCACTTAAAAAATTGAAATATAAGACTAGGTTCTTCTTCTTATCGTGTCACTAGTTCTTTTGAACCAGTGAAAGGATTTTAAGTGCGCTTCAAAGAGGCTCCTTTCGTGAACTTGACACATGTTTTCGAACTCTGAAGGTTCTACGACATGCCGGTTTCCTCACGATGGATTCCTTTACCGTTTGAGACTACTGACATAGTGCATATAAGTTTTTCGGCAGAAAAACTAATTGGTGCACGACCGGGATTGAACCCACTACCTTACGATCGGAAGGCGGGGCAGCCACTACCACTGGACAACCAGTGCTATAACTTACATTTAACTCCTGTATCCTCATATTCAGAGCTTCCAACTTAGACACTACAGTCGTGTTCAAAGTTTGCAGCGAACTCTTCAAGTCCTCATCCAGCTTCACATTAGATGTAACGTTGGCTATGGTGTCGTTGGTTCGAGCGTCGAGCTGATGTAATAATGTTCTGATCTCCTCAACCCCTGATGTGGCGGTTTGGGCTTGCTTCTTAGCGGACGCTAGGGCGCTGTCGAAACCATTGATCTGGGAATTAAAAAAAGAGTTGATTATCAATCTTATGTATCCCAAAGCTGGGCCAAGGTCTTCCCCAAAACTTTCGATCCCTATCACTGGCGATCTCCTATCATTCTTTCTCGAACCCGTCAAGATCATCCCGACAATGCCATCACGACCGGCCTCGCATTCCGATTAATTTTTAGGTAAAAAAAATATGCATATTATTTATAGGATATAGCTCCTAATATCTTGGGTTCGAATTCAGTTGTTTGCCGGTGAGTTTCTCTGTTTTATATGACGAACTGCTATAACAGTTAATTTAACTAGGTGCTAATAGCTAATAAGGCATATACAATAACAATCGTGCCTGCAAAATTATATTGTGTACTATCGTGACCTCTTAATTGAACATCGTTTACTATGTCGTCAAAAGGCAATTATTGATAACAAAGAGACACCGTTTGGATACAATCTTTCTTACTAATTTTATATTTGTTTCGACCAATGGATTTACATATTTGAATAAAACTTGGAACATGTAGATTGTGGACTAGAATAGCAAACACCTATTTGAATCAACACATCGATCACAATAAATAATAGGTAGATGATTGATGAAATTTACGCCTACGCATTATCTATTTCGAATCTGTGAAGCGATTTGGTTTTATGATAAAGTGAATGTGTGTTCAGGTCTCATCATAACCATAAATATAATTTTGCATTGCAACTTTTATTCTTCTAATTTAAAACCTTACCTGAAACCTTTACAAAATCTCCATTTGTTACTAAACATACTTATTTACATATAAATGTAAGACTAAAGAATAAATCAATTTTGTAAAGCGATAAGTCGTACGTAAATCAAACTGAACAAAATAAAGAAAGTGTAATTAAAACGAATGTTCCTCAGAGATTTTGCTGCCTGTTTAATCGGCTATCTTGAACTGACGTCAATGTTTCATTGTTACATTGCCTTTCTAATCTTTTTAATTTTATGATCAAAGCTAAGTGTCCCGTTTAGATTTCACCCCTGTAAATGTATAGCCTATGCCAATTCCATAGCAATCCTATGAGTGGTTTACATTGGCCCAAGGACAGTGGTAAGTAACAAGTAGAAGTATAGTGAGTGCAAGTGGTTCCTGATTATCTCCATAAACAACATTCAAAGTTTTGTTACTATAGAACTATGGATATGATGGATATATTAAAATTTATCTCTTGGAAAATTCCCTCCTGTCTATCACATCTTATTTGTCATGCATGCCATAAGGCATGTACAGCAGGTACCACTCCTATCTTCCTATGCTCCGACGAGCATCAAAGGATAAACTAGAGTACCCTTCAGTCCGTCTTATGTTTCAGAGCACGAACAATGTATCGTAAAGGAAAAATATTGTCAGCGTCTGCACTTTACATAAGTCTTTGCATAGCCCTTCCTTTGTATTGCTTCTACGACGTGTAAAATGAAAACGAAAGACGAAACCGGATCATGACTGAATGTATAAAGCGCAGTAGACGCTCACTGCGCTCACAGGTTTTTATGCATTGAAGATCCTGCAGAACTTGCCCAAATTTATAAATCCAGTTTTCCATTTATATTATAATCTATCTATCCAGCCGGTAACACCCACTGTTGGGTGGTGGTAGTTTTATTTGATTTCTTTGAAGAATGTAAGAATATTCTATTTTTTGTGTATTATTCGTACGTTAAAATGGGTTAGGCTTACTGAATAAGTATTGAAAAAGACTTCCAAGCAACTTCACCATACCCAGCCTTTGCATGCACTTATTGTCGACCTCCTTTTAAGAAAAGGTTGAGCAATATCACTTTGCAGGGCTCGATCTGGGTCGCGGCGAGTTTGCGTAGTGCACATCAAGAAACTGCGTGAATTATTGAAGATTGTAGCCTGATTGAAACATTAAATGTTCTAGGGAATAGTTGCTGTCCTTTTTATTTGTATCATACAAATTATTATCATTTCAGGTGTTTCTTGCAAATTTTTTTACTTGAGATAGATTATCTAGAGCAGGTATAGAGTATCTAGCTGAGATAAAAGCATTGATTCGATTTGCGGTATAAATATTTGCATTGGAAATATGTACTTTGTTAAGTAAGTGGCACAGATGAGATAATACTTGTGGCAAGAAACATAGGATAAAAGAGTAGGATACAGGATAAAGACTACACTAACAAGACAGAGAAGAACTAAGATTTTTATAGCACACGGAACAGATAATTCAATGCATGTTCAGAACTATGAAAGTGAATTACGGTCGTGATTAATTCGTTGCTTGACTTTGACTGATTTACGTTTGTTTTTCTCGCGTCACCGTTCTCTAAAACAATCTTTAATAGATTGATATACATTTATGTTCCTACCGCAAAATAAATCGCTTACTTGCGAGAAATCCCCACAAATTTCTTTAGCGCGCAAATCGCTAATGGAGTATGACGATCTATGAGCAATTGCACATTACAAAATCAAAACATGTGACACAAGTTATTTTCTGCACTGGTGACGAAATTGTTACGAACGAATTTGAACCCTATTCAATGTATTTTTTCGATTCAAATTGATAGGAGAGGAGATTAAACTAAAATTTACCTGTGACCCAAACGTGGCCACAGTCCTCTGTAGCTCTGCTATCCTCTTCGGCGTGTCGACGAGTTTCGGAGCGGCCGACAACTGATCGGATATCACACCCAAGTCCTTAACAGCCTGTTGGACGATCTTCACGAGATCTGCATGGTCTGCCTCCAGCTTGTCTATCCTGCTGCTTAGACTTGTGGCGTTCGCTCGAAGCTCTTTTGCGGTGGTGTGGCATATTTGTAGTGCGTCACCTACGCCTTCGCTGCTCGTTGAAACTGAAACAATTTTTGACGTTAGATTAGAAAAGATCGTTGACTTTCTTTACAGTAACGTTGGTACAGGTCTGCCTTCCGCTCTGTGGGTTGTGACTTGCGGGTTTTTATTTGGGACAAAGATTTGTGTGTTGGACACAGATGTATGTTTTGTGTCTGGTTAAAACAAAACATATCTAAGTATTCCATCAGATATCTCGTTCCCACAGTAGGTACTACTAATGTCGCGCATAGTACTATAGGTGCATTTACACGATGCGATTTTTCGTACGATTTGCTAAGCCCCGCCCATTGAACGTGCCGACAAGCGTCGCGCTATCTATGACAAATCGCATACGATGAGCGTTTATACGTGGAAAATTGTTGTGCGATACGATATCGTATGGGTTGAAATCGCATCGTGTAAATGCACCTTATGTACTTACTAGTATAAGTTTTTGGGTTAGTTAAATTATCGAATACAACAAATAAACAACCAAATACATTCAATCGAAACCATTAGTATTATTAATCGATAATACAATTAAAATATTTTAGGTCGCATTAAGTTTTCGTTGACCAAGAAAATAATTACGGTTTGCATTCAACTACAAAACATGTACTTATTTTATTTACAGAAACTAAGCTACTACATATTTACATATATTTACAAAATACAACAGGATTAGTCAAGCTATCTAAGGATCGTTAGAAACGATCTATAGATAGCTCAACTGATCCAGGTCACTGTCTTCGCTTAATTTTGGTACAATAAACAAAAATAGCAATAAATATTGTATGCCTTAGTAAGTTTACCTCGTTTTTTCTGTAAAATACCCTTAACTACTTAATTACTAAGTTCCCTTTTCCTAAGTCATACTAAAAAAAAGTTCTATTAGGTAACTTGAATTTATAAAAACATTTGTTTGTTTAAGAAGATTAACTTGCGCAACACCAACAGTAATTACGTTTTAGGATATCCTTGGGCACAAACAAAGATCTTTCATACGAGTATAATCAATGTGACGGTGACTAAGAATTATGTAGGTGTCAGAAACCCATTGTTGATAATTGTACACAAACGCCGACATTCTCTGAAGATTGCAGAGATAGCTGGCGAATGGAGATAATCTGCCTACGAGATTATTCCGTTAAAGGAATGGTAAATCTCGACCAACCAAACTCAAACAGATGTAGGGTTGACATCATTGTTTCGATAGAGCTTATACCTCAATATATATTTTTTACAAACAAAAAAAAAAAAGGTTTTTTAGCTCTGAGACGCGAGAGTGCAAAATCAATTCATGGCAAGGTAGAAATCTAGCTTTAAATTTTGAGTTTACATCATACATTCATCGATAGATCCTTGAAGCGTAATAAGTACCATTTTCATTTAAACTAGACTGTTATTAATACATTTAGCTGCCAAGGACTCCAGATGACGCATTTCCTCAAAGAGCCAAAGTTTTAAAACGACATCTTGACCTTTTTAATTACTCTAGCTTTTGTGTTAATTCTTTACAAATCTCGGTGTCTTTAGAAAGAAGTAGAGCCAAAGATTTAAAAACCTCGTACCCCTTAAAACCTGTTTTAATCAAAGTTATTGTTTGTGTTCAGATAGCATGTACAGGGGGAGTTTATGAAAATAATATCTTATGATTCCGAACCTCTGTCCATCTCGATCCTTAGCGAGACGATCTGTCTTCTCACATCTACAAAGAGCCACAGTACAGTGGCCGCTGAAACCACGCAGACACATAACGCTAGAGCTGCTGCTAGGCGGAAGAAGGGTCGCGATCGCCTTCTTCTAGAGGTTCGCCTTCCCCAAGGCTCGCCTTCATCGCTCGAAGCTGACAGCAACCTTCCTCCTCTAGACCCGACCCCAACTAAAGCGTCCAGCTCCCGCCTTTTCCTCATCTTCTTTCCCACTCTTAGCGGCACGGCCGCATGCACTGCACTCTCCATAACTCAGAATCGCTACCGATTACACATCCGCGCACTAGCACTTTCGACACACGTGCTCTCTGTTCGGTGTCAGATTGAGGAATGACGCTGTACGCTCAGTAAAGTTGCGCTGCAGGTTAAAGGTAAATGTGATACCAATATCAGCGGAACTGCAGCGTCTATTTCTGATTGTCAAGTTTAAATACTACTTTATGTAGGACTTGAGCAAAACTGTCTGATAGTAGTATCGTGTTATGGATGACGTGTTATCGTTATCTACTATTAACAAGTACTTATGTTTTTATTTTTCACGTCGATAAAAGCGAATATCACTAGGATTTAAATAGATATAAACTGGTTCAAAACATCAAAGTTTGCAGGAAGTTCGTACCTATTGTACTTTAAAATTTGAAGTACCCAAAAAGTTTTGAAATTGTTCGAAGAAAGCATGAAATTTATATGAGGCCTACAATCTACATAACGAATTCTACTTCAGAACAATGGATTCTGAAACTCAATTTACATAAATAATTTAAATAACTGAACTTTCTAAGAGCTGGTCTGCGCTATTCCAGGTCAAGTATCGACTATGCGTTCAAAAATTATTTCAACAAAAATTCTCACAATATTTACATATTTATATTAGCAAGATTTCATGGGACTTAAACAAGGATGTTTACAATTACCCAACAAATTAACACCAATAACGTTGTGTTCTATGTTGTTTACATCAAGCAAACATAACAGTACACTATGAACTTAAGGAAGTATTGCGCCTTTAAATTTTATTACAATCTTTTATCAAATACACTTAGCCGTCCCAATAAGTAGTGTTTGTGTCATGCCTTTGTCTAGTCTAGCATTAAGGTAACGCATACACGTGACTAGTTTACAAGAAGACAGGTCTGCGGGACAAATTTTGCAAGATGAATACACCGTCATTATAACATACGGTACAGTTTACTAAATTGCGATACAATGACTTAACAAATCGGTAATCGATATTATCAGACAGAAAGAGATAAATTTGAAACATTTCGCAAATATAAGGTAAAGCACGAATAAAGGGACATGGGAAAATACATGTGTCAACTGCGCAAAATGTGGGATAAGGGCAGGGAGGAGATTTTGATAGTCACGAAAATTTACACATTTATATTTGAATAACAATGTTTTACAGTGATGAGTTGGTGACTTGGTGAGCTTGTATGATCTCCAAAACTACTCATCCAATGTCAAACAATTCTTTCGCCATTTGACGGGTATATTATTCCAGAAACTCCTCAATATTTTAATACGGGCGAATTTATCGGGCCACTAGACGTTTATAATTTCAAGGGTACGCTTATCCGAAATTATTAATTCCTAAATAAATATTCTATCTTTATAGAACGATCAATCATAGAGCGAATGCCACGGATTTGAGTAGAGTAGCGAAAAATGATTGACAAAAGAAAAATACGCACGGAATTTTTCTTTTTCGTTTTTAGGAGGAAAACCGGAATATAGAGGTAAACTGAGGATGATATTGCGAAAAATAAGATGAGATAGAACCATTATTGTTAGTCTTAGTTACAGTACAAATTCAAGACTTTAACTCGACTCTTAAGTTTTTATGAAACACGTCGAATCCTATATTCAATGGAGTAGGAAGAAAATGGTTAAGAAATGTTACAAGGTGATCTTGATTATTGATCGGCACAGCACTTATGCAGAATCGACCGTGACCTACGATATATTACACCGGAGTAAGAATATTATGTAAGGAGAGCTAGAACGTTTTAAATTAAATACTTTATATTGACATTTAAAAAAAATGATTGCAAAGTTACTCATAGAAGGGACGTGTAGTATAACCAAACTCTAATGAAGCCATCATCATCATTCCCTTGCCCTTATCCCACGCTAAGTGGGGTCGACACAACATGTATTTTTCCTCCATTCACTCCTATCACTCGTCAAATCTGTATCCACTCCTTTCGCATTCATATCATCTCTCACACAATCCAACCACTTCTTTTTCGGCCTTCCTCTACTTGCATAATCTCCAGCCACACTCATATTCATCACTCTCTGGGTAACATGGTTTCATCCCTCCTCATAACGTGTCCATACCAAGCCAGCCTAGCACTCCTTACCTTTTCAGAAATAGCCTTACCTTTTCAGAAATAGAAAAAATGAACCAAACTCTAATGAAGCCAAACCATATAATTGTTTCAAACATTTCACAAAAGTGTCGCTTTTAGTCAAACTTGATCATGATCTTGCTAACAATGTTTTTTAAAATCGATCTCGTTTGAAACGCGTTCTACCAGTTTTTGTGATTTTGAAATTGAAGTCTCTTGTTTACCAACTTCTTTTTTATTTAATTTAATGTTTGATTAAACTAGGTAGGCCTATAACGAATAGCAAAAATTAATATCTAAGAATTATTAATTTTTTTGAAAATTTTGGGGGAGATCTTTGCTTAGCAGTGTGATACTGTTGACTGTTTAATGGTCAGTAGATACTTAACGTGATCTTTTTATTAGTTACTAAGTACTGTTTGTTTTCCTATGAAATAAAAATAAAATAAAAATACGAGTACAATAGGTTGAAAAAATAATAATTAAGTTGTATTAAGTAAGTATAGCATCCTTGTAAAGTTGCCTGTAAATTGCACAGAAATGCACTCAAAAGTATTACTTTTACTAAATTTTACTTAGGAGCAGCTAAATCGTGATTGAAGTGTTCGAATTAAAAGAAACTTAAATACAATTGAAGAAAATATATTTTTTTACAAATAGATCATACAAAAAAAGACTATCATGCTTGTTTAATAAAAAAGGCGTTTAAATATCAGTTACTATGCATTTGTCTGCGCGGAACAGTCATACAATTAATTTTAATTGTGAAATCGTATTAAACATCGTTGAGTATTGAAATATGTAGTGACATCAGTCATCATTTGCCCTTATCCCGCTTATGCGGGGTCGGCACAACATGTTCTCTTCTTCCACTCTCCCCTGTCACTCATCATCTCCGTATCCACTCCTTTCTTACCCATATCTTCTTTCACACAATCCATCCATCTTTTCTTTGGTCTACCTCTACACACATATCCATCCACATCCATTTCCCGATTTAGTTACGTGACTTTCATCCCTCCACATGCCCATACCACGCTAACCTATCAGCTATCTCTTCACCTTTTGAGTCACCAGCGCTACTTTCAGACTTCCTCTAATATATTCATTCCTCACCTTATCCATTCGCGTCACACCGCACATCCATCTCAACATTCGCATCTCTGTCGCATGCACTCTTATTTCATCCGTCGCTTGATTGATGAAGTAACATGGTCAAATTGTACACAAGCTAGCAAACCTAAGTCAAACTAGTAAGTATTATACTTCAACATTACTATCTAGAATTATTTTAGAAGTAAAATACTTACATAACATTGAATTAAAAACTTGATTAGTAAGTTATGTATTTTTGAGACGCGTGGCATTGGTTACTATAAATATACTTTTCTTTTTACTATTACAAAGCTATATCGAATTGTACCTGCGACGGAATTACAATCGAATAACACGCTACGATAAACTTTCAGATCAAATCCCTAATATGTAAGTATTTTAACCTAACTGGAAGATATTTGAGGAAAAACTAAGCATTTTATAAAAAATAATAAAATAAATCAATAATTTTATAAATAAACAGAAATACTCTACTAAAACAAAGTAAATTTGCGGATGTATTAAGTGTTGATAAAGCCAATCTTATCAAAACAAACCAAACACTGAACCAATTTTTTTTGCGGAAAGTTACTCCATCCGAAGATTGACGTATTTCGCCTGAAAAATAATCTTGAGGGTACTTTTTGATAACTGTAGAGTTTAGATAACTGGCACTTCATAAAACTGTTGTTACTTCTGCTTTTGAAAAAGGAACACAATAAAACGACTCGAACGAGTCTTTATGGATTCTATTAAAATAAGGCTACATGATCAGAGTAGATTCCCCCCTAGTAAAGAGACAACAACAAAATAGATGCCAACACGAATTTTACGATAGAGTACCTACTTATCGACCCTTCGCTCGCGGTAAAAAGAACGCGGTGAATGAATAATCGCGCATGCGTACCACGGGATGCGACGAAACTTTGGTGTCTGATCTATTTGGAAATATGAAATAAGTATTAAAGAAATCCCCTTTTTTTCTGCATTGAGACAGCAACGGATTACCCTACGTTGTTAGCTCTACGTTGTTTACGGGAAAATCAGCGAAGAACTAAAAGAATGGGGTAGATCATCAAACATTTGAAAAACGAACACTTATACAGAAAGAAATCAGACGCTGCGCTCTCTGTAGTAATAGTAACCGCAATGAGACACTTAGAGTCGCGAGGGTTTTGAAACGCGCCTAAAACTTTACCACTCAACACAAACACAGTACACGGAGGAAATTTACTTGAATTGTAATGTTATTGTAGGCACTATCCCAGAGGACGTTGGGACAAGAACTGGGTGTGACGTCATGAAGGCGCGGCGACGCATGCGTACCACATCCTGACTCGAATAGAGATACTGGAAAGGGTAACGAATATAATAATATGAATAAATAAACAACTACATTTCGCATGTAGTGCGAAAATGTGGTAAACCCTTTTATTACAAAGAACCATCAAAGTAGCTCATTACATTTCATCGCTGTTGCCTGGAAAAATATGATTTTAAGAGATAAGATCGCCTTACCTGTTAATCTTTAAGCTGCTTTATACTACATATTACTTTTGTTTTTTCTGTACGATGTATTAAGTATCACTCTATATCCAGATTCATATCTCATTAATGATGACTGATGATACAACATGACAATGTGTAGGTAGGCACAAATTGCGTTACATAGGAATATTAAACGAAATAGGTATTTTTTATAACTTTGGGAGGCTTATTAACTCGAATAACGAAGATAAAGTAGATGAAGATGATGATATTAGGAGCAAGTGATCGTTCCACGAAAATACTGCTGATGGAGCACAAATTCCCGCTTGCATCATTTATCTTGTACAGAAATGGATAGGCACGTTCACCCGTATTATGGGGATTCGAAGAGTGGATGAAAAGGGCCCGAGCTTCTTAATTCATGCGATGGCACACGTTTGAGCAAAATTGCACTGTTTATGCTCAATGTGTAATGACTACACGTTTTCACAAAGGAAGTTCCGTGTCATTTTGATATTGCCAATGTGAGGAGATGCTTTAATAAATAACCGTTGGATTTTTTTTGCACAACTTTAATAACTTAACTAATTAACTAATTAACCATTACTTGTGTCAATGAAAATGATTATCTTATTTAGGTATCTTGGTTCAGGCCCGTGTGTATCAATACAGATGTTTTTTATTTCGAGACAAATCTAGTCACACCAAGCCCCAGCTTCCTCTAAATTGGTCCTCAGATTAAGGCGTGATTGAAACACATTATTATGACTTATAAAAACTTTAAGATACAGCAATATAATAACCATTTCAGCAAAACTTTAGCTCCTTGCTACAAGAGTTAATAGGGTGTCCTAATTTGTTATACCTTAATTGCTCGAGCCGTGAAGCTACAAGCAACTAACGAATGTTCTAGAAAAACAAGGAAATGAAAATTTATGTTTTCCGATATAAATGTCTTTAGTTCGTGGGCATGTTTGTTGTCGTGCCCAAAACAAGTGAATTATTTATGAGGGTCCCCAGGACATTTGTGTTGTTGTTTTAGTACAAAGTACCTACCTCTGGTACATAAGTACATAGAACAGGCGAGGTCAGCGCGCGTAAACAAAGTTTACATAGGTAGATAATTCAAACAGACCTCCGTATTTTAAACAAAAAACACGTTTATTTCCCGATAAACAAAAGTTATTGTTATTTTTTCTGATCATGTTAAAAATATATTTCGACACAACATGACGCATCTCTAGACGCGGTAGACATTATGTCAGATCATTATACTCGTCTTTTAAAGTGTTAGCGGCCATGTTAGTATTGTATTTATTAATCTTGAAACTTTTGTAGAATCTAGTTAGCTAGTAGGTAGGTACCTAGTGAAAAGCAATCCAAGTCCCCGAAGCTAAGAGAAGAAAAACAATAATTTAACTTGTTCAAAGTTTGAAAGGAAAAGTTTATGTTCTGTATTTTATGAGAGCTTACAAACATTGAAAGTATGAAAAAAATTTCATTACGAAGGATTCAAATTCAGGAATTATTTTCATATTAGGTTTTGTGGTGCAGCTTTGAGTCTTTCATAATAAGCAATGTTTTATTCAGTAATACGATGCCGTATCCCAGCTGTGCATCAATGGATTTTTCGTTTCGTAATATTTATATGCGCTTAAACACGAGCTCTTAACGGTGAAGGAAAACATCATGAGGAAAGCCGCAGCTTAGTCATCTCCACAGGTATTGACGTCGTCTTTCCTGTGGGCCAGGCTGATTGAGCTGAGAGGATGGTTTAGGTGCTGGGCAAGCCTATTCCATCTCAAACAATGTCCCAGGCACTACAGCATCCCGTTAAGTGTAGGCATGGATTTCCTCCTGACGCTGTATAAATCATCCAATATTGATGTAAAGTTTTTTTTATTCTTATTGTCGAACTGATATAGTTCCTCAAACTAAAAGTTCCCAAAAAAAATATGTATTGTCAACATACCTTTGGCAATTTCCATGCGCATGGTAGACACCTGGTCGTACAGCGCCGCACAGATCCATGTCAGCATGATGAGCCATAGTAGCAGTGTACCACGGATTGCCCAGTTCACTGCACACCTCACCTCACTTCCTATGTTAGGTTCCTGGGGTTGTGAGGCTGCTCCTCGGCTGCGATCTCGTCTGGAATTTTGTGTCAAATGTATGGATACAATCAGTTCAATACACAAACACCTTAGCAAGCAGATTTGGCTATACTTAGCCAAATCTGCTTGCGCGCGATGCACCTCTTGCGACCTACTGGTCGCAAGAGGTGCATCGCGCGGTTTACCTAGTCAGTGCACTTTCGGACAGCTATCGGTTCGCACTCATTAGCAGCATAAATCATCATAATCATTAGCGTAACGTAAAGTTCTTGAATACAGCAAGTTTATCTAATTTACAAGTTCGTATCAATTCAGCATCCATCCCACTCTAATCACGTACGGTTCCGTAAATCAGTTTTGTAGTGGTAAAACACTGCAAGTTTTTAGGCCTCTACAAAAAGATACGCTATTTAGTAACAAACTAAACTAGCCCATAACCGCATTTGTAAAATAAGTAGGTACCTTAAAGTATAAATAGCAGTACAATCTGCTGTTTGGCATGGGAATATGAGGTAAGAAAACATTATTTTTAATTTTTTAAGAACTTTTTCAATTGGATTTAATTCTTGAGTTATAAGCAATAGGTACCTCGTTATTTTCTTTTTCCGACTCGGAATAATATCTAGCTGTAAGTCATCAGATTCTTCATCGCTGGACAAATCTAGAAGTCTGAAGTTTTCTTTGTTGATTTTATATGGTGCTGACATTTTAGAGTTAGATTCATACACATAATATTCCGTGTTTATTATTTGAACACTGTAAAAGGCACTTGGTTTTCTTTTATAGAATGTAGATAAAGATGTTGGATTTTTCGCTTCTCTTCAACTTGTCCAACTTTTTCCAAGTGATTGATGATACAAATTGCTACCGAGGTTATGTCAATATTTCCAAAAGCACCTGATCTATTCTGATACCACTTTTTTTCTATTTTACACCATCTATTTTCTTTTCTGTTCTGGTAGAAGGAAGGGAACTAGATTTTTCTTTTCAGTTTTCGCAGAGGAAAATAACAACAAACAAGGTAGGGACGGTACGGAATGGACCAACCAAAATGAAAATGAAATCTGTGAATTCTGTCACGCATGTCACGTCAATAAATTGTCACTGTCAGTCAACAGATTTTTTGGCCAGCTCTCAGTGGCCAACTCAAGGCCAGCCATATGATTCTGTGGGTCAACCAAATTAAGTTGGCCTATTAGGTAGTTGTTTTGTTTGAGAAGGGTTTGGACATATTCAGATATTAGATATATTCAGATATTCATTTATTTAACCATTATGTTACATTTCATAACTTTGGCAAGTCAATAATACAGAGGTACATAATTGAAATTAAAATTAAAAGTCATAGGTAGATAATCCAGAGGTACATCATTGAAATTTAAAGTTAAAAGTCATAGGTACATTTCGTTACAATTATATTACGCCATCAAATAATATTTTTCAACCAACAAAACAATTTTTATCACTTACTGATTAGGTACTGACACTATTCATTAGGTACAGCTATGAATGCAAATCGGAGAATGTACAACTTAGGTATTCATTGACATGGTAAAATGCATAGTTTTAGCATGGTACCTTTTTGGTACACCTATATATATGGTAAAAAGGGTGATTCTCTAGAAATGTTCTAACTTTTTGTTTAAATTCTTTCAAAGACAAGCATGTTATTTTATTTGGCAGTTTGTTATACATATCTAATTTTAGGCATATACCTTGTTTATATGTTTTGACAAGTCTGAAGAATTTTTTCTTTGTTGCGTGTATTAAAATTATGAATATGCATTTTCAAAGGAAATTTGTCTTTATCTATATGTACTTCTATTAGGGATCTAAAAATGAATAAGGAAATGACTGTCAGTATTTTCCCCTTTTTAAAGTATGCCTTTACCGATGTTAGCATATGCAGTCCATATATAATTCGCAAAGATCTTTTTTGGACATAAATGTTTGAGAGCTTTAAGGCCATATCTCATGCCGAGATAGCGAGCTTTAGTAGAATTTAGATGACTGATTGGTTGGACCATTACACCCAGTCTGCCACCCTGGTTTTATGTCATTTTGTCAGTCTAGTCCAGTCTGGTCAATGACCTAAGAAAAATTGTCTGGTCCATACGTAGATTTAGCATCGTACCCTACGTACACCTATAAATATGGGTCTGGTCCTTTGAGAAAAGAAAACTATACTTATATAATATCTTAGGTCATTGGTTTGATCCATGTTTTGTATCGGCACCCTTGGTTGGGTCATGGTCTGGTCCTTGATTCATAATACAGCGGAATGCATCCGAATTCATTCCGCTGTATTATGAATCAAGGCCCTGATCTGTCATTTTAGCGTCAGTAAGATCTGTCATGTCAAGTTACAGTCAGCAGTCAGTCAGTCAGTCAATCAAATCAAATCAAGCAGACAAGCAAAGCAAGCAAGACGAACTGACGAAGAAAGAAGACAAGACAAGACAGACAGGGGTTTTGCTTTTGCCATGGGTCGTGTGTAGCGATTTTTCAGTTTATTTTAATAATTTTAGTTGAAAAATAATGTTTAGAATAACTACATTAGCGAAGGAAAAATGGAGCTTTGTTTTTTATCTATTATGGTTTTCATTCCTAATTTTATCCGCTGTGATAATGTTCGGGCATGGTTTCCTTCTATCCCGTAAAACCCTAAGCGATGTGACCGAATGTGTGCCTCTGGAGAGGTTTGATTGCAACGGACATGAAAGGGAAAGTCCTGGAAGTGACAGCTGCAATGAAGATGAGAAGATAAGGCGCATTTTGTCTGTGCCGGGCGGGCCTTTAGCGTGCGCGCCTTCTGGTAACCGGGTAGTGTTTTTGCTGGTGGATGCGCTGCGTTATGACTTTACGGAGTATGATGAGCGGAACGAGCAGCCTTTGCCTTACCAGAACCGTCTGCCGGCTATGCAGCGGACGCTGGATAAATGGCCGGACCGCACAAGGCTTTACCGTTTCATGGCTGACCCTCCAACAACTACTCTTCAGCGTGTGAAGGCTTTAGTCACCGGCTCGCTACCAACCTTCATTGATGTCAGCTCTAATTTCGCTGCTCTTGAGCTTCAAGAGGATAATGCTATTGATCAGGTTATTATTTTTATTTGATTACAACTAACTTGCTCATTACTATTTTCCTGTTTCTTACAAATGTATGATAAAGCTCTTAGTTGTGTTTAGAGAATTTCCTTATATTTAATTTTTCAGTTGGTTAAAAGTGGAGGCAAGGCGGTGCTGTTAGGAGATGACACTTGGGGTAGACTGATACCAGGAAAATGGCTGCGCTCTCATGCATTATATTCCTTTCACACTTGGGATCTTGACACTGTTGATAAAGGTAAAAGATAAAGAAACTCCAACAAATGTATAAAAAGCATCTATGAGGAATTAAACATCCAACTTGAATTGTCTATAAATATTATGTTAATTGCTACTATTGTTTAGGAGAGAGTGTCAGCCAGTTTTTTAATACATTTTTGTAATACTAGGTTAATTAGAGTAGTGGCCAATTCTGGTAAGAATTGTAAGAATACTCACCACTTTAGTGTAGGGTCAGCACACCAGGTTTTCCACTTCCACTCTGCTTATCAGCCATCATCTCAATACTCGCTCCTTGCTTACCCATATCATCCTTCACACAGTCCATCCACTACATCCCTCCACATTAAAACTTAACTGCCAAACCTCATTATGCTGATTTTAACAATTTTATTTGCAGAAGTAGACTCAAAGATCTATGATGAACTAAAGAAAGAAGACTGGAACATTCTAGTTGCTCACTATTTAGGAGTAGACCATGCCGGCCATAGATACGGTCCAAACCATCCGGAGATGACTCGGAAACTGAATGAGACAAACTTTAGACTGGAGAAAATCATCGAATTGCTCCCACCTGATGTGATATTGTATGTAGTCGGTGACCATGGGATGACAGAAAATGGTAAGCTAATTTTGAAAATAATTTTTCTGAACATTGTTTCTGCCTAACCCTATCCCATAGGGGCGTGAATTATGTATTCACAGTTTCTGAACAACCAAAAATATCACTCTCTTGTATGTTAATAGTTTTCGATAATGTTGTGCTACATAATTACGGGTGCTTAAACCATTTTGAAAAAGTTCATCCTAAGGTAAACTAAATTTTTTCTCAAAATAAATTGTCATTTGATTTCTGGGTGTTAAATTTCATTTTCTAAAAAGTTCTCAGTGTGTTAGTGACAATTAATTTATCAGTTAGAATTGTATTTTATGATTTTGATGATGGTGAAAAACATAATCTTGACCATGTTTATAAATAAGGTTATGCCCTTAGGCCCTTATTAATAAACGGGGAGTAAAGTTACGCCGGGTGTAACTTAGGAGTATCCATACAATTTTCGGAAATAAAACCTGGCGTAACTTTGCACCACGTTTATTAATAAGGGCCTTAATGTACACTTCCCAATTTTTGCTTCAATGTCACCTTATTACATTACCAATCCAATGTTCACTACCTTCACCTTTGTTATATGTACTCTGTGCAGCCAATTTATTTGGTTTTAATACATTTCACATTGTTTTAGACTCACAAGGGACACACTCTGGTAGGTGATTGTTGCTAGATAGCTTGCAAAGTAGATGATTTTTTGTGTTAATCTTTATTGACTTATATTGTATTTTACTAATAATTTACTATGTGTGTGATTCTAAAGCATAGTGTTTCTGTTTTTGTTTGCACAATTTCTTAGTTTTTATTGCACATAATTATTAGAGTAACTTTTTTAAAACAAATATTAGCTTTAGACTGAAATAAGGGCCTTAGTGCAACAATTACTAATTATTTTAAGCTTCGTCATTATCTATTGCAAAATAATAATTTAAAATCCTGCAGGCTGCGCCAAAAAAAAAAAACGCTGTACATCTCACTGAACACGAAAATTCATTGCATAATTTACCATATTTTATGACAAGATATTTCAGCTTTATTTTAACATTCAAGCAGAAACCAATCTGCTCGCAAACACAGCTTCAATGCAACGAATTCCCGTGTCATTCATTAATCAAAAACTGCGGTCGCGAAAGCTGATAAAACTTTTTCAATAGGTGACCATGGAGGTGAAAGTAAAGCAGAGCGCACAGCAGCGCTTTTCGCTTACACTGCCAGAGGTTTCGGAGATTCTTCGGAGTTACCAGTGGGGGCGGAAGTGGGACAGACTGATTTAGCTCCTACCTTGAGCGCAGCCTTAGGACGTCCACCGCCTGCGCCGTCCCTAGGAAACTTACTTTTTCCTGTGCTTCCCGAGACTTCTATCATTCATACTCTGCTACATATTAGCAATAACTTGAAACAGGTACCTAATTGAGTTTAATATAATGAATTTATAATATCATTTTCGCAACTAAATACAAAAAAATACAGACTAAAGATAGGGATTCTTAGATAAGAGTGTCTTTATTTTTTGAGCTATTTGGTTGAGCTCTACATCACGTATATTTGATATTTGCTATCTTAATAGAATCTCACAGCCAGTAAAATACGCACAATCGTTCTTTAGCTCTATAAAGTAGCTGCGTAGAACCCATTTTTGATGACGCCTAAAATCGTGCTATCTCGCTTCCTCTAGCAAACCTGCGCAATCGTCTATTGCACTTTGCACATAACTTCAGAGAGCTAAAGATCCGTTGTGCTTAGTATACAAGGCTGATGTTATATTATTATACGAGAAATGACATTGTCATTTTCATGTTGACCTAATAAATGTTATTTTATTTTGTATCTCTATTTATCTATGACGACAAATCTCTGCACAATTATCATTAAATCTCAAATTAAATATCAACGAAGGTTTTTATCATTTCAGATTACGCAGTATCTAGTGCGCTATGGTGAAGAATCTCAACAGATATCTTTGGAACGGCTGGCTCGGCTTATTAACGCTACTAGAGATCAGATGGACAAAGCGGCCGCTGTTCAGACGAAAGCGGATTTAGATAATTATGCTGCTGATGTTAGGTACATACAATTAAATTGTCTACTCTTTCTATACATTTAATAGGGCGTTTATAGTATTGTCACACAATATAAACATGGATTTGTAGGTATTACAGATAAGATTTCGAAGTTTTTCAAAAGTACATAATATGTACATATACATCTATTTTTTTTTAAACTTACCTAAAGGTCTTGCTAAAACTACAAACCACTACAACAACAATCGTATTTGAAATATTATAAGCGGTGAAGGTAAACGTCGTGAGGAAACCAGAAGTTTAGTTTCTAACCTGCCATTTATAAAATAAAAATAAAAATATTAGGTATACATGTGCCAAACGGACGTGCCTCTGATTACCCTTATTATCTTTGAAGGATCAAAAATTTATCTGAGAATCTCGTCGATTCTGTTTATTTTTGTAGGCCGTCTATTAATTGTGACTCATTCTATCAACTAAACTATACATTTGTTTCAGAGCTCTAATTGATGACATCCGTAACGTATTCCGCGAGGTCTGGGTCGAGTTTGATTCGCTCTCTATGCTTCGAGCACTTTTACTGATGCTTCTAGCCATTTTCTTCAACTGGCTAATAACTGAAGGCATCCCTATGGAGAGTTTACCCAACATTTTCGCCAGCACTTTCGTCTCAACCGGAATAGTTTGCATTGCATCGTGCATTTCGCTCAGCTACACAGCGTATTACTTCGAGATTCTCGATAATCTAGAGCACGCTATATGTCTTAGCATCGGTTTGGTATCTGGAGCGATGACGTCAGTTCTTGTTATTTTACACTGGGATGGTATTTCTCAAAGATGGTATGATGGAAGATCGCGCTTTTACGAGCGGTTTTCGCGCGCTTGTTTAATCGCCTCCGCTGCTACTCTCGCCTCAAACAGCTTTATAATCGAAGAAGGAGCGAGCCTTTCCTTCTTATCTCTGACTGTTTTAGGTCTTATGGCATGGAACATAGCTACGATCAAAGCTGCTTGTTTATGGGTCTGTTGCGGCGTTGTTTTGGCTCTGAGTAGGAACTATCGAGGTTGTAGAGAGGAGCAAGGAGATTGCTGGCTTGCCAGTACTGGTACCAGTAGCCAGGCTAGTAGGGGAGCGTTAGTGCTCGCATTGGGTACGGTAGCGGCTATTGTAGCGATAGCTAGGAGATACGTCGGTTGGAGAGGACATGGGATAGTTGTTTCTGGTCTACTAGCTTGTTCGCATTGGGCTGTTGGTTGGGGTACACTCGGCTCGCCGAGTCGGTCACGACTGTTAGCCCGTTTATCTTGGTTAGTGCTTGGTGTGATGTTTCTTCTGCTATGGCGGAGGGATAGTAAAGTGACGTTGCCTCTAATGGTGTTTAGTCTTGTGTTGTTTGTTGGGAATACGTTGGTTTTGGGCGCGTCGTACGCGCCGTCCGCGGTACTGGCTCTGTTGGCTGGATTCTTGGCGCTCAATGTCGTGGCATTGCTGAAGAATGACGGGTCTTCCAAGTTTTGTAAGTATATCTTCATAAACTTGTTGAAATGATTTATTATTTAGGTTTTCTGCGTCATAAACTACTTTCAAGAAATATTTTAACCAAGCAAGAAGCATTCTAATTTCAAACCGAGTGTATATTTTCTATTTATTTATACAAATGTACCGGTAGATAGTTACTCTTACTAGTAATCGGTTACTAGTAAGCGCACTAGGGGAGGCCTATGTCCAGCAGTTGACTGCCATAGGCTGATGATGATGATAGGTTGTCTCTAAAAAACCTAAGTAATGCATTAGCACATTCGAAATAGCTCACAGTAAATAAAACTTATGTATATATTTTTCCTATTCTAACCAAATATTAATTTCCAGCGTTATCAGCCCGTTGCAACTCAAGCGTTGCCTGCTTATGGGCGCTGCTCGCCGCATACCAGTTCTATGGTACCGGGCACCACGCGACCCTGGGACATGTGAGGTGGGCCCCCGCCTTCCACGCCGGAGATCCTAATTATTTGGGGACTAATGTTGCGCCTATTGTCACTGGTGCGCTGGTTTCTTTCGATCAGTTTGGTAAGTTATCATGCTGAATAACAGCATCTATCTATCTAAACGGAAGGCAACGACGAGGCCGGCCGAGAAGACGTTGGCGGGACGATCTCGACGGGTTCGAGAGAGAGTGGTGGGAGATCGTCAGAGATAGGGACGTGTGGAAAATTTTGGGGGAGACCTTTGCCCAGCTGTGGGACACAATAGGTTGATTTAAAAAAAACTCATCTAATCAGCTACCTATACCTATATTAACGGCGCCACTGAAAACCTACGCTCCAACAGACTCTTCAGCTGTTGGGGCAAATGCTGAGGGGTAGCCATATTTTCACCCACCTAAAAATTTATAGATTTAAGTACTTACATAATTGTAAAACTCGTGTTCAAATGTGTCGTGTGGAGAAAATGCTATTTTATTATTATTCTATTCTATCTATAGAAAATGAAGCCAGTCTTGTATGGAAAATGCTATTTGCTAATTATATTTAATATTTCCCTGTAGGAACTCAGAGAAACAGCTTTTGTATGTGCAAAATAAACGTTTTCTATTTTATTCCATTCTAATAATGCGTGATTTTATTTTATTTTCTCCCCCAGGCATGCCTCTATTGTTCGGCGCATCGGTTCCTTTGCTAGCGTTGTGGGGAGACAACGGAGCTACTAGCCCTCGCACGCAAATGGTTGCCGTCTTCTCTCTGTGCCTCAAGTTTGCGCTGTGTTTCGCTATCAGGGTGAGAGTTTGTTTAAGAAAGAGAGTTACTTAGAAATCTGTAGCCTCCGCCTACTACTATGGGATTCAGGCGTGGTTTTATGTATGTTGGTGTATAGTGGCTCGACTGACAGAAGAAACTAAATGAATTTTGCGTTGTAAAGTGGTATGCATAAAACGGTGAAGGAAAATACCGTGAAGAGACCTGCAGCTTCGCTCCTCGCGATATCACTGTCTTATGTCATGCTTGTGGATAAGGTAGATTAACTTGAGTGAACAGTTTAGACGACAAACGTTAGACAGTTTAATATTTTTTATCGAAGAAAATACTTCTCTCTAGAGATCGCTTCTTAGCGATAAGGCCGCCCATTGTACATTTTTATTTGGTTTTTCTTTTGTTTTTGTCTGTGTTAATTTTATTAATGGTGTGCAATAAAGAATTTTCATTCATTCATTCATTCATTCTCATTTTTGATTTATCCTATTTTCTCAGGTATTCGCCAGCGCCCTCTCAGCCACTATCCATTGCCGTCACCTGATGATTTGGGGCGTGTTCACACCGAAGCTTTTGTTTGAAACCGGCGCGTGTGCGTCAGCACTGCTCGGCACTATTATAGGCGCGGTTCTGACGGCTTGGCATTTACCTACTCACCACAGGTCTAGTTGACGATAGCTTAGATTATAAACTCTTTTGTTTTGTTATGTAACCTCATTTTAAAAGCGAGCTAAAAGACAGACCATCTCATATAATTTCGTCAGCTGGTAATGATATTAAATAAACTATCTGCTGGCTAATAACATGCTACAAATGCGCGCACCTTCTCTAAGCAGCCGTCTCCGCGAACGAGAAAATCGCGGGAATATTATCTCCGTGCCACGTATGCGAATATTTTTGTCAACGATTGGTCATTATGCGTCAGAACCTTTTATTTCATCATATCGCCGTGTGTATACAAGCTCTATGAGGTATAGACGTGGCACAACGATAGTATCGCCGCATTTCTCTCGCTTATGATGACGGCTCTTAGAATAGATTTACACAAGAGAGAATGCATTTCATACTCTGTTTTAAACTTGATAGTTATTTTTTTTTATTCATATTATGTAAAATATTTTAAATACATGTTGGATGCAATGCCTTAATTAATAGGCTATGACTTTCAAAGTTATTTGTGGTTTAAACAGTCTCATAGATTACTATTATTTTAATGATGTTCTTGTCAGATACTTAATAGTTTACTGTGTATAGAAAACAAGTTTGTGTTCAAAGATGCGCATTTATTCTGATAAAGCTCAGTTTAGTGTCAAAAGAAAGTTTTCTTCACTAGTTTCAACTTTTGGCTCCTACTGTATAATTTGACTGTTTTCAGAAAACTATACAATTGTTGAGCATCCCTCATTTTATGTAGAAAGTATTAATATAATAATGTCTAAATGGATTAATTGAGGCGAGATTATCTATGAAATAATGTTATTTATTTTGAATTTTAAATGGATTGTTTTTGTACGTGTTGTAAGTACTTTTGGATTGAGTCAAATTCAACAGGCATTTATCCATAAAGTTTTCGTTTTCAACGTGTAACTATATGAAGACTGGATTTGTTCACGCGCCCATCCTGTGATGACCAATTCTAAGTTGGGCTGTAGATTTCATGCCTTAGGTTCTTTGAGTAGTGGGACGAGTTTATAAAAACATCTATAACGCGTTCACTGCCAAACTCGGCAGTGCAGTGAACATGATCACGTGCGATGGTGACACTGAACGTGTTACCGGCGCAACAATATACGTGAGACATGGATCCGCAGTGAATGGCAGGAAACGCGTTAATGGTAATATAGTATTTTATAAGGATTATATTTTTATAGTGTTAACCGCACACTTACTCACAGCGCAATGCTGTATAGTATGTACTCCCAATAAATTTCAACTCATGCGTCGGTTGCCCGTTAGCTCAGTTGGTTAGAGCGATGCCACGGATCGGCAAGGTCGTGGGTTCAAATCCCGCATGGGTGCTAATTTTTGGGATACATTTAAATATCTTTAGTATTTTATAAATTATGAAACATTTTTACAAAATGAGAATAATGCATTTGAGCATTTACTTTGACTCAATTTTTTAATCGTATTGTTGAATAAAAGACGTGTGCGCCATTAGACCACTTTATTCGAGAATTGTAGACACATCTAAGTCTATGTAGGTAATGTCGCCAATCATACACAACAGTTAGTAGTTTGTGAACATCAAAATAGTATTATGTTTGTTAAATATTGTGAGATTTTACCAAAAGCATTTTAAAATTATTAAAACATTAGGTTCTACATTTTGTATTATGGTAATATAGTTAGTATTTGTATTGTAAAAAAAGCACTGCCATGTTGTGTCAAGTTATATAGTTAATAGATGTTATTTTGTTTTATCTGCTAAAATGTTAGCTAACTCTTCTTTATGTACATCGAAATATGTTATTTCCGAAATCCTATTTTTATTAACCCGACTTGAAGAAAAAACAACCCTTGACTATAACGTCTATCTGTCTAAACTGTTCAAATTATTGTAAATAGCTTATACAATTTTCAGTATGAACTACCTATTGATTTTGATAAAATTGTACAAAATGTTTTTTCAAATTGTTGTTATATTTCAAAAATATTTTTAAAGTTCAGAATCTGTATGTAGAACGCTTTTGCGGTAGGTTTATTGAAAATCGTAGAGAGAATGAATAATAGTACATAATGGTACTAGTGTGTAACATTGGTGATTACCGCCGGGGCGTTATTTGAGAGCCGAGCCGTTAGGCGAGGCTCTTAACAGAGCCGAGGCAGGTAATCATCAATACACACGTGTATCATACGACGTTTTTCAACACACTTGTGAATAAAATAACAATAAAAACTCATTTTCAACAGTGAAAACGAGTTGTGAAAAATGTTTCGCTATTGCGGGAAAAATTAATCAGTTTTCCTATGCGCGCGCATTGCGATCGACTACAGACTATATTTCAGCGCCGCGCATAGGGTTTGCGGCCTATTCTGCCACGTACAAAATGGGGAATTTAAAGTTTTCTTTTGTTACAGAGAAAACAAAAGTTATATTTGAGTGAATGTTTTATTTATTAAACACGTACGAGTTAAAATTATCTATTTAAATAAGAAGTTGCATGAAATGAGCAAGCAACAGGAACATTAATTTATTTGTTCTATTGAACACGATCTTTTTTCTGAATAAAAACTTTTTTAAGAACAAAGCAACTCAACCAATAAAATTAAAAAAAAAAGTCTATTACTCACTAGTTAGTTATAGTAATGAAAAAGTCACAGTTTGATTATGGGTGTCATTATGTGCCTAATTGCGGTGACCATAGAGCCACTTTATGAGCAAGTGTGTTGAAAATGAAATTATTTTACTTTTATTATGAAACTGGGCGAGCTCATTTTGCTATTAGATTAGCTCATTAGCTCACACACAAGGCGTAAATTACTTGGCGTGTTTCTCCACCCTTCCACTTCGTGTCGTCACTTAAATGTCAGTGAACTTTCTGTTTATGACATAGTTTTTTTTAAAAAAACATTGCGCCGCGTCACGCCTCGTTACTTAAACAATAGCAGCTTTTATACGCACAATCTATCGCGAGGGATGCAGCCAGTCGCGTGTGATAGAACGCGTAGCTTCAAGCTCCAAAAAATTACCTATCATTTGCGATTGCGCTTACGGGCTTTCCCGCACGATAGCGTTTTGACAAGAACTAACGAGTAATAGCGCGTTAAAGAACGCGTAACATCAAAATTATCACTCGCGATTGCTTGCAGGCTTTCGCGCGCGCAACCCTGTACGCTCAATCACTCGCGAACGATTGTGCGTTAGACGCACAATCGTGCAACAAGGCTGCTAATGTACGGATCACAAATCTAATAAATAAGTGTGATACAATTGACGTTTTGATTGATGCCTACTGAAGCGCGCCCTTTTTTAATTCATACCTAATGGCATTAGAATAGAATAGATCCAAATAGAACAAAGAGTCACTAGGATTTGCTTCTATGAAGTAGAAGTTTATTTATTGAAGAAAATAATTTCGTTAGTTACACAAGTATTGTTTTTTTTTTATGATTTTGAATAAAGATTTATAGTGCGACTCAATTTGTTTTAATAAAACGCATCATACAATATATATTAACATTTTATTACTTTGGAATACCAATAATCACTCACTTTGTGAAAATAAAAAACAAAATTATAGAATGTTTGATCATACACCACCAAAAATATTGTATAATAAATATTTTATCTGTGAATATAAAAATGCTCTATGATTTTTTTACGAACGAAAATAATACAAACAAGATAGCGTACCATAGCAAATTACCTTGTGATGAATGAATAAAATACATTGAAACTTGCTAAGTAGGAATTTTGCATAAATCAATACTACCGAATTTTTAATTTCTAAATAAATTATGCAACTACAGAGTGAGGAGACCTTTGTAGTATTTTAGAATCCTATTTCATGAATGAGGTCTAGCAGTTTCTACATTTTATCTATCTGTGGTTTTTCTTGATGAAAAATTAACATTACCACATTCACTGTCACCCTATACGGTGTCTTGCGATGGTGGCACTCAACATGTTACCACTAAAAATGAAAAATATATCCACTGCACAGTAAGCAAAACCAAATATAGAAACTAGCTGTAAAATAACTACAGTACAACCGAATATACAATAATAATAGTTACGAAAAACCTAGCCGATTTATCTTAGATACAAAGAAGGCAACCTGGCAGTTTTTCATTTTAAGGGCACTTGCTATATTTCGAATTGATTTTGCTAGTTACAAACTTTCCCAGACAAATAAATATGTACAAAGAATCCTTGCGTTTAAATGTTTGGCATTCATAGAGAATTAACAAATCAATCGCGCAATGTCGCCATTCGAAATAATTCTAATGCCTTGTTTATTCTTGCATAATACAATCATTGTCTAGAGAAATTCTACAGTACTATTTTTGGTTTTAGGAAAACTAAACCTAATTACAGGTACTGAAAACTGAAGGAATCTACTAAACCATAGTAAAAACCTCAGAGGCAGTCTAAAGTGATTTTATTACCCAAACTTACTTCATATTATTGCTACTGCCATAATCGCTCTAAGCATCACAAGTTATAAATCAAACATCCTTAAATACTTGGAAGCATTTGCAAAACAGACAATAGTTTCTATGGATTCTTGTATCAAACAGCTGGTTTAAGTAGAAGAGGCGGGAGGATTGTAAGGAGCGATGAGATATTCAGAGAATGAGTTAACTGCTGTTGCGCCTCTTACTTCCTTGTCTAGAAGCGGCAGTTTCGTCACATGGAAGTCTTCATACAAATCAGCAATTTGCTCCAAATACTTCTCTTGAACCTTGTGTCTCGCCGCGCAAAGCTCACAAGGCGCCGATGTACGAAGTAACAACTGATTCACGATAATGTTATGCGTGTCAATGCCGCAACGCGTAAGTTCCTGTACTAAACGCTCTGTTTCATACAGCGATAGGAACTCAGCAATACAAACACACACAAAGGTAGTCTGATTGGGGTCTTTGAACTGGGTGTTCACTTGTCTGATGACGGAGAGCATCTCATCCATTTTGCTACTGAGCATTTCTGAGTTGAATTCTGTGAGGCCGAATAATGATGCCATTTGATTGATGAAAGGTGCCACCTGAAAAACGATTGAAGATCAGACAACCATTTCAATCATGAAAACTTCAGAAGTATTTTCATAATTTGCTAGGAAAAGGATTACCTTAGATTTTAGACGCATAAGCTTCCCAAGTCCCTTTTCCACAACCTGCGGGAAGGACAAGAGACGCAGTGTGTGTCCAGTAGGTGCCGTGTCAAACACAACCGCACTGAAGTTCATGCCCTTTACCAACTTCATCACCTGTAATTAAAAAAACATTTAAGCCATTTCTTTTTAGTTAGACTAACATAACACACTAACACACACAGGTGGAGGAAGATGCATCATTGCACCGACAAGAGCTGAGCTCTTAAATTTGATGATGATGATGAGACTAACATCTCTTTCTATCTATGTACTGTACAGTACATACATCACGTAAGTCTACTTTTGTTTAACCTACTTTCATATTATCGATCCACATTTGTATTCTCTTTGATCAGGTCACTTATCATGTGCCAAATTATGTGTTTGAAATCATACATCTCTAACCCCTTCTCTGACATTAAGCATGGTTTTCGTAATTCTCGTTTACTAAGGTTTACCACAATTTCCTCACCTCTGCATAACTCATGGCCTCATCAATACCAGGGAAGGCTCCAACAATCTCCTGCATCACTCCTTTGCCGAGCCTCATAGCTTCGGTTTCTCCCTCAAAATACTCTTCAGGAAGTTCGTTCAGACCCACATTGGGGTCAATCTCCATTGCAAAGAGGTTGTCAAAACCTTTAACTTTAGTAGGCACCTGGAAACACATTTAGTTAGTAAATAATATAGTAGGCTAAGCGGGCTGCCCCAGATTAATTGGTATGTAAAAGTAAGTTTTGAATCTTTTAATTCTATTAAAACGGTGAATGAAAACATCATGAGGAAACCAGTTAGTGTTCTTATAGGCGGCGATGGGCTTGCAACCTGTCATGTATGGAATACTAACTTCTGCAAGATGTGGGCATGTATCAAATATGTATTGTGTTTGGACATGCCTCTGACTACCCCCCTTAGACCTCAAAGGATAATTCTATTAAAATTTTACAATGTATTGCATCATTTTGAAATTGCAAATCATGTTGGCGACCAAAATAACATGTTACTCACTTTGGAGAATTTTTGATCAAATGCATCAGAAATATTGTGAGCTGGATCTGTTGAGATAATTAGCACAGACTCTCGAACCTTGGAGAGTTGGATTGCAAGACTGCAGCTGAAATACATTAAAATTAGGTAAGTATAAGTACATTTCTTATACCTACACAAGTTTCTAATATTGAAGCAGGTATTCTTATTAATTGAAGAGAATATTAGGGAGCTTGGCATTTGCTATTTTGTTTTAAATGATTATGAATCACAGAAGAATCCTATCGTGCTTATGGAGTACGTAAATTGGGTGTCAGTTTGTTCCACTTTCACAGTCTCAACTTCTCAAGCATGGTAGGCATAAATGGTACCTTAGCATTTCCTTGAAACTAGATAGATAAAGATTAACAAATTTATAAAACAAACTACCATAACACCGGCTTTCAACAGGAAAATCGTAATTGCTTGTAAATTACCTGCAGGTTGTTTTTCCAACACCACCTTTGCCTCCGACAAAGATCCACCTGAGAGATGTCTGGTCGATTACGTTCCGCAATGAAGGTTCCAGTGGTTCGAAATCGAAGTCTTTGTTTTCTTCCATTGTAATGCTATGTTCAGCTTTTTTTGGAAAATAAAGATAGAAAAAGAATTGATTGAACAAGTCACAATTATTTCACAAGTGATTGTTTGGCGATTTTCAGAGAGAGCGGAGGAGGGGAGGGGTGGGAAGGGAGGAAACGTGACGTTTTGACACTGACAGCTGACATTTATATAATTGTTCAGTCATTCAACATTAATTCAATCTTATTATTATTTATTTAACTAACATAAAAGAAAAGGGCTTTGTCGCTGAGCGACTATACCGCCCAATCGGTAACATCTTAGGTCAGTCTTCTTTCTTCATCTTCTCTATCACTTCACTTCTTGGTTTCTTCTGGTTTTACTTCACTCCCCGGCTTCTTCTTCTCTTTATTCCTTCTTCCTCTTCATCTTTTTATTAATGGCAACTAACTGTAAACTGTATTAAAGTCAAAGTCAAATAGCATTTATTCAGTAGGACCGCCTACCTAAATACCTTTTATATATGGTATTAACCATATATATCAAAAAGGTACCATGCTAAATCTATGGTATTAACAGTATATTCTGCAAATGTCAACCTCTCAAATATGTATTATGTCACGTCAATTTGGTTTTGAAAAAACATGGCGACTTGTTATTTCAAAACTCCAACGAAAATCTTTCGTCAAATGAGAAATTTACTTGAATACTCCCCCATTCCATTTACCAAATCTCCTGTTACGTAATCCAAGGCTTCATTAGTAAAATGCCACCGAAATTACATAATAAAACCTAGTAAAACACGAGAAAAGTAAATAAAATAGCAGAGCCACAAGCTCCTTCAAAAATGGCGAAAGAACTCTCCTAATTCAATCTTATTAAGGTCCATTAAGAAGGAATAAAAGAAGAAGCAGAAGAAACCAATAAGTGAAGTGAAACCATAAAGAATATGAAGACCTATATGATGAAGACCTAGACCTAGATGATGTTTATTACCGATTGGGCGATATAGTCGCTCAGCGACAAAGCCCTTTTTTTTGTGAATAAATAATAATAATAATAACTAGATGGTCAGTCCTACATTTAAAAAAAAAAACTATTTTCAGCATTTTTCATTTTGTTTTTTCTTTTTTGTTTTGGCCAACGGACGAGAAATAACTTTTTTGTCATTTCATAATTATGTCAAAGTCAATCATCTTATCTATAAAACAAACTTTTTGACAGATTTTAGTGTTGGTTGATTTGATTTTGACTTGATTATGGATGGTTTGAGTTGAGTGAGCGAGATCGATAATTAAAAGAAAATTGGAAAATGCGAAGAATTTGAACTCGCTAAACAAAAGTACCACTAGAACGTGATGAAATGAATAAATTTATGACTGAAAATAATGCTGTATCGCCTATGTCGTGGTCGTCTTACATTCAAAGTTTATTTAGCTTTTGCTATTGTAGTTATTATTTCAATCAGCGGCTATTTATTTCCGCAACTTAGGATTTTATATCCTATCCCTGCTGTAAGTTCTCCTAATCCTCCTCAGCAAAGGGCGACCCGGCATTTATCAAAGTTGGTGACTGTTGTATTTCGCCAGTTCGAAGATTTCGAGAATGATGTCGCTGACAGTGTTCAGTCGTTCGTTTCCTGGTACCCCAACATGCCTGTGGTTGTGGTGTGCGAGAATCCACCGTACCCTCCATTTCCATTCTCCGCAACGAATGAGACTCTTCGGAACGTGAAGGTGCTATCTATGGAGTTCAGATTGAACGCTTCGCCGCACGATTTGAATCCTCTGACACATATTTTTACTGAGTTCGTTTTGTTCGTGCCTGACTCGACTAGAGTCTCGCGCCGGACGCTGCAGCAAGCAGCTATAGCAGCAACAGCAAATCCCACCCAAGCAATTGCCATTGGTGTTGGGAATTCTCATATTATATGCCAGCAATTGAAGTGGGACTATGCAGAGTGGACCTTACACTACAACAAGGATGCATCCGGGAAGATATGTGATGCAGTTCATGGCCAGCATGCATTATTGATTAGAACATCATTGCTTCGCCAACTACCACAACCATTTGTTCTTCCCTTCCCTGAGGCATTGTATCTGCAAGCATCATCTAAGCATGTCAAAGTAAGTATAGAATAAAGTATACTATAAGTAGTACATATGTAATATCCACTTAGAAGGTAGCTAAAGGAAGTATATGATGGGGTTTCAATATTATGGGTTTTCTACCAGCAATTCTATCTGATTATAATATAATTGTGTGTTGTGCTGTTCTTGGCTCTAATTCTCCCGTCTCAAGGTTATGCACACTTTATAATGCAAACAGTAAAAGTCTCGACATTTTGCCACTACCCTCAATGCATTTAAGAAGCAAGTAATACAACTCAATTCACCATGAATTGAGTTGTATTGTCTCACATAATATTTTTTTGTGTAGCTTAATTTTTAACTAAAAATATAAAATGCATGATGTGTTTACAGTAGAAAACTGTGCGCTTAATTTTATTCTATACCTACTTAAGCACTTTTATAATATTATTAGTGTAACAGTTGTTGTAAACCAATAAATAAATAAATAAATAATGAACACCATGTTGGTATTATAATTTCAAACACATGGCTTTATTCCAGATTCAAAAACTGCCCAATAAGCTTGAAGCTGGCAGGGCAGTGCTCAAAAGTCCCGTCTCCAAACAAAAAGCATCCCGGCGCCTAAGAGAGTTCAAAGTTGCTCTGTACAAGCAGCTTGGAGTTAAGGCTGTGGTCAGAGAAGATGGAAGGATGCAGTGGTTCGGTTGTAAGAAGGAGACACAAGTAAGTTTCAGAGATAGATTATAGGTAAGCACATAAGTAACTAATCTATTAGTTTGTTAGTGCTTATTATGTCAGGTTTCTAAATCGAAGATACAGATAGACCTGCCCTGTAACATTGTGTATATACATATAGGTCTAGAATTGTGGAAGCAGGAGTTCAACGCCTTCAAAATGGTAAATACCATTGACTTTGGGCAGAGAGGTGGATGGAGCAGCCACTGCTGGGCATAAGTCCCCTTGTTCAAACCTGGATTCAGTGACAATGTCATCTAGTACTTATGGTACCTATTTCATAAACTTGCGATCACAATTCATACTTAGAAATACAGGATAAGATCGCGTTCTTTAATCGCAACTTTTCTGCCCAATTGATAAAAATTACAGTAATGACATTATAGTCCAGATAAAATGGGTAAAATGTGGATAAAAGTTACTTCACACTCTAATGTCATTACTGTCATTTTTATACATTCTCCGGTACCTAGACAATCGCCATGTTTTGCAACAACCATGTAAAAAAGGACAAAGAACGCAATAAAATTTGTTGTTGTTTCCAGCGTTGCTTCCCATCAGTGCAAGGTACACCGTCCTACATCCTAGCGGGTCGCAACACACCGCCGTGCTGTCGACGCAACTTACGGCGCGCGGCGGCGCACGTGCTGCGAGCGTTACTGCAGGCTGGCGCTCGTTGTTGGCTGGAGACCACCTCATTGCTCGGTGCTGTTGTCAAGTAAATATACTTCTAGTTTAGTATGAAGAGTGTTCACGCGCTGGCTGGCATAAAAACTTCCTGTAAAGGTTGCTGTATGCCGATTTATCATTATTTATTACCCCTGTTTGTTACCTTTTTACGCCTAAACCACTGAACAGATTAGGCTGAAATATAACTTGGATAAAGATTATGTCCCAGGGACCGACATAGGCTACTTTTTTTTTCAAAAATAATCATGGAGAGTGAAATAATGGTTGAAAGTTTTTATGAGGAGTTGGAAGTTCCAGTTAAAGGCAACTAGATGGCGTTGCTAACCTATGGCTGATGCCGAGATGGCGCTATTATTGCATTTTTCAGAAAGTTTCAGAAGATTCTTGCAGTTTTCATTTCTATGAGAGGTTTTCAAGTATGTTATTTTGTTGACGAAGTCGCGGGTACCAGCTAGTTATGAAGAATAAAGAAAGGTGTGTACTTCCAGTGGTGATATTCTCCCATGGGCCGAGTACGCCGAGATCGGTATCCACGCGGGCGACGTGTCCCGCGTGTCTTGGCTCGCGCGCGGTGGCGCTGACGCAGACGGCTTCGTGTGGGAGCGAGCTACTAAAGGTAAGACAGAGATAGAAGGATTGATAGAGAACACGTTATGCGGGCTTTAAACGTCAACCGAGCCGGATCGGACTCCTGCTGTCTTGCTTATTGTATAGCAGGAGTTTGGTTTGGCTCAGTCTGTCTAGGTTGGCAGATATCTAAATGTAGTTTTATAATTTTTAAAGCAACGTTTTCGATACTATCTAGGTATAGGATAGGTAAATGATGAATACTACATTTAAGGAACAGAAGTAGAATCACCTAGTTTTAACTACGAATCCTGCGCTCCTAATAAGTAAATGATTTTTGACTTCTTTTTTCTTGACATTTAACTTTAGTTATCGGTTCTCAAAGTTTCTGCGAACTACAAGAAGATCTTGCACACCTTCTAACTTTCTATTGTCATAGCTCGCTTCGCTCACCCCTACTTACAGGTCACTACTACCGCGTGGCGTTTTCAGCGAGCAACAACGTTTATGTCTTGATACTTCCGTTCGCGGCCCGCAACGGTACGATGCGGCCCGCAGATTGGGTGCTGGCGCATCAGCGGCCCTTCCCTGAACGACACCTGCATCCACTAGCACAGGTATTGTTTCTTCATTATAAATAATAAATAAATAATGCTGGACTTTTCACACAGCATCATCTAGCCCCAAAGTAAGCAGAGCTTGTGTTATGGGTACTAGAATGACTGATAAACTACTTGTATACTTTTTGTTTGTTAATACATACATATTATATTAATAATACTTCACTTTTGTGTGATAAAAAGTCTATGTCGTTATCCAGGGTTGGTATAAGTTACCTCCATAGCATAGTTAAAACGCCGACTGAATGTAAAATATGCGAATTTACGATCGATTTCTGATTAGACATTGGTTGTTAACTAGCAGAACTAGAGCTGCAATGAAGTAGCAATAATGAAAACGAAAGTTTTAATGTGAAACCAAGGAAATTTCAAACCTGCTCCGTAGGTAATAGGTTTGATTGTCCTGTGAGCACAGGCGAAAATTGTACGATTCTATTATGATCAGCCAGTAACAACTTATATTGGTTTCAGATATCTTTCGTTGGTCGTGAAGCCCCGGCGCCGAACGACGCTCGAGCCTTTCTCGACCTAAAGCTAGGCGCTTTCGCAGTGGAAAGGAATGAAAAACTCGGACCAAAGCTACTTTACCCTTGAAGCCTTAGTGAATGTTATCTGCAAGTCTACAGTAACACCTGTCTCAATGCCACGTGAGCAAAAATCCATTTAAGTCTAGGTTTCATAAAAAAAATGAGATTGATTACAGTACAAAACCGAGACTTTATGTCGACTCTACCTTTGTTTTTAAGACATGGCCATGTGCCAGCTTACATCAAGACGAGACGCACACAATAATATAGAATTTATTACCAGTATTCGTTTATCTGGGCTGTTACACAAAAAGGTACACAATTTAGTCGGGCTGTGTGCGAGTGGACTCTAAGCTAGATTTAAATGAGAACTCGAGCATTGTTCTCAATAAGCAATTAAACGCATCAACTATTCATTAGCTGCTAAGCAATAAGTAATATTAAAAATTGTATCAATTAATTAGAATTTTTTGCGCTCTCGCAAATCCTACACCAGTAGAGATTCTTTTTAGTACAATTTATGCATTTGATATTATAAGAGAAACTTAGTTTTAGAGAAATCTAGTCATTTTTAATATGCATTTTTATTAAGTTTCGGCTGTGTCGTCACGAATTCTAGTTTAGGTCAACTGCCAATGCACAATAGGGTTGTCGAAAGATTTTAAGAGTGGCTATGACCAAAATCACAGCCGTATTAGTTCGAACAATGATGTTAGGGGTTCCAAACACAAACATCGTTTTAAGAAAAATACCTAGCAAGATAACTTGCTGTACAGGGTGTAAAAAGACGTCTGCCGATGCCGAAAAAAGGGTACAGCATCCCAACACACAACTAAATCCAAAAGGACTTTCCGAAAAAAAACATTAAATCCGGAGAAAACAGCGTTTGAAGATACTGTTTGCGTATACATGTATTGGCGCGTTGTTTTACGTACATTGCTGGATTTTGAGTTTTTGTAATTGTTTTTTCAAGTCAAATTTTTTTTTTGCGTTTTTTTCGCTAAATATGTTTAGAATCATGGTCTGATTGCAACCCCTCAATTTTCGGTAGTAGTCTTTTTACACCCTGTATATAGAGCAACATAATTTATAGGCATCTTGTAAATTTTGTATTATCTTAAGTCTAACTATTTTGTTAATATTGTTTTGTTTTTAGAGTTTATTTAAGTAACATCGGCACTAATGTTTTAGGAAAATATTCTCATAGTCAAAATTTCAAAATTAAACCACATCTATTTAAAAATTAGTTTTATTTCAGTAGGGCAATTTTCACTACTAACAAGTAGATGCCATATGCATAGTTTAAGATTGCCAGCGTATACACTTTCTTTGAATAAATAATTAATAGCACAATATACATAAATAAATAAATAAACACATTAAAATACTCGACTAGTCGTCTTCAAACTTCTCATCAACCACCCCTGTTTGAAAAGGTGGGTCGCGAATCAAACTCAGTAGCTTATCAAGCTTCATTATCTGAAAAAAAAACAAGCACTAAAAAACTGTCTAACCTTAGGGGTGAAGACACTTCACCCCTAAGGTTAGATAGTTTTTTAGTTTTTTTAGATGAATATGATTTTGAGTTGTGTGTCGCGTAATTTCTGCTAAATCGGATTCATATAAAACTCGTCGGCATCGCAAAACTCCCGTGTGAAAGAAGTATGAAAGTTTTGTATGAAACAAAATATACCTAGCAGAAATTACGCGACCGAAATACGCGCTCGTCTGGCGTCACTTTAACTAAGCTGTTCCTGTGGAAGTTGATAACATTTGATGTTTCACAAATCTGAAGATTTCTTAAAGTCGTAACATCATGACAAATATCTGACGGATTTCAAAATTTAGTGTCAGTCCATAATAATTTCTCAGGGAAAAGTTTATCTTTCAATCTCAAAACCAAACAGTTATTCAACTTTCGTTGCTGACTGTACATTCAATTTGATTACATTCCGTTAACTTTCAGTTTCGTAGGATGGTTTAGTGTGCACTGACGGTAGATAATCGTACAGAATCGTAATTATTTGGGAGACCTACTTTAAGACAACTGATGATGATAATGATGAGACGTTTAAGTATTTTAATCAAATTGTAAAAGGAAACGATCTACTTTGGAATGGAATCAAATGTAGGTACCTGTAACGTTCTCTGATCAACGCCTTGAGCTTTCTTCGGCGGCTTACACATCACCCTCAAATTAGGGGATAGCTTACAAACGTGACAGGTGCCCCTGAAATGACAAAAAGGACTCGTCAGTCAAATGCCTCCAGAGAGATTTGAACTCTCGACCCCTGGTTTACAAGACCAGTGCTCTAACCCCTGAGCTATGGAGGCGATGTAAAAGTGGGTAAATTGTTGAATCGCTTGCATTGTAATATGCAATTCATACTTCGTTGCACCTGTACCTATTGTTAGAAAAGGATCTTTTGTGTTTGTGGTGATGCACTTTAAAAATATTGAAAACAATAGAATAGCTATTTCATGACGTTAGTAATGCTCGTAGGTAGTCATTATTTTAAACTACATAATGGAGCTAATTGCTTATAGATAATACCCATGTTTGAACAAATGGTTTCGAATTATTTTATTTTACCTTTAGATAAGGCAATCTGTAGAAACGTATTGAGTAACTAAAGGTACCCATTCACGAGACGTCCTTTTGGTAGACGTCTATTTATATATATTTATAAATTTATATGTTTATTTTTGTATATTATCTATTTTTTTATAATAAGTAATAAAAAGCTTGTTATTAATGTTGTGTCTCGTAAAATACGTGACGTCCTCGCCGTGGTTCCGACGGAAGACCAGCGTTGTAGTAGTCAATGGCTACTATAACAATTTTGCTGAGTTGGAAGCCATTTTAAGGTATGTGTGTAGTTTTCCACCCACACCATCGTTAATGTATATTTTTTTAAGAAACTACGAATAAAGTAATTCTTATTCTTATTCTCTCTTAAAAAAAAAGGCTTAATTTTTTGTTCACCGTGGAGCTAATGGATGGCCTGATTGAAATAGTTTGAGCTACGCACTTGGTATCACCGCAGACAATTACAGGCAGTCTCATGTTGAAGTCGATCCTGGTAAGTTTTTTGGTCTTCTTGGAGACGACAGCTTGCACGCAGATTGGCCGGTATTTGTTCACGCTCAAATCGTACACGTACACCTGGAACATAGCTTATCATTGAAGGACTGAGGATTCAGCAACTTCTTCTGTTCAACGGCACGAGGTCTCAAGAGTAAGTAGCAGGCTTTTATACCTACCCAGTAGTGGGTGAAGTCAGGTTGTGGATGATGATGATAAAGTGAAAAAGTTTAAAAAATTGATGATTTACTTTTTCTTGATGACTGTACGTACAGTCAGCGTCACCAACTGGTAACCCCCCTCGTACAAGGCTCGCAGGAACAAACTGCCTATTTGGGGGGTAACCAGTTGGTGACGCTGACTGTACGTTCAGTCAGCAAGAAAAAGTAAATTATCAATTTTTAAAACTTTTTCACTTTATCATACCACAAGTCTAGACCGAATTTGTCATTATGAATTCGGTCCAGCCTCATAGCCTACCATCCAACCATTTCACTCCATTCCCTCAATCAGGGCACGTAAACAAAATTTCAATGCATATTTATTATAGCTTTGAATAATATAAGATGTTGAGAGCCAAGATGCTTGAAAGTATCAAAATAACCTTTCCATCACCAGTGCAGGCGGCAAACACAGTGCTGGAGTAGGGAGCCCACTTGACGTCACCGACGGGCGAGCCCAGCTCGAACATAAACAACGGCTCGCTGCAAACACAAAAAAGTAAGACAAATTGGAAGCTTCACGAACATTCTCTAGAGCCACAAATCGTCTAAGGGCCAGTTCCACAATACCTTGTTAATATATTGTCTGTAGGGTAGCCTTTCAGCAACTTATATTGTATTTTATAAATCACAATTTCAGTTACTTAAAAACTTATTCTGAATAATTTTCACCAACCTGGTAATCTCCCTTCAAAGTTCCTTAATAGAAAGGTTACCAATTAGTGACCTCACTGTACCTTACCATGGTGCTGTAGCTCAAGGTTTTTGGACAATCTTGCATTATGTTGCAAGGTAAATAAAAAAACCAAGATCTATCTATGGAGCAGGTAGCCGGTAAAAGAGCTGGGTATAGGTAGATGCCTCTTCACTACCACCTGACTCCTGGCGGTTTTATACCAGGCGATGCACAAATAGCCAAATGGTCCAATCCATTTTGACGGCACTATTACCACCCTGTATACAAAAAGTCTTACTCTCGTCCATCCTCCCAAATCTTGACTCTCCAGTCTCCAGAACAGGACGCATAGATGCTGTTATTGAAGTAGTTGTAACTGATCCGATAGACCGGCATGTGGTGCCCTTGCACTGAGCTCACGTAGTTGCGGTTGTATTTGAGCGAGCAGGTGTGGATCATACCGTCTTCTGTGCCCACCATGAATATTTCTGCCTTCTCGGGATGGAAGCAGATGCTGCTTCCGCAACCTGCCAAGTGTGTGAGAAAAGGTAGTGAATAGGAGAATAAGAGTTAATAAATTACGGATTAGAATATTATAGACCTTTAAGTCTTACGGATAGGATAGTCTTCTGCGCTGTCGCGAAGGATCAATATGCATTCATATAAGAATCGTTTTTAAATCATAGAGTAGGTAGAGTAGACTTTTAGATCATACGGATCGTATCATGCGCTGTCGTGAAGGATCAATATGGATTTGAATCTAAATTTATTTTTTATTAGACAAATAAAAAATATGAAAAAGTCACCATCGCATCACTAAAACATATAGGTACCCTATCTGCAAAAAAAAAAAATAACAACGAGACATTTCCACCCAGTGACCCAGGTAGTAAGTTACAGGTCATTCACGTCCCACTTGTAGGTAATGCTACGAGGAGTGAAGTGTTTGAAGTGACCATTATTCACTCAACAAACATATGAAGCTGCCTGGGAAAACCCTCATTTCCGGTGCTTGGGTCCTCATGTCCCTAGTTAATCGTAGTTGTTGTCACCTCATGTTTTGTTTGCTGGGGACTTGTACTATACCTAACTATTTATTCTAGTGGCATTTTCAGGAAGGCAGAGCCGTGTTGGTCGAATTGGGGCCTCGACTTTCAATCCGAAGGTCAATGGATTTTTAGTTTCGTAAAATTTATATGCGATTTAACACGAGCTCCTAATGGTGAAGGAAAACATCGTGAGGAAACCCGCAGCATAGTCAGCTCCACTCGTATTGACGTTGTCTTTCCTGTGGGCCAGGCTGATGAAGCTGAGAGGATGGTTAAGGTGATGGGCGTTGGCGAAGTACTAATTAATTAAATTGCTTGTTGGGCGCCAACTCAAAATTACTTAGGTATACTTATATTAGTTTAAGAACGTGGTAATGCCGCCAGTGTTTTGGGCACGCTTCCGACTGACAGTGACCTGGATCAGTTGAGCTATCTATAGATCGTTTCTAACGATCCTTAGATAGCTTGACTAATCCTGTTGTATTTTGTAAATATATGTAAGTAAATATGTAGTAGCTTAGTTTCTGTAAATAATTAAATAAATATTGTTTAAGAACTTTGTTATTAAGGTTAAATAAAACCTACGGTTTACCTATTATTTTTTGCTTTTCAGTTCTTTCGGCGGTTTAATTTTTTGTTAAAAAGCTTTATTTTAGATTTTTTTGTGGCTCTAATCTACTAATTACTAAATTGGATTTTTATTATTATTATTCACCTGTTTAGAAAATCAGCTTTTAGAAATGTAAAAATATTGCCGTAAAAGTTTACCGAGTACAGAATTAGATGGCGCTACTGGTAGGTGTCGGTGAGCAGTCACGTGACTCGCACGTGACCTTTTCGAGGCGAATCCAAGAATTTATTCTCATCTCATCAAAATGCCCAACGCGCCTAAAGAAGTTTTCACTTCAAAAGTCCGTCAAATGAATTAGCAATTGCATAACCCTACAAAGTTGGATTTCGTGCTGCTATCTGTTGACAGAGTTGTTTCAAATACTTAGTTAAATGTGGAAGTCTGACTGTGTTACGCTTCTGGTCACGCGTTTACCTATACGAAAATGGAGCTGCAATCCGAAAACTATGTACGGTTTTTTTTCCATTTACTCACTGTTGACAGTGACCATAGTCCCATCAGGTCCGGGTATGGGCGGCATATTGGAAGTGAGCGTTATGATAGTAGTGGCCTGCAGTTCGCCCGGCATCACCGCCCACTGCACCACGCGACCGTCACCAGATATTGAGAAAAAGGATGCTTCACCGTCTATCAGACGGGCTCCCCAGCGAACCTGATAATAATAGACTTTATAATGACTTATATAGGTAGCTTTATAATGACTTTTAAACTAAAAAGATAACGGACCAATGCTTGAATCAAGAATGATTGAAACTCAAGGTGTTCAGGAGGAATTTATTTTAATTTTACGGGGAAAACTATCAATCCCTCAAGGATCATTTATACGCGACCAACTCTGAGTACTCTTTCAAGCAAAAAAGGAATTCTGATAATCGGTCTCCAATTTACGGAATTATCGGTGATCACGAAAACATGCACATATCTTAACATAGAGTCTCCTCCTTTTTTATAAGTCGGTTAACAAACATTAGCACTTGCCACAGCCGAATCAAACTAGCACCTCTTGCATTTCAGCCGAGCAATTACTCGCCACGCCACTGAGGTAAGATCCGAATTTGAACAACACACGAAAAGTTAAAATAGTTGACGTAAATGGAAATACCCAAATGCGTAAATACATTCTACGCACTTGGTAGGTAGGTACGGTTCGTGGTAAAAGCACGTAAAAACTGCTAAATACAAGGAAACGAGCGTTACACAGAACAAAACAAACAAAAGTACCTACCTCCCACACAATATTGCTATGTTTGTCCCGCACGGAATCCGATTTGTACTGGTAGGACGACTCCAAATTGAGCTGAGCGTTGTAAACACACACGTTACCATCATAAAGACCTGGAATAATAAAATGGTGATAGTAAAGAGGTTTATATTCCCGAAAATAAACTATGATAATGTATGACACGACAAGACCTTTCGTAGGCCCTGTACGAAATCTCGTAGAAGCTAAACATAGCAAATGTGGTAGGATTCATTTACTTAATTTTGATACTGCGGACAATACAAATTTTTACATTGATTTTCAGAAAAGTACGTTCATGTTATAATTTCCAATCGTAAATACGGAAGCGTAACAAACTCAGATAGTGACACTAAAATTTCTGTATGACCGACTTTCATAGAGCAAAACGCAATGATAGCGCCATCTAATTGAAAGTGTGTCACCAAACCACATAGTTTATACTTACTTTATATCAGTTAGAATCCTATCATCATCATTGGCAGCATGTTGGCAGCTCACTCGACATAAGCCGCCTAAAACGATACTTTAATCGGCCCTGCGTGTGCTATCCATGTACCATATAGTTAGGATATTTCTATGGCCTAGATATTTTCCATATATGATATGTACTGACCGACGCAAATCAAATAAGGCACTTCCTTGTAGACATCCAGACAGATGATAGGTGAATCTGTAACCACAGAGTACTCTGGATACGCTGGGTTCTTGATGCTGTACAAGCAGAGGCAGCCTGTCTTCTGCTGGTTTGTGAAGTCCACTGTGTAAGATATTAAGGATTAGGGCCCTTAGTAATAAACTTGACATAATGTTTTGTCATGCATAACCTATGAATAACCATACAAATTTTTAGTTTATGCATGACATAACTTTATCTTGAGTTTATTATTAAGGGCCTAGGTATTATCTCTAATATATAAAATTCTCGTGTCATAGTGTTTGTAACTCCTCCGAAACGGCTCGATTCATAGGAAATTTTGTATGTAGGTATATTCAGTAGATCTGAGAATAGCTTGACTAATCCTGTTGTATTTTGTAAATATCTGAGAATTAGATGTAAACTATTTTTCATCTCCCTAAATGAGGGTTTAAAAATATATATATATATATTATATTTTTAAGATTTGGCACTAAAAAAAACATCCAACCCTAAATTTCACCTTTCTACCACCAACCCCTATTGTTTAATAGTGATATTAGTACTTATATGACAAAACAACGTTTACTTTATTATTATAAAGGGTGGGGTAAAATTTTACTTCATTGAGGGCAGCTACCTTTTCCTCTATGAGGTCAATTTTTTATTCGAGTACTACCTATATGGTATGTTATTTTGATTATTACAAACCCTATGGCAATAAATTCATCTCAAATTATTTTCAATTACCAATCCAATCTTAACGCATTTGGGGTTAGCAAATACTTCTCTGCTAGCTCTTAAGGCCTATCTAAATATCTCGTGGAAACATGTCAAGGTTAAGAAAATTGTATCTATCCTGTCCAAATAAAACGTAAGTAAGTAGTTTTTTGGGCCAAACGTTTACGAGAACTAACTATATTGTAATAAAATATGTTTATTCTAAGCAGTTTAACACGAGCTCCTAACGGTGAAAGAAAACATCGTGAGGAAACCCGCAGCTTAGTCAGCTCCACACGTATTGACGTTTTTTTTCCTATGGACAAAGCCGAATAAGCCGAGAGGATGGTTTAGGTGCTGAGAAAGCCCATTCCATCTCAAACAACGTCCCAGGCACTACAGCGTCCCTTTAAGTATAGGCATAGTTTGCTTCCTGACGCTGTATAAATCATCTAGTATAGACTTTATATATACTAGATGATTTATATATATTATGATGAATGGGTGGCTCTTGACCTCGAGACTTACACATGCAAGAATGAGGTCTACGACGGAGAGTCTTCTAACTAAAAAACTTAATTATTGAGTTTGCTAAAACTGGAGATGTTTCATAATCCATTATTATGAACGTTCCTGCGTAGGTACTCTAGCTATCGGCGCGATAACTAGTGTAGAGTCAGACAAAAGTTAGTTTATGAACCCAAAAAAGTGCGTCTTTAAATTAGCAAGTTCTTAGGTTTGCTCTACTTTTTTATAAGAACGAGGCATTTGCACGACTAATGTCCAACTAGAACTAATGACCAACACGAATTTATTCCAATATGAAATTTGTCCATTATGAATTTTGTCCTCGTAATAAAATTGTCCAGGGTAAGTTTATTCTTACAAGATCCATAAGCCACAGCGAACAGGTCCTGATAGTGCGGGTTCCACTGTACATCGCAGACGGCGTGGTTGCGCATCGGCTCGAACTGAAACTTCCACAGTGGGAGCAACGAGCCCATGCCTTCACGGAACTCGTCTGACGGATCGTCCCAGTAGCGGTAGTCTTGAGCTGATGAACGAAGAATAGTATTTGACTATGGGTTTGCAACCTGTCACGTATTAAGTGATAACATCTGCAAAATGTGGGCTCATACCATTTCTGTATTTGAACATGACTTATTACTACGCACTTACAATATATGTACCATCTTCAAAGGATCTGGAGACACAAAAGATCAGGGAGAATGCCTACCGTGCCTTGGAAGTACAGTCGTGATCATGCTTGTTTTTACTTTGCATGGAAGGGATTTCTACCTGCTTACCATAACCATCCTATTTTTAAACACCATTCTTTTTTTTTATTTTCTTAAAACATGCTTGGTAAATTATTATCTTTAAATATATGTCAAAATTTTGGTAATGATTATTTCTGTGATTTCGGAAATATTCAGGATTGTGAAACATCAACTGCCATTGTTGACTGGTTCTTATAGTAAAGTACCTAATCATAAGTTGTTTGTCCTGAAATAAATACCAATATCATCGAATATGTTCTGGTTGACGAGTCTTTCGAGGATTGCCCACGCTTCTCGGATCCTCTGCGCGAGCTGCTCGTCGTGTATCTGCTGCGCTGACTTCGCGTGCTTCGCGGCTTTCTTGCGCAACTGTACGTATCAAATTGACACATTATGGTCGTGCTTGCGTAGTCGTTCTTGATAGATCATCGAAGTTAAGCAACGTTCGAAACAGTCTATAAGAGGATGGGTGACCGCCAATGGCATTTTCATCTGAGCGCTTCCGTGCTTCGGAGGGCACGTAAAATTGTCGGTCTCGGCTTTTTAAGTCGTTAAGCCATGACGGAGGCCTTAAGGCGGCCTAAAAAACTCCGTTACCAGAGTTGGCCACTGACTCATACGAACTTACTTTACTTTTTTACTTAGCATGTTACAATCATCACCTGCTTCCAGGTGTCACCCACTTTTGGGTAGAGGGAATCGCTTTGTTTTTGCCATTCTTGTTAATCATGCGTGGTTATAGTAAAATGGTTTAATTAGTAATTAATTTTGCCGTATAGGTTGAGTGGGGTTTGGGGTAGTGCCTCGACTTTAATCCGTATGCCGTGGGTTCGTTCCGGCAGTGTCTATCAATAGTAGATTTGAACAGTAAACGGATGCTCTGTCACTATAGATTGTGTCTATCGTGCCTACGGGGTATACCTAGTCATAATCCTGTATGTAAAATTTCCAAAAATCATACCCTCTTTGGTTTCTCATCTTCTTTCTCCTTCATCTTCCTCGCGTAGTCCTCCTGGTAGAAGTCGAAGATGATGCTTTGCAGCGCAGTTGCTCCATAGTTTGCTCTTGGAGGAGGAATCGTCTGAGTGTCCACAGACTGAAAACATATTTGAGTTTATCCTGTACAGGGAACGCGATAGATTGTGTCGTCAGTATTAGTCAGTGATGAGATAATATACCTTAGTAGTAGATCCTTGGTATTGTTCAGAGCTCTAACTTTTATGATTTATTAGCTTAACATCAATCTATAAAAGACTATGCAGCATTCCAGTCTACTAAATGTAGAGCATTTATTTCTTCGTTGAAAGACATAAAATTAACGCACGTGCTAAGTATTCTTCAGAGTGGTTTTGAGAGTACACAAATCTAAATTTGGACCTGGCATGTGTCCAAGAGTAAAGGTAAGTAAATCATTCAGATATGGTGTTTATGTTCTAGAGTGGTAGATAACGACAGTGTAAAACGTAAGCACGTGAGATATGATAAACCTATTCGACTATTCGATGTTGAAGATTGTTATCTAGGCAATTGTTTTTGTAAATTAGATAAAGAAGAGTGCTGATATTAGGTACCTACTTACATATATTGCATAGAGATACCGAGGTAAATATAAATATACGTAACGTAGGTATAACTCATTTATACTACCTACTGTAATTTGAAAACTAACTGCCCGCCTCGACTTTACCCAGGTTGATATCAATATTAGTCTCATATTAGAAAAATGGCAATAGTATTAAATCGGTCCAAGTGTAGGTAATTCTTTTCCAGCGTAAAACCCACCAACATTACAATCAGTTACTAAAAAAACTGAAAAATTAATAAAATATTTATAGACAGTGGAACAAACCCTTCTTGGAAAGTTGTAGGTGAGTGCAGCTCGCTCGCAAAAGTTGAACTGGTTAGCGAGTTTCTTCACCCGCGGCTTGATCTCCAGAACTTCCTCTCCAGCTGGCTCCGGGCCCGCTTCCTCTGATCAACAGGACAAGTCAGAGCATTCATTGTCAAATAATCGTTTATTTTCTTTTTCGAAAACCCTAAAAAAGATCTAAGAAAATGTCTACCCTGTCTTGAGAACACAGTCATGATCCTGTTTCGTTTGTATTCCATTTACGCAATCCTAAATATGATACCACTAAAATACCTACAACACGTGTGTAGGTACAACAAAAAAAGTTTAAAAAAAGAAAAGAGTAAAACAGCCTATTACCTAAACTTAGTCTGAAATTTACGAAGGCAGCTTACTTTCAGACATTATTGACTACACAAACAATTTAGAGTTTATGAACCGGCACGATTTTACTTTCGTTTGAAATATGCAAAGCAGAGAAATCATCAAATATCTACAGAAGCGAGATCTGTAGATATTGGTGCTCCATTTTAAATCTATTTTTACTATAGTTTACACACAATCTCAATAAGCTCAACTGGCGCAAACAGCTTACAAAATAACCTTGATTTTCTATTGAATTTTGCGATATCTGACTATAACATTCAACTTTTTTATGAATTTGGCTAGAGGACCTAGGACTTTCTGTAGACTTTTGTTAAAAAAAAAAATTTGATTACCTAGCTGTACCTAAACAGGACTATTTTGAACCTTATTTTTAACACGCTTTTATATGTATATGCAGTCGATTGGTTCTAAGATTGAAATTGTGGAAGAATTCTAAGAAAATGAACTTACTTTCTTCAGGCTCAGCTTCCTCCCCTCCTTCACCGGCTACCGTCTCCCCCTCGGCTCCGACCTCAGCTGGTTCTGCATCTGCTTCTGGTGGTGGAGCCTCTACCTTCTCCTCTTCAACGACGTCCTCTGTCAAAATGCAAAAACATTGTACTTATTCTCTCTTTTGGTAACTTTCTGAAAACTATTTTATACAGAAAGTTAATAGGTACGCCAAAGTTTTAGGTATTAAACCGAAACACGTATTAAAAAACGAAAAACTCCGTCAATAGAGTTCGCAACTAACTCTCTCGAAGTTTTCTCCGACACCACATCATAGGTATAGGAATCCGATTTCAAAAATTATTTCACTATTTGAAAGATATTATTATTCTAAATAAACAATGGCTATTATTGAAGGTGAAACTGGGATAGGTTATATAGTTAAGTATAATCAGGTTTCATATCTTAAAACGTTCCGCGGTTTATAATTTACCTTCAGGCTTAGCCTCTTCTGCCGGTGGTGGTTCTGGTTCTGGCTCCTCTTCTTCTTCTTCCTCAGCAGCTGACTTCTTCACTTTAGCTCGCTTCGGTCCAGCGTCATCAAATCCAACCATGCCTGTTTATAATTACAGTTTTTCTCAAATTCCTACATTAGATTTTACATCAAAAATAACAAATAAATAATAATGAATAATACACTAGGCGATATACAAGGCGGCGATGGGTTTGCTACCTATCGCGCTATATAATTATATCTTCTGCAAAATTTGGGCATGTGACAAATTATGATTATATGGATGTACTTTTGACTACCCCCTTACGATATCATTAAATGGAACTTCAAAAGGTGAGTCAATATTGACTTGAAATAGTAAAGTTATAATATAATGATAGCGGAATATAGTAAGCACAACGGATATTTAGCTCTCTGAAGTTAGGTGCAATAGACGATTGCGCAGGTTTAGTAGTGTAAGCGAGAGAGCGAGAGAGAATAGCTTCAGAGAGCTAAAGAACGATTGTGCGTTTATACATTATTTTCCCCACTTACCATATCCAGCAGCAATCTGAGCTTTGGCCTCATCAGAGTCCTTACGTATAGCAGTTCCCTGGTATACATACAACGGGTAGGCTTTCCCAAACGTGGGCTTCGGCTTGACTTCAAACCTGTTTCTGCCATAGTGATAGGCCACCTCGTCCGCTACCCACTGAGGGTTGATTGTGGTCAGCACGCGTCCTACCTCTTCTTCCAAATCCTGTAATTATTCAATATGATTTTCCTCTTTAAAAGCAGCTACAAGCAAATAAATAATTTCCTAGTAAAAACTATGGACAAAGTTTCTGCCTATACCTACTCTACCATCTTTGAGCGAAATCCAAAGACACCCATAAATGAACTACAAGATGAATCAACGATTCTTAATATAATTAAAGCCTGTAGCGTCCCACTGCAGGGCAAAGGCCTCCCTTCACTCTCTACAGTCATCCCTGTTTTGGGCCACTGTGAATATTATTGAATTCATTAGGTGGGCATTCAATTCATCTTTCGTCGAGCTATATTGGATAAATCTATTTCCTTACAGCATCAGGCACTTCCTCCTGGTCATCTGGTTTGAGCAGTGCTCTCGGCTTTAGCCAGTCCAAGGCATCATCTTCGGCTAAGTTAGCACGGGACTTGTTAGCTGCTTCTTTCTATAAATAGACTCTCGTTAAAACACATAATAGATACTAATAACACATTTTGTGACACATGAGCGACTCAGATGATGCTTTCAATTTGATCTTAATGGATAGGAACTCAAAATCAAGGTAGGCTGGAAGATTATTTGGTTAGATCGTAGAGCAATAGTGAGACATTTTATAGTAAATTATCACGTTTAAAAGTCTTTTGAACACATCATCTGGTGATTCTATACGCACATCCAAGCACTGCAAAGTTTTCGATATAAGCGTTTTCTCCTCAGTTATGTTCAGAGCACGTTTAACCATAGCCTTCAACATCATAGCTCAAATCTAATTTTCCTCGAAAATTAAAAAAAATACGCAAGCACGAAAGCTTCGGCTGGCAGCAAATGAAACACTGCTTAGTTCCCAAACGCTTTGGAACCACAAAGGATTTACGATTTATTCTAGAGACATTTGCATATTGTTTGATGGCTCTTTATTGGGCATGATCATGTAACTTGACTATAAATAATTCGAGGCACTTTAGCTACAAGCAAGCGTAAACAAACGATTAGACGGTTGCGTGTCTTAAGCATGCTATATCCTTATAATTATTAGGATTTACTTCGCTGAGGGTACGCAAAATGTAGAGCCTATCGTCTTGGTACTTACGTCAGAATCGTCAGATAAATCTGAAAACTCCTCTATATCTGACAAGGTCTCAACTACTCTTTCCGATTCAGACATTATGAACACCTAGATCGTTCTAGAATTTTTATGACGGAAACAGCCACGTTAGGCAGTTCCAGGTGAACTGAATAAATTGAACCAAAGTGTAAATTGTACTGCATTAGACGCAGTATTTACCCCGCCATTGTCTGCATTAACGACTCAGATAGTCATACCTACCAGTAGATATTAAAAGGTCGGAAGGCAAAAAAACCGCAGTTGGAAATGCAGATATCGCTAGTTTTATCGGTCTTTGTTTCAAAGATTTACAATGACTGAAATTATGGAATTGCAGCTTTTCGACATGCCAATGGAAACACTTGCTTTATAATTTTAAGTTTGTTTGCCAGTCATTGAACTTGTGTAGGCTAAAACTAAATAGACTTTTTCTGGAATAGTTTGTTTTGCTAAGTCTATCGACATATTTTTTTTTATCTTGGAACAGTTGGTTGATTAAACATTTAATTGTTAGTATTCTTCTGTATTAGAATAAGTAGGTACCTAGGCACTTACTTATTTCAAAATATTGTTGTTTAAAATAACTGTTTTGTGAACTGTAGGTACATAGAAACTTTGTAATTTGCTTACCAAAGCCAGGCGTGTCACCAAATTCTAATTAGTCTCCGTGTCTGGCATAAGGTAGCACAGAGCGGTGTAATCACGAACCAGTGACAATAAGACACCAGTCCCTTGCTAGGACCCCTTTAAGGGGTACCAACAGCCCAGTTTACTGCCAATGTATCATCACGAACCAACTCGCAATAATACCTTGCCAGTAAAAGAGGATATATGCCTTGTACCCCTACAAAACCCCTTTTTACTAGCGAAGTAATATGATCACGGATCAGTGTGAAACGAGTCTGTCCTGAAATTTTCCTTATCTACCTAAGTATAGAAAAAATACGCACAACAGCAGTTTTTTCTCATTTGGTTGTACAGATTTTTTTTGTGGACGGTACAAATATTTTATTGAAGAAATATACTCAACTAATATCGTTTTATTTTTTTGTAGTGCTCACAATGAAGACCCTAATTATTGCTTCAACTTAGCAAGTAAACAATGGTCACAATTAGAAGCCTTCTCGTATGCAGGCTTGGCTTATGTAATCACTTGATTGCCAAGGTAAATTAATTCTATTTATAAAATGAAACAGTTATTACAACTGTTGACTCCCTATGGATATTCAAAATGCAAACTGGTCTTAATTTTAATAAATATATTTCCGGTAAGTAGTGGATGATTTAAATTATCTTTCGATACGAGTCTGCATCTGTAACAGCTATTAGACGGACTAGTTTTTTTAAAGTAATTTACTTTTTGATGACGTTAAAGGAATTATAATATAGTCGCTTAGTTTCATTTAATCACACTTTTTTCCGTAAGGGTTTCCACAGTTTTCCCTAAGCTCCAGACACCCTTAAAACAGATCATTTTGTGAAAAGAAAAAATGTGTGGCCTAAAATATGACAACAGTGCCCCCTGCCTGAGTCTTGCTCTGTCAGTTTACATTAGCCCGTCTTTGTAAGCACACAACTATTTGCCTTTTGACCCGAGCTCGCAACAAACGCGCGGCGTTTCTGTGATTTGCATTACAATCTGCTAAAAATAATATTTCACTCAATCATTTTCCACTTACTGTTGAATGTGTATCGGTAAACAGCTAAAATGTTGAGATTTAATGTGTTCCGTTTAAAATGGAGATGAATTCGGTAAGCTGTGGATTTTTTTAAGTGACTATATTTTCATCTTATATATTTTTATTTCATTTTGTTTATATATTTTCATTTATTTGTGATAATTTAAGTAAATAAAAGATTGCATTTTAGCTTTGACAAAATATTAGGGAAGATTTTTAAATTAAGAAACCTTTTCTAAAAATACACTTCTACATAACTCGACCATGAAATTGTTATTTAGTTAGTTGTAGTATCTCACTTCATAAGAGAAGATAGTTTAACCAAACATTCAGACATGCTTGTTTTGTAGATCTCAGAGATCTATTTTCACATTCATTGGCATACAAAATACCTACGTACCTAATCTTATTATTATGTAGGTATATTAGACTAAAAAACGAAGAGGCGTTTGTTGTGATCATAGTCCATAGACCATTATGGATAGTTGCAACATGGATTTTGAGTTATTTTTAATTTGTTTTCTTCTAGGTCAATACACATTCAGAGTTCAATAAACATTAAGAGCTAGTCATAATACGTTTTCACAATACCGTGACCACAACGCGTTGTGTGATAGTTTTTCAGCAATGAGCGATGAGAGTTGTTATAGTTTGATCCTATGTATAGATTTACGCCTTAGTTCAACCCATAAACGATTATGTATAAATTATTAAAAAATTGATACCGCAGCTGGTTGCCACGAGTGTTTTATATAACCTTTTTAGCACTAAAACATCGATCTTTGATATAACCACACAGATAGATCGTAAGGCTCTAAACGCAAGCATGAAAAATGAGGTACTAAACAGTAGTTACTAAACATAAAAACTTTTACGATTTGTACTTCCTTGCGTCAAAGTTGCGTGTTTTGTAAAATGGTACCCAGTCGAAGAGCAGTTAAATCGTTCTGATAAAGGAAATTATCGTGATAATAAATAATTTAATAGCCATTTCCGCATCCTAATTCCCGTTTGCGGCTTTCATTATGTGTTCCAACTTTGCGGGACGACATCGCGTTCCTTGAATGGGAGTTTGGTAAGAGTTATCATTTTCTCCTTTCACGTTATACGAAAATGTTGTATATCAAAAAGTTTTTTCTGGTTTTCTCGCTCATTTTGTTTCAATGTTTTCATCTCTATCTAGGCATTCATGAAGTTAGCCGTTTGTCTGCGCACGAATGCCTAGAGCCGTTGGGCGAACTGTACTTTGTGGATTTGATTATTGCTTAGGTATAAGGTATTATTTTCATCGAACTCCACTGCTGCATTTTCGCAATGAAGCATGTATTCTTGCATAGATATAGTAGGTACTTATAAGTACCTATCTTTTATCTAGAGATATGATAAATGGGAAAACTCGGTTTTTAAAGGCTAAGCTAGACATAAAGTGATGGGTGGTTGATGGAAAACGTATAAGATACAACATAGAGTGAAGCCAGATGACCAATACACAGGGACACAGAGCGTGCATTGATGTTCACGGATATTTTAAAACATCACAAGGTACTTTATGGATTTTGTACAGAAATGATTTTACTACACGATATTTACAGATTTGCCCAATTTGAACTATTGGCTCCTGTTTATTAACATTATCATTTTACGAAGCAAATGTTTCCCATCATTGAAAGCTCTTGTTGCACATTGCAATACTATTTGAAATAAGTAAGTAAGTAGGTACTTATTTTGGATTGAGTTTGAAAAAAATATAAGTTTCGAGTAGATTGGTATTCACCTGGTAAAATAACTTTATCTATTTCGTACGCCACGCTTACCAATTTTTTAAGTTTTTAAGCACTACTAACCAACCTATGTAATACTTTGTACCTTGTGAAAAATAAATAAATAAAATAATTAATAGTCTATTCCTCAAAAAGATACAACGCACAATCGTTCTTTACCTCTCTGAAGTAGCTGCGTAGAATCCATATTTGATGACGCCTAAAATCGTGCTATCTCGCTTACTCTACCAAACCTGCGCGATCGTCTATTGCACCTAACTTCAGGGAGCTAAATATCCGTTGTGCTTAGTATACCTATCATAAACAATTTTTGTTTCTTTAGCATAAGAACTGGAACCAACAGTCAATATTGGGCACAGGCATAGACGGACACAAACGGCAGCCAGTTGGCAGGACGAACACAAACACAGATAGGACATATTTACAATGGCCTGCGTCGGTCCTAAGGACCTTTACTCACTCGTAGACGCTTGATGAGAATCCCTATTGATTTCTCGGTGGACTTTTTGCGCCAGATATCAGGCAATCTAACCGGCTTACTCATGCCCGGAAGATGTGCCATATTAGGTATCTAGATTAGGTAGTAAAATCATATTAGAACTGCCTGGAACTGACTGTGTTCTGTGTTGGTTTGTGTGTCAATTTTGATTCATTGAATGATCGTAGATGGCATTACAAAGCTGATCATTCAATCTAGTAACTGGGGTATTATTGGGTTTAGGTAACAGTACTATAAATAGAGGTGTCTTTGCATTTGAGTACACCTACGTGCCTGCTATAATACTAAGGTGCTATTCTGTTTGATTGTTTAGTAAGTGTTTGTTAGAGACATATTAGATACATTGAGATGTTAATGTGTTCCTACTTATAGGTACATTTTTGTAGCTTTATTGGTTTTGAAGTGAAGAACTATAATCACTGGTTTAACGGTAGCTTGGCAACAAAGTTCTTACCTTCAAGATTTTCCGTTCAAACTAAAGTAAACACATTTTTTTATTGGCAAATGGAATCACATTGATTGAAAGACTGAATTAACTTTCAAAACAGCTCTAACGAAACACAGAGCATTCTGCGAGTTTGTTTACAAAAAATCTGAAATTTTTTGTTGGCTGGATTGGTGTTTGATCAATGCGAATTTCCCTACCTACAGAATCGCTATCGTTACATAACTTTATTTAGATTTGGCTTATTAGTATTCATGAAATTTAATGTAGAGTCAGACTAGTAGACTGATGAATGAGGTAGTGTAGCGCAAGGAGCGTATAATTATTATCTAACCAAGATGAACAACAACAGTTTTGTCATAACTTTGTCTAAGTTTTGTAAGTTTTCATATTAAAATAGTTTCGTGAGGGAAACTTAATAATCAAGCTTCTTACCTTCTTAGGCGCCATATCTTCTTATAAAACAAATAACAAATAAAATAACATTTACAAAATTCGGCTCCTGAAAAGTAGACAAATTTGTAAATACTTTTGTCATAAGAATGTACGAGAAAGATCTGCGCGCGCAGTTTTTCCGTTGCCATGGTTACAACGGGCGGTGAGACTGCCAACCCAGCAAAGAGGTGATATAGTTGAGCTAAAGGTGGAAACAAGTGCATACGTGTTGTTCTAAAAACCACATCTGGCTTTCAACAGATACCCTGAAGTTCCTTTGAGAGGTACAGATGTAGTTCATAACAAATCAGTCTTAAATAAATGTTAAAAGTGCATGATGTTTTCAATGTTTTTGCTACTACACATAAAAAGTTATAGTGTGCTTTGTTACTTCGTCGCACTTAATTAGCCATTACAACAGGTGACACAATACATCATTCCAAGGGCCATTTTTTTACGTTCTTATGAATCACCTTAAACCTCACACACGACTTTCACCATCGTTGAGTGTTATAACCAGCACATGCTTCTAGCAATTATGGGTTACATTTACCTACGTATCAAATAAGTACCTACCTACTTAGGAAGTTTCTAAGAAGAAACGAATCAATAGTCTACTTGAAAAGGAAAAATAAACGCTACTTCTATAAATGTTGGCTTGTGATCAATAACTGTGCATGAGGCTAGATAATAAAAACATTTAATATATAGATACCTAACATTGTGGTTGTGGAATGCATGAAACGCAATGTTAGATAGATAGATAGATATACATTTATTTGGATAGTTAGAGCTATGTAAAAGAGATAATTATGATATGAAAAAATCAGATCATTTTACTCAAAAATCCCGAAGATGAAGTGAGCTTGTTGTATTGTAGGGTACCAACCTCTCACCCATCATTTTATCATTTGTCAAACATGCAGCTATAATGACTGTATGTTTGTGAGTTTATATTAAACTTATTATATTAGAACTATAGAATATGATGTCTCATTTCAGGAGGGTTCAAGTTTGAGTGGCGCACAGTTGGCAAAGCTGGCGGCGGCGGTGGCGAACGCGAGGGATGCTCTGCTGGCGCCCTACCGCGAGCCCGATGACAGCGGCATTGATAGCGACGACCCTAGTCCGGTATTGCAGGCAAGTATCGTCTATTTCATCATCATCTTCCTGTCCTTTCATTGTGAGGTTAGCGGAAGTTAGAAACCTAAACCTAATTAGAAATCTTATAAGTAGCTATACAGGATGTAACATTTAAAACGGCCAGTATGGGAAAGTCGGAAACTATAACTATAATAATAACTATAACTACATACGGGGGCTTATTACAAGAAAATGAGCCGAGCTTAGACCAAGTCTAACTAAAAAACTGTCCCTAGAAAAACTATCTTTAAATACTCGTACATAGAACGCTTTTTTGTGGTAACAGTTTTGTTTTGACATGTATCAACATGGGGTTTAACCAAGGTTTTACGTTTTTATAATACCTAAGCAGCACGAAATTCTGTTCTTAGGAACATCGATTTTAGTAAAGGTGAAAACTGCTCACACATTTTCAAAAAAACATGTACTCAGCTCGGGAATCGAACCCGGACGTTTTGAAAAATGAAACTAACACTATTTCTATTTAGATATCGATTGTGTAGGTGTGTAGCAGTAAATATTACTATGAAACATGATGTCTAAAATTAATATTACATGTAAATGTCACACCCTGTATACTTACCTTCGATTGTTTTCTGCAATTTCAGCCGAGCGCAGAATGCAGCACGTGTAGTGATGAAGAATACTCAGACACGCCGTGCCCGGTTCACGAAATGAATACTCTCGCGGTGGCCGGTGTGAGTATTATTTTACTATTTATTTATTTTACTTTAACTAACACGGTAGGACCAATTACATTAAATATAAAGAATAGGAAAACATAAAAAAATAATCATATCCATTGCTTAAATAAATCAGAATTAAGCAAATTACAGTCACTATATAAAACACACACAGTTTAAGATAATTATAACAATTAATTAAGACCAATTATAACAATTAATAAGACAATTAAGGCGACCTCTGTGGCGCAGTGGGCGAAGGTCCGCCTGCGATGCAGAAGGTTGCGGGTTCGATCCCCGCCGCGGGACAAATGTTTGTATGATCTACAAATATTTGTCTCGGGTCTGGATGTTTCTATGTATAATATGTATGTATTTACAAACAAAAAGTATATAAGTAGTTTATCAGTCATCTAGTACCCATACCACAAGCTCAAGCTTACTTTGGGGCTAGATGATGCTGTGTGAAAAGTCCAGCATTATAAAAATTAATTAAGAAACATAACCAAAAATAGCATTATTTTGAGAACACTCATATTACAACACTCGTATTTGTTACAAAGAAGATTGATAACGGTACGAAGACCAAGTGGACTTCCTGCAGAAAATTAAGCTAACTTTTACAGCACGTTTGGAATGATGAATTCTGGTGATAAACATGGTCACCATTGATAACGCCTAGAAGGGGGTTACGAATTGGTCAGTAATGGTAGTGGTAGGTATAGTGTAGGTCTTTTCAATTTACTTGGGTATTTGATTTTATTGGTAATTTATATTTCAGGAAGATGCGGCACCAGCCCGTGATTCACTAGATATCTTCATCAAATGGCTCCCGGGTCAAGCCCCGGAAGGCTGCGAGACAGACAGATCTTCACCACCTCTCTACGAGGTCGAACTCACAGCATCAGATGAAGACGATGACGCTTCAGTGCTAGAACTGGTGATACCAATGCAGTCGCGGTATCAGAGGGTACCTACCTCATCCCCTAAGAAGACCAAGAAGAAGCGATCTATATGGGCTAAGATCTTTTGTTGCTCTCGCAAGTAATGGGCCTAATGAACCTATGAAGACTTCGGGCTTTGAGCGGTCTAAAAACTCCGTAAGGGCTACTAGTTCATATGATATTTCAAAAGTCTAATTGTTTAGGTTATTTTTAAATACTTACCGCAAACAAATTAGACATTGCAAAACTACGAGGTCCAAAGTCTTAGAGCGTTTTCACATTATCCGATCCGTTATCGGTATCAGACGCCGAAACGATATCGGAGGCAAGTAAAATGTTTCAAATATGTATGTACCTGTCTTTCTCATTATCCGATCCGATATCGGATATCGGAGCTATCTAGTTCATACATTTTAATTACCCCGCCATCGTATCGGCGTCTGATATCGGATCGGATAATGTGAATCCGCTCTTACTATAAATCTGGTCACGGTATAATGCAACGGATCCAAAAATACACCGACATCAGTCATGTTGTTATTGAGCTGCTACAAAGTCGCTACGACTATTATTTATCTGTGCTACGACGTATTATTATTAGTGATGGCGTGGCTTTCATATCACTGCGGCCATGAAGACCTATTGTGATCGCCACTTTCAAGTCGCCCCTTGAGGCGGGGCGTTCATAGTTCATTACCAAGCCCTACTGCTAACAGAAACTGTAGGACCTTTTTGGGTGTGAATTCTCGTAGCTCCTCTGGGCTTAAAGTGCTACGACGTAGCAAAATCATTTTCTTATTTCAAAACTACCTACATACTCGTGTGCAGCAGATTCACCAATCACTTTATATCTGCAGCAACATAATGAATAGCCATTACTTTTTTCCGCCGCTGACTGTACTAGTTAGAGACAGCTAAATTAAATCTTCTGAAAAACGCGATTTTCAGATACGAAATAAAGAATTTTAAAAGATCGGAATCGTGATCATAAAGTCAATTTTGAATTAAAACTTTAACTGTCAATTATGTGCGAGTAGAATAGCTTAATTCCTTGAGTTGAACAGGAACTGTTTAGCAGTCTGTCAAGACCTTTTATCACGGGAACCCGTGGGTTGGAGGTATCGAGTTGAAATTAAATCATATGCTTGTGGTTCTAATTTTGTTCGTTCCTGACAAGCTATTTAGTGGAGCAACAAAAACGACCAAGTATAAATGTTAAGTTACATTTTCAATTATTTACATGGTCAGGCACCTACGTTAGGACTCTTTATTGTTATCGTCATTATAATCTTCCTCCCTCATGCCACTTGTGTGATCGGCATTGCATTTCCTATTTTCTTAAAAATATCTTTATAAATACCTACATCCCTTATTTATTGCAAGAATGTTTAGTAGAACTCAGTATTTAATAGCGCACTAGATAACAGTGTTTGTAAAATTTTATGTTAATATGTCGTCTTTTATATATTGTTCTGAGATTTGCCAAAATGAAAAGTTTTTATTAAAAATAGGTAAGTACGTTATATTATATTCTATGAAATGTTTCTAAGTAGGTATCTAAGTATAATCTTTTTAATAATTATAAGTTTGTTAATCTAAGTTAGTTAAAAATATTTGTGTCAAAGTGTAAAAATCTTTCAACGTGTATTTTGAATAAATAATGATATACTTACATACCTTTAGGTTTTTGTTGTAGTTAAACCTTTTTATTATACATATAGGCTACGTAAATTCTATTCTTTCGGACCCTTTTTGTGAAAAGTAGAGTAAGTAAAGTAAGTTCGTATGAGTCAGTGGCCAACTCTGGTGACGGAGTTTTTAGGCCGCGTTTATGGCCGTATTAGGCCGTTTTTATGGCCTAACGACTTAAATAGCCGGGATCGACAATTTAACGTGCCCTCCAAAGCACGGAAGCGCTCAGATAAAAAAGCCACTGACGGTCACCCATCCACTTACAGACCGTTTCGTACGATGCTTAACTTTGACGATTCAAGAACGACTAAGCATGTAGTTAGGTTTACATAAAATATTTAAGTTTTAAGTTCTAATATTGTTGGTAATTCTTTTTTTCTGTTGTATCAGGGTGATGTGGTCGCTAAGCAACAAAACCATTAAATAAATTAAAAAGAAAAAAAAACCTTATAGATACGATTGTTTATTAAAAAACAACTGAGTAAACCCCAGATTTTTTTCGCTATGCTAAACCACGACACACATGGAAAGAAATTAAGACATACATTTGAATGAGTTAAAATTAGGTACTACGAGTATTTCTAGATATTAAAGAGGAGTTACAAGGGTTAAATTTTACTATGCATAAAGTTTTTTTTTATTATTTGAATTTTATTATAATGAAAAATATTATAACTTAGTGAGAACTTAACTATGTAATCATAACATCAAATAATTTAACTAAAAACAAGACTTTTTCTCAAAAAAATCTGAAAGAATTGAATTTACAAAAACCATTACCTAACCCATTTTTTTTAATTTATTGAAAGGTTTTGTCGCTTAGCTACCACATCACCCGGATACAACAGAAAAAAAAACTACTTATCTAGTTTGGAGAGTGCTTTTTTAGTTCTTCTACTCGACGCTAGATGGTGCTGTAAATGAATTCTAGCACATTAGTAGTATTGGTTATTTCATCATCAAGTCCTAATTTTTTTTTAAGTCCTTATTGAATACAATAGAAAATATTAATATAAGTTTACATACCCCAAAAGGCGTGTCAATTAGTTTTAAGTAAGTTTTGAACTGACAGTCGGTTATGTTAAATGAAATAATATGAAGCTAGTATAATGTTTGATGTTCCATAAAAGTCTGCGATGCTTTTCTAGTTTTTGGCACGCTTTTTCAATCCAGTGTTGTTTGTACCTACTATTATTACTAAGTATAGTGGTACCTATAGGGCTGTACTCCACTACGTGAAGTTCAACCACGGTTCAACTTCAACGGACCAAAGATGCGACAGATAGGACTTGCACCAAAGCTATTTTTGTACTGAGTGATAATATAATGTAGGTAGTGTTATTTTTATATCGTCTTGGCTAAAGCTTTTGTTTCTTAAGAAACAGCCACAGTAATATAGCAGGTCCACTTGATCCCAATTTTGACAATATTCTGTTGGGTTGTCGAATATGTAGGTAGGTTGGTGATCATTATTGAGTTATTTAATGTCTTATATATAATATTATATAGAAGGTCTGTGGAACGTCGGGACTTATTTCGATAAGCCATTCTGATTTAAGTCTTTAATATCTAATGTCTATCACACATAACACAATGGTCACATCTATAGAACACTATATCGACAATGTCAACTATGGTCTACATCTCGACCTAAAGGGGCACAAAAAAAATTGACTATCGCCGCTAAATAATGTTCGTCATTATGAATGCGTCGTCTCAAGGCTACAACCCACGTACGATGCAGGTAGAGACATCGTTTGTTTCTGATTAAAATCGATGCTACTGGTTCGTTCTTTGACCTTCCTGTTTTAGGTCAATCAGTGTATGTATAGGTGTAGTTTCATTAGATAGAGGACTCTATATTTTTAGAGTTCACTCAAAAGCTGTTTATTTTTTGTCTCAGTAACCAGTAGCAGAAATATGCTTATAAATAGGCTGAAATAGAGTAAGTAACCACTCGTGATCAAGAGCGGCCACACCGGAGTTTTCTGTCAAAAAATGTATGAATGAATGAATGAATGACCTCGAAACGCACTCAAAATCCCATCACCACACTGTTTTCAATAATTGGTGACACGGCAAGATAAATAAGTAACTATTTAACCGCCCTGTTAAACTATAATTGCTGGTAATATTTCACTGGCTGAAACGAAAAGTGATAACAACTGTTTAGGCCGCCGTTTACCGCCTGGCCTTGTAGGAACACCTCGCGTCTTGGCAACTGAATCTGGCAACAATCTTGGTTTCGATGATACGGTTTCTACACTGATAGTATGTAATGAATCTCCTATCCTATCCTAGAAATTAGATTCGAGTCCATAGTAGATTGGGCCCATTCTTAGAGCATAGACAATCACGTCTAAGGCTCTACCTACTGGTTTGGCTATATTTTGTCTTGGCATTTAAGCTTGGTTTTATGAACCTATCGTATATTTTATCTGGGGTTTTATATGACCTTAACGGAGAGTAGAAAGACTGAGGTAAGAGCCTTGAAAGTGTTTGCAAAAGTTCACGATAAAATCCGTGATACTTCATTATTAATTGTATCATAATGACTAAACGAAAGTTTAGAATAATTAACAAAGTAGCTCTTAGTGTGTACGTACAGAATGTAGGGAGAAATAAATCGTATATGGGTTTTTTGGTTACCCTATATGTTGCTAATACTACCTAGTGTATATATTGTCTTTGGTAATACTGACTGTACTTGGAGGAATGCTTAAGGAAAAGTGGAGAATTATATTCATTCAACTTTTAAATACTAGCGGCTGGCCCAGGGTATTCATTAATTTAAAAAAAATCACCTACCAAATGGCGCAATATTTTTTGAATAGATGCAGTGTTCAATAGATTATCCACTTTAAGGACAAAACAAATTAGCATTCTTTCTTTCGATAAATTGGCTAGTATCATTGTTGTTGTGTTTAAGCCTACCTAAACTACAATATTATACATGCTAATGTTTGGATAGGTGATTGATAGTAAATCCATACTATCCATACTTCCATACTAATATTATAAATCTGAAAGTAACTCTGTCTGTCTGTCTGTTTGTTACGCTTTCAGACCCATACCGCTGAACAGATTAAGCTGAAATTTGGCAAAGTTAAAGGTTGTATGCCAGGGAAGGACTTAGGCTACCTTTTATCCCGAAAAAATAAAAAAATCCCGAGGGACCGTGTGTCCACACCGCGGGAGCGCAGCTAGTCTATAATAAATTAAAATGTTTGCTGCTTTGCCTCTTTAAGCTGAAACGTCTTTATAAAATTATCTTATTTCCTTGAGCGAAGGTCCGCCTGCGACGCAGAAGGTTGCGGGTTCGATCCCCGCCGCAGGACAATTGTTTGTATGACCTACAGAAATTTGTCTCGGGTCTGGGTGTTTCTATGTATGTATTTACAAACAAAAAGTATATAAGTAGTTTATCAGTCATTCTAGTACCCATAACACAAGCTCTGCTTACTTTGGGGCTAGATGATGCTGTGTGAAAAGTCCAGCATTATTATTATTATTTTGTTTTTGATAGGCGTGCATGCGGCCGAAGCTAACACACAGAGGCCTTTTTGTCAATTTTGATCTTGTGTGATGGAGACACATACCGGCTACTATCCCTTCAACACTATAAAAATGCATTCAGGAACAGTCTCCGGTTTGTGCAGAACTATTGAGGATATGGAAAACTAATTACCGGGCTATGGGGTGGGATTATTATTATTATTATTATTAATAACATACTATTTGTTTTTTATGCCAGAAAAATTAAGCAGCTATAGCTGAACACGAGTAGGTAAAACTACGGGGTGCCACCTGGTTTCAATTTTTATTTGTATTTTATTTTATTTATTTAAGACATCCAACAGAAAAAAGTCACAAAAATAGTATAAACTTAAGCTACTTATATCTAGTATTTCCCCAGCTGTAGGATGTCACAGCAGGCACTATGATATGGACTCAGCTAAACTAAAATGGTAGGAAATTTCTTACATTAGATATTATTATTGAGTTACAAAGAAATTAAATCAAAATCAAAATAAAACAAGCATTAAAATTTGCATAATAAAAACAATGAGATCAAAGAAAAAAACAAGAAATTATAAGTGCTTACGAGGTGTGGTTATATCACAATAAAGGTAGGGTAGTCAAAACTCTACCGGCCTTACTAATAATAATAATAATATAAATAATAAATAATGCTGGACTTTTCACACAGCATCATCTAGCCCCAAAGTAAGCAGAGCTTGTGTTATGGGTACTACATGACTGATATACTACTTATATACTTTTTGTTTGTAAATACATACATATTATACATAGAAACACCCAGACCCGAGACAAATATTTGTAGATCATACAAACACTTGTCCCGCGGCGGGGATCGAACCCGCAACCTTCTGCGTCGCAGCCGGGCTTTCGCCCACTGCGCTACAGAGGTCGTCTATATACGTATAATAAACGTGGTATAAAGTTTTTCCTGAGTGTAAACTGTCAAATTGTATGGTTATTCCTATTTTATTCCGTGGAATAACTTTACACCACGTTTATTAGTATGGCTCTTAGTTTATAAAATAATAGGAACTAGTTTAGGTAGGTACAATTATTTGGTTAATACTATAGGTTGGTACTATAGGTTGCTACTTAGATCACTGAGATATATTCTACGAACTAACGTATTAAATTAAACGACTTCATTTATAAATGTTAAACCTACATACAGAGGATACCTAGAGGTGTCTTAAATACATCCATACTATCCATACTAATATTATAAATGTGAAAGTAACCCTGTCTGTCTATCTGTCTGTCTGTCTGTCTGTCTGTTTATTACGCTTTCACGCCCAAACCACTGAACAGATAAAGCTGAAATTTGGCATAAAGGTTGTTTCCTAGGAAAGGACATAGGCTACTTTTTATCCCGAAAAAATGAAAAAATCCCGAGGGACCGCGAGTCATACCGCGGGAACGCAGCTAGTTTTTAATAAAGAATACAAATGATTAAAAGGAAACGTTAAATTTCTGAGCAACAGGGGTCTAATAATCTTTTATAAGTAAATGAAGTTGTTTAAAAAACTCTAGCTTTAACGGTATAATGAAAAGTGAACAATCTAAAATCAGCAGTTGAAGTTGTTGGAGTTAGCGGTATTTGTCGATTTGTAAAATAATTGATGGTTGGTTCATTTTGATTTGAATTTTCTTCACGTTTCCCTGAACTTATATTTTGTCTTTAAACACGTGAAAACACTAGATGCATTCTGTTCACCTTGACCTGCTTACCTCAATTGTGAACAAAAAATGTGTTTCATTATCTTTAGTTATTCAATGGATTAATTTTACTTGACTATTGAGAAGAATATTATTTATTGAAGAATATTACTTACTTTAAAATTGACTATCGTATTGAATATTTTGGCAGAATAGGTGAATTTGCTTCAGGTTTCTATCCAAAGTTCGCGGGTTCAAATCCCGATCATATCATCCATAAACTTGAGGAGCAAAAATATCCTCATGTATCTCATGGTGTCATCAATCATCAAAAGTCATCAATAGTCTCCGAATGATATAAATGGTAATAGACGATGTTCTTGCAATTTGTCACATAAGGAAGTCTTGCTTCTGCAAAAGGAAGACATGCCAAATAAGTGTATTTGGACCTGCCTTTGACTGCTTAAAGGTTTAAATGTTAGAGTTTGTCAATGGATTCTTGAATACCTAGAGAGCCTACCTCACCATAAAGCCTTGATTCAGTTTAATTTCAAATCAAATGTCACTTTAATATAGAACCAAATTATTTTTAACATTTTTTTTTCAGGTAATTAAGTTTATTTACGGAAACTAAAGGATTAGTCAAGCAATCTAAAGATAGCTCAACTGATCCAGGTCACTGTTAGTCGGTAGCGTGCCCAAAACACTGGCGGTATTACCATGCTGGTTGATAATTTGAGCCAAAAATGTGCCAGCTTTTGGCTTAACCAGACGCCCTGAAAGAATTTTGAAAACCTGAAGGGCTCCAGGACCCCACGGACTAGGGTCTCAACCCCAAATGGTTCAAATATGTAAACTAAATATTTAAATATATATAATATGGAACCTACATGAAATACATCTATTTATACATTTATATACATAGTAGAGCGTCGAAGGAGAGGAAGGTAGAGTCCTTTGTGACCGATAGGTGACAGATACAAACACTTTTGTTTTTGTGATTTAGTTTTGTCGATATTAGATTATTTGTTTCTTTTTACTAGCAAAGGTCTGTCTAAAATAAAACGAACACCACTATTATATTCCACATTTTGCTAATTTTTTGAGACACATTAGGCAGCTCTAATTTCCAAAGTTATGTATTGTAGCGTTCTGACAGATTTCGAGGTAATTTTCTGCGTAAATAAATTACAAGAGCGGTTTGTAATGAATGAGTAATTGTCTAAAATCTGAGCAGCGCGTAATCTCTTAAATCGAGTATAGAGACGAGGTTTATTAGTCTCGCGCTTTTAAAGGCGAGTCGCACACGTGAAGGCTGTTTAATCGCGTCTGGGTGGAAGGAGGCACCTCCGGCACCCCGCGGCGGCTGAATGGGCGCGGGGCGGCGTCGACCTCAGTCAGTCGCGCCTAGAGCCCCGCAAGGGCTGCACGTGTCCTCGCTCCACCTCGCGACTTATGTAACCATCCGCACGGTGAGTCTGCAGCCTCCTAACCCTCCGATCGACCCCGCGAGCCGAGCGGACGCGCCGAACGCGCCGCGCGTATCGACTCATAACCTCACGTGCGCCGACCCGTCAGCTGAGAGGTGACATAATTGATGCAGTAAGTACCGGTGTCGAGTGCGAATGTACGCGGAATGCAGGTGCGTTATGTAACGGGATCGAGAGCCGGCTTGTAAGCACCGCTTGCAGGATCCCGATGAGGCAGCTCGGGGTAATCGCGTGCTCCGCTCCCATCGAAAAATAATATCGACGGTTACACGACTTCTTCGCTGTCACTGTCTCCGAAACCGAGGTTTTAATAAAGCACGTGCCGTGAAGCGGTATTAGCTGTCTGTAATAATTAAAGAAGTACTTACGCTTATAAAATGAATTAGCAATGGAAAAATTCAATACAGGTTCGCTTAATTGGAAGGTCGAGTCACACAAAACCTATTCAGTCGTGAAAAGCAGAAAATCGCGGTTAGGAAAATGGAGAGACCTTTTTGGAGCACTCATTGTGGCGTTTCATATGACAAAAATTATAATTGGTACATTATTTACCTACTCATTAATTTGGGATGTTATTGGGGTTTACCCACCATAATGTACTTGACGATCCTTTGAAATTGAATAAAATTTAAATGTGAGCATTATCTCAGAAAAGAGTATGTATTATGTATACGAGTATAGGTACTTTAGATCCGCAATCGGCTCGTGACGTGAATCAAAGGTATTAAGTAAATGATGTGGGACGTTTGGTTCGACCAAAATTTCAATAAATTACACCCTTAGTTTTGGCACGATAAAATGAGATTACCTATCTGGTCCGAGTGAGTAATGTATGTGACTATTTATACTGAAAGAATGATAGCGCACATACTCGTATTAAAAGATAACTTAAATCTCTGTTGAAATAAATTTCTTGGGTATCTCTATGTTCACAAAATTCCAAAAATGTTACATAGTATATAGATACCTACTATGTACCTATAGCGGTACTTTGTATGGTGTTGTATAGAACCTTTAGAATCCCAATAAAACATGCGAATGGTTGTCGGTATGTTTGTTATTATCAAACTCAAAAACGGCTGAATTTAAAAAATGTTAGCTAAATTGGCTGAAATTATGAAGTTAGCTCATACCTACATTAACACTATTTAACCTTAGGATAACGTTGCATCGCTGGAGCAGTTAATATAAAATAATTTAAATGGAAAAAGATATAGGTAATTTAGAAAAAAATCGCCAACAGAAGAATCTAAAAAGCTAAGATAACATTGTCAATAAATAACTTTTATTTGGGGCAAAAAATACTGTCTAGTCGATGACCATTTATCATGTTTCTGTTCGTAACATTAACTTGTGCGATATCTATTACTAAAGATATACATATAGGTATTTATCGGAGCTTTGGAAGATTGCTATAAAATTACTTACTGGTAGCTATACCCTCAACTTAACTGATAAAAAAATTAGTTGTGAATGCTTTAAGTAAATTTTCATTCAATGCCGTTCCATCGTTGGGAAAACATTAAAGATTATCACAAACTTAAACTTTTTCAACCATGCTGTTATTACAAACGTAGTGGGTACTTATACCACACTTAGTTACATACTTACTTAGTTATTAGACCGGTTTCACATTACCCGATCCGATATCGGTATCGGACACCGATACGATGGTCGCGGGGCAAGTAAAATATATGCAATTGATAGCTCCGATATCCTTTACTTGCCTCAGATATTGTATCGGAGTCCGATACCGATATCGGATCGAATAATGTAAAACCACTCTTAGGCGACATTTGGCTTGTTATCCGTTCTTGTATGGAATCCAAACTTCTGCAAAATGTGAGCCAAATGTTTATTTTAACGTGCTGATCTTGAATAGCCGTAAAAGATTGATGAGTGTTTGTCATGCTGAAGGAATACAGTCGTGATTCTGTTTTTTTACTTTTTTATATGGCTTAAGATATTGTTAATATATCATGGTAGATATATCGTATTATTTAAAACGTTAACGGTAAGATTACCCTCGAAGCCCATATCATGGATTATTATACCTACCACTTATCATAATCTTCACCTTTAATTATTCTGACGCGATAATGCTTGGGATCCATCTCACTTCTGACTTGTTCAGGCATATTAAAGCGATCAAAATTGTTGTTGAATAGTGATAGGCAAGGTCTCGGTTTATTTTAATAATTCTGTATTAAAGTTGCTCTTTATTTTATGTTTTTAGCTTTTATGTAATCTTCTTTCATTCTGATTATATTTAAAAAAAAAAAGAAATACTAAGTACCTATCTATTTAATAATATAAGCTAAAGTTAATGAACTTTGCAAAACCAAAACCAGTTTGAGAGTGTGTTAGTACAAAACTTGGATTTACTTGCAAAGCTCTACGTTTTCATTTATTATTTCTTTGACGAAATTCAAAGCGAGTTGTATCGTTATAAAAATAATATTAGGATTTACATTTCTCTCAGATTGTACTGAATAAAAGCTTTTTAATCTTGATTTTATACTGAATACAAATTGTAAATGGATAAAAAAAAGAATACTTTACATAAATGAATACAAAATTACACGTAAAATATAGTTGATGGATAGGGACGAGATTTCACGTCGACAATTTCAACTTACTAGTTTCATGTATATCGAAGGTTGACATCCTAATGTAATAAATCATGCAAGTCTAAACATGTCGGGGCGCCACAAGAAGCATTTGGCACAAAAGCCTTTACAAAGCCTACTCGTTCGCGATATTAAAGCTATTCAACGATGACAGCTGAGGCAAATATTCAAACCAGATGGTAACTGATTGAGGTGTATTCGAATTGAAATATAATATTTATACCTATAGCATCATGGTTACAATTATTTTAGTAGGTACCTACTTAAACATAATCTTAAATAAATATCAATAAGGCAGTTGGAAGGGAAAGTTCTAGGTAAAAATTATTGGGTCTAATTGGCAACGATCTTTGTTGTGATCGAAACGAATTGGTGACTTATTAAGAGAGGAGTCAAAAGTGCCCTAGGCCTGCGAACTAGTATGAAAATTGAATTAGAGCGAAAGAGGCAAAGAAGATTCTTATTTCACGTTACGTTGCAAGAATAATTATTTGCATCTACGCAATTAAGTACTTGTAAGACTAAATTGATTGAATAATAAATATAAATATTTAAACATAAACGCAAATTATGGAAGGTATCATTACTTACTAGGAAGGTAATGAACCAAAATCTACACGTAAACGGTATTGATTATGTAAGACTGCTTTGTTATGAGAGTATGTAGGTATTAACGGCTGCGTAGTAGATATCGTCCACGGGGAATTTGTGAGACTACGAACAAAAAGGGTCGGGGCATACTGAGATGCGACGCGACACAAAAACAAAAACTCATCGTCATCATCTCCCTGCCGTTATCCCCACTTATGTATGTGTCAGCAGAACATGCTTTTCTCTGCCACTCTGCCTTCTAACTAATATCAGCCATTCTCAGCATTAATACTTACTTTTCACCCTTTTCTCACACAGTCCACCTATTAAAAAAGGCAACAGAAAAATAATAATTATACAATATGGAACTCTACAAATAAATGTACTTACATTTACTTGTTCCATATTCAGTTAGTTCATATACAGTCGCGGAATAAAAAGGTTGACCACCTTAAGATCTGTTATTGCTTGCTCACTAGGTATTAGTTTGATATCCATTTGGATAACTATCTGCTTTTTCCATAAATTTAGCATGGTACCTTTATATATATGGCTTTTTCAACCGAGTATGACACATTCTGTCATGATGAATGTCTAAGGGCCATAAGATCAATAGTGGTTTAAACAATCAAACAGAGTTTAATCTCCTGTCTCCTCTCGTCTCGTACGCTGTTTAAAAAGGTAGCATGTGCTTACTAAATACGTAAAAAAAAAAATTAATACGTAAACGAATTTATTTGAAAACTGTACTCAGTCGCAGAATGAAAAGGTTGACCAGTTTTCGCGCTATAAATGGTATCAGCTGCGTCTAGACTCTAGAGCGAAGTCCTTAATAAAGTTATATTTTGTAAGCTATATTTTGTATTGATATCATAAAAAAGTTGCGCGTCGCTTCTCAATGTGAGCTGACCTTAATGGCAAGATGCTACACAAACTCCCATTAGTCTTCCAAATTTGAATGGATATTGCTGAATTTTATGCTCTGACGGACCCCAGTGCGTCCATTATATTCTGTTCACTTATTAAAAGGTCCACTGATTTTATATTCTTGTATCCGTTACCTCTCTGTATTCTGTGCCGTTACTACGGAAATGTAGAAAAGTAGGTTTTGTTACAGCATAGCATCCCAAATTTTGAGAAATTATGTGAATATTAATCGCTGAAATAAAATCGCTGAATGACAGAATGGGGTTGAATTTGACATGAAGGTAGTAGAGTAGTAGTGGCATGAACGCGTCGAAATATTAGGTTTACTGATAATTAGTACCTAAAAGTTAGTCTGTAACGATATGACGTGTATCGTATAATCCAAAACTCTCAATTTGGTGTTTACAATATTTGGATATTTCATCACGTGAGATCTTTAAAATTACTTGTAAAGTCTTTAAAATAGAAGCTTAAATAATTATGATATCATAGAATTTAGGAATGTGTGTTGAACCTGAAATATTCAGTGAATTTTATCAACGATCCAAAATTTTAAAAGCAAGTCATATAACGTTATACTTACGTTGAACAACGTAGGTTAGTTCTACAGGATGATTACGTAAGGTTGGTATTCAAACTAGTCGAAGGTTGCGGGAATTCAATTTGTATAATGCCGTACAGGTAAAAGTTTGATTGCCAGAATTTTTCACTGAATTTTTTATAGAATTTAACGATGTTACAACATTTTTGAGCCATGTTGGCCTAGAGGAGGGATCACTCGATGTACGATCCGAAGTTTGTGAGTTCTATGTCTTGTTGTTGTAAAGAAAATATTATGAGAAAACCAGCTACAAGGTTCTACTCGTTTGGCTATGCATGTAGATTAGTCCGAATTATCTTAGCAGGTACTTATTTGTTACTACGCCTGTTTACAACATCATTTTCAACCGTACAGAAGACGAATAGTATAATACTTAAACATTTAACAAACACATAAAAGTAATTTTAACATTGAATTGAATCAATGTTAAAATCAAACAAAAAATGAGTAAACTTGACATCCAAAAGTAAAAACATTGACTCTCTTTACTATTAGGGACCTATCAGATAGAGAGCGGTCACGCGGTCAAGCGTTCAAGCGGTCAGTTTTGCGTTCTTTATATTCTATTATACGTTACATAGATATACTAACACAGATTCTGACCGCGTCGACCGTTCAACAGCGGGGTTCGTGAGCAATCGCACGCTCGAACGCAGAACGCGAACGCAGAACGCTTGACCGCGTGACCGCTCTTTGTCTGATAGGTCCCTTAGTCATTCTAGCCTAGGATCTTTAGAACTTTGTCAAAATACCCCTCATTATTCCACAAGAGCAAAAATGTGTGCCTAATTTACATCCGTCGAGGAAAAAAATGTTGTTTGGCAGGCTCGGGGAATTAAGGCACTTAGTGGCTGGGCCGCTCCCGACATGGATTGATTTGGTCCATTTTCCTCTGTTCGCATGCAATACATCGGAGCAAATAAAAACTGGAAGTGGCATAAACGCCGCTGACGGCTCTTTTACTGAATGATTTGCCATTGGTCAGGTCAGTGTTTAAATTTAGAAAGGTCTAGAATACTCATGAACATAGATTACCTACTGCTTATATGTATTTGATGTTGTGAGCAATAACAATTTTGAGATATAAGAAAACTGTTAAACTAAGAGACTTGAGACTGGATTCAAGCTTAATATTATTGATTAGACTTTAAACTGTACTTGAGTGATATTTTGTAACACAATTAGTAAACTCTAATTTTGATAACAATAACTAAATGTTGACCTACTTCACTCAAAACTCGGGATTTGAAACTGGGTTGAGAATAAATAGAATTTCAGGTGCAACTATGAACAATGTTCGACTTTGAAGTGGAAGTTTTAAACACATGGAACTTTGGTGTAACATGACACCGAACGTTAACAAGAGATGATTATATTTTAGTTAGTGATCTTCCGATTTTCAGCCTTTTATACACATCTTAAGGTTTAAAATACATCGGTTTATAAACTTTCTTTGTTACCTTGAAGGAAAGTCATCTCACAAGCTTTGATGTTTTTAAATAGAAAGTAGGTAAATACTTAGGTAATTTCAGTGCTTTATTAAAAAAAATAATAATAAACATCTTTACTAAAATTGTACTGATGTGTGGTTTAAAATTTTCTTGCCACACGGACAGAAAGTAATAAATCATAATGCATTTTTTGGTGCTACCTTTTTGTTTCGTAATAAGATAGATACCTAACAAAACTGATTTTAATCCCCGCAATTGAGTTTACACATTTATTGCTAGTATCTAACTTCAGTAGAGTGAAGCGTACAAAATGTAAAAGATTTTTTTCTTCTAGCAACTTTGCTCATGAAGTTTCTTTATACATAATTCACGCTGGGTCCTTTTCATGGCAAGGAAGGATAGCCTCTAATCTATATCGCAATTTTAATAAAATAATCGCCATCACTTCGACACCGTCTCATTTAAAATAGCTTTAAACTTAGACGGTTTCGTTTTGTCAGTCTTAGGACAAATCGTTTTAGAAGGATACCATTAATTTTGAGGGAAGGAATTTATCTGGTTGGGGAATTTATACCTAGGTATTTTACAAACGTAAGTACCTATTTTTAAATAACGTCTGATATATTAGTAGAGATAGGTCCGTAATAATTAGAAAAATCTTAGATCGTGCTATGATAGATCGTGTCATAAAATCACGTCGTAAAATCGATGTTTTTACTAAAGTCATTTTTTGTCAACGTAAACGTAAACTGGTTCACGACTGTATTTCCAAGGTGCGGTAGACATTCTCCCAGATCTTTTTATGTTACTTATTCCAGATCCTTTGAATATGTCTTAGGGGGTAGTCAGAAGCATGTCCAAACACAAAATATTTGATACATGCCCACATGCAAATAAAATACTATTTTAATAAATAAAAAAAAACAAGAATATTCTGAACACAAACTCTGTGGGAATACGATAAGTACCTAATAAACAATAGTTGGTTGTTTAAGCTAGGTTTTGATGATTAGGATGAGAGTATGAAAAAGTAACAAAGCAGAGCTGATTTTTTTATCTAAACTTCCGTAATTCAGCTCAAGCGTGTCACGTGACAATTTATTACTCCATTTTTACAGACACTGTCAAATTGCTGTCAAATCGATGCTTGATCATGATCATACTCAAGTCCATACGGACTCTGAACACGGAATTTAGATAATAGTAGGTACAAGGCGCAGGCCACATCTAAATGGCGTCAGGCACTGGCGTTGGGACGTCCGATCAACGACACCCGTGTGTCCTAATTTGTGCTTTATTTCCATCCATTTAGTATTATATTGAATGGAATGGAATAGGATGACGCCCATAGGAAGACCCTCGCGCTATGTTCGCGCCAGACGCCAGTAGTCAGTGTCACCAATTGGTAAATCCCTTAGTAAGCCGGTTTGTACTGCAGGGGGTTACCAGTTGGTGACGCTGATCGTACACTAATAGGAAAGTAAATTGAGTAAGTAGGTACCTGTTATAATAGTACAGAAAGGTCAATTGAGTTTCGGTAGTTTCGGCATATAACGTTATCTTTATTTATAGAAACTAAGCTTCTAAATATTTACATATATTTACAAAATACAACAGGATTAGTCAAGCTATCTAAGGATCATTAGAAACGATCTATAGATAGTTCTACTGATCCAGGTCACTGTTATTCGGAAGCGTGCCCAAAACACTGGCGGCATTACTACGCTGGATGGCAATGCTCATGGCCTTTGAGCCAAAAATGTGTCAGCTCTCGGATCACGCGTCGCTTATGTTATGATTATGAGACAATGAAAGAGTAACATTTCAAAGCAAAACATAGCTGTTTTCTGATTCAAACTCTCGTTATACAGCTGGGTACTAAAACGTGCGTCTCTTCCAGGCAGATCACACCCTTGGCGCGGGTACATCCCTGCCAATTTACCGGCTCGTAACAGGAGAGGCTGTTATTGCCATTTAGGGTTCTGTGTACTGTGGTTCAGTTAAGGCAGCAATGATAAACACAATTGATAGGAAACTATGCACCTATAGAATCATCATACGTACGTTTTCTTTCCTTTATTTGTGCCACCCAATACCTGTGGCAATACATCGCTAAAGCCGTTTAGGTTTTTTAAAGATTTTCAGAGGGTGGTCGAGATGACTCACCCATTTACATTTTAAAATATTATTTTTTTATACCTAAGTATCGATAGTAGACCACTACCTAAAACTAAGCAAGCAAGATAATTTCCTAAAGAATAAAATAAATACAGCACAAAATCATTTATTCCAACAAAGTGGAAGAAAAGTACGCGTAAGTATGACATGTGGTAGGTAATTATAGTCGGAAAGAGAGAGACATAATTTGTGCGGAACTCTGCGATTTCCTACGTTTTTCTCCTCACCATTACACGCAGTCATTAAGCCCGTTTTGTTTCCCACGAGACTCAGCTCTGGGACAAAAAAGTAGGCTGCAATATTTCAAAATTAAAATTCTATCATTTCGGGCACAGCCAACCTTTAAAAGGATTAATGACCCGCTTTGATTAGCATTTTAAATTAGCCTTAAAATAGCATGGCGGTGATCAAATATTTTGGTTCGAGTTTAGGTTTAAAGATGGATTAAAGTTTGATGATGGATAGTGAAATCTAAAACTATGAGAGTAGCTAGCATAAAAATAAAATCTTGTGTCTACGCTAGATTAGACTATTATGGATTAATTTCTCCCTAGTTCAAAAAATTCTCATTAGTTCTACAATTGAAATAATGAGAATAAACCAGATAGAATAGGCTGGAAAGCTACTGGAAGGTGGAGAGATTTTATAAATGATTTGACCTACCTACTCAGTTTCAAAATCTGACTGTACAGTACAGTACATACCATCCATCACGAGAATACTCAAGTTCTTGAACAAAAGCAATCGTAGCGAAAAATTGCAGTTGTACAGAAAACTTCGGTCCTTATGCGCTTATGCCGTACAAATTGTTAAGCTCTATCATGCTGCAATTCGTTACGGTTATGAGCCTGCAGAACATTAAGGGCAATTACTCCACCCAGCCGCAGACTACTTCGTAAGATAATTATTAATAGTGCAAACTTATATTTAATGGCTACTAATTATTTTACTTTTATGGCCTAGTTCGCATTTCATTTACAAATGTTTTTTTGTTATTTAGACGATAAACATAGTGTCACTACGTTTAAGCCTACTGAATAAGTACTTCTATAGGTAAGTAATTGTATATGCGTTACCCACGACTTTTAAGTTGAATGTCGAAGCACTACCCTATCGGCCAATAAGGTTTTAATTTATCACTATCGCTTGGCGAAAAAAAAAATGCCGTATTTTTTTATCTAGAGCGAAGATTCAAAGGCTTTTGTGATAAACTGAAGAAACAAAGACGACGATTACCTCAACAATGAGAGCGCATTCACACCGAGCGACAATCAGCTTGTATCTATAATGGTGCAATAAATTATCCTTATAGCAGCGATAAGTGAGACTGGGCCGGAAGGTACTAGCATTAAAAGGTCATCAACGGATGGTAAGTATATTATGGCAATCCGTTTGAGTGGAAACTTAAAAAACATTTGAGATAAAGTAAGTTTGCGCGATGGTTGGTCATTAAAAATGCCCATTTTGGATAAGTGCGTGAGGCACAGGAGTGAAATGAATGGTGTGAACAGAGGGAGGCCTACATCCACCAGTGGGATATTATTGGCTGCGCCAATTAGGGAAATGAGAATCATAAAATAGGCCAGGTGTGAGTCAGACACGCATATAAAGGGCACTATTAAAAAAAATTATGCCCTCTCTATTCAACAGTTTTTTGAAGTGATTAGGTGCGTTGAGCATTTTGATGATCGCCTCGATAAGTTCACGTGCGAGTCACGTGACTGCTCACCTACACCTACTAGTAGCGCCATCTAGTTCTGTACTCGGTAAACTTTTAAGGCAATATTTTTACATTCATATTTTTATATTCGTTCATTTTATAACTAAGCGGAAGCGAGTGAATGAAAATGCATAAAAACAATTTGTTCAAGTTTTCACTCCTCTCGGCACTCCAGAGTGCCACGTTTTTTTTCTGTATTTTATTATTGTTAGATGTTGTTTTAAATTAATATCACACTGAAAAAATTGTCTTTTGCAAGTTTTGTTGTTCTTAGTGAAAAAACTGTAGAGTATCTCTAGTTTACAATGCAATCTAGTTTTAATCTTTCAGACTTTTGGAATCTGTTTTATAATAAGCTAGACTAGATACTGAATCTGCGCGACTAAAGCGACTGCGAAGCGGGAGCGTCTCCCGTGCGGCGGACACTGCCCATACTTTATCTATGGCGCCTTGCACACCTACCGACCACAACGCGGGAATAATTTCATACATATTCGTTACGCGTTGCAGACGCTACCGCTTCGCAGTCGCTTCCCGCGTCGCTGACGCGCAGGTTTGGCCCATTTTTAACCGACTTCAAAAAAAGGAGGAGGTTATATGTTCGGCTGTATGTATGTTTTTTTATGTATGTTCACCGATATTTCCGTCAGTTGTGGACCGATTTCCAAAATTTTTTTTTTGTTTGAAAGGGTATACTCTTATTGTGGTCCCATATAAATTTTATTCCTGAGGGATTAATAGTTTTCCCGTAAAACTAAAACAATCACTGAACTGTAAAAAAATTGTGGCCCGATTTCCAAAATTTTTTTTTTGTTAGAAAGAGTAATACTCTCAAGGTGGCGCCATATATTTTTTTTTTCCTGAGGGATTCATAGTTTTCCCGTAAAACTAAAACAATCACTGAACTTTAAGAAAATTGTGGACCGATTGCCAAAATTTTTTTTTGTTAGAAAGAGGTATACTCTCAAGGTGGCGCCATATATTTTTTTTTCATGAGGGATTGACAGTTTTTCCGTAACATTCAAAAAACCTCATTCTCACTACACAACACACCCTGACTCACAATCTGAGTCAAACATTAAATAGTTTGAAAAGGTATTAAACCCGAGGTAGTCCAAAATATGTTCTTTTCCTTATGGATTGATAGTTTTCCCCCTTGCTGAACTCCGGTGTGTCCTTTAGTAGGTCTGCCCATGACTTCTCTTATCCTTTCCTACTTAAGCTACGATAAGCAAAGTCTTAATGTACTCGTAGCTTACTATATTATTTACACATACACTTTTATTTACACAGTATTTATTTACTTACACTATATAGTAAAAAATAAAAATTTTTGAAAAATAAAATTGAACCGACTTCACAGAACACAAACAGAAGAACCTTCTACACACTAAAAAGAGAAAAATAAGAATATAATTTGAAGTCGGTGCCAAGTGAATACGATTAGGTACCTATCAAAAAAAGAAATAAGAATAATAATAAGAATATATTTATTTGACACACACAACACAATACAATGAAAATAGAACATCAAACATTTAAACAACACGAGTGGGTACAAAGAAACATAAAAAAATCGAGCGATAGCGTACCAGGATACTATATTTTGCACCCAAGTTCTTTTGAATTTCTTAGATGTAAATGAATAGTTGGCACCGACTTCAAATTATATTCTTATTTTTCTCTTTTTAGTGTGTAGAAGGTTCTTCTGTTTATGTTCTGTGAAGTCGGTTCAATTTTTTTTTTTTAATTTTTTATGACAACTGTTTACTCGGAATAGACAAGTATCGATTACTATACCGTACGTTACCCTCAATTTACGGCTCATGGCGATTAAAGTGTTATTTAGTTGTACAAATTATTTACCCATCAGACACACAAACACAAAAACCATCATACAATCTGAAGCATGACAATTTGCATAATTTGTCATCACGAACTAATGGACAAAGATCTCTAACAATTTCAAAAATAATGTAGTTTTTTGCTAACTTTATATTCTACTTACCTACGAGCATATATATCGCTTATTACTTTAAGGTACCTAAAATACCTTTGAAAATCTGGGATAGGTACATCAAAAACCTAACCAATTGTGCTATACAGGGCTATTTATACATTTTATGAGCCTTCACGTGAAGGACGCCGCGAGATGTTGCCTTTGTTCTGAGAGCTCGTCGACTTCGGTAAAGATTGCTCAAATGACCCTCTGATTTTCTTTCTTTCTATTTTGGACATAAAAAGATTTTTGAAATATTTCTCTTTGGGTTTCATTAAAATTCGGCAGAATCAGTGATTCATCAGCATCTTTATTTTTCATGGTTACCTAATTTGTCTAAATCAAATACTTAATTAATAATTATAAACATCTAGTCAAAACTTTTTTTGTTATCATTTAGTTATGTTGCAGTCAAAAATTTTCTTCGCGGCTTAGTTGGTAAGATAGAAGCCCTGAAGGTAGGTGCTAATAGAATAGAATAGAATAGAATAGAATAAAGTTTTATTTTCTCCACATATACACAGTATAATCGTGGCTTAGTTTGCATTGTGTAAATTTTAAGCAATATGCTTCCATTCCATGGTATATTTACGTTCATGGACCTTAATATAGCGGTGCTACTTTAATTAAAGAACTTTTAAAATAAAGTATATACTCCAAGCAAAAAACAACTACTTACCTATTTAAAAATACATCTTCTACATAACCTTGGTCTTGGCAGTCATGGTTCATGAACATGCAATGCTTTTATCACCTTAGCAAAAACTTAAATACGCATATCAACTCGGCAAAAACTTAAACACGCAATTCTTTGTTGTAGGTAGGCAAATTAATACAGATCACCCACATGCAAACATCATAATGTTGAAATGGGCTTAGGCTATCAGTTTTTTAGAAAAGCTGCAGAAAAATATTGTGATGTCTCAGTTTTTCTATAGGTATTAACAGACCGAGGCAAAGTTCTCCGTTCCTTTACTCCAGTCATTCTGTTTGTAATAAACAAAAACGGGTCTAATCCATACTTCCATACTAATATTATAAATGTGAAAGTAACTCTCTGTCTGTCTTTCTGTCTGTCTGTCTGTCTGTCTGTTTGTTACACTTTCACGCCCAAACCGCTGAACAGATTAACCTGAAATTTGGCTTAGTTAAAGGTTGTATCCCAGGGAAGGACATAGGCTACCTTTTATCCCGAAAAATGAAAAAAACCCGAGGGACCGCGGGTTACACCGCGGGAGCGCAGCTAGTAAATTATATTTTGAAGGGGACGTGGGGTTGCTATGACGTTGCTAAACATTAGCCAAGTTGAATACTACAGTTATTTTTATCTTACGATATTTCCCATCTCGCAGATAAGTATACAATTTGTACAAACGTTATGTAGGTACAGTTGCCCACAAAATGTAAACAATACGCTTCACTTCAATCAGTAAGACAATGAAGAGACGTCACTTTTCGAAGTAGTTCATCGAATCAACGCATCCTCCATCCACATTACCGAAAACTGTTGAATGTTAAGTATAGTGTATGTTTTAAAACTGGAATGCATAGTACAAGCGACTGTACGTAAAAGTAGATTTCATTTATCTCCCAATTTCCGAGCTCTACTCTACATTCACGTCGTTTCCACTGCACCTGACAATTATGGACTTAAAATAAAATGCATGGCCATTGGACTCACGTTTATGAGAGGAAGCCTCAAACAGAAAAAAACAAAAGCTGAAACTTTAACACTTTGTGTCGGAGCCGTGCATAGTGCAGGAGCACAGTGTCTCATCGAAGTAAAAAGAAAACAGAAACATAGCTGCTACTGTTTTTTCAAATAATTGAAGGTTAACTGTTAATATAGAATTTTTTAAATAACGGACAAGGCTTTTGGCTTTTTGGTAGGTAATTAATTTTTAATTCATTCCTAAAGATTTTTTAAATTTTAAATTAATTATAAAAGGTTCATCAATACCGATATTTACTTCTTGATGTTTATTCCCTTTCTTCGTACCGTGTGTGTATAATAGTATGTTTCTCTATGGTGTGTATTATGGCCTCCATCCTATCCAGAGACTATCATGAAGCAAGAAGGTTGGTGTGGCCAAGAAGGTTCTGCGCGGTTGTGGTTAGGATGTCAGATAGAGCCTCGTTCGTTGGTCGGTGTACCAAGCGCTGTGAGGTTAGCTTGGTTTCCGATGATGTGGTTTCGAGCCCCTTACACTAGGTAGGTATATCGTACATTCTGTTGGTAAGTCTTCTTCTCATGAAACACTTGACCGATTCATCATTTTTGTTCTTATGGGGTCAAGCAAGATCAACTTTGTCTAAGAAAAAGCCTTGCTCCTGTTTCTGTCTGCTACAATAGTTTATATTAGCGCTTGGCGCTCATATTTGTTAAATAGGTGTCCACTTCGTCGGATGCGCAAGACAAAAGTAAAAAAAAGTACGTGGGTGTCGTGGAACACTCGGTTGGAACAAAGCAAAGAGTACTTTTCTATGCTGGGAATCAAAGAAATGATAAACTACTATAGAAGAAGCGCATTTCGCACTGTGACGTACATACGGAACAATTTTTTTTTCCAGCCTCAGTTTTTTTTTGTCTTCGATACCGTCCGAAAAAGAACTTTGTTTCAGAAATATTTTTTTGCGTAGCTGTTTCTCTTACACTGCCGCGGGCTTTGAAAAAGAAAATAATAAAGTGATTCGCATTCCCTAGAACAAGTCCAGTGCTACTTTTTATTTTACGAGTCTCTGCGGACAGATCGATAAATATAAACATTTGAGTCATTTATTTTCATTGCTTTTAAGGTACGCTCTTAATTGATTTTACTGACGATGGTGTGCCTGACAAATTGTTGCAATTTGTTGCATGTTAATTACCTAGCTGTCAGAAATAGAAGTGTTATCAGTAGGTAGAATTAATGTTTATATTTATTAGAAACTATAATCAGTTAAATAATGTTGTCCTTTCAAGGTGAGAACGTCTGTCGTGTTTAGTGGGTTATGCTGTCGACTTACAATCCAAGGGTTGTGGGTTCAACTTTTTGCGCCTTTCGCTTTATTCTACATTTAGAACAAAACGATTACCTACAATTAGAACAAAACGAGTCATGCTAACTATAGTAAAAAAAAACATTTTAAAAACTCACGCGATCTTGTTTTGATGAAATATACTTAGTAATTATTATGACACTTCAATGTATGTTTTTAACCCGGATATTGTACCTACTATACTCATATGGTTATAAAAACTGTGTTCATCAATTTTGTTTGTTATGTAGAGTACACCAATTGTTTTAATACTTTTGAATTTTTTTTTCATGAATTATTTATATTATTACATAATGGTTCGTAAATAACTAATAACAACATGGATTACCACAGTTGGGTTATAAAAAGAGATTAGCGCTTGTATAAATAAAGAAGTAAATAAAAGAGACCGTATTGGTGAAAAATAAGTGAAGGAAATTACATTTTTCTTCTTCTTCCTCTTGTCGTATCACCAATTCTTTCGAATCAGTGTGGTGAAAGAATTGTAAGTGTGCACTTTCGAACTTTGTAGGTTCTACGACATGTCCTGTCGGTTTCCTCACGATGTTTTCGTTCACCGTTTGAGAGTACCTACTGGCATAGTGCACGTAAATTTTTCGGCAGAAAAACTCATTGGCACGACCGGGATTGAACCCATGACCTTACGATCGGAAGGCGGGGCCATTACCACTAGACCACCAGTGCTCTCTCAGATCACAATCAGCATAATTTCATCTAAAAAACTCTCTACAATAAAATGTACCAACCTAATGCTTCCTTCGCGTGAAAATATAAATTAAATATTTGAAAACGCACTCTACCCCGTTGTGTTTAGAGCTTATAATTTAGCTCATAGTTTAGTTACTGTTGCAGTCGTCCGTTAGGCGTATTATATTTCGCGTTTCAAATGAAGTTTTATGTAACGGAATAAGTGGGCACTTGGATGTTTAATGTTATGAAATCAATGTGTTTTACTATAGCGAACTCAGGAACAGAGTCTGAACTAATTAAACATTTTGTTGAGTTTTGAAAATGTTAACTTTGAAATTAAATGCTTATGTTCTGTTTGCCAACGTGCGATGGAGCGCAGCATTTTGAGTGTCAAGTTAATACAGAATCCGTAACACCAAACTGCGCTCCCAAACACAAATCGCAGACGTAGCCACGAAAGCCGCGCTGGACGTGTCTGTCGTATGCCAGGTGAGCTGTGGGCGCGGGTTGCCACCGAGTGGCGCCCCGACCCAGCGAGAAGGCGACGCGGCAGACCGAGAAGAAGATGGCGAGACGACCTTGACAAATTTATGGTCGACTCGCTGCGCTCCCGCGGTGTTACCCAAGGTCCCTCAGGATTTTTTTTAATTTTTTCGGGATAAAAAGTAGCCTATGTCCTTCCCTGGGATACAAACTTTAACTATGCCAAATTTCAGCTTAATCTGTTCAGCGGTTTGGGCGTGAAAGCGTAACATACATACAGACAGACAGACAGAGTTACTTTTACATTTATAATATTAGTATGGAAGTATGGATAGTATGGATTGGGAGAGGATTGCACAGGATCGCGACGTCTGGAGGGAATGTGGGGAGGCCTTTGCCAGGACAGCAGTGGCTCATAATAATAATAAGTATGTTCTGTTTGGTAGAGTTAAAAATGTTTTTAAGCTGCTGTGTATACGTTTTTATTTTTAAATAATGCTTCAAATATCTATCTGAGATAAAGTCCGTTTACATTATTCCAGTCTATCGCTGCTCGATTCTGGCAAAATGTAAACCGGCACTGCAATGCACTGAGTATTCCAGTCCGCTAGTTGGATTGGCGGTCTACTTTGAATCCAGCTGGATTTGATCGCTGGACTGGAAAAATGTAGGTAAACCACGCTCCTGGTTGCGCTCTAACAGTGCAGCGTCGTGCTCCTGTTGTGCTTTTTTATTTTTACAGTAAGGCTAATAAATAACGTTACTCGGTAGGTGAAATAAGTTACACATACATCGATATAATTATACCTCCTTCCATTAGGAGTGATTACAGTTTTCAACTTGCTATGATCCACACATCTTTCTACTAATTCACACTCGTAGGTAGGTAGGTACCTACATAACATTCTTCTTGTAAGAATAATCGTCAGCTAAGGGCAGTTTTTGATTTGGCCCTTTTCTAAAATGTCAACAAAACAGTTCTTTGTTTTTTTTTCTTCCTTCTTTAACCGACAGTTTACTTTGAACCCTATTTGGAAGCCATAAGCTTTACTTTTATCCATCCATTCAAGAAATAAAACCATGTAAACTAGTTTACATTAATCCGAGAAGTAAGGTGTTAGTTTCTGAAGATTACTAACTAAAGTTTACTAATCCTAATATACTTAAGTGAGGAGTTCGGGAAAACTGTATACTACGTACCTACCTACCTATGGGTACATTATATCTATGTGTTTGAGTATTAGATGTAGTTAGTAACATTTTATGGATCAGTGATGATAAATAAAAGATCATTTTGACATCATTAAATCCTATAAAAATGTAGTGTGCGTGTTTTCGTAATTATTTTACTGCCAAACAGCTTGACCTATTTTGATTGTGTTTATGTACCTACTTACGAGGTTTGTTTCCGGCTTAAGTTGAGCTAGTATATAGAAGCTATACATAGATAGGCAGCTGCTGATTCTTAGGAGTCTTCATTAATTCAGAAGTTTTTTTTATTTGGATCAAAAGTAGCTTATACTAATCTAGTAACCTACCTAATAATATAATGTTAACGTTCAATGATGTTTTTATCATGCTAAGACTTAAACGCCATTTTCATTTCACGTTACTATTCTGGAATACCATTCTTGCCTCACAGAATATTAGCTCTTCCTCTGTTGAGTTTGATTCTGACATTTTATAATATAAATCCATAAATTCCTGTCTATTTTGTGCATGTAATTTATTATCTATAATTTCAAATACGATATAATACATTGTTTATTGAATAAATGAAATGAAAGCAAGAGGCAAAAATGGTATCGTGTAAAAATGGTATCGTGTGGGCGCTTTAATCTTATTATTCTGGATCAAAGACGAGCTAAGTATATCTTCTTTTGTCCAGACAAAAGTGTTGTTGAATTACAAATAAGGTGTTGATTTTATCTAAAAGACGAGGCTCTTTGAATAATTTACCGTATCTTGTCGGTGTCATGCGAACCGCTTTCCGAGAGTCTGTCAGAATCGATTCACTAATTAGTATCGAGTCCTCGTTGGGGTGCCATTAATTCGAGTAAAATGTTTGCGAGTCGGGTGTCTTCGGCATAATTCGGTTAAGGATATTAAGTAACTGGTTTCGGAGATATTTAGCCCGTTATCTTAAAGGATGCGGACATATTGGTAAAGAGATCGCGATGCAAAACTGAGAAGATTTAAATTAAATTTACATAAAAATGCCGTTTTTGTACTAAATGATGGAGTCGTCACGTCGACGTGATTTCCCTTCTCCATTTTGCTCTGTCACTAGTCATCTCAGCACTCATCTTACTAAGTACACATCATCTAAATATACCGGATTCCGTTACTTTAAAACCCAGGTAAAACCTTTGATTCCTTATCTAAAATGTTTACATGCCCTTCACCTGTCGATAATCAGTGTTGACACTGCCTCTGTAAACCTAATTATTTCGTTAACACCCACGCCAAATTCTTGATCTCATTAAATGTAATGACGATACCCACTGAAGTGTATATTTACACAAACACGTAGGTAAATATACTTGTGCACTGTTATGTAGGTTAAGCACATAAGCGCTTGGTACAAGCTAAGTTCATTATGTAAAATGAAATTAACATGAGAACCCAAGATAACCATTGTTTCATAAATATTCGTCTAATTATAATGCAGCTACGTTATTTATACAGGAATAATATTGAAGGTAACCTTTTATGTAGGTTTATTTACAGCGGTAGCTGTTTACTTAGATGTTTTATTTTAAAATTGTGTACTAATCCATTCTTCTCACTGGTTTGAAAGACAGAAGAAGTAGAATATTAAACTAAGTTATACTTAGTTTTTCTAGCTCACGAAGACTTACTGGTCTTATTTACTATGTATACACACACATGTGATGCAAATGCACCTTGTTTTTGTATGCGTATACGTACACACACATTAAATATACCAATTTATGTAGCTACAATTTCGAACACTAAAATAATCCTTTCCAATTTCCATAAGCATTCAGATATCAGTGATAAATACAGATAATACAACTCCTTTGTTCTCATGTAACCACAAAAATCATGCTAATATATGGACAACGACTATTATGTTATGTTTACAGTATGCACGATGATGTAACGGAACAAAATGCAAATTATAAACTGCCTCTATCTTAATTTGTGATGGAAACAGGGATATTAAAGAAAGTTGAAACAATATGAAGCTAAAAACCAATCGTCCATTTATTGTTATTCCTCTCCACCCAAAGGTTGCCTGGAAGAGATAGCTTCTTAACGATAAGGCCGCCCATTGTAATTTTTTTTATTGGTTTGTTTTGTTTTATTTTTAATTATTTAAGGTGTGCAATAAAGTATTTTCATTCATTAATTCATTAAAGTGATAAATCGTAGACAGACAATATTTCCTATGTATAACGTTCATTTTATTGTTGTTTCGATCAGAATATTTAATAAAAAAGAATATTAAATAATTTAGTTTTAGGATTTATAATGACCGGACCTATATTTATTGCTTGATATTATTCTCTGTTGAAAATGAAGAGATATTTAATAATACGATACTTTGACTGAAACTGTCGCATGCGGAATAGGGACATTAACCATTTCAAAAATATTTTAGCACATAAGCGCATAAGAGCTGCATATTCCAATGTTATGTCCGCGTCATCCTTTCAAGTAAGTAATCTTCTCCACTTAACTGTCTTTACCCAGTCAACAACTGTTGTTTGCCAAATACAGTAAGCAAGTTAGCTCTGGTATTTGCTAAAGATCTCTTGATTAATTCAATAATATTGGTTCAGTTCACGGATTCAATGCATTGGCTTTGCTAATCCGATCCGGTTCGAAACTGAGCACTGAGACTGTGTTGTCTAGATAATTCTGTGCATAGATATACAGCTTAATAATATTAAGTATGATGTTATAGAGTAGAGACATCTCCAAAAAATCTTGAGGTCATAGTGACAAATTAACGAAAATAAGAAAAATATTATTACTCAGTATGCTCAACAATCACCATAGTCATAGTTCTCTGGATTGCTCTTATAACGTACAAAGTGGTAGAGTTTACGTAGGTCTATACCCCTTGGCAAAATTAGATAAAATTAATCGCTATCAACAGCCCGCCAAACTCCTAAACTCATAAACTAAATACGGCCATAAGGCAATAAAACTTGACACAATTTTAAAGAGCGCGTAAGTACGAACTCAGCACCTCAATATCGATTTTCCTCAAGTCTATTTTCGCGTCGCTCCTCGGTCCAAATACGTGGGCATTGTGGGGAATACCAAGCTATACAAATTGTTAACTATTCTGTGGCCTGAGTTATACAGACTATTCGTTATTCTGGACCTTGGGCTGACTGATAGCTTGCCTCAAGAAATTGGTGTGAATCGCTGTTTTATGCGGTAGCTATAGGTACTTACTTACTAAGGTAATTTTATTAGGTACTTTTATTACATGCGACCACGGCTTTGCTTACGTAGTTTTATGTTGTTCATGGTTTATGTGTTTTAATAAAGTTTTCTCACTTAAAAACCTTTCAAACTTTACTTACATCATTATAATATTAGCTCTGATGTGTATTTAGCATAGTTCCGATAAGAGTAAGTTGATACTTCTTGTAAAAAGCGTCTAGGCAGATTTTAATTGTTTCTTTTGTCACATTTATAGTTGGGCCCAATTATCAGTCGAGAAGCAATGTTTTTTTATCGTTTGCATCCAAAGAACACTGAAGAACGCTGTCAGCCTATAGAATCTGTTATAAGTTAGCTTATAATCAAGGTCATTAGTAACAAATTGTTATTCTGGAAATGAGTAATATAAGCACCTATACCTACTGTTTGTTATGCTTTGTCGTTGCTCCTTGTCTAGCTTCGAGAAATTCGCTCGGATCGCTGTTAAGGTGGGGATTATTTAGCGGAAATTTTATTATGAGGCTGTTCTACCTTTTTAGAATGAGAAAATGGAAGAGGGAAGGTACGATACATATTATACTAAACATATACTACGATTCATAGATATACTAAATATCTATGAAAAGGACGATTAAATTAAGAAGTATCAAAATTTAGGTACTGGACTGGAAAATATTACTTCACCTCAATGATGTTTATGATAGTTTGTGTCAGGAGGCATATTTATGCTTACAATCAAAATGGAATAGGCTTGCACAGCTAGAGCCTATGTTATTGCAACAATAAAATTCTCAAAACGAAAAATTTGAACCGGAATACCGGGATTCGAACTTACGAGATACGGTAAAGATCTCACTCGGTCACCATGTTTCTTTGATTTTTCTACTTCAGCTTACTCATACTAAATTTTTTTAAACATTTTACGACAAAATAAACCCGACAAAGTAAACTGCTGTCATCGTGTCACTAATTGACTCGAGTACAAAACCGGGACAAGTGGGAATTTTTAGGGGAACTTGGTACATATCGCCGATCATTAATCAATTCAGACGCTATCAATCATGCTGGACTGATTTACACGTCTCGTGTGGCGTCCACACGCTAGCAAAACCACGATACGGTTATTGGACAATTTGTGTATTTAGATTATTCAAACGTCATTTTATTTTAATATGCCTATATACAGGGTGTAAAAAGACTACTACCGAAAACTGAGGGATTGCAATCAGACCATGATTCTGAACATATTTATCGAAAAAAAAAACCAAAAAAAAATTTGACTTAGCTACGTCATTTTATTTTATTTTCTAGTTTTTTGCTACTAGTACAACATAATAAAACCATACCTACCTAATCATTTCATTTATAAAAGAAAAAAACAATTAAAACTCAAAATCCAGCAATCTACGTATAAAAACGCGCCCAGTACATAAGCTGTGCGAGGTCGGTTTTCTCCGGATATAATGAGTTTTTTGGAAAATCCTTTTGGATTCGGCTATGTTTTGGGATGCTGCACCTACCCCTTTCGGCTTCGGTAGACGTCTTTTTACACCCTGTATATAATGTGAATATAGATAAGCTTGTAAAAAAAATAGTTTAGACGTATTAAATATGCTAGTATTTTTATTTACTAAGCTACTACATATTTACATATATTTACAAAATTCAACAGGATTAGTCAAGCTATCTAAGGATCGGTAGAAATGATCTATAGATAGCTCAACTGATCCAAGTCACTGTCAGTCGGAAGGGTGGCCAAAACACTGGCGGCAATACCACGCTGGATGGCAATGCTGATCCTTTGAGCCACCGATTTCACATTTTTTTTGTTGTGTTTGTTATTGTCAGAAGAAGGTTCTTATGACAGAAAAAAATTAAAAAATGCGCGGAAAAAATGAATCCCTATATCCCATGGTCACGCCATCACGCGTGAACGGCTGTCGCGCGGGTCAGCTAGTATATATATAATATGCTTGTGTTTTTATGCTTTTATCTAAGAGCCACATTGTGTTAGTGGATGACAGTAACTACAAATACGTTTGTCCTGTTTTCGGGGAACTGTAGTATACAGGGTGTAAAAAACTGCTACCGAAAACTGAGGGATTGCAATCAGACCATGATTCTGAACATATTTATCGAAAAAAAACGCAAAAAAATTTTTGACTTAGCTACGTCATTTTATTTTATTATCTAGTTTTTTGCTACTAGTATAACATAAAAAAACAATACCTACCTAATCAATTCATTTATAAAAGAAAAAAAACAATTAAAACTCAAAATCCAGCAATCTAAGTATAAAAACGCGTCCAGTACATACGCTCGACTAGCTGTGCGAGGTCGGTTTTCTCCGGATATAATGATTTTTTTGGAAAATCCTTTTGGATTTGGCTATGTTTTGGGATGCTGTACCTACCCCTTTCGGCTTCGGTAGACGTCTTTTTACACCCTGTATGTATTGGTGAATTATTTTTTTGGGTCCATGATACGCTTTTAATCAATTTTTTTATCCAGTAAAACCTAAGTAGATATGTGATACAGAAACTTCAGTCAGAGTTAACTGGTTTTATAAACAATTTGTCTTAAGTTTTCATGCCTGTAATGCATCGTACGTATTGGTGTAAGTAATATAATAATTTGCCACATTTATAAATTCGAATCAAAATGGCTATCAATGTTTCCCTTCCAGTTAATCTGGTCTGAACAGTTTCTAACCCGGACAACTCTGACAGATGGATGGGCACCTATCAAATACAATATAGCACTCTCGGGAATTTAAGCGGGCTGCAAAATTGTTTCAGTTTTTAACCTTTTTATCACTATACGTAGGTCCTAGCGAGTTACCAATAATACTATACCATGCTTTACATTCCAAGGACTTAATTTTAGTTTAATTTTGCTTCAGTTACTTAGCATGTTACAGTAAGTACCTACTGATTCTAACGAAAAATAACCGAAACATATATCAAGGCGTGGAAAATACTCTTTGATATTTAGGCATTTGAAAAATGACAATTAATGTTCTGTAGTTCCCACGGATTTCGGAAGAAAGTTATTTCTTCTGGTCTGTGGTAGTTCCACACCTGAAAGGTTTCTCAAACCCATAGATTTAGCATGGTACCTTTTTGATCCTATATATATGGTTTGAGCATAGGTATATGCTCAAACCATATATATATATATACACAAAAGGTACCATGCTAAATCTATGGCTCAAACCATTATAATATTGTTTTTGCTCAAACTAACATCCTGTTTGTTGATTAGCAAAGTATTCTATAATATATACCTAATATGCCAAAGAGATTGGTCATAGATGTTTATTCGCATGAGAAGTTTCTAGACGCAGTTGAATGCATTTCGTTTGCAATGATAATGACGTCACGGATGCGAGTGACCTAGATATGTAAAGCGAAGAGCAATTATTGTCTTGCAATTTACTTACATTGGAGATGCTCTCAAACAAGAATGACGTTTTTTGCGGCGTATGAGATAAGGGAAATAAAAATATTCCTTATTTATTTTAAACTAGTGGACCGTCGTAATACCCTAAATCATATATAGTAGTAATACACACAGAGATAGAACTACCATGTTCCAATCCAACCCATGAAAACCCTGAATTCATTTTTAGATTTGCTGACTTTGAAAAATATAAATAAGTACCCATCTAAGGGGTTGGGTAGTTTATAAATAATAAATACGTGTTTCGCTATTTATTAAAAAAAATGGATCACAACCACACAAATATTCCTTTAATTTAAGTAATATAAATTGTTCAAAGCATAATTTAATTATGTAGAACGAAATGACATCGCCTTGAAAAGTCAAAAGTTATTGGTTGTCATGGCAACCCTAAAGCAATGCTCTGTATATCATACAGCTTAATGCTATAGTTTTTTCAACACACTTGCTCATAAAGTGGCTCTATGGTCACCGCAATTAGGCACATAATGACACCCATAATCAAACTGTGACTTTTTCATTACTATAACTCACTAGTGAGTAATAGATTTTTTTTTAATTTTATTGGTTGAGTTGCTTTGTTCTTAAAAAAGTTTTTATTCAGAAAAAAGATCGTGTTCAATAAAACAAATAAATTAATGTTTCTATTGCTTGCTCATTTCATGCAACTTCTTATTTAAATAGATAATTTTAACTCGTACGTGTTTAATAAATAAAACTTTCACTCAAATATAACTTTTGTTTTCTCTGTAATAAAAGAAAACTTTAAATTCCCCATTTTGTCCACGGCAGAATAGGCCGCAAACCCTATGCGCGGCGCGGAAATATAGTCTGTGGCCGATCGCATTGCGCGCGCATAGGAAAACTGATCAATTTTTCCCGCAATAGCGAAACATTTTTCACAACTCATTTTCACTGTTGAAAATGAGTTTTTATTGTTATTTTATTCACAAGTGTGTTGAAAAACGTCGTATGATACACGTGTGTATTGATGATTACCTGCCTCGGCTCTGTTAAGAGCCTCGCCTAACGGCTCGGCTATCAAATAACGCCTCGGCGGTAATCACCAATGTTACACACTAGTACCATAATGTACTATTATGCTTTATTCCCGTTGTCCTTTTACTTACATATTTTTAGGTTTTCAGGAACATTTTTCGGGATAAAACGTAGCCTATATGCTATTCTGGAGTTATACCTTTCACCAAACTCACAAACTTTCAGCTTTATTATATGAGTGGGATTACGTCCATAGGCACCTTTGACTATTTATCCAGTAAATATTCAAAGATAGGCACTCATAATTACCTCATAAATATCAAACCACATCAAACAAAACCTCAGATAGAATAAAAAATAAGGGATTCATTCGCTCACAGATTATTAAATTACGATACCAATTAAACGCAAAAGCAAATTTATGAAAATCGTATTAAACATTGAAGTACCTATCTACTTCGGATAAGTAATTCAATAATAACAAAACTCGTGAAGCAACAAAAATTGATAGCAAAACTCTGAAATATTACATTTTATAGTGACCCAATAAATGAAGACGAATTTGTGAAGGAAAGTACAAAAACGGCGCAAAAGGAAAACTTGACGGGTCAAGTTTTAATGAAAAATCGCTAATCTTGCCAGCTGTCTCAAACACTTGTTAGAGTTTTTTCAAAATATTTCTTTCTTCATCTGCTTTATTGAGTGGAAAAGATCTCAATGAAACTGCACTGAGTTGGCTAATTCATGAGTTATTTTAACATATAATATTACGTAAAAGATAAAGTTAAGTAGAAAAAAAATAGATTTTAGATCGTCAGTCATATAAAAATATTTATCGGGTGTGTAATAACAATTACAGTACCGTTAAAGTACCTGGTACTTACAGCAGTACCTACATTAAACCTGCTGAACAGATTACTTCATTAAAAAGAACCTATTTGTAAAAAAAATAAGAGCCAAACTATACGTAAAACATTTTTAGTATCAACAAATCTAGATTTGCTAGCCGTAAAAAATAGAGAAAGAAAACTCTGAACCCATTTACAAATCATAGATTTTGTAAACGCTCTCACATTTAAAATTCTACCTTATTTTATACCAGTAATAACGTCTGTTTTGGCGTGTACTGGCAGTGAAGTCAAGCACGAGGAATAATGTGATTTCTCCCATGCTTCAGCGGACACGTGCCCGAATACCGAGCTTTACCATGGAAGGGGTCACAGTTCAAGCCATAAAGGCTTTCCACTCCTTCAGTTCAAATAATTTTATGTTTAATGGGTTCGAACCAAATAATTTAACGAAAAATTTAATGGACGAGTGGGAATAACTCCTTTTTTTAGATAAATTTGTCATATGCCTACTTTCTACAATAAAGAAAAGACAATTCAGTACTTGATTAACAGTTTCATCAAGTCGTATCGTAACTACATTATCAGATACTAAAACATCATTAACGAAGGTCAGACAAAATTAATTTTACATAATTAAAGTTCCCTACTAGCGAAGATAATTGTAATATTCCCAAATGTATGGTGTGCCATGCTACCCCGTCTCTAGGTGAAAATGGATCTTCACCGTTAATAGACTCATATCTATAACTGTATAAAGTAAATTTTCATAAGGGATTTACCGGCTATACCAAGAGTGGGACAAGCACGAAATGCGCCCGATAAAAAAGGGAAATTAGAACATGACCTTTACCATCATAACCCAAACCTTTGATAATGACTGTCGACCCCTAAAGTGGGAAAATGAAAACGGAAAAAGGTAACCAATGATGACGGTAACTTTAATATTTGCGACAACGTGACTAGTACTAGGGTTTCGTAATTTATTATTAGGAATGAATTTGGAAAGATATTGAGCAGTTTTTGGAACGAAGTTCCTTTTCGGACGGTATCGAAGAAAAACCTAAAGTGGGACTGGGCCGGACACGCTAGCCGCATGCCCGAAGAATACTGGGCTAAAGCAACCACTTTATGGAATCCGATGATGCGGCGACCTCGTGGAAGGCCCAAGCAACGATGGCGGGATGAGCTGGACTCCTACAAAAAGATTGGCCTGTTATGGCCCAGGACCAGAAGACGTGGAGGGAGGGAAGGGAGGCCTTTGCCCTGCAGTGGGAAACATCTGGCTTATAATAATAATAATCGAAGAAAAAAAAGACTGAGGCTGGAAAAAAAATGTTCCATTTTACCGTCACGACACAAGTATATGTCAAATCGTCACAGTGTGAAATGCGCAGCCGCGACACAGTCTATAGATTAATACATTGTTAGTACTGAAGAGCGTTTCTAGGAGTTAATAGGCACCTTCTGGGTAAGCTCGCTCCATCGTAGACCTCACTCTTGCCTGTGTAAGTTTGAGGACAAGAGTCGACCCATTCATCATCATAAAAAAAAGGAAAACAAAATAGAACCTTCTCCTGATAATAACAATTATTATTAGGAGCCTATAGTGTCCCACTGCAGGGCAAAGGCCTCCCTTCCCTCTCTCCACTCATCCCTGTTCTGGGCTATTGTGGACCACTCCTTAATGTAGGCATCCAACTCATCTCTCCATCTGCGGCGTGGTCTACCACGAGGTCGTTTTCCGTTAGGAGGCGTCCACTCTGTAGTGGTTTTCGCCCACAACGCATCCGACATGCGGCTGACGTGGCCTGCCCAATCCCATTTCAATCTACCTGCTTGCTGTCCGACGTCTGCGATTTGCGTTTTGGAGCGCAGTATACTGTTACGAACGCGGTCGGTAAGTTTGTAAAAAAAAATAATTGTCAATTAATTTATTATATTACATTAATTTATTATATATATATATACCGCGCTGAGACCACAATAACGGTGGATGGAGAAGACCTAGCATACGTCCAAGAATACATCTACCTGGGCCAAATAGTCTCCTTCCAAGACAGGCAGACTAAGGAAATCGCTCGGCGAACCGAAAATGCATGGAGGAGCTATTGGTCCATGGGAGATATGATGAAAGGAGAATTACCCCTATCGCTTAAACGAAAGTTAATGGACGTATGCATCCTCCCCGTTCTAACGCATGGTGCGCAGACTTGGTCATTGACTAACATTCTTAAGTCCAAGCTCAAAGTTTGCCAACGAGCAATGGAGCGTAGCATCCTAGGTGTCAAACTGACGGACAGAGTCCGAAACACCGAATTACGCTCCAAAACTAAAATTGTTGATGTAGCTTTGAAGGCCGCTACGCTGAAATGGAATTGGGCCGGGCACATCTGCCGCATGCCAGGTGAGTTGTGGGCGAAGGTAGCCACCGAGTGGCGCCCCGACCCAGCGAGAAGGCGACGCGGCAGACCAAAACGGAGATGGCGGGATGAGCTCGACCAGTTTCTAACGGACTGGAGGGATGTTGCTGGGGACCGAGATGTCTGGAGGGAGTGGGGGGAGGCCTTTGCCCAGCAGTGGGACACAAATGGCTGATATAATAATAATAATTTATTATATACCCGGTATAGAAAAGTACCTACTCCTTGCTTCGTTCCAACCGAGTGTTCCACGATACTCACGTAGTTTTTTATGAGAAACATATTCATAACAATAAGTACTTACTTATCGAGATATTGTATTTTTTTGTATTTGTTTCGGGTCTGGTTTTTTAAAGCCTACTAAAATTCGTTCTTGTTTAACCTAACTTTACAAAAAGTCAGTATGCCTAAATTATTAAGCACAGTAATAGGATTACTTCCTAGGTAATACCTAATGTTTGGAGAACCGTTAAAAATGAAATTCGCAGAAGCCAAATCACAATTTTAATCCACGTAGGTAAGCTTGGCCCAAACGTGACGGTCGAAAGAGATTCGTGACAACGTGCCCAAGCTGCGAGAGATGCCTTCAGTACGAACAGTATATTTATGCGGCCGTTTCGTACCTCGAAGTGTGCGGATTAGAAGCTTTCAAAGGATTAACTGGGGCGGACCTCCGCATGACCGTTTCATTAAAACTTGCCCCGTAACCGCCCTAATTAGGATTCGAAACAAAAATCATTCCGCGACTCCAAGCTATGTCTGAAATGTAAAAAAAATTACGTAACTAATGTCAAAGTTCGATTTTCGGTGCACATTCGCTCGCAATTAGGATTGAGGTAACCGAACTCCACATTCAATATCCAATCGATATGAGCTGCATCGCTACTCATCACGAGTGATATTCGTGCCGTTTACGTTACAAATTAATTTTGACGCGCCGATTCGATTACCGCGGGTCGATCAAACCCAATTTCCTTTCAATTCATTGAACCGTCGAACTCATTACGAATTTTAATTTGTTTCAGACTGGAGACACGAGTCGAATACACAATCAAGACAACCGAAGCGCCTTCTATACACTCACTTAGTTTTGTATGTAGTGTAAGTGCAACAGGGTGTTTTTCACTGACGGTGCGTTCGATGCATGCGATCGGTGCGCGGGGCACGGGCGCGTGAGCGGGACAGAGCGTTCAAGTCGCGCGGAGGCGCGTCGGGTCAGCAAGATTGAGGTGGTGGGGGGGTGCGGGTGGGGCAGGCGCGCGCGCGTGCGTCCGCTGCACGCGTTGGGCCGCGCGGCCGGCATGTTGGCCTCGCAGCGCTCGCAGTCGTGCAACGAGGAGGGCGCGTTCTTCGGAGCGCGCGCGCTGCGCCGGCCGCGTGGGAAAGGCAGCGGCAGTCCGCCCTGCTAGGGGTACGCCATGTCGCTGCGCAGCCTGCACCGGCGGCTATCCTCCGCCAATCACACGTAAGTGACACATTATATTATTGCTTCTATCAGTAACAGTGTGTTTTTGTGTTGTTTTCTACTAGGATCATAATTATAGACTTACTAGCTGCGTTCCCGCGGTGTGACCCGCGGTCCCTCGGGATTTTTTCATTTTTTCGGGATAAAAGGTAGCCTATGTCCTTCCCTGGGATACAACATAACATTAACATTGCCAAATTTCAGCTTAATCTGTTCAGCGGTTTGGGCGTGAAAGCGTAACAAACAGACAGACAGACAGACAGACAGATAGACAGACATAGTATGGATATTAGTATGGAAGTATGGATAGTATGGATATGGATTCGGTCGATATGATCGATCACAACTTCGGTCGTGTTTTATTGACAGTATAGTAGAGCCCGTACAGGCACATTTTTCAGCAACTTGCGCGCCGCACGTTTAGTGATGGCGTCTTCAGTATTTGGGCCGCATTACGTTAAGTATTTAACTAGCTTACGAAATGATTTTCTCTAAATAATATTGGGTAAGAGTTTACACTTCCACAGCACATATGCAGCTGTCTTAGAGTAGCGTTTAGTAATTTATTATCCAATCGTTAACTCAAAAGCGGTAGTGGATTCGGTTTTCATCGAAGTTCGAAAGACGATCGAACCCACTTCAACAGTCATCAAAACGTAGGATGGCGACCGGGACCGGGATGTGAATATTCAATTACCGAACCTAAATCCAGAACAGTTTTGTCTGGTTTAAGCAAAAAAAGACCTTATGACATGAACACTCGATGTATTTTTATCTAAACTGGCATCAACGCTGACGGATACAATTAGAGGTGGTTAATCGATGCTTAAAATATGTAAATTGGCATCAGAGTAGCTTTTTGCCGAATATTAACGCATTAGGGTAGACTTTGCCGTGGCAAACTAGTTTATACCAAGCTAAAGTTGCATTTAGATAGTATTTTCATAAAATCACGCGTTTTTTCTATAGGAGTAAGCAGATACCACAGATTTCATAAAAAAATTGTGTTGATAAAATATTAATGCACTTTATGGTACTATTAACGTTAGTTATGGAGTATCTACCACTTAAATTTTCACTATTGCAACAAAAAGAAAAATACCGAACACAACAACAGTGTTCTAAGAATTTCAACAAAAGCTCTATTATCACTTCAAATTTATAAAACAGGTGATTTAATATCGATTTATTATAACTATAGACCGGTGCTAATAGCACAGTGCGATTTATCTCAATGTACGCTATATTAGAGCTCGTTTGAAAGCAACCGAGTTACTACAACGACCTTTCACCATTTTCGGTGTATTAATCATTTTGAGTGACAATCGGTCGGCTGATGTTTGGACAGTTGCCTTGAACAAAGACAGAGGTCAGTAGATCAGTTTCTCAGGCATTGTAGACGGATTGAACGCACTGTACAATTCCACAAATATTGTGCGCCTCGGCAAACTTTGTGATTTGTACGGAAACCGAATTGTCGTCCTAGAACGCGGATCATCGCTCGAGTTGGCGATGCGTCAGCAGTTGCCATTCTTCGTGATTGGTGAAAGCAAGTGCATTTTGATTGGTTGAATCATCGCGTTAGTTCGAGTTGCAAGACGATGATTGCCGAAGCGTATAGTGATACTTACGTTCATCGTGTGTGTGCAAAACACAGAAAGAGAAAGATTTTGGTGAGATCAAAATGCGTATATTTTTACTTCTTTTTAACTCTTACATTCGACTACTAGATGGCGCCACTTGGCCACAGAGCATAATTATTTTACCACAGACAATATACTTCTGGAGCTATAGTTTTCTACAGATATAAAATTAAATCTATTGTTTGTATTGAACATATTGGCCCAGACAAAAATTATACATGGTGCCCTTATAAAAATAATGTTCTTAAATTTTTATTTTACAATATGAAACTTACTTAGAAACTACTTATACCTACTACAACACAATAGGTTCACTTAATTAATTATTTTCAAGCGGCAGAGGGCACACTTTCATTCTTATTCTAGATGTTTTTTTTTTTAGATTGTTCATTTAAGCTACTTGATATTAACTTCTGTCCTGCATGCTTGAGACGTAAATGTTCATTGTGAATAATTAATTTTGTAATGTTTGAACCTTTTGGCAATATATTGGATGTCTCTGTGAATATGAGACACTGGCGTTCTGCAATCGCCCACCGATTCGCAGCATGGACCTGGAGTCAAGAAATGGGTTTAAATTACTCAAGTTAGTTTTTAATTTAGACAGATTACCCTGTTGTTGAAGACAACTTATTTCTTTATAAAAGTATCGTTCCTGGTCAATTTTTATTATAACATGCAAGGCAGATGTCAATTCTTTAGGACACAATTTTCCTGTCTTTTTAATATTATCCTTTTTACAATTATAGATAAATCTTTTTACATAAGAAATTATTCTTGTTAGTTTTTGAATACTAGAATATTTATCTAGTACTGAGGTGAGGTCATTCACCTTTTTGCATGTATTACATGCTTTAGTTACAGGTTTTAATTCAGGAATGTTATTAATGTTAGTTTCATCTTTAGCCTTAGGATGTATGTACATTGCACTTTGTAAATACTTAGGTCCATGGAACCATAACCTACCTACTTCTGTCTCCATTAATTTTGGTGACAGTCCGCGTGACAAACAATCCGCTGGATTCTCACTAGATTTGACATAGTTCCATTCAAATTGCGCTGACAATTCCTTAATTTTCTCAACCCTATTAGCTACATACACAGTCAGCCGCACAGGCGCAATATTCAACCAACAAAGCACAATTTGTGAATCCAGATACAAAAATACCTTTACTGCATATTTTAAGGAGAGCGTGTCATGGACCTTTTTAGCCAACATGGCTAATAGCAAAGCGCTGTTAAGCTCAAGGCGTGGCGTGGTTAGTTTTTTATTTTTAGGGTTAATTCTTGACCTAGAACATAAGAGATTTACCTGACAGACATTGTCTGCATCAACTGACCTCAAGTATAGACAACAGCCATAGGCAATGTTTGAAGCATCAGCATAACCAACAATCTCTAATGAGTTAGACAATTGAGCATTGATATTTCTAGGAATTGAAATACACTTCATTTGAACTAATTCGTTGGCAAACTCAACCCATTGCTTATTGAGATCATCAGGCAAAGTATCATCCCATCTCAGTTCTGCAAACCACACCTGTTGCATCAAATACTTAGCTTGGACTAGCAATGGACCTACCAGCCCTAAAGGATCAAAGAATTTACTTATAAAGCTAAGCATTTGCCTTTTAGTGTAAACATTCAACACTTGCTTTTCAGGACATTGCATATTCAACGTATCGCACCCTACATTGTAGGTCAGGCCTAATGTTTTCATAAACATGCTGTTTTTATCAAAATCTACATTTTCAAAACATTGTAAATTCGAAGGTATATCCCTTAAAATACCTTTATTATTTGCACACCATTTGTGCAGTGTAAAACTAGCTTCTTTCATTATTGCAATTAATTCTAATTTTGTAGCTATTAACTCATCTAAATCGTTGCTACCACATTGAATGTCATCAACATACGTAGAATGCTTAAGAACCGATGCAGCCAGGGGATATTTATCACCATGTAGCTTAGCAAGCTCCAACAAACACCGCGTTGCTAAAAAAGCTGAACTTTTAACGCCATATGTGACAGTTTGCAATTGCAAGCACTTCACAGAATCGTGAGTAGAGTCCCGCCACAGTATGTTTTGCAAACAGCAAAATTCGTCATTTACTAAAATGCCCCTGTACATAGCCTTAATGTCACAAAGAAGGACAAACTTATACGTTCGGAAAAGCGTTAGTATATCAAACAATTCGCCTTGTACAACCGGACCGTTTAGCAACATATCATTCAAGCATAAACCGTTTTTTGTTTTCATGCTCGCGTCAAACACCGCACGCACCGGCGTAGTTTTACTATTCGGATTAAAAACCGGGTGATGTGGAAGAAAATATACTTGACCACTATCTAAATTATAGTTTTGAATATCGAAGAACTTAGCATGCCCTTGATCAATGTAGTCATGGATGAAGTCTTTGTATTTTTGAGAGAGTAACTCGTCCCTAGCAAAACGCTTTTCAAGGTTATAGAACCTGTGCAATGCATAGGAGAAAGAATCCCCTAGCTGCACATTTTCCAACTCAAGCTTTAAAGGTAAGCCTACAGAAAACTTTTTATTCTCTAATTTTACGGAAGATTGAAAATATTCTTCAGCTAAATGATGCTCACTAGCGCCCTCTTTATATACAGTGGGTACTTTCTCACATTCCCATAATTTAGAAATGGAGTCCCTAATTTCGTGCAGCTCGGGGTCATCATCCTTCACATTGTGTGCAATATTATGAAACTTGGTACCTTGAACATGTAGGTATAAGTTAGATGTGTAAACCTGGCCAGCTGAGACAGGCAGACTCCCCGCAATGATGTATCCAAGTGCAGTGTTGATCAGGTATGGGCCGGACGGCGTAACGGGCAGCGATTCACGCTGCAGCACCTGGAAGAATATGTCGCAACCCAATAAGAGATCTATCTTTCCTGATACATTGAAGTTTTTATCTGCCAACTTGATGTGCGGAGGGATGTTGAATTTGGATATGTCAAAGCTCTGCTGAGGCAGGTTGCACGTTATCTCCTTGACTACACAGCATGAAACTTCAGTAGAATAGTTTGTCACTAAAGAAGAGAAGGACAATTTGGTATGCTTTGTGACTTTATGAGCTTCATCCAATATTCCCCGAATATTCTGGGTTGAATCAACTAGACTACAATCTATTGTTTTTGCTAAGTCTTCGGTTACAAAAGATATTTGTGATCCACTGTCAAGCAATGCCCGAGCATTTATGAGCTCACCATTTTTACCTTTAATTTGGACAATTGCCGTTGGCAGCAGGACATCCTTTGATTGTGCAGTGTTTGTCATATTGACCACCGTATGTTCTGCATTTTCAGTATTGCTGGATATGGATCCTGCATTATTTTTGTCAACAGATGACAATTGATGCAAAAGTGTGTTATGTTTTCCTTGACACACATTGCATTTAAGTCTCAGCATGCATTTACCACGATGTTCATTCATGCATATTATGCAATGATTTTCTTTCTTTATGAAGTCACACCTCTCTTTTTCTGGAGCCATTTTGAATTTTTGACATTCATACAATTTATGATTATTAGAAGTGCAATACTTACAATATGTCTTGTTCTTTGTAGCTACCACTGCGCTGACCGGTGCCTTCTTTACCCTCGTTGAGTATGATGCTTGTTCTTCTTCTCCGGAGCATTCTTGAGCAATGGCTCTTTTTTCTAGGAAAGAAAGATATTCAAGTAATGTTGGAACTTCCTTAGAATTTCTTTCAAGATGAAAGCCTCTGTTTGTGTAGTTGTCCACCTTTTTTGCAAGAATATTGATAAGCAAAGTATCCCAATGCTGCACAGGCTGTTTAAGATTTTTTAATGCTGCTAAATGCATGTTAACATTGCTAATAAGTGAGCGCAAGTTTTTGGCTGTGCATTTTGGGAAGGCGGGCAATTCCAGAATGTTATTAATGTGAAAGTTCACAATTTTAGAAGTATTCGCATATCTAGCTTCAAGAAGGGTTAGAGCTTCAGAATAGCTTGCATCATTTAGGGTTAAGTTTTTAATTATATCCAAGGCCTCACCACTAAGCAGCGAACGCAAGTAGTAAAGCTTTTCACAAGAACTTATTTTCTTATCTGAGTGGATTACCGAAGTAAATAGGTTTATAAAAGGATAGTAATCCACCTCATTTTTTCCATCAAAACCTTGAATTGTAATTTTAGGTAATCTTTTAAACTCACCAGCAGGGACAGTATCCTTACGTTCCTCAGAGTAAACTGATTTTTCATGCACAACATGCCTTAGATGTTCATCCAGCACTGCAACACTTTGGTAGTACTTTTCTTCAACCTCTGAGTAATTTTCCTTGTCTGCTGGATCCAACATGAGAATTGCCATATTCCGCTGCTCATAGTCGTTGAATGCACTAACTAGTCGGTTTCGCTTCTCTTTCAAAAGCTCCTGAGCACATTTTGTCAAGTCCGACTCGCAAAAATGTGAGATTCGGGTGATAGTGCCTTTGATGTAACCGCGTTTGGCCACCAATTCCGCAAGCTCAGTCATGGTGGAAGCCTTAAAAGCAAATGCCGAATGCAAAGTTAGTACAGGAAGAAACGAAATAAATGCAAGACAAAACCCGTGCAACAAGTGGAGTTTGAGATATCAGTTTTCCCTTCTTACCTGCTAGTGATAGAAAACCTTTTTTTAGGTACACACTGTCCTTAAAATATGCAGTAAGCTTAGACGCAGTATGTACAATGTTATTGGCGTAAATAGCCTAAATTATTAATTTACAAATCTTACAAAATAGAGAACGCTTACACCACAAAATGGCGATTTTACGAAAACGACACAGCAATTTTTACAAATTAGATTTTCCAATAAAATCAACTTCACGCTAAACCAATGTCCAATGAGAGAACAGAATTCATATGTAAACAAACGCACACCGCACTGTGATTGGCCGAAACACTTTGTAGAACACTTTTGTCTATGGCTCGCGCTACACTCTGCTCCACGCGAGATTACGTTCCGTTTTACGCCTTTGTAGATCTTGTCGCCACACGCGGGAAATGAATATTGCCGTCCTTTTCTGGCTCGTTGAACTGGATGAAGTTGCTGGATATGCTGTCTCGTTCTCACCTTTCACAGGATCTCTTGAAGATTTTATTTTATGACCTAGGAAGATGGATTTTAGGTTATGACCTTCTAGGTTTTTTTCTGGATTAGTCGGAGCTCCACGTAGATAGGTTGTAGATCCAAACTGAAGTACCGCGTGTGTGAGATAGCTGCACACAACGTAAGGGGCAATATTTCTTCAGGGATGACGCCACCAAAAGCTAGTAGAAAGACTCACGACCGCTGCTCCTTCGCAGATATTTCCAGGTTTTTAGGGTTGTAGGTATCGTAGGTAACGCCTCCTCCGCAATTAGGGTAATGGAACACGCTCTTCGATGTACCTATTTTTTCAAATTTCCCTTGCTTCGCCGTCAGCTCCGCGTAAAGATGGCGGGCCGTGCAAACGAAGTAAGAGGTTTGGCCCGGGAAGGAAGTAATGCAGGAGAATATTATGCACGCTGCACGAAGAAATATACTTCACCCTCACTTCACCAAATGGCTGATTCACTTTTTAAACTCGAAGGACCATTTCTTTCTGTGCAAAACACAGAAAGAGAAAGATTTTGGTGAGATCAAAATGCGTATATTTTTACTTCTTTTTAACTCTTACATTCGACTACTAGATGGCGCCACTTGGCCACAGAGCATAATTATTTTACCACAGACAATATACTTCTGGAGCTATAGTTTTCTACAGATATAAAATTAAATCTATTGTTTGTATTGAACAGTGTGCAATGGGCTGAAAATCGCATTAGTACGCATCGAATGGCCCGACTGAAGTTATCGGTATTGCCAATCAGGAATGCAAACTATTTCTGCTATAGCAAGTGCCGCATGACACGTAATACCTATACAATGAAATGTATATACAAGACTTGTATTGTAGTTCGTTTGTGTTGCAGTTTGAACAGAATCAAATTGCTATACTATAATTGTTCCAATTTGAAACAAATTAAATTCGTGACTACATACACCAACCGATTAAAGAGTTTTCTTGTCAACTTAATAGCGGTCAAACACCCATTTTTGTGACCAGACAGAACGTTGTTTCACTTCGACGATTTATCAAGAATAACTCAGCAAGCCCACGAGCGCTTCGCAAACATGAAATTGTATTCCATGTGCCCATATTTGACAATATTATACTGAGCTAGATTTTTGATAAATGGGCTGAACGCATAAATTCATCTTGCTTAATGAGTCGTAGCATTAATACGTAGGTATTCTGTGATACTACTAACATACTATACAAACTTTTCAATTCAAGGAATTTAATATTTAGCCATTTACTTTATGATGCAATCTGTGAACATTATGAGGGTTCGTTTTATAGCGGTCCTCATGCTTCAACATTCGCTTACAAAGTAAGAAACTGCGTACAATAAACGTTTTGTGGACTAGTTTAAGTCCGTTGAAGAAAGTGCTAAACTGCTATTAATATACATACCGATATCAAAGGAATTAAATGCTCTTTCATTATTCCAATCTACATGCCCAAACCGTGTAATCAATAAATAAATAAAAATAAATGCACAAAAAACATCTTACATGTGTCCAACACTGTCTACCGTGCTTTGGGGATACAGTCGTGGTCCTGTTTGTTTTTTATTTCACTATTACTCTTATACTCGTAAATCTACGAGCCTTTGTTTTGAGTAGACTTGGCTTAGTATCAAATCGATACAAAAGATTTAGTCTACATAATGTCATAGTGCTCCAAACATAATATATCGGTATGTATAAATCTACAAAATTACCTTCGTAAAGGTATAAGTACTACTAGTAGAACCTATACAAAGAAGATTTAACCTTTGAGTAATGTCGCAAAGGCAATCCGGTGGCAAGCTTTAAGCTCGTAGCATACCGTAGCAACTGCTACGGTTTCTAGTCCCGTAGACATTTCTCGTAGCACGTTACCATACTCCACTTTCATCCTTGCAGCTACGAATAAAAGGGTCACTTTTGCTTGCCAGGATGCCTAAAGGCCGACTTTGGCCAGACTGAGGTCGACAAAGTAGATTCGAAACCGCGTAGAATGTATTTCCGCTCTCATACTTTACCATCCATAAGCTGGTATGAAAGCAAATGTGTTTAACCTAGTTAGCGTTAAATACATACACGGATCGGTTTTACGAGTCTTTGTTTGTACGTAATAAGTTTGAAGTGCTGGAAATGAATTTTGGAAATAATACAAGATATTGCGGTAGGCTTATCATTTTGGGAAGGACATACATTTAGCAAAATGGTCTCATTCTGCGGGTGCTTCATATTTATTTCGTATATTAAGGACGATATACGAATATTCAAGCCGTACCGTCCGAGTTTAGGAGAAAAGATGGAGAACTTTTGATTCGAAAATCGTGGGTTTGAATCCAGGACATGCATCAATGGATTAAACATTTAAAAAAATACATACTTACATACTTCAAAACACGCCTCTTTCCCGAAGGGGTAGGTAGAGATCACGGATCTTCACTTGCTACGATCCTGACTTTCACCTAAATAATAAAATGCGCTTTTAATAAAGTAAGTATTCTGGTAAGGGACAATATGCTTACAATCCGACACGTATAGAATGCTAACTTCTGCAAAATGTGAGCGTGTTTTATAAGGATTAAGGACGTGTGTGACTACCTCCTTAAGCTGCGGACTTCGCGTTCCAATGAACGCGTAGCCCGGTTACGCGTACCCAAGAACGCTAGTATTACCTGTGGCAACGCGTATTTATTTTGACATTTAATATCGACTCGCACGAGTCAACGGGCACGCGTTCATTGGAACGCGTACAAGGCTTCATAATATTGTCACAAAGAATATTGAATTTCCTAAAAATGCTTGCATCAGGTACGAAAATTATTCATAATAGTTCGATAGAATACAGAAATGTTTATCGTGTCAATATTTTTGAGCCGCGTTTATTCCAGCCAGTGGCATGGATTCAACAATGTCAAACCTACGTGAGAAGAATGAGGGCAAACGCTTCATCTTTGATCCGAAGAACGTAAAGGAATCAAAGTTAAATGGACTAAGAGAAATGTGTTCATGGAGCAAATGGGCTCAGGTGGCATAACCTCAAATCTAAATGGTTGTGGAAATACTTGAAACATGAGCCAAATGTGTTGAGATGTTTGGCTTTACTCGTTATAGCTTTGAACGAATTGAGGTCAAATCTGTGCAAAGATTTATTTTAGTGCCCTTGATAAAGACATTGAGAAAACTGTTTCTAACATTTCTAATAATATTGTAGCTAACAACAAAAGCACACGAACATTCATCAAAATCAGATACAACAGTTTCATCATCATCATTGCCCTGCCCATATCCCACGCTGGCTTATCATTTATTTTATCTCCATTCACTCCTGTCGGATACAATGGTTTAAGCGACTGTACTACTGAATTTAGACAGTTATTTATTTCGACATGAAATATTTATAATCCATTTCATTCCAAAAAAACTCTACTCTAACATCGTTTGAAAAAAAACAATTCGTTATTCGAGAAGACCGTTATTAGATGACGTCACTTCAGGCTCTTCAAAATAGTCTGTAGGTACTAAAGGCGCAGCTAGAACAGCAGATGCTTCTGACGTCATTGCCGGTGACGTCATATGCCCTTGACTTCTGCAAGTACTATTAATAAATTCGAGCGCAACTTTATCCAACTTCGGTGAATGAAAGCTTAAGTAATTCATAGAATGTTGTTTCTGCACAGAAAATGTTGGATCAGTTATAGATTGTTTATTATAAGTTATAGAAATACTAAGATTTGGGTAGCTGTGATCTTTTCACTTATGTTAATCAAAATACAGTGTGGGCGGTTTGCTTGGCAAGTTGAGGATAATTTGTGCAAGTTTGTTTTTAGCTAAAAGTACTTGCAGAATTATATTGCGTGCCAAAATAATGGCTTGAAAAAATGCCGCCCAATTATTTTTTATTTATTTTTTGACATTATTATATGTGATATGGGGATGCAGTCGTGATAATGTTTGTTTGTTTATGAAAAGCAAAAAGTATATATTTTATTTACCTAATGTTTAGTAAGTATTTTATATTTCCCTATACCTATACGAAAATTTAAATTCTAACAGAACAAAACTTTAGCTGCGACCGTAAAGTCGATACATCTGTTTGCGTTGAATTTCCATCGAGTAGTGACCTCGAACGACAAGTAACAGGACGCAAATATTGGGAGAACATCCGGTACAAACCGAAGGTCGTATTTCCCGAATAAAATCTATACTCACAAAAAGTTTGTTACTAAAGAAGTTCATGTGAGCTAAGTGGCTGACTCTGGTGAAAATGCCACAATATGAATGTAGCAATTTATTTGTTTTAGGTTGAATTATTTGGTAAGAAAACACGATCGATCGTAAGGTAAGACTCATCAGATAATATCACATTATTTTTCATGAATTCCTTTTGAAAATATGATGGCGCTGTTTTCCTGACTCAGTTTTATTCAAATTTTTAGACCAAATTTTTATACTCAAATATATTTTTTGTAAACAATTACATTAATAACTATTGTGACAAAGCGTAATAAGAACAAATTCTATGAAAGAGGAAGCAAAATCTTTACTAGCAGACGAATCCCAACATAAAACGAATGTCGCTCAAACACGTGTAGCAAAGCTCCCAAGCATTGTGCCAACAAGATTATACATGATGAGTCTCAGAAGCAAATATTTAGTCAGAGAGGGTTAGAGTATACATTATTACGGGTGTCAGAAAGAGAGGTAGCATGTTATTTTGCTGAAAGGGCATCTTGAGGTGAGCGGTGTGGGGTTTCACTTACTCCGAGTTTAATAACGCACATTTATAAGTACAGAGCTTTTCAAAGAAAATTTTATCTTAAAAGTAAGGTTTTGCTAAGATGCCTATTATTTTAACCTATTTTTAAGAACTTTAGCTTAAAAAACATGAAATTAATCAGAATATACAGTTTCGCTTAACATAATTCTAAATATAAATGAATATCGATGAAGTTTAGAGAACCCAATGAAAATGAAAAAAAAAAAAACCTTTGTCATTATATATTTTTTGTCGGGTTAAAATCAATAAAATATATATAAGTCAAAGTCAAAGTCAAATAGCATTTATTCAGTAGGACCGCTGGGATCACTTTGAAACGTCTTAAAAAAAATATAACATTTGAATTTCAGCAACTTACGAGCTTCAAGTTTCATTTAATTATTTAAAAAAACTCTCGATAAAAAACCACAAATCAAGTCGCATCTTTTTATAATAAGTGACTTATCTAAAAATATAAAATGTAGGCAAATCAGTGAACCGATTTGCAAAGTATTTTGATTTCGAACAAAAATTCCAGTCTATTTCGGATCTATTTGCGTTCACTGACCCGGTAGTAAAACGCTCAAAGTTTTATTTTAAACGATAGGTTTAAAGAACTATTTTCTTACACACTAAAACTCTGTGCTTCACAAATACCAATTTTGTATAAAACGCAAATAACAAGACCATAAGACTTGTTTAAAACCTCAGACTTAAAATAACACGTGATATGAATAACTCGGAAAAAAGATTAATTTTCACAATGTACCACATCATAAGCCACGATCTGTATGGCAGAGTACATTAAGTACATCGTTTAATATTCACGCCATTTTTCGTGAATGAATTCAATGAGGCCGCCCACACACGCAGTCTAAATATTCATGGGTTGTGTGAGGGCTGCCAATTGCCAGTTTTGGCCGGAAATACCTCTGCCTGACCAAACTTCCCTGTGTCCAATGAAGCGGAACAATTTCCGTAAATAATTCAATGGATAGGTGTTTTAAAACTTTTGGAAATAAATTAATTTGTTTTTCAGAACTCTATTCTGAAGATAAAAAAATTGGTCTGTAAAAAACAATTTTTTTAATTTGTTTGATATCTTTTGCGTCTTTGGGTCTGTATTTTCCCTCCTTATTTTTCTTATAATGTGAATCCGGCCTTCTTTAAACTATTGAACGAATTTACCCAGCCTTTTGCTTGACCGACTTTACTTTCGGATGGAATGATTATTTGTGAAAATATTTACGCTCGACGACCGGTGATGCTCACAAAATCGAATTGTCCCGTTTCATGTGCGTTGATTGTGTTTTTACCCGACTGCGTAACAGGGTAATCTTCTTCAAATTCTGTTATAGCGGGCAAATTTTTAGGGGATTTTTATTTCATCAGTTATTTCAGATCATCAGGTTTTTAGATTTGCAATCTCCAATATAGAATTACAATTAGATACCACCTAGTTTTTATGTAGATTTTGTCTTTACTTACTAAATACGTAAATGCTTTTTGATTTTGACTTTGAAGATAGGAACTAGTGACAGTTATATTAGTAGTAGGTAGGGACGTTTAAATTAATTAATTTCTTTCTTCTACAGTTCATTGACCTGTATCATAGAATTCTAGTCATACTACATACCACTAGAATGTAGTTCTCTATGTATCGTTAATGAACATACAACTAATGAACATCGTAGTGTCGGACATATACCGCCTGGGAACATTATTACAGTTCTGCCTCAAGCAAGATTTATGTCCATAGTTCATAGCTCTCTCATTTAAATCCACTTTATGACGTCTTGTTACCATTTAATCTATTTTATCTTCAGCTGAAAGTTTTTGCTTAATTTTTCTTTCATAAGTTTACTCGCATTAATTTGTTTAGAATTTTAATGTCTACTCGAAGGCAGTAGTAGTAGAAGCTACAGTGATCAATACAATTTTTTTAAACACAGCCAAAAGTATAATCGAAAGCCAGCCAAGGAAATATCAAAATAATCAGTGACATGTCGTAGAGAAAGTGCAGGAGTCGATCATAATTGAGTAACTAAAAAATCTAATCAATCATTTGCTGTTGTCCATCCTCGGTCAACTGACGCGCTGCTACAGAACTAAGCAAATTAAGCATTATTTGAAGAAACCTTTTAAAATGCGGGTGGCCTACAAAATGACCTAAATGTTGCCCTGGCGCCTCGCCAAACACGTTATCTTCCAACTATGAAGTGAAACCGTCCCCAATTTTCACTTTTTAATTATCGAGTACTTCAGTTTGATGTTTGACAACGCTGCATCGTTTTATTAAAAATTTTATCTGTAGCCCTGTCCACTTGACCTACTTGTCTGATCAACTTTTTCAATCGTGGCTTTGTTAAAAATTCCGCACTATGTCATATTCACATTTTATTTCGTAGTCTGGGGATTGAAGTGGCGAGTATTTCTAGAGTTCTGTGGTGGCGGGATTCGAAGGTTTGAGTCCCGGTCGTGGGCTTGTGTCAATGGACTGGAATAGTTTAGTATGATTTCTTACATACTAAACTAATACTTACATAATAACAAAGCCGATAAGGGTCGTGTCTTTAAATCTGGCTTTAATCTGAGCATCAATGGAATTTTCTGCGTATTAAGTGGGTGAAGGAAAACATCGTGAGGATCTAACAGGCTGTGATGGTCTTATCTAGTATAAAGTACAAGAACTACATGCTGCACAATTTTGACATGTGCTGAGTATGTATTTAGATATACCGATGATCACCCCTTACACAAACACATTTTCCAAGCATCTTAAAGGTCTACAAAGTGTCTATCATGTGTCTACAAACAAAGAGATTGTGATTGTGTTTTATTTTCTTTTGCAATATTTCATTACTTCCAAAACAGAGTCACATCCTGAACTATAGCGGTCATTCAAAAGCAAGAAATCTTAAGCAGTCCATTACGAACACTGCCCTGTTTCGGTTGACATAATTGTTTTCCACTCCAAGTTTCCTGCTCCAAGTTGGCAGTTCTAAGTTGCAACCAGTCCGTGACTGGGAACAACACGGCCGGCAGTTGAATATCGATCTACGCTTATGCAACACCAGATGTCGCCTCCTGAAAGATATTACGAAGTTGTGCTTTGAAAAATCGGTGAATGTTATATGACGTTCTATTTCAAACAGTGATTTTGGTGTAAGGAAACCCAGAGAAAGATCAAACAAATAGGATCACGGCTATACCCCCAAAGGCAAGGTAGATTTCTCAGATAGATTAATTCAAAGTCCATAGAAGATGATTGTACGGGGCGCAAACACATATTTGGCACTACGCCTCTCACTGTAAATGAACTTTTATTTCTATCGAGAGACAGCCATTTGATTTCGGACGTCTTTTCAACAATGGTCGACTAGGATATCAAAACTTTAGCAGACAAAACAGTTTCCCGACAGACTAACTTTATTCAAATATTGGAGTATGATTGTACGTTATACCGATGAGTTGTTCACGGTTAAACTTTACTAAATAAACATACAATAGCAGGAACTGTTGTTGACAAATTCAAGCTATTTTAGTTCTGTTGATTCAATTTCTATCGCATTTTGATGTTTTTACAAGCGTTTTCGATCAAACAGTTGTGACTTTTTTAATATTCAAATTGTATTTGATGCAAATCTATGTACTCGTGGTCCTAGTATTGCATCTAAAGCTAAAGATCGTTCTAGAAATCTTAGGTCGAGTTCGCAGTTTAAAAAGTGGTAGAATAATTGTGTGCTAGATTGGATTGCCAAGATATAGGTTGCGAGTTGGGAGTTAGATTTAAAATTAAGTGGCTGTGACTGACTTTCTAGCGTTTCTGCCGAGTTTTTATCGTGTGCTTATGTTGAAGATTATAGTAGAAGATTGATGTGCTGGACGATCAATCTTACGAAGATTATTTTAAAACGTCTAGACGAGGAAATAAAGTAGCAATTTATCTATTATATTAATAAAAGCTTTTTGCTATGTAAAAACTATCAGAATGATGTACTATAGAGGATCGTGAAGGTCATCTGTGTGACATGTCCAGCATTATTTATTTATTTATTATTTATTTATCTACAGGTGATCCATCTTAAGCATCAAACTATAGTCATGGTTCTTTGTGGCATTGGTCACGAAAATTTTGCAGCAGGTTTTCTGAAACAATCAAAACAAAATGAGCTCACTTAGCTCAGGTTTCCATTGAACGGGGCACCGTTACTGAATGACTACAAGAAAAATAAAACCTACACGTAGTAACGTATTTTAACATCATAGCTAAAAATCATAAATACGTCGACATGAGTTTTGTATGAGCTAGTTACAATGTAGTTTCAACTTTAATGATGTGTCAAGTGCACGAAAGGAGACTCTTCGTGGCGCACTTATAATCCGTTCATCACTCTAGTTCGAAAGAACTGGTGACTCGATAAGAAAAAGAAGACTCCAACGATGGAAGATGTGGGTGATACCGATGATGAAGCAAGCTTCCTCACCACGCGCTTCATGTGATATTAGACCATACAATATACTTAGGTAGCTTTAACACAACAGCAAAATGTGCACATAAGAGACTTTTTTATTTTTCAATAATAGATTTATCGATATTCATTATTAACGGACGTTATACAATGCACACCGTCTTTTAGATGCTCTATACTCCAGGCGAGCCAGGAACAATCTAATTACACGAGTTATGGAATATTTTCGAGCTCCAATGATTTTTCCGGTAAACTCCCTAACTGGGTTCTGTTGATAGGATTGGAATTAGCTCCAATTGGAATTCAGGTCTTTTTTACAGCCATTACGAGTTTTGTGTATTACGGTTAAGATTGTATTGCCTATGTTAGTATTTTTTGACCGAAAAGAGTGGATGCCTTACTCAGCAGTGGGTGCAACCGAGCTGAATAGAAAACATTAGGTTATCTGGTGTTTTGACTTAATGATCCTGAAAAAGTAATTAGTTATTTTTTCGGTAATTCTGGAGTTGTACCACGCTGGGAATCTGGGACCTTGAGATATAATTTACTAGCTTCTACATGCTTTCAGCTTAATTGGCGTCATTCCCAGTAAATACATGATAAATACTTGCTGACACAAACGTGTTTCATCTTCACTAAAAGTTTTAAAAAAGTTGACGTTTTCCCCTAAATACCATCGATACAATTTTTATTGGATGTTTTTAATGACCATCCTACAAACAGAGCATTGATTTATTTACTCTCTTTTCAAAAATCTCGACCACTTTGCAGTCAAAATTTTTGCTTTGAACATTTGAACTGCCTTCGCCAAGTTCTTTTCAAAGCTCGCCACAAAGAAAGTATCTAAGGGTGTATTACCAATGCAGGCTGAGGTTTAACTATAGTTTCAGAAAACATAAACAACCGTCTACAGATAATAAACAAAGAAGTAAAAGTACCTAACCTTTTATTTTTAGCTTATAAAAATAATTAATTTGCTTTCAAAATTTTATATAATTCAAATCCCAATAATGTCACTTCACTTCATTGTTAACAAAAAAACGACTGCTACGAAAAAAACCCCGCCACTTCTAGAAAAATAAGACATAAGGAAGTTAATCAGATCCCCTCATCAACTAGAAAAGAGCTGATGATCTTCAAACGGCTGAACAGATTTTCATGAAACATGGCTAAGAATACTCAGGATATAATTATCTATGACACAAAAAAAACTAAACGAAAATCGGTTCATCCGTTTGAGAGCTACGACACCATAAACAGATACACAGACAGACACTTTAAACTTATAACACCCTTCTCTTTTTGCGTCGGGGGTTAAAAACAGAGATAGATAGACAGTACCTGGACAATGGAATATAATATAAAAACCATCTCTATAAGTATCTTCACCTACTAGGTTTGATAGTAGGCATGAAACAACCCTGACATATTTGATTCAACCTTGCTTTAAACTTCATCAAGCTAATTCGCTGTTTGGAAGCTGAAACAGTCCAGTGGCATTCGGCTTTAGGCTTAGCAATGCAGTTGGAATACAGACGCGGCTTTGCTTTCAGCCACAAAGTAAACAATACCATGTAAATGTAGTACCTATTTTACTGGATTCGGAGATTTTGGAGTATTTCGAATTCGAAAATTTCGATTTTGGAATTTCTATATGTTGAAAACCAGTTACAATTCTCATGGCAAGCGATAGGCTTGCAACTTTGTTACCTAAGTATGTATGTAATGCTTACTTCTGCAAAATATAGGTATGGGCCAAATATGCATTTGAACGTGCTTATAACTTCTTAGAAATCCTCAAAAGATCTATTAATGCTTATTAATCTGAAAGAATGTACAGTACGCACAACCGATCTTTAGCTCTCTGAAGTTAGGTGCACTAAAAGATTGCGCGGGTTTGCGCGAGTAGGCGAGATAGGACGATGCAACAAACTAAGCGAGTGAACTATACAACGCTGTCTTTGTCATCAAAAATGGGTTCTGCGCAGCTACTTCAAAGTGCTAAAGTTTGGTTGTGCGTACTGTACGAGTATCTTCGTATCTTGAACAAGAACTTGCTGGTGAATTGATGCAACATGCTAGCAATTTGCGACTTTAAAATACCTTTATATTAAAACTTCTTTGACACTCTACCCGCTATTAATAAACTAGTTGAAAACTTAAAAACTAGCATCAAACGTTCAGTTCACTATATATGTCATTCCTATCCAAGCACAATCGCTATACATAACAATATAATCAAATATTTCAGCACGACATCAACTAGTGTATTATAATGTGAATTTCTATTCAAGTTTCCGTTCACCCATTCACGACGCGTCATGCCAGGCGCAGTTATTAGTCGAGAGCACAAAGCTGACAAGCAATTAATCAATTATATCACTTCATTAGTCCGCTCCCGCACCGTATCGTGGCTTTTAAATTATGGAATTTTCGGCTTTGCAAATTGAACTTGTATTTTTAAGGGATTTGATGGTATTGTAGGTGCGGGTGTACTGATTTGAAAATTTTGTGCGGTTTATTAATAGGTCTGTTTCAAGTCTGAAAGATTAAACAGATTATCTTGCCAATCCGGAATCTCGTTTTTTTTGCTTTTGAGGTACGGAACCCTAAAAATAGATTAAAATAAAATTTAATTCTTCTTCTTCTTTAAGGATTTACTCCTTGTTGGTACAACTGATGAATCCCTCTCCACATGTGTCTCTTTCCAGGGCTGCTTCCTTGACTTCTTTATACGACATGACCTTCTCCTTGGCTTTACTTGGCTCATGTAACTTATCCTCGGTCTTCCTCTTCCTCTTCTTCCACTTTCCCTTCTATAATGTTCTTAATGAAACTGTCATGTCATATAAGATGGCCGATCATCTTTCCCCTTCTGTTCTGAACAACTTGCAACAGCGATCTCTCTTTTTAATTAGGTAACAATATTTTGCTTGTCATTTGATGGCAAAAAAAGATAGCTTTACGAAACGTGATGAGCAATGAGGTGGGGAATATAACTTGTTAGTTATATCTTAGCTTCTCTTACAGATAATCATTATAAGGCTGACCCAGTTGCAAATCCAGTTGGTCCAAATTCCCTCTCAACCGCAGACTACGTCATACTGTGGATCCAATCCCAACGCAATTACTTAATGGCTTCAGTAGCCAAAACTTATAATTGTCCGACCATAAACAGTTTCTGTATTTATAGGGAGCCTCTAGTATGATATAGTAGGTATTATTACTTGTCTTAATTGTGCTTACAGTTTCCTTAAGCCTGCTAACCATGAGCTGAGCACCCATCTCTATGGTAGAACAGAGTAAAACTACATGTGATCTTCCCTAATTTAGGTAATCTATCAATTTAAAAAAAAACTATGTTTGCATGTTTATCGTTAAAAATCTATCAGGTAGGTACTTAATAATATATTTTTTAATTACTTGGCATTGCAAAGAATGCTGGATACAGCTAAAAAGAATTGAAAAGATGAGTAAATCAGTCGCTTTGTTATTCAATAGCTTCAATTTACCGGTAGACTTATGAAGCATTTATTAAAACTAATCTAACTAATCTAAACTAATCTTCTGTGCTGAATAAATCACTATTAAATAAGAAAACAGACAACATACTAATGTAATTATCAGATCCGTGTAGGTGCAAAACAAACTATTGTTCCTTTCTAGAACAAACATACTAATAGGAAGCCGAACTTGGGTGACATCTTGTATAACTTTATTAGAGTGTTTTACTTCGCCAACTATAAGTAGATCTTCGATCTCACCTCCCTTTGGCAAAACATCCTTTTGGAAGCAGACTAATTAGTGCCACGATAAATTAAACTCTACTAAAAACAGACATCATAACAACTGTCTCTCTAAGGCACGATAGACATTTTCTGAGATCTTTTTGTAATCTGGACCCTTCGAGTCTATGGTAGTAGCCAGAAGTATTTCCGAATACACATTTTTTACATGCCCATTTTGCAGAAGTTAGCATATGACAGAGAATGCAAGCCCATCGCTGTCTATTAAAATGATAACTGGTTTCCTTTCGATGTTTTCCTTCTCCTTTTAGAGTTAGTTGAATGCGCATATAAATTACTAACTGCACTCCCGCGGTGTTACCCGCGGTCCCTCGGGATTTTTTAATTTTTCGGGATAAAAAGTAGCCTATGTCCTTCCCTGGGATCCAACCTTTAACTATGCCATATTTCAGCTTAATCTGTTCAGCGGTTTGGGTGTGAAAGCGTAACAAACAGACAGACAGACAGACAGACAGATAGACAGACAGACAGAGTTACTTTCACATTTATAATATTAGTATGTGTTGTATATCTATACATAGTATACATGTGTGGCTGCGACCACCACTCGCCATTATGAAATAAATCAGTGTGTCTCTAGCCCTGACGTCTTTCACTTGTCCCTACGTAACATTGGCGCAGCCGGAAAAAAATCTACCCACAAAAAAAAAAAAAAATCGAAGTTATGGCTCAATTCGGAATTTTAACAAGTTTTGATCATTCTTTACAAACTTGGAGTACGTACAAAAGCCGGATAACGCAGTGGTTTATTGCAAACGACATCACTCCAGAGGAGGACAAGTCTGGAACGAAGAGACGAGCAATTTTATTGAGCGCACTCAATGACGGTACTTACAAACTTGCAGCGGACCTAGCTTTACCAAAGGACCTTCAAGAAGTGCCCTATGATGATATTATCAAGATTTTAGACAGTCACTTTACGCCAAAACGCCTTGGATTCACCGAGCGGTATACATTCTACGCCGCCGTGCAACAAGCGGGCGAGACACATCATCAGTGGGCCGCGAGACTGCGCGGTCTCAGTGAACATTGCGGGTTTAGCAACGTGGAAGAAGCATTACGTGATCGGTTCGTGATGGGATTAGCGTCAGGGGCCCCCAGGGACAAGCTCTTTGCACAGGACATAAAGGAGCTGACGCTAACAAAGGCAGTAGAACTGGCTGAGAGCGTGCGCTGCGCGCGCGCCGCCAGCACCGCTGCGCCCGCCGTGTCGGCCGGGTCCACCACGCATGCGAACGCGTCGCCGGATCTTTTATTCAAGGTGGATAAAGGTCGGATCTTATTGTTGATTTAAACACTTCAAACTTGGTTAAAAAACATAAAAATCAAATAATAATGTATAAAGGCAATGTAGAAGAAATTATGCCTGAGTTCGACCTGGACGTGGTCGAAAATGTGCAGGCCCCTGCCAGCAGCTCGCTGCCCGGGGAGGGAGGAGGCGAGGCTAGCTCGGCATCAGGCGAGCCTCACGGCATACCTTCTAGGTCTACTACTAGATTGTTACGCGTTTTACCTAGAGTAGATTACAAGCCTCTTTGTTAATAGGTAGTTATTTGTAGTAGTTATTTTGTTTAGTGGTACTACCTACCCCTTATAGTATTTTGTCATATAGGGGAGGGATGTTGTATATCTATACATAGTATACATGTGTGGCTGCGACCACCACTCGCCATTATGAAATAAATCAGTGTGTCTCTAGCCCTGACGTCTTTCACTTGTCCCTACGTAACAGTATGGATATATATTTTTTTTTATTTAAACTATACTGTCCCACTGCTGGGCAAAGGTATCCCTCAATTCTTTCCAAGCATCTCTCCCCTTTGATAGGTTCCACCACCCACTATCGAAGGAGTCGAGGTCGTCTCTCCAGCGCTTCCTTGGCCGTCCGCGGCGTCGTCTCCCTTCAGGTTGCCAGGTTGTTAAGATTGCCCATTTTCGCTGTGCATCCGGCTCACGTGTCCTGCCATAAATTATAAGTATATTAAACAAAAAACCCATTGATGCCAGAATAAGCCAAAATGGCGTCATGTTTCTAAAATTGCAAGTAAAGTCAAAATTTATGATTACTTGCTCGGTAAGAGTGTCCGTTTAACTTAACGTTATAATGGAGATGTAAACAGGACAGTTATTATTATGTTAGCGAAACAATTTCGAGAAGAGACACATAATTAAGTGCCTAAAGGTCATTGTTTCTGTACAATTACGGGGAAAAAAGCTTTATTATTTTTTTGTATAATGTAATTAGATTTGAGCATTGTCTACTTAGATAATTTCTTAACTGTAATAACGGTATTTTCTAGAAAACAAAACAAATAAAAGTAAAATTATTTTGATGGCTCCAGGAAGTTCTTTGTCGTCTGCACCAAAAGATGTGGGATCAAATTCAATCAATTTTCTGTGATGTTAATAACATGTTTTCAATTTCTTTAGTTAGTATTACCAAAGACAATATATACACTAAAGGTATTACGTATGAAGGTAGGTAAGGTAAAAATAAACATATCGTTATCTGTAAGAAAACAAAGGACGGTATAATCGTATTGCGATCTAGACCAAATGCGATGTGATGTAGTCATACCGAGATTTGGTCCTATAGCGAACTGGTCATATCAGCTAACTAGTCATCAAAGTGCAATGTTTGCTTATTTCTTTGAAGAACGATGAAGCAAGATAAAGTACAGGAGAAAATTTTTGGTAAACCAAGCCCTTATTCCCTGTAAAATTTTCATATTTTCTCAGGTATGTTCTCTCAGGCATCTTGCTTTTGCAAAAAATGCCGAAACTCAAGATAATTCGTCTCTCCTAAGGAATTAGAGTTACACAAGGGCTCACATTTCTTTGACTGAAGTGTGTAGGTACTGCAATTAGTCTCGCCTGTTTGTGAGACTCGCCTATTTGCGGAGCTTCGTTAGTGGCACTATGCAGAGAGCAAGAAAGTATTGTGTGCCAGTTTCGTAAAAAAATATACATACCTACTATCTTTGCCCTCGCAAAGATAGTAGGTATGAAAAAATCGAAATAAATAGCATTTATTTGTGTACAATTTATTGTAAATAGCACATTTTGCATCTTTGCATGCGATGCATTTTTATATTAACCTAAGCTAAAGCAATCAGTACGCGTTCGACCGCCGTCGCGAGTATTCAATAATCAGTATCAATAAATCAATTATCATTTTATCTCTCTCTATCAATTATCATCTTTTATCATATCAACTAAAGTTGCAGGTTAATCTTACATCTTTATGGTCCTTCCAGCCATAGGTCGCTGGTTCAGATCCGGCTCTGAATCGGGCGCAGAAGCGCTCGTGGTCGTGCTTGCTTAGTCGTTCTTGATAGATCGTCGAAGATAAACAATGTTCTAAGCGGTCCGTAAGTGGATGGGTGACCGCCAGTCAGCCAGATTGCGTTGACCTTTAAGTGGCCTAAAAACTCCCCTACCAGAGTTGGCCACTGAATCATAGGACCTTGTCTTATTATTTTGTATTTGAACGCAAGTATCTATTACATTTTGGTGTTAAGCAGATTAATGTACTCAGCAGATGCTCGTTAGTGTAAGCAGAATATTATGTTCTCGTTGTTAGCCAATGCAAGTCTTATCTTACCAATTTATAGTCCCTTATTCGCATTACTAGGGATAATTTTAAACTTATCAAGCAACAATTTTTTGTAACGACCAGTGACTTTAAAAAAGCAAATCAGTTTCATGCTATCATTAATTTCAATATCATGTCAAACAAACAGGTAAATAAATAATTAAACAATAAATTTCTGTCTATAACACGCGTCTCAAAAGTACCTTGAATACAGAACCCTTAAATTCAAAACATCAAAACTTTTATGAATTTCTCAAAATTAGGCTGTCTATTCACGAGTAGCTGATGAGCTGAGCTGTTTGTACGGAACATGACATGGAAGTTACAAATTAGGGACTACTTCGGTTTGTTGTGATGTTTCTGACATGTTTAAGCCCATGTTACGTCTAGTGATGTAGTTGGCTGTAATAGATGGAGAGAGATCTTAATTAGACTTTCGTACATTTTTCGTGGACTAGAAAACATTCTAAGAGAAACTAGCTGTTTGGTTTTGTATACAGATATTTGCGCAACTTATTCTTTCGAGTAGATTCAACAAGAATTCAGAGTCAGAGTATTGTTTATTTATTATTATTTGTTAAATTTTAGGAGCCACTCCACCGTAGGTACCACTCTTTTTGCGAAGTTAATTAGTTCTGTATTGTAGGCATTGCGGTCTTAAAAAAAGCACACCGCGTCGAGTGTGAGCTAACCAGCAAGTAAATAAGGGCCTGCCATTACTGATAACGTTACATAAAAATAACTCGAATGAGTGATAGCCGGTAAACTCTGTCACAGTTGATATCACTTAAGAACAGAACAGTTATCCCATTATTATCGGCGTCCCGCTGGCTAGATAAACGCCTCCCACATAATCGCAGGCTATTATTTAATCTCTCACTTACTCAACTGGTATTTATGTTAATAGGCTGAAATCACTTGACAGAGCTATAACTTCGACCGTGAATTGTATACAAATGCTCATTACCAACATAATGAAAGCAACTCGTAAAAAATAAGTTTACGGTGTTGGCAACATGGCTCGATTCAGATGATAAGGCTGACTTTCCACCAGACACTCTACGTTGCGATGCGTTCGATATCCACCAATCGTATTCATTTGTCCACATAGCATTACTAGTACTGGTGGAACCGGGTTCTACTTTGCTTTTACTACTGCTTTTTTACGAGTAGAATCACCTAGTTTTAATAGTATACATAATATCTCATCAGTCCTACTGAATAAATGCTTTTTAACTTGTGAAAAATTAAAATAAAGCAATGGATGGATGCGTGCCTTCCCTACTGTCAATACTTCGCATAGTTTGAATTGCGCATCTTCCTCGCACAGTTACCTTGGTGGCGCATCTTTATAGCCCATTTTACTCGCTGTGCTACATAGCTTAGCATCAAAATTTTAGTAGCATAGCTTTCAAATCCTCGCAGTAGCTGCTTAGCACTCTCTGGAAAGGCACCCTTAGCGTGTCCGATGGTTTAATTGCTCGCGCAATGATGCTGCTGACAAATTGCTGACACGAGGGGAGCAACAATATGCCTTACCTCCATCTGTCAGCGAGCTTAGGGGTATTAATCTAAAATTGGAATTGTGTCGATTAGTTCAATATTATTTGTAACCTTTATTTATTTAATTAGGTCATTTTTTAGGGTTCCGTACCTCAAAAGGAAAAAACGGAACCCTTATAGGATCACTTTGTTGTCCGTCTGTCTGTCTGTATGTCTGTCGATCTGTCTGTCTGTCTCTGTGTGTCTGTCTGTCTGTTTGTCAGACCCTTTATCTCGGGAACGCGTGGAGGTATCGAGTTGAAATTAAAACCGTATACATCTACGGTCTCATTAAGCTGTGAAAAAATCAAACTTCTAAGTTAACGCAAAAAAAAAGATAAGGCCGTTTATTCCGCAAAAAACGTGTATTTCGGCACTCATGGAAATCAAAATTTATAGAGTACTTCCCGTTGACGTAGAACTATGAAAGGCCTTAGTCTTAGAATTCTTAGAAAGTAGTCTTAGAAACTTAAAAATCATAAAAAAATACAAGCAAGGAGTTTCCCTTCTCATGTTTGAGTACTTACACCTACTTAATAACTTTGGTGTATGTAACCTAACAGTTTGCGCTGTTATACGTACTTACTTAGGAACCCTCGGTGGGCGAGTCCGACTCGCACTTGTCCGGGTTTTTTTCTTAAGGAGGGCCATGTAGTTTATCAAGGTGCGGTAGACATTCTTTCAGATAAGGTCAGTTAAGGTGCTTTGAAGATGTATAAGGGGGTGGTTAGAAACACGTCCAAATGCCGCAGACACGGTTTATATTATTAAAATCTTACCATGATAAAATAATTCCAATCACTTTTTAAACTCACACGATTTAAACTCATTGTTGTAAACTCAAACGAACGAAGACGATGCCCGCCTCTCCAGTCCCCTCGTGACCACGATCGGTGCAACCTGGTCAAAACGTCGAGGAAAGGTAATAGGAGGAAATCTAAAACCGTTACGCGATCTCGTCCCGTTAAAAACAACAAAAATACGAGTAATTCCATTTTCCTGAGATGACTTCCCGCTCGGCTAAGTAGACAAAACGAAGTATACATAAATGATGCGACGACGGGACGTAAATGAATAATAAATTAATTGGATGAACAGCTAGACGTTTAAAACTAATTTTATTTAACATTCCGTACATTGTAGGACGTTTGAATGACGTCCAATTTAATTATAATGTGGTATAGTTTTTCCATCTCACAAAGGCTGGTTAGTCTTAATTGTGTGTGTAGATGCACATGCACGTTATTTCTGTGTGCGTAAGCGTTGGAGCGCTCCATGAACGAATGAGCGCTCAGTATCGCTTAAACACAGAAAAAAAATTACTCACACACTGAAGATCTACCCGCCTTTGTAAGATAGAATAACTATTATAGATAAGTACTAGTAAGTATGAAAATACTGAATAGCCATGCAATGATGATGAAAGTTCTCGAGTGGAGGCCACGCACCGGAAACCGCAGTAGAGGACGGCCCCCACTAGATAGAAAGACGATCTGGTAAAGGTTGCTGGGAGCCGTTGGGTGCAGGCTGCACAAGATCGATCGCTGTGGAAATTGATGGGGGAGGCCTATGTTCAGCAGTGGACACTAGATGGCTGATATGATGATGATGATGATGATGCAATGATTTGAAATTCTAATAGAAAGTGAAAATTGAAAGTCCCTAATGAATTATTTCCCGTTGTCCCTGTTTGGGCCACTGTGGACCATTTCATTAATTAGGCAACCAATTCATCTCTCAAGAGACGTACCGACTTATCTGCCCGTGTAGGTAGGACATGTGGAAAACCTAACTAAGTATATTCTAGCACCATTGTATTACAATAATCAAATACTGTTAAAATAATAATTAAACAAACAATTACAATACTTAGGTACATGATTTTAAAGTCGTATTTTACCTTCACTGGTAAGATAGCAGAAGCATTTCAGGCATGTTGGATGGTAAATTTATGGCAAAAGTTGTGGATAGACCCAAGTTTGCACACAAGGAAAGCATGCCGAGCATTACTGGAGAGGAATTCGTTTTCATCAGTCACAGGTGACAAGAAACGAAAAAAATCTTGACAAACAGGGTCTATAATAAAATGCTCCTAGTCTGAAATAATAATGCTGTTGCTTTTGACAGTATTGAAATTAAGTACCTACTGAATTATGCCAACCCTGAAAATAAATATGTAATAGACTTTTCAATAGCTTATAATATAATATTGCACACTTTGGCAACTTTATGCCATTTCATATTTTAATATTTCAGACTCGCTTCATCAGAACAATTTGCGAACCAGAAAAATGTGAAAGTCAAATGTGAGGAGAAAAATAACACTATTTAAAATAACGCCAAAATGTGAGGACTCCGTTTTACTTTTCAGTGTGAAAAGTTACGAAAAATATTATGCCTTAGGACGAACGAGTATCTACGAGTAATCTCAGTTACTTCCACTGAGCCTCAATTTGCAGAGGTATAACTTTCTTCACCATTTCTCCGTTTTATAAAGCAATTGTTCCTGTTATTTTGATACCGCATTTTACTTGAAAACAGTTTTTTATAGAGTATTTTTTTGGAATATATTTCTATCAGTTATTATTCAGATAGATAGATAGATTTAAACAAACATATAAAAAGTAATAACAATAGAAGATTTTTTTTGTTTAGTTATTTATTCACTTTAAATTATCATTTCATTATTAGCATATTAAGTATTAGGTACAGTTCACCCAACGGATCTAGGCATTCGTGAAGTTAGCCGTTGTCTGCGCAGTGACCGCTTATTCATACAAAATTGTGTTCTACGCAGACAAACTGCTATCTTCACGAATGCCTAGATCAGTTGGGCGAACTGTATTATTACATTATTTTTTTCATTAATCAAAACAGAAATCTATTAAGAACGAATAGCTGTAATTTCTTAATTTGTACATCAAATTATCATGATTTTATTTTTACATTACCAGGCACCCAATTTAATAACTATAAACTTGATATACTTGAGGATAACAATTTTGTCTTGGGACAGGGTCATAGAATCTTAATGATTCTATCTAAGAAATTGGTTTTACCCCTATTATCTTGTTAAACCCGTTATTCTAAAAATGCCACTTTTACAGAATTCTCTTTAGCTAAAAGTTATGCTGTAACACTTTTAGATGGATATTTTTGTTATTGTTCTTTGAGAACAAACTGCATCGAATCGCTGACATATCACGTGCTAAAGAACGTCAATATAATGGTCGCAGGAAACAAACGATCTAAAGGAACGAGATAGATATATTGAGCTATAAACTTTTGCGTGAAGAGTAACAGAGATAGGTGGATAAGATAAACGTGAATAAAGATGCAGTAAAATGAAGAAAAATAACGTAAGGCCTCCCTCGGCTGTGGGGGATTGTTTCCGCGCTAATATAAGGGATAGACGGCCGCAGGGTGTATCGTGCTAAATTGAAATAGAAGATTGATGTGGATTGTGGAGCCCTTATTAGGAAAAATTCGTGAATATTTTTTTTACAACCAATACACCAAAGAACTCAATGGTTTGGTATGGTTTGGGCATGTAGAGAGGATGGATGACAGTCATTTGAAAAAGCAAGTGTATGAGGCGAGTGCGTATGGGACAGCTGGAAGGGGAAGGCCTAGACATTTTGGATAAGGGCCAGGTCAAAAGTACCCTAAGCCGGAGAGCATGTATGAAGAATGTACCTAATGAGAGTGAATGAGGCAAAAGTTGTGTGTCAGGATCGTAGCGAGTGGAGATCCGTGGTCTCTGCCTACCCCTTTGGGAAAGAGGCGTGATTTTATGTATGTATGTATACCAAAGAGATTCATTGTATCTGAGAACGTTGTCACGCAATTATAACTACTAACAACATAAGTTAGTCTACTAACAACAAAGCGTATATTCAGATTTTTTTTTCAAACCAGCTAATGTTTTTGAAAATTTCCACCAGTCTGTCGAATGGGTCTCACCTTAATCATAATTATCAATGAACAAAGATTATAACAATGGTGGCAACAGTTTGAAGTCTTTTACTGTTATAAAATCATGAAATAATGTAACTCAACAAAAGCCACTCAATCAAACTGAATGTATTATTTGACTCGAATGAATTGCTGCTTGCAAGAACACGGATCTAGATCATAACTGTTGAATACTATACAGGGTCTTTCATTTTAAACTACACAAACTGACAAGTCCTCATTTTTGAATTGTAAATAGACGTTTGAGCGTATCAATTTAATTCCTAAGCCGATTTAAGTTTTCACTTAAAAATTTATCATTTATTGATTTTTTAGAAATGATGCATAATGATTTTCAAGAAGAACAGACGTTCCACCAATCGCAGCGCAGCTACATCACGAATGGACCAAGTTATACAAAAAGCAACAAGCAATTGAAAAAATAGTCTTTATAAATTTTCTCGGAATTTTCATAACAAAACAAAAAAAAAATCATTACATAAATCTTTTTAATTTATTTGTTGATCCCAATTCCTGAATAAAGTTAGTTTAAAATGAAAGACCCTATATATTCAACCGTTATGATCTAGATCCGTGTCCGCTAATCTCAGAAATTATGATTCTTGCGAAATAGGTGTTCAGACCATATTTATAAATAATTGCATGATCTACAATTTTGTCATACATATTTTTATGATAAAACTTACCGTTTAACAAAAAAATGTAAGAAAAACCTTTTTTGTAACCTTTGACCGTGAATAACTTTTTTAGTAGAGGTAATTTTGACATTTAATTTTGGATAATTGGGTACTTTTGACATTGCATTCGTAATGTTGTTCCCAATGTTCGTGCCAATTTTCAGCTTTTTATGCGAATTATTGCAAGCTTAAATGTCTTTTTTTGACTCGGCTAATAGCACTGCACTAGATAAGAGACAAATTACAATCATAAGAACGTCGTATTAGCTATAAACAGTGAACAATAGAATCACCAGCAGTGTCTATTGCACGTTTGTTTTTTTGATAATTTTATTGGATTAACCATAGATTATATCAGTATTGTGATACTGCTCGTGTATGAGATGAGATATAAACAATAAATGTATACTGGGTGGATTTTTGAGATGGGCCATAGAGGTCCCTTAACCGTTGTAGCTACAAAAAAACGCTCTTATGACTCCTTCCCTAACCTTTGGAGATATTTTGAAATGAACACAGATTTTGAAAAAAATGTACAGTAAGCGACAAAATGCTAAAAGTAAAAAAAAAATTCACGCATTTCATATTCACCGAGCGACATCCAGAATCTGAAACATCCTCGGGATTAGTGTATTCAGTGCACGTCGACATTGACTGATGGTCCTCATGTAACACTGTAATGCGCTTTAAAACAGGATATTGCAATTTATACAGGTATGACTAGCCAGTGGCCTGTGAAAGATGAATGAACTATGACTTTGAATAAGTATAGTAGTAGTAGAAGTACATTTTTACGGTGTAAATGTCAACTTACAAGTATAATATCTATGTATTACAAATGTTTAAACAGTTTTTATTTGAACTAAGTTTCTTTTCGGACGGTATCGAGGATGGAGGCTAGAAAAAAAAGCGATCGATTTTACCTTCACGACATATCGCTGTCTCCGGGGAATAAAAGGATAACTGCAAAAACACAACTTTACAGGAGAAGCAAAAAATATATTTTCGTAGATAACTTCACAAATTGTGCAAAATGATGCGCATAGCAGTGCGCAAAAAAAAGATGCGCATAGTGCGAAAAGTGGTACACAAGGTGCGCAAAATGTCAAATGTACAAACTTCGTTCTAACCGAGTTTTCACAACACTCACGTGATGGATGACAAACATTACATTTTGCTACACAAGTTACTAGTATAATCGTCATCATTATTATCATTTCAGTCTGGTATCATCTGTAGGTCTCCTTGCTTTATGCCAGCCTCCTCTGTTTAATAAATGTAATAGTGCTTTTGAATTACTTTTTGATCTTAATTTCTGAAGATTTGGGATGTAAACTTAGGTCTGCATACGGGCATATGACCACCTAAATGTGTAAACTTAGGAACTTTTGACCCATCATCTTCAGAATACTGTTACTAATTGTATCAAACTCACTCAAATTAATGTTTCACATTTTTCTGACTCCAATTTCAACAAAGTTATTTCATTCAGTTCTTCACTCGTCTTGATGTAAAGAGGGGATATCATTAGTTGAAACGTTTTTGAATCGCAAGGGAACTCTTTGTTAATATTTAATGTTGTCCTTTTAGAGCCTCGCGTACCTAATATTTACGACAGTGTTTTTAAAGTGAAAACTTCTTTAGGCGCGTTAGCGACATAGAGGAAATCGTTTTGAAATGAGTAAAAAACTTTGGATTCGGCTGGGAAAGTCACGTGACCTAAGATGCCTTACGGTCACGTAATCGTAAGGCGCTATAAGGCGACACCGTGGTGTCAACCAATATAGTTTGACCCCTCATCCCTAACAAAATGATTGTAAGGAAAACCCAAGATATACTGGTTTTAGTAACTATTATTTAACTATTTCTACTAGTTTTAATGTACGTTTTTTTAAAATAACCACCAGAGTAATCACATTTAGAGATTTTTTTTTCTTTATCCTTGTACAGTGTACATATGTGCAGTACATACCTAAAGCCCCAAAATAGTAACATTTACAACACAAGTAATTCTTATTCTACTACTCAGGGAATGACGAATAACCCAGTTGAAAACTGTTCTTCTTCTACTTTTTTTTGTTAATTATTTGATACTAGCAACAGCTAGCGTGGGTAACACTGCGACAGACATGTCGCACGCAGTGTTACCCGCGGTCCCTCGGGAAAACTACACTTTCCCGGGATAAGTTATGGCCTATGTTCATCAGGGATAGTGTAGGATATAATTGTGAAAGAATTTTTCAAATAGGTTCAGTAGTTTTGGAGCCTATTCAATACAAACAAACAAACAAACAAAGAAATCTTTCCGCTTTATAATATTAGTGTTGATTTAATTTTATATTCAATTCTTATTAAAAAAAAACTTACTTATATTCTTATTAATATTATTAAATATTGTACTAACATCAAATACCAAAAAATATTTTTTTTTTGGTAACTGTACGATTAAAATCTGGTTTGTTTAAATTGTGTTTTGTAAATGTAACAGTTATTTTGATACTGAAAATATTTTACTGAATTGTTTAAAGCCATCCATAACAAAAGAGATTGAACGTGTTAGTACCTTGCGTGACCTGATTTTGAAACATGCATTTTTCATTGAAACGCCCTATGCGTGACAATCTAAGTAAAAGACGTGGGCTTGCACAATGTTCTCTAAATACCACGTAAAGGTCAGCACCTAGGGAAATAGACAAATTACTTGTATAAACTCGTACAGTTGTTCTTATCTTACGAAGGTGGATTGATCTTGTGTGTTTAGATGAACGTTCACGTTTTTCCTGTGTGCGTTAGCGATACTGAGCGCTCATTCGTCCATAGAGCGTTCCCGAGTTTACGCACAAAATCAAAATCAGCACACACAATAGCAGCCTTTATACGCACAATCCATCGCGAGGGATACATCCAATCGCGCGTGATAGAACGCCTAGCTTCAAGCTTAAAAAAAATTATCACTCGCGATTGCGCGTACAGACTTTCCCGCACGCAATCCTGTACGCTCAATTGCTCGCGAAAGATTGTGAGTGTAATAAAAAAAAGAAAAAAAAAACAGTTTTAGTATGACCTCATTGACCACCCTATATCTACTGTTGAAAATGATACTACGAAAACTTAAGCTGGTATATTAACAAAGTTCTATCTGTTTCATTTATCGCAGTGGGAACCCCAAAATAAACACGCATCCAAATTGGATTTTCGCATGAATAGCGGTGCGAATCGCTTGTGCTTTCATAACCATAAAAAACGTATTAAAAATGACATGATACATTTTATATTCTTGCGAACAAAACCACTTTTTGGCTGTAAAACCCGAGACTCAGCTGGGGGCTTTATAACTTATAACAGTGGGGTTGCAAGTTTGCCTTTAAAATTGAAGTTTGATCTTTCAAACTATTGCACATGTGCTAGGTTCATACTAGGTTTCTATAGTGTTTTCCTTCGCTTCAATATCGATGTAAATATTGACATAATTGGCTTTCTGAATTTGTTCTGGGTCTGGGTGTTTTGGTCCCATGGAGCTCTTAATTTTTTTTAGATTTCACAGGTAAACTTAGTGTGAAATCAGGAAATATGATTTATAACTTATTTTGATTTGACTCACAAATCATTATCATCATAATTGGCCTTTTGCATCTAATCATAGATGATTAAAAAACGTCAAATAAAAAGGTAACATAAACCGGTATCCAGCTTTTTCAAATTTGTTCCAAATACAGAAACCAATTGATTAGTTTGTACTACAAAACGATCGGTATTTACTTTCGTGTTTGTCAAACATCGTTTGATCAGTCCCGTGCTGTGCTACGAGGCTACGCCATCGCTACGGCGTGGGCAATTACCCCGTATTTGTTCATGACAGTGTCGGAACATCTGCCAGGATCTGTTTAGACAAAATTAAATATTATATAAATCGTAGTAACAAATTTTTATAGTATAAAATTAGTGGTCTTACTAATTAACATCACTAGATGGAATGACGATCTTGTTAAGGTTGCTGGATCAGTTGGGTGCAGGCTGCACAAGATCGATCGCTGTGGAAATCGATTGGGGAGGCCTATGTTCAGCAGTGGACACTAGATAGCTGACATGATGATGATGACTATTTAACATGGTATAAAGTGATGACATGTATAAACAAAAAAGCATGGTTATTCTTAGGTTGCTACCACATTTATTAGTCAGGCCGTTAGTCTTTAATGTCATAGTTAAAAATGCATTTTACTCTTACAGTTGAAGAGATATTTACTCAACACTAGAGCGTCATAGTCTGGTGCACTTGTATATAATTCTGCATAATTATACGGTCAAGCAGGACCGTTATTTTGCTTATTTTGTTCTTGAGTGGGTGTAAGTTTGTTTACAGTTTGCAAAGGTCATCAGCTCCTTTGAAGAGAAAGGGCACAAATAAAACTCTCATTTAATAAAAACAAAAGTTCATCTTAGAAAACTAAGACAGTGAAGTAAGGAAAGTTACTAGGTACAGAACAGGATAAAAATAAATCCTAAGGTACAAACAATACATCATTCATAATATCTATAGATATATAGACTAAATACATCATTCATAATACCTTTTCATTTTATCAATAGACTAGCGGCCCGTCTGAGGCTTCACGTGGCCTATGCTTTGATTAAGGGTTACTTACTGTAGATTTTGATCGGATGAATTACTTCTGAGAATATAAACTTTATTAGTTTCTTTTGAGTATCAACTATGTCGTCGGCAAGTCCTCGTGATCTTTTTGATGGATATGGCATATGCTTTGATTAAGGATTTAAATGTTCATAAAAAACGGATCTCCTGACCTTTTTTTTGTCAATATTCTTTGTAAAACTCGCCACAAAGCTTTTCGTTCGTTTTATTTGAATAAGATTATAATTTTACTGAAAAGTTATCATTCTGAGAAATATGTACATGCCCAAGAATAGTATTTGAATAAATCGGAAAACCACTTCCGCTTTGCTTTTATCTGAAAAGATTTCATAAAACAAGATGGAAACAATGAAATCCATTTTACAATATAGCACTCAAGCCACAAATCCCAAGAAAACTAAACTATTGAATCATACCTATTATTCGTCGAAGTATATTATCATCTACCTACATTTTATGGACCGCTGGTGGCAACTGAACAATTCCATGCTTCGGGAAATTACGGAGATGGTCATTAACTCATCAACATTGTACTGTATGTACCTACATGATGTTACTCCGCAGTACATAATATACATTTTTTTAGATATTACTCACACACAAAAAAACTCACAAGTTGTTCCAAATGTTCCAATTCCAAATTAATTGTAATTGTAGTGTAGATAGAAATTTAAGAAAATTATGTTGGTTTGTCTACACAATAAGGCTAATTTTGCACTAATACCTTTTTGAATTGATACATTCTCCGAACCAAATAAACCACAAATCCACACGTTCAATATCTTACCGTTTCTTTTCCCCAAGTTATTTCTTTTTCGATTGTAACATATCCTCTGAGATACATCGTGATTTAAAGTGCTGGCGACAAGTCTACAGCTCTGGGGGACTTTATACTGTCTTGTTTCTCTACACAAAAAATAAGAGAGCTGTTCTAAAGATTATACTCTTGTTTGATGATGATTATACACTATATAGTAAGCATAAGGACAAAATAGATAGATATTATAGATACTTTATTTGGTACATACTTATACACAGTAAAAACTACCATGTTAAATAAACATTCGGTATCGTACGCGTATTTGCAATAATCCTATTGCTATTTAATACTGCGAGGATTTTTGTTGTTGAATGTAAACATGCGAGTCGATTATCACCTGAAAGTTATCACAACTTCTAGCCTCAAAACGTGCAATAAACTTTCTTCATGTAAATGATGCTTTATGAAAATGTGTACTCCACTTTCTGCAATGCGCCTGCATTGGCCTTTTTAATGAGGTCTTAGGGCAGATTGTACTGGATTTATACATATGTAGTGATGATACAATATCGATTGGTCATGTTGGCCGAGTAGGAAAGTGTCTCAACTCTTTTTGAAGGTGCATCACAGCTGAGAATTTTTCGATTTGATTTGAAAAAATTATATCCAAACGGCGAATTTTCGATGCGATTTTCTATTTTCATATTCATATGGAATGCGAACTTCTGCTGAATGCCAAATGTGAACATTAACTAACACATATTTTGCGTTTTCTCTGCTTAGCTACACCTTACACATTGTGTGCAAAATTGTATATCGTTCTTCAAAGGATCTTGCATCTTTGTATCATCAAATCACCATATTATCACTAAGAGCTGTAGTGTAATTCTTTCACTATTTATGTCATAAATTCTTCACATCTCATTGTAAGCAAGCCTACCTACACAGTATCCATAGATCTACAAAGCTCCGATTCTGCGCTCATTATTCTTTTCGAGAGCTCTCAGAGGAAAGAGCTACGGAAAATCTGTTACTGATCTATGAATATTTATCTGTATATGTTTGTTTCGTTGGCAAATTGTTTTCGAAGAGATATTAATGTTGCTTGTTTTTTTTTTCAGGTAAGTCTCTCGGCTGTTTAGAATGAGTAAGTGATTGTTATTGTTCTATTAGATATAATGTATAATATGTATATGGAGGTAAGGTTAAAAGGACCACAAAGAACTCTAAAGTCTTAAATTGAATGCTACACAGACTACAGACGGTAGTTTCAGCAGCATCTTTATTCTTTTAAGTAGGTTAATATAAAATGGATTACAGATGAAGTGCATGTTAATTTTAATGTCTTTGAAATACATTTTCATGATGGGACATAAAGCTGAAATAATGATATGCTTTTCTGATACAACTCGATTTTTGCAGTTTCATTAACATAAATAACAATTAGGATAGCATCCAGGTCTCTACGTGCTTGGCCACAGGGTTCTGCTGTTAACATTTATAGCGTGTTCATCTTCTAACAATGACTATCGATACCGAGCTAATTATTGGCTATAGTACTAACAAAATAAGAACAATATTCAGAATTATAATCATTCTCCTAGGTTGAGCAAATAAAAAACAAGTATGTTAAAATAATCAAATTATTTTAGTATAGGTACATTGCAGTTTCATTCATCACAACTAAACACTGAGTTTATTAGGTATTCACTGAATAGTGCTCTAACTTATTAGAGAGTTATGTTAGGTGATCGCAAAGGTACTGTACTGCACCGTAAATCAAGTAAATTACTTGTGTTTAGTTATTTCTCAACACAAAACATTCAATCATACACGTTATATTCTAAATACATTAACCTAGCAATACAATACATACAATCACAAACGGTAGTTCGTATACACTTAGAAGCCATTGCCACGTAGATTATGAATTGGATATGACTTCAATACAGCCAAAGTCGAATAAGATACTTTAATAAAATACAAAAACATTAATTCATAGATTTTAAACTGTTTTCTTTTTTGGTTTAAGAATAAAGTTCACGATTATCGAGTGCACTTCTGTGATATTAAATACTAATAAAGAGGAAAGATTTGTCTCTGTGTTTGAATTGAATAGGCTCCGAAACTACTGGACCGATTTGAAAAATTATTTCACCAATAGAATCGTAAATTATCACTGATGAACATAGGCTATATTTTATCCCGGGAATGTGAAGTTTTCCCGAGGGACCGCGGGTAACACCGCGACGGACAGCTAGTTTACCTTAAGCTAAATAAAACAGTTTAAGATAAGGACTAAGTATTGCTGTATAACTGGTATTACAGAATTAAAAGTACCTACGGGGGAAAAGTTCAATGACCTATCGCGGTTATCCGTACAAAACATTTACATTTTAAAGACAAACAAAATGGTCCGCTAGAGCGCCATATGAGCCGTCACAAGGAAATTAATGACCGCTTGATTTAATAAATGGAAAGTGAAAACGCGTTCATCAGATCGTCTGCGTATGTATGGATCCGTACGATGCATACTCATTACTTTTTAACCGACTTCAAAAAAAGGAGGAGGTTATGTTCTTTAAAATCTGTGGGCACACATTAACTTGATACTTACATAGGTATATACTGGCAGAGGCCGTTCACAGTTTTGCTCGAATTTCTAAGATATTGAGCTCCTTATAAAATGATTGAAGACATGCATTAAATAAGTCAATATTTTTTATTATGCACTAATGTAACACATTTACTAAAAGTAACTTGCTTGATCTGTGGTCTACGGACTCTCTTCGTAACATTAAAGTGACGATTCCACATGACTTGCACTTAAGCTGATTACCTCTGATAATCTATCATTTTACTGATTGCTTTTCACTAACAAATATCTTAATACCCATAACAAATAACAAAGTGCTCACATTTGACCAAAAGCGGTGGCCGATTTTTGCAAAAGTGCGGTTTTGCAGCAACACTCGTACATGCAGCGTGAGCCAATTTGGCGCCTAGCCAATGGGAACACGCTCTCGATAACTGAATATGCAAGTGGACACCGTAGGGGTGGCCGTCGGCTGTTGGCAGATGATAGGATTTTTTACCCTGTCATAGATTTTAGGATTTATAAGATCAATATTGTGAATAGAACTACAAAAGTAGTCGTTTTGTGTGAAGAACTTTAGTGGCAATAATTTGAATTTTAATTAATGATACTTGGCCTTAGGTTATCTTGAATAGAGTAATAACCCTATTTGGATCTAGTGAAATTGACTTACAATCTCATGAAATAATCATCTAACTACTCGTATGAAAGCTATTTTAATTTGGTCATATTTCAAACATAGATTTTAAAAAACAACCTAATAAACTTTGTCAGGATTATTTATACTTAAAATCTTCTTAGCCATCTTTTAGAAAGAATCCGAGAATAAGCCTATTTCAAACAACAAAGTGACCTATTTTTGTGTGCAAATGCATTTTCATGTCTAGTCCAAACGGGTAACTTTAGAATCGCAGCTATTCCCCGTCACAGCATAACTACCCTTGACATCCTCAGGGATACCGCAAACTAGTTTACTATCAAATATTCAGACCGCAATACGTACATTTCTGATCTTATTTCCTACCAGTCAAAGTTCAGTCTAATGCATTTACCTACTCTGCATACGATTTGAGGTTTTAGCGTCCCTGGATAGGGCTGAAATTGGTTTGCAGAATAACGTTGATTACAATCAGCTTGGTAATAAGAGCGAACTCTTTCCCATAGCAATAAAAAAGTTACTCCGTATGTGTAATGACGTCAGCATGGGAGGGTGTTTGTTACAAGAATCCTTAGTAAAATATCAATAAAATATTCACGATGCTGAAGTATGATTTCAACAAAAAAAGTTTTAGAACTCATGTCAAAGTCAAAGTCAAAAAGAATTTATTCAGTAGGACCGCTTGGATCACTTTGAAACGTCTTAAAACTAGGTGATTTTCACAGACCAGAAGGTGATTTTACTCCTGTTCCTTCGCGGTTTGGGGCATAGCTTTTTTTAGGTGATCCATCTTAGATCTAAACTTAGTCTAATTTCTTAGCTAACTTAGTCGGTACCTACCAATTGCCTTAACTAAATAAATGATATAAAAAAAAATCAAAAAGCTATGCAAGATAGCAAATGCATTGTGCACACAATCATCTGCTGTCGAGGGGCAGAGCGACATCAAGCCACGCGAATTTATTATTAATATAATCACCAATAGAATAATACGCTTTCTTTAGAATAACACGCTTTCTTTACACCATTAAAAAAAAGATTTTTTCCTATTTTTATTGAATCAAAATCGTGCATCGGGATCTTGAAGGTCCGTTCTTAACACAACGTACATCGTTGGCACTCAAAAGGCACCACGGTCTTTTTTTATAGTTGATAAACCATTTTGAATAAGTATTTTTGATTACGAGTTGTAGGTATACAACTTTAGAAACTGTCGTTTAAAATAGAGACCTCGCCAAATGATATTCAATGCAACTGGCAAGAGGAAATAAAACATTTAATATCCGTTTCGGTGTTTTATTAAACGAAAAGGCAATAAAGAGTACATTTTCACAGAAGATTTATCGCCGAAAACTCCCTCAACTAAGCTTAGCAAGTCAATCTTTTAATTTATTTTATTTATCCGGCTTGAGATTGATTTAGATTTTTTCCTGTTTCTTTTAATTTATTAAAAAAAAGGAAACAAGTAGGTAGATGGTTCTCTAGTACATTTACATTTACATAGTACATTTTAGATTTTTGAATCTGCTTACACTTGGCATAAGAATTGATTTCAAATCTTTTAGGAACGGATTTTATAACTTTTATATAAGCCAAAATGTTATTTACTGATGAAAGCAAACGTATATGGCGTTTATTTTCTCCATATCCATGAAAACCAACTCAAACTCATTAGCACGCACTTTATACCGTTTTTCATTCACAACCGTATGTGTATAAACTTGTGTAATTATACACATTAGAAGCGAAAATGAAATACATTACGCTTTAAACGAGCTACATTAAACCAAGCATTATGCTCTAATTTACACAATCAGGAACACTTGAGAGACAATAGCCGGCGCAAAGCACTCTCGCTAAAATAATGCAAGTGTTGCCAAGTAATGAACCATATGGTATGTACATGTTGCAGCAATGGTATCACACTTATCGCCATCGCAGCAAACATTTCAAACAAACGTATCATAATTTATACGAGTATTACATTATAGGTTAGAAATGTGGCTAATCTTCAGCTCATGAGCTAAAGCTCTCTAAAAGCTAAAAGCTCGTGTAATATGCATAAAGAAAGTAAGAAAGAAAATATTTTTATTAACTTAGTTTACTTACGGTTTATAACTAGTTGTGCACAGCAGAGTCCAAGTAAACAAGGCCTTAACTCAGCATTGTGTTGGATAAGTACACACTGGTGTGCCTAACCAGCTGGTTTTCAGATTTTTTTTTATTTATTTATTTAGGAAATCCAACAGAAAAATCACAAAAATAGAATAATTTTTTTAGCTAAGCTACTTAATTCTAGTGTTTCCCCACTTATAGAATGCCACGTTATGTCAGAGTTACTTCACGACCAGTAGTAGGTACTATAACTGATAACTAATTATTCTTCAAATTGTGGAACTCATTGCCGGGTACTGTATTTCCCGAAAAGTACAATATAGGGGTCTTCAAATCAAGAGTAAATAGGTTCCTTCTAGGAAAGCATGCTCCATCTTAGACCTCACTACTGCCACAGACAATAAACTTAATATCAGACAGAGGGAGGTCAAATGCAGCCCTATTTAATAAAAAAAAAAAAAAAATCGAAGCAAAACCATTTTATGTGCGGTTACAAAAGTGGACGGGTAGCCAATCTCAATGGCACTAATAACTGAACACTTCTGTGCATTGGCTGGCACGTTAAATTGTTGCAAGGCTAGTTATTAGAGAATAAAGTTAATGAAAGAATCGCTTAAAATTTAAACATAACCCAAAAGTTATAAACATCATCTACATTCACAGCTGTTATGAAACTTTCAAGGTTTTTTAAAACCAAAAGCGTTTTTACAAACGCTCAATTACTTCGCTCACAATACAATTTTTGCAGAATAATAGCTAACTGACTGTGAATAAATAAGTCAAATGTTGCGCCCGAGACGAATTGTGGTTGCATAATAAAACCAGCAAGCTGAAAAGCACACGAAATACGTTTTAATATTTTTCCGCAAATAAATGACGGAACGAGACGGCTAAGCCTATGGAGTGATGCACATTTTTTTTGCTGCTAGAGATGCCTTATTTTATTAATATCGATAGAATTTGTGAAAAAAAAAATATGTTCAGACTGCTGTTTTAATCAATCTTTAAGTTACTTTACCATAATTATTTGTGCATTAAGTGATTTGATATTATTTTCGACTTGCAGTTTTCGAAACGAACTAAAAATTTTCAAATGGAGTAGAGCGCCTTCAGGTAGATCATTTCAATGGTAGGTATAGTTAATATCACATAGTAAAACTGTGTCTACTTGGAGTTATAATAACCAATTATGAGATACACAATACAAAATGTGGTATACCTCTACCAAATCATCTTTATCACTGTCCCGTACAAATCCCAAAAAAGAGCACTGTCCCGCCACTCTCCTTTCTGGGACTTGACAATACAAAAACAGATTTCCACGCCCATTCATCTCGTAATCAAGATCAGCAGACTTATTGTCTAACTTGAAATCCATTCCCAGTTGTCATCATAATAGAGCTCAACCAATCACACAATACGAAAATGACAATTGAAGTTCAGAATAGGTTTCAAATGTCAAAACGAAGCCGATATCCATTCCCAATTGAGTTAGACAATAAGGTTTGTATATTTATAGTTGGTACATTTACATTATGTTTCCTTGCATCGTTTCTCTGGCTCTTTAAACATTCGTCTCTATCAATGCGCAATTACCTGGCTGACGGCTGACCCGAATACAATTGATGCAAAATAATGGACCGCTTGTGGTGAGTAGCGGTCGTCACCCGGAGCGATCAGACATGCGTGGTCTGCGGTGTTCGCTATAAACTAGTGCTATGGTTAAGCAGTCAGAGCTGAAGAATTACGAAACACAACAGGTTAAAGTATATTTCTAAAACATTGGAATCTTTTTTTTTTCCTAACTTAAACTTATTTGTGGGACTCACCTGCGTCTAATACATAAAGACGAAAAATTACAAAAAATAATGTGCATTTCTCTGACTGACTCAAACAAAATATTTAAACTATGTTTATGCAAATATTTATTGCAAAATTACTCTAATTAATGGCATGAGACGCAGGTGAGATTATAGCGTTAAAGTACCTAAAGAATCATGGCAAGATCAGACCAGATAAAAAATATATCAATTTCAGTACATTTTAGGGGTAAATAAATATAGTAATTATTATTTTTCGGCTTAATAAAAACAAATTAAGAATTGCATACGGTAAGTGGCTTTGTAAGCAAGAAATCAGGCTGTAGATCAATAATTCTGGAAACGAATTTTTTTTTTGACAAAAAAAAATTTGCAGGTAAGCTTTTAACATAAATCAAAGTTTATAAATACTATTTCACAGACACAGAGTCAGTATTCGTTTGCCACTTGGCTAACCCCCATCATCTAAAACCGAATCCCGGGAGTGAACGCATTCCTGCCAAGGCGTTCCAAGTAATGACTGCATTAGTGTCCTTTACACTCTGCTGCTCTCGGATTTATGTTCCGCTTTATTTTCTAAAGCCATTTAAGTCAATACCGTTAAAATGTTTGTTGTGGCAGTAAAAATGGAGCTAAAACAGCTGGAGAGAAGGTATGAAAAAGTGCGATAAATAAATAAAATAATTTTATTTTATAACGGGAAATACGCACGCCAGGGAACCACAAGGAAATTTACCTTTAGTTCTTTTGCTCGACTCGATTTATGGTGTGATTGAAGCTTTTAGGTTGCATCCCGAAAAAAATAATTGCACTATAGAGTTGTCTCCTGGCTGGTGCTTTATATATATTTATACCTAGATTTATATGCGCGGCATGTTACAAGTTACTTCTGAGAAAACTTATTTTCGAGTTCAACGGAAAACTCACCACAAATATAAACCAAGTTAAAGTAATAAATAAAAACGTTTATTCAAATGTAAACATTTCAGTACGACATAAAGGTTACCTATGATCGCGTGTGGTAATATCCCAGTTCTGGCAACCCTATCGACATACAGTACTAGACAGTTTGAATACTCTTCGGCGATCGTTAAAAATGGATTTTCTGGGTGCAACGACAACTGATGCCTTTTAAATTATCATCATATTATGAACAATTTTAATACTGATAACCGGATATTTACAAGATTAAATTAATGTTTTATTGGTATCACGTACCATACGAGTACATATCCTGTTATAAGCATTAATAGAACTTCTGGGTATCAATAGCATTTTATGAACGTTGCAATCAGCTTTTACAACAGTCCATATTCATCCAGAATCCTGTAATGTACTGTGCCAAATTAACATTAAAATTATTTATTATTCAGTAGGACTGTAGAATTTTCCCTTCCATATAGATGAACTAGCTGCGCTCCTGCGGTGTGACCCGTGGTCCTTCGGGATTTTTTCGAGATAAAAGGTAGCCTTTGTCCTTCCATGAGATACAACCTTTATCCATGCCAATTTGGAGCCTAATCCGTTCAGTGAAAAGGTAACAAACAGACAGATAGACAGACAGAGTTACTTTCATATTAAGTATGGAAGTATGGATATGGATAGTATCGATGAGACTTATAAATTGTACTGTTCTGTACAATCGTAACACAATTGTGAAGCAATCTCATAAATTCGTAAAGAGTCTTCGTCGTCGTTAGTAACAACCGATTTCTATGAAATAAATTATTTAGTTCCTATGAAAGTTCAAGAAAATGCCAATAAATAAATTCGCTATTTATTTCAGCCATAATTCCCAAATTTTTTTTTATTTTTTTTTATCAACCTATGGTGTCCCACTGCTGGGAAAATATGCCAAACAAAAAAAAACAAACCAATTTAAACCATTCAACTCTTTTATTTGAACTTTCCGATTGGCCTTAAAACTGATATAAGTCAACACCATATTTTTTTATCAAAACCGTTATTTTGTTCGGCTACAATGGAGCGAATCAAACTTTGATGCATTTAAAAGAGCACTCGACTGCAGTGCCACTTTAACGTAACAATACTCAACCATGCAGTGATATTTAAACTCTGCACTGTTTTCGTTTAATTATAACACAAATGTAATTTGAAACTTTATTAATGATTTTATTTATTCATAATATTATATAAATAATATATATTATATCACTACATAGCATAAAATAAAGTGCAGATCTTTAAAACTACGCAACGGATTTCGATGCGGTTTTTTTTAATGGACAGAGTAATTCAAGAGGAAGGTTTTTAAGTATAACACATGTATAATACAATATTTAATATCAGCATTACACCCGTGCGAAGCCGGGGCGGGTTGCTAGTGTTTTATTTAATCAAATAACTTTCAAAATAATAATTTCAAACACTAAATAATCAATCACATTAATTACTTGCTTTGTATGTTTGTTCGAGCATTGATATGATCTGCATGAGACTAATTTGTTGTTTGATTATTATTTTTTTGAACCAAATAAGTAAAAAATTTAGGGCATCAAAATTCTCTTTTACGTCCGAAAGTCGTACATAATAAAAATTTTTGAAAAAAAAAATTGAACCGACTTCACAGAACACAAACAGAAGAACCTTCTACACACTAAAAAGAGAAAAATAAGAATATAATTTGAAGTCGGTGCCAACTATTCATTTACATCTAAGAAATTCAAAAGAACTTGGGTGCAAAATTGTATCCTGGTACGCTATCGCTCGATTTCTTTTTTTGATAGGTACCTAATCGTATTCACTTGGCACCGACTTCAAATTATATTCTTATTTTTCTCTTTTTAGTGTGTAGAAGGTTCTTCTGTTTGTGTTCTGTGAAGTCGGTTCAATTTTTTTTTTCAAAAATTTTTATTTTTCACTTTTTAGTGTAAGTAAATAAATACTGTGTAAATAAAAGTGTATGTGTAAATAATATAGTAAGCTACGAGTACATTAAGACTTTGCTTATCGTAGCTTAAGTAGGAAAGGATAAGAGAAGTCATGGGCAGACCTACTAAAGGACAGACCGGAGTTCAGCAAGGGGGAAAACTATCAATCCATAAGGAAAAGAAATATTTTGTACTACCTCGGGTGTAATACCCTTTCAAACTATTTAATGTTTGACTCAGATTGTGAGTCAGGGTGTGTTGTGTAGTGAGAATGAGGTTTTTTTAATGTTACGGGAAAACTGTCAATCCCTCAGGAAAAAAAAATATATGGCGCCACCTTGAGAGTATACCTCTTTCTAACAAAAAAAAAATTTTGGAAATCGGTCCACAATTTTCTTAAAGTTCAGTGATTGTTTTAGTTTTACGGGAAAACTATTAATCCCTCAGGAAAAAAAAATATGTGGCGCCACCTTGAGAGTATACCTCTTTCTAACAAAAAAAAATTTTGGAAATCGGGCCACAATTTTCTTAAAGTTCAGTGATTGTTTTAGTTTTACGGGAAAACTATTAATCCCTCAGGAATAAAATTTATATGGGACCACTATAAGAGTATACCCTTTCAAACAAAAAAAAATTTTGGAAATCGGTCCACAACTGACGGAAATATCGTTTTCTTAAAGTTCAGTGATTGTTTTAGTTTTACGGGAAAACTATTAATCCCTTAGGAAAAAAAAATATGTGGCGCCACGTTGAGAGTATACCTCTTTCTAACAAAAAAAAAATTTTGGAAATCGGGCCACAACTGACGGAAATATCGTTTTCTTAAAGTTCAGTGATTGTTTTAGTTTTACGGGAAAACTATTAATCCCTTAGGAAAAAAAAATATGTGGCGCCACGTTGAGAGTATACCTCTTTCTAACAAAAAAAAAATTTTGGAAATCGGGCCACAATTTTCTTAAAGTTCAGTGATTGTTTTAGTTTTACGGGAAAACTATTAATCCCTCAGGAATACAATTTATATGGGACCACTATAAGAGTATACCCTTTCAAACAAAAAAAAAATTTTGGAAATCGGTCCACAACTGACGGAAATATCGGTGAACATACATAAAAAAAAAACATACATACAGCCGAACATATAACCTCCTCCTTTTTTTGAAGTCGGTTAAAAATGGAAGCCAGCAACTTGATATTTGTCTGCCGCACACCACTAGACACTCATCAACCTCATCAAGGGCGTTGCGTAACAGTTTCCCTGCTCATTTGCTGAACGTGACTTGTATCATTATTATTTCTCTGAAAATCAAAGCATTGTAGCTACAAATATAATGTTTACAAAAATTTCCGCCCGCTATACCCATAGATAGGTCTAATATTCGATCTTCTATTCTCAATATCATATTATACATATCTACCTATTGGAGGAAGTTTTAATGAGGCACCAGTGACGGAGAAGCTAAGAAGTAAAGAGGCTGTTGTGGTATTTGTATGTCATAAGGGACAGATTTCATTGGACGTAAAGAATGTTGGGTTTGTGGGTTGAAAGATGTAGCAGCAGGAAGAAGAAGAAGAAGTATACAGTTTTATTTTCTCCACACCATGTACAACACAATAGGTACATAGATCTACATAATTGTATGTGGGTAAAAATACGGCTACTCCTCAGCATTTGCTCCAACAGCTCGAGAGGGTTAGAGCGCTGGTTTTTAGTGGCGCCGTACCCGTTGTGGCGCACCACTTGCTGCGACACGCGTCTTATCGCATAAATAGCATAAGAGGCTAAAGAAAAGATAAAAAGACTGTTGACCCTTAAAAGACTATATGGAGAAGTTAGGACTGAATGTTGAGATGAAAAGAGAACACAATAATTATTGTTTTTTGTTCAAAAAATATAAACCAATATGCTTTTATAAAGCATATTTTAACCAAAAATGCCAGTTTTAATGTACACTCCCAAAACAGGTTGTTACATTCTCAAAGCAGCTCGAAACAGTTCAACTCCAGTGGCGTTTTTTGAGATTTTTCAAGCGCCTACTCTAAAGATGAGGGCACTTTTACTTCTCTTGACGGTTTTAATAATAGTCCCCTTGTTATAGAAATCCATGGAGACTCTTTAGGTAAAAATAGTCTGGGGGGTCATACGAAATTGCAATGCAGTCAAAAAGTGCCACGAAATAAGAGTTAAATATTAAGCCCCATGTCCACACGTGATACGGGTTAGTGCGTAGGCTCATATTGTTTATTCGACCCCAACCTGTTCGGTTTGATTGGAAATTGGGATGAAATTTATGAGGTACCCATTGAGGTATCTGTTCCGACCCGTACCTTTACATAAAACTCAAAAGGGTTAAACAGGTGCTAAATTGGATATAAAAAGACCAAACATGTCAATAGGGTATCAATAAAACGGGTGATGTGAAGAGGTTAAGTGTCATTAGGATTTTATAAATAACAGTAAAGTAATGTTATAAAAGATCACAAGCCCTTTTTAAATTAGATAACGAATAAATTATACTTATTGTTCTGGGCTGCTAACTACACAACTAATCAGTGAATTAAAAAATCTTGTTTCTTTTTTTTTAATATAGAAACTGGCACTCAATAATAGCTATGACAACTAGTGTTCTTCTCGTCCATCTCTTTCACATTCATTTTAAATTAAACACAAATATTACGTTAGTACTAGATGGCGACACTCATCAAATTAGATCACGCTATCGATGCGTTGTGTTCTATGTAAGTTGTCGTTTTAAATTTTCTTCTCTCAAAGCTCCTTTACAGCATTTTCACAATAAACAGTTAAACGCAGACTATTAGGAAACACTACAGAGCTATACAAAATGGCGTTACCCAAAGGAGCTTTTCTCTGTTGTTGTAGCACAAAGATAGTTTCTAGGAACGGTCTCGGCTTGGGAAACCTGTTGTGATATTACAGGATGGAATAAGCTGGGTATGTAGCTTTAGAACGGTTTTGAGGATTAGTCAAAAGAGCCGTGTTGGGTTAGACAATGCAATGATTTTCGAAAGTGTTATTCATATCTTAGCTAGCTCTACAACGCAGATTTTGTGGGTTCGGTACTCGCCGCGTTTGCATAAAAATATGACAGTTATTTGGTTCCTTACTTAACTTTTAGGCCACATGGGGTTGTAAATGTCCAGTACTATTCAATTTCACAATATATGAGCATAATTAGAATTAATTATTATTTATTAATGGGCAATGAATGTCCATTCTATGCGTAATTTTATCAGATAATTATATCCTGTGTTTGATGTTGGCTTGAAGTAAGGCGTTCCTTATTAACAAAATGCGAAGTCAGCACTTTCACATTATGACATTTACCTACTTCAAGTCACGCAATGACAAAAGCTCCCTAAAGTCCAATGCGTTAAAAACTGTTGATTTTTCACTCCCAAGCGACGCAGAAGTGCCGAAACGCAATGAACTCAACATCGTACAACGCGTGAATGAGTCACGTCACGCGAACTGCCGTGACGTTCGCTGAATAATAAAGCATACAGGTAACGACGATAAATCTTATTTTGAACCAACTTCAAAAAATTAAGATCTTCGACTCCTTCACGCTGAACCGGCTGAACAGATTTAGATGTTATTTACTACGGTTTAATAGAAGGTGAAGTATTAGAACATTATGAAAAAATCTCATTAAAAAGTAAGTTAGAAATCTCAATCAGGGGACTGAATCTACACTTATTCAAATGACATTTAAACATCCCACAAAAAATGCTACTTTCATATGATGTAACACGGATAGCAAGATTAAAATTCCCAGTTTAAGTTACAAACTAATTTAATTTAATCTAGACAGCAGTTATTCTTCTTAAGACAGTTTATGTAAAACCACAGAGCTCGTATTGAAACACGAGACTACAGACTAAAGCACTGGTTTTGAATTTGTTACGGCCGTAAGCTATAGACCGTTTTGCAGACGATTATGAAATAATCTTGGTAATTTTGTTTTTATTCAGGACTTTACGCTTCGCTACATTATTATCGTCTAATATTTTTTTTTAAATTCGTGAACATAATACAAAAACCTGCATACCTACCATATCATCCCAACTGACGTAAATGCATACTACTTGTATATTCTGGTAACGGCCGTTTGTAGACGGACTCCGTTTGAGTAAAAACCAAGACTTAGGCCACGCTACTAAATCTTTCAGTATTTAGGACAAGGTTATCGAAATCAGCGCGGATTGGCCTTAGTAAAAAGAGGGTCACCTGTAGCCAAGGGGCATAGTCATGAACAGAAGTAGCTTCACATCTGTGCCAAATAAAAAAAAAAACAATTTTTTTCTCGTCTTTGATTCTGACAAGCTTTTTATGCACAGGTTTGAAAACATCCTATGTTTTCAACGACAAACACAACTGTATCCTCGAGTTACGGTAGTTAGTAAGTATCTCATATTTCCTAGGGAGGTAGTAGTCACGCTCGTCCAGTTCTTTTGAACAAGTCAAGAGTTGTAAAAATAATAGATACCTATAGCAAATATAGCTTTACGTTCACAACTAATATCTAGGAAATTCAAGACGTCTTAGCGTGCACCAAGTGTTCCAAAAGTTTTATGACATAAAACGTTATAACTCGCGAAAGTTCGGAGAGTAAAGACGTCGGTAGGTTAGTCTCGCTTAGTGGCGTAGGTAAACATTTTTGTTTAAAAACTTAAACTGTTTATGGAGCAATGAAATTTTGTGCAAAGAATGAATATAAACTTTTGTATTAATTTATACTCGTAGTAAGATAGTGTGATGATTGAAATTGTACTGCCGCGAGAATTACTCTTTTGCATCCTAGGACATGCCCGCCACTCCGAGGTTGTCATGTTTGTATGTTTCTTGGATTGCCAACTGAATTCTTTGTAACGTTTATAAGAATTAGAAATCTATTAGAATAAAAAACCCTAAAAACTTGCATCAATTCTCCGTCCACCCACTCTGTATTATGAATAGTAAGGTATGCTTTACGAGTAGGTATGTATTCTCTGGTATGTTCATGTAGCCAGTGACATTTACATTTGAATGGAATAACTAAGTTGTAAAGCCACTTTCGGTAGCGAGTTCCCCCAAGCCGAAGGTACAAAGGGTGGATGAATAGGTTCCTGTTTCTGCTCTATTTGTGACGTCATTGATTTATTTAGGGGTCAGATCGGCGCGCTGATTGGGCTTTGTTTCAAATGCTATCATTGGCCCACTTCTTTTAAAAAATAAGTGCTTTGTTTAGCATTTTCCCTTTCTAAATATTTAGGTTTAGCCACACTACGTAGTAATTTATAAAGCGTCAATCGTTTTTTTAGGATACGGCGACTGGAACTATTTTAAACCGTGCTATTTAAAGAAATTGTAGAGAAGCGCTACGAAGTACCGTAGCAGAGTGCTACGATGTAGCATAGCGTCTACGTTCAATGATAATGTCCAGCCATAGCACAGACTCGATGAAGCTGAAACATCGAAAGGCATCCCTGAAGCGAATCCTGTCCTACTTATGAACCTTTGACCCGGCACGAAACCTATTCCCTGATAATATAATCCAGGATTTATGAATCTATTGCTACTTTCTCGATTCTTTATTTGTAAGTAAAAGTGCTGTTGTGGTCCGATAATACTTTGAAAACGAATTAGGTTTTATCAGAGAACATGACGAAAAAAAGGCTTTTGCTAATATTATAAGTCATAAAAGAGAATGATGGATTAAATATTATACAGCAACGGCTTACTAGTTATTAATAATAACCTGCGTATTATAATAGTATTACTTATATTATCAAATCTTACCCGGCACTTATTGTACTCTCGCACTTTTCAGTTATCATTTTTCTTTATTTGAATTTACCAAATACAACACACAAACATGACTTAGAGGACAACTTTCTGCGTGAAATTATTATATCTTTGTCAAAACCACTCTGAAAAACATTGTTAAAATCCAAGCCATATCATCGATAAAGCCACCTAAAAATCGGCTATTAACTGAAAATTAAACCTCACCCGAAGTGCGCAGACGTGTTTAAGTGGACTCTTTATAAAGAATATCTACAAAATGTCAAACTCAACGCTATTCTCCGTAATCACTTGAAACTACGCTTTTTATCCTCGATTATATCTTCCGTTTCAAAATGATAAAGCAAAGTATTCATTGAGATGCATGCAAATGAAGTAGTAAGGGAACTGCAAAGACTCACTCCGCTCCAGGGCTCTCGGGTCAAGAGGCGGCTAATTAGTCGCGAGCGAAAATAACTTTTAAACTGCATTTTTGTTGAAATATTGTGTGCTAAATGAATGAAATGAATGAACATTCTTTTATCTTGTTCCCGCGGACCCTCGGAAATGATTCACTTTTCCGAAAAAAAAACATGCATTAATCCAGGGTTAAACACGAGAGAAGTGAAACAAGAGAGTGAACGATTTGTATGTTTGATCTATAATCAATAAAATGGTACTTATGTAAGTATATTTGTAATAGATGCCTCCATGGGTGTCTAAAACAAACACACAAACCGTTCAGCCGTTTCAGCATGAAGGAACAACAAACTTTCGCTCTTCTTCTCGTGTCATCAGTCAAGTTTGTAGCATGTTTGTGTTTCAATCACGTTTTAATGAATGGACCGACTTGCATAAAACTTGGAGAGTAGATCGTAGTCTAGAATAGCATTATCTAAAATGTTGTACCATGCGAAGCTGCAGGTGAAAGCTAGCTCAATACAAAAGGGTATCATTATTCGTCTCCTCGTGGTCCCTCCCAATCACCGCAAGGTAATACGCGTTACCGGCGCAGCGGAAATAAGATGGTTTCAAGCCATAAATTCCGCACCAATAAAACGTAGCCGTATAAAGCTAGATATGCCGATCTTCACGCAATTTCATCCCGATTTTATATTGAATGGATAAGAGTCATGAATACGAGGAATAGGTCGAGCAGTATGTCAAAAATTAACGTTTTGATGATAGGTGCTCTGAAACAACTTATTTGTCCACGTGTGTGTGTGTATTATTTCTGGTGTCACTGTGTTTTTAAAAGGTATGTAAGAAAGATTTAATGCAGTGGGATCACTTGAATTACAGAAAACACCCTTATAGCTCAGCTCTCAGCAACTGTGAAGAGGTAACAAACACGGTTTGGAACATAGATTTCACTTAGGTAATCTATCCTCATAACTGCGAAGGGACAGGAGTAGAATCAGCCCCTAACCTACGAAATAAAGTTTCTCTCTGTCTTTAAATTAGACTTATAAAAGCTGGAAATAAAATATAGCTATTTGGCGGTTTAGAAAACCTGTTAAACCAAGTATTTGGACCTCTAACCCACCCCGCTCTCGTCAATCACAAAGCCGGCTTTTTTCCATTGTTTCAACAGTGAGGTTAGCGATAGCGTTTATGCGAACTAAAGAAAGGGAAATCCATTGTTATTATATCTACTATTATTGCATTATTGTACATGTAAAGCGATTCGTTTGAAGCAGTTTCATTCAATTTTTTTTATAATATACATAATTTAAAAACTAAGATACTTATTTCTGGACATAATTGATGCGAGTCGATTTCACTATACATTTTTCTAGATGTCACAGCACCCGTGTCAGGTTGTAAGCCCATTGTCACCTCCTAAAATACTAACTAAGCCTATAGGTTTAAAAAAGTCTAAGCTATCATCAAAGTTATTTCAGCGTGAATGAGTAATATTACCTTCATCCATCCTTCGCATTTATACGAGTATAAGTATTAAGATTCGAGAAAGGGTGATGACACAATAAGCACATCTTCCCAGCCAGATCCTGAATAAATAATGAAATAACGCCTCTAAGCTGCAAGTTAAATAAGGATCGAAATAATATTTTCAACAAAAATAAAAGCTTTCTCCGTAAATATTACTTAATTCCATAACGGAGAACCGTTACTGGGAATTATGGTTTTATAATCAATCGCTTGACGTCAACTTTTTTAATACATTTCTACTTCCTTTCCAATTTTTTGAGAATGATCTGTGTGCAAAATGAACGCTAATTATTGAATAAGTACGTCATAAACATCAATGGATACTCGTATAGCTTTTGCGGTTCAACTATTCTTATGTGGTTATTATGAGAAGGAAATGTGTTATCGATTAAGCTGTTCAATATTGCTTATCGAGTGCTCGTGCGTACCAGCTGAGTTATCAAGCGGTGTTTTATTGTGATCGATAGATTACAAACATCGGCATGCCAAATAACTGCGATATTTTATCTTTATTGCTCATTATTAGTAAAAATATTGCACTTACACAATGATATATATTTTTTAATATCATTGCATTGCACTTACGTAAACTCGATTATTTTCTATCTCATCACATCACATTCACACGGAATCGACACTTTAACGTTCTAAAAAAAATAAAAAAAACCTGCTTTCTGAAGTACAGAAGCGCTCACTTCTATCTGCATTGATAATTAAAAAAGCGCTTACCTTTTATTTGTATTGATAGGTCTAGCTATCCTAAACTTTAATTTCTTATATTTTTTATCGAGTTTTTCAAAAGTCCAAAAACACACATTCAAAAGAATTAATTCGATATTCAGAAAGACCAACCGTATTAGCGGTATGTGTTTATTGTCAGTGCTTGCATCAGAATATGGCCATTCCTCTAGCCATATGCATCGTGAATCAAATTATGTTGAACCACCAATTTACACAGAATAATAAATAACACACACTTAGGGTTTGGTTAAACCAGGATTCCCTGTGTAGTGTGCATCAGAACATTGAGTACCATGATATAAAAAAATAAAATGATCCAAACATTATTTCTAAGAATCGAACCAAATGGGAAGAAAACTGTCCAGCGCCATCTCACCAGTAAATAAAACTTACTTTTTATCAGTAACTAAATAAATTTTCACACATGAAATATCTACGACCTGCGGGGTCATCCGTGGTCCCTCGGGAATACCTACTTTATTTTCCGGAATAAAATATAGCTTATGCTTTAATCCAGAGTATAATTTATGAGGTACATCCATAACAAATTTCATCTAAATGTAATTCAATTTTGAATTCTGATAATTTTGCAATATATTTCCCAAAAACTAAGTACGTACAAAGCAAACAATAATTTTTTAGGAAAGTTTTTTGTTTTACGTTTCTTAAAAAACATCATTTTATTAAATTAAATTTCATTTTAACAAAATTAAATAAGTAGGTGCTAACCTAATTACACTTTTACACGTAGATTAATACCCCGTAATACACAGACATATTAATAGGTAATTTATTTACGAATTTTAGATAAATTTACAACCCCATCTAGCGACGAGTAGCGTTACAATAAGTCAGAAGCTCCGAGCTTTCCACAATACATTAGGTAGTTCTTCTTTTTGTATTAGCGATATTACATAATAGAATAAGCATAAGTATATAATTATTAATTTGAAATTACTGATGTAATTGACAAAGACAACACATTTTAAATGAATTTTCTCTAAACCTATGTTTCCAAATAAAACTTATTACCACATCTAAAAGGTCCTCAACGTCCTCAACGACACGACGTCATGTAAATAAAACACACACTTACACTAAACAGACACTTAAGTATGCCTACTTATGGATAGAGAAATCGCTGCTACAAAGAACACTTTCTTTTGTCCCGGTCACAAAAGGCAGTGGCCAAGGTTAGGTCGAAGGCTGTAAGCGTCCAATATTGCAGATTAGCCTGTTTTATCGCAGTCTACCAACTTACCTGTCTAAAGAAACATATAAATAGCGATAGGTATGTAAGGCCATGGAATAGAGTAGCCTGTTTGACTTGGACACGGAAAAATATTTTGTTTCAGAAGGCTGAAAAGTTTTCGTAAAGGTTCAGCTAGTTGTCGATAGATGGCGTTTTTGGCAAAAAGCTTTTTGTTTACGACTATGAAATTTCGTACCTACCCAGTTGAGCCTAAAATCTACGGATCGTCGGATCTGATCCAGATCACTAAATGATTGTTTTTTTAGCCACGACTTTGTGTCAAATTATCTAATATACGTGAGAACCTATAGGCCTACTGATAATAGGCTTTCTATTTTTATTTAGGTGTATTTGTTGGTTTCCTTAAAATAATTTTGTGGACTATAAAAAAAAACAAGGATAAATAAAAAGCTTGAGTGTTTAGTTAAAGTGCGTTTGACAAAACATTTAACTCACATTTATATCCAGGTCGGGGTGAAGATATGTAAGTAGGTAACCTTAATAAAACAGAAGTAGGGTAGTGAAAGGTTTTGGTCAACGTGCCAAAACTATTGTGGGTTCATTCTCAACTACGTCTCTACAAACGACATTTGTCGAGATACTATTTTCACTATGCTACTTTATTGTTACGAAAAAAAAAAGAAACAACTTCAGGAACTTGTATTAGGTACCCAAGAAATGAAAGACTATTAGAGCGTTTTCACATAATCCGATCCGATATCGGAGGCAAGTAAAATGTATCAAATATGTACCTGTCTTTCACACTATCCGATCCAATATTTCATACTTTTTACTTGCCCCGCCATCATATCAGCGTCCGATACCGATATCGGATCGGATAATGTGAAACCGCTCTTAGAACAAAATACATAAGAACCTGGAAGTAGTCAAAACAACGTCCAAAAACTAACAAAATATGTGTCAAGTTCAAAGATCAATGTATGATCATGACTGTCATTGACCATATACCTACAGAATTATATTGATACAATCCAGGCATTCGATCAAATATAAACTTATAACTACTGAACTTAGATATAAAAACATAACCATAAATGAAATTCAAGCACTCTAACATACATCAAAACAGTCCAGCTCAAGTAGGTATGCAAACTTTTTCTCACAACTTTTCAGATCTTGATTATAATGTGGTTATTGAAAGCTTTCAAATCATAAATGAAAAGATCGTATGAAAGTTTTTCTAGGCCGGTTTTATCGGTCCACTGCCTCCAACTCTCAACTACTCCTTTGGGATTAGTCTAACTTGAGCTTAGTAACGCTAATGCACAAATGTCAAGTCGCGGGGTCACATGAGGGGTGGAGGGTGAAGGAGTGGGGAGGGGGGTAAGTCGGCGCGGAATCCCGGCGCGACAGTGCTCGCCCGGTCCCCATCCCGCGCGCATGTCCTTCGACAAACCCTACCTCTCCACACAAACGCGGCTTCGTTACATAATCGAAATCCCACGGGCAAACCATAGTGCATAATATAAGGCTTATTTCTGTGATCGATAAATTTTGCACGTTTACAATCATTAGTTAGGTTATTACGTAAGACGTCGCCGTCCACGAAGCTTGCTTGCCACCGCTTATTGTGATATTAGGTTGTGATATTCGTTTAGGCTAAGCTTTTGCGAGTAGAGTAGGTAGCTAGGTTCTAAATATAAAAGTAATTGTAAACGTAACGGAGTCAGCGACGTCTGAGCCGCCGTCGACGTGTGTGGTCCTTTCCAACTTGTTGATCCTGTTCCTGCTGTTCCCTTCCTGGTTCCTGGTCCTGGGTACCGGGTGTCGCGGACTTGTTGATCGAGGAGGATGCGCGCTTAGCGCTCCCGAGTGTGGCTCGTCACGGATTCGCGCGGCTGGTGGCGGCGCGCCACGCCATCTGGCGGCTGCGGCGCTCAGGCTCGCAGCCCGCTCAAGACACCAATGACAATGAAAACACCAATCATCTGTACGTCTTCCTTTCTCTATCTGGTCTTGCGCTTCTGTCTGCTCCACGGAACATGCTCTAAAACCTTTCATTCATAAAGCCATCCTGCCATCTAACCTCTTTACTTTTTATGCCACTTCGTTCTCTACTTTCGCTGACACAGTGTGCTGTGCCAATTTAAGCTTTAGGCTGCATTCACGAAAGAAATGAAAGTCTATTACGAAACACAGACTGAGTAAACTAAGTGGCGAAAATAAGCGGAGCTTCTGCGCATAATCCAGTCAAATCTATTTTTGGAGTCGCATTTCAGGCTAAAGCCAGCTGACTACTAAAGCGCTCATATCAACACAAGTACCTAGTATTTATAAGCCAGTCACTGTAAATTTACTTAAACTGAACTTAAATTAATTCTCACTTACCGACTTATTATCAGAATCGAATACTTTAATTTTTAGGAATAGGGTTAAAATTCTCGTACAAATATGTTAACCCTCCATCCAAGAAAATCACCATGATATTCATGTTTGAAAATTGAAAACATCCTGACATTATTTTCCACTTATCAGGAAGAGAGGAGTTACAACAATTAGGTAATGTGTGTCGCGCATGCGTCAATCCCAAACCTGTTTAGTAGCAAGTGGCCTTTAGTTTGTTAGGTTTGTTATCCCAACATGTTTGCCAGCTGCTCACGCTTTCAGTTCCAGTTTTCATATTTCCCTTTCACATTGGAGTCAGCTGTGTGCATCGTCTACCATAGCTTGTAATAAATGTTACATTCATATAAATGTTGTTTTATTTCACATAGCCACCCTGTATCAATATTGAGCCGTGTGCTTTTAGCTACAATACATGTACGCCGATCGATATTTGTTTTATTTTATGCCACTTTATACTATAAAATGTGTGCTTTGTAGTTTCATAGCAGATCGATGTTTAGATAGTACCCAATGCTATGCACACGTATTTACCTATGTCTAGAACCTCAGTAGGTACCTATAACTATCAAAAACATAGTGTCTTTGAAATAAAGGTGAAAATCCTATAAAATTGGATGTTCCGGCGTTCAATTTAATTCATTGAAATATAATTAAAGGTAAGTGTGATTGGAAGGTAGCATACATTTCAGTTGTCCATTGAATTGGAAATAAGCCCCTACCTATTTGATTACGTAAGGCAGACGCGGGACTATTTTCGGGGTAGTTAAACCGTCTGGCGAATTCGACAGAGAGAGATGGCGATAAGATAGAGCAAGAATTTAGCTATTGAAGTATCGAGATTTCACAACAAAATGAAAACATGTAAAATGCTTTTCATATTGGTAAATTCACTCAATGTTTCATACTTCTATTTCCTTGGTAGAGCCGTGTTAGTGTAATACCTCGACTTACAAAACGAAGGTAGTGGGCTCGAATACTGGCCCGTTTCGGAAAATCGATTAGACATGAAACACCTGTAAAAACACAGAATGGACGTTTACTTGCAGTTCATAAACAAAACCTTTTCCAAATAGATATTTCAATATATTTTATGTCCTCATAGCCTTATCTTGGATTCATGTACTTATAGAAATTGCGTGGAGACATGCAATATGCATCGAATTTTGGCGTTCGTGGCCCGCCCTTGGCCGAGTTTTGACGCAGCTTGATCCGATTGCAGATGGAATTGCCAACTGTCACGTATGAAACGTATGGAATTATTATGTATTATGCCTGGCGTGCCCATTAAATACTATAAATAAAGCCCAATAATCACAAGCTTGAGGAAGCCTATACCTAGCAGTGAAGTCAGGCTGTGGATGATGATGTTGATTAGCAGTCTTATACTTAGTACGCTAAACCCTAGTTTCTAATTATCTGTGTGTATAATTATCATGCCTGTTGTAACAATTTCATCAAATAATATAGTTTTCAACACACTTGCTCATAAAGTGGCTCTATGGTCACCGCAATTAGGCACATAATGACACCCATAATCAAACTGTGACTTTTTCATTACTATAACTCACTAGTGAGTTATAGATTTTTTTTGTAAATTTTATTGGTTGAGTTGCTTTGTTCTTAAAAAAGTTTTTATTCAGAAAAAAGATCGTGTTCAATAGAACAAATAAATTAATGTTCCTATTGCTTGCTCATTTCATGCAACTTCTAATTTAAATAGATAATTTTAACTCGTACGTGTTTAATAAATAAAACTTTCACTCAAATATAACTTTTGTTTTTTCTGTAATAAAAGAAAACTTTAAATTCCCCATTTTGTACGATATCGGAATAGGCCGCAAACCCTATGCGCGGCGCGGAAATATAGTCTGTGGCCGATCGCAATGCGCGCGCATAGGAAAACTGATTAATTTTTCCCGCAATAGCGAAACATTTTTCACAACTCATTTTCACTGTTGAAAATGAGTTTTTATTGTTATTTTATTCACAAGTGTGTTGAAAAACGTCGTATGATACTCGTGTGTATTGATGATTACCTGCCTCGGCTCTGTTGAGAGCCTCGCCTATCGGCTCGGCTCTCAAATAACGCCTCGGCGGTAATCACCAATGTTACACACTAGTACCATAATGTACTATTATTTAAAATTAGCTATAAAAATAAAACGCTATCTGGGGGCACGGAAGTGCCCCCGCCAAGACTAGAAAGAAGAGCGAGGCACTACCACCCTTTTCTCGAAGCGTTTCGTCGTATTTTTGAGCTGCCATAGTTTCGGTTCAAATGCTGCTACAAAGCTTAAACTTTCAGGATGAGGTGTCCTCTGTAGGATCTCTAAATATACCAAGTATAGTATAAGTAGCCCTCGGATCTGTTGTAGAGTCAGAGCATAAAGGTGGATCACTCAGAGCTATAATATTGGCTTGGGATGGGCCCCGAGGGCTAAGACCTGCAGCACAAACCGGAGCTCAGCTAGGGGCTTGGCTCTACTAGTAGAGATCTCATAACTTTTTTACAGTGAAATGTAGTCTGTAGAGTCTTGGCAACCAATTTACATGAAATGTTTTTGGTGGGATTTTGTTTTCTATTAATAAAAAGTATGTACTCGTATAAGTAGTATTTCAGTTATCTGGTTCCCATAGTACAATATTTGCTTAGTGTGGGGCTAGATGACGCTGTGTGACATGTTCAGCATTATTTATTTATTTATTAAAACTAGTCAAATTATTCAGACTGTACCTCTAAATTTGACTCAGTGTTATTACTTTGTACAGCCCTTCACTTTCAATAGAATATTACTAATTATAATAGAATATTATTAATTGGGTTATGGAAACGTCTACTACTGTAAGAAATCCATACCAAATAAATAAAATTGAAGCGTCTGTCTGATCTACAATGTCAATCTCTTTCTGGATCTACCAAGCTGGGCTCTACTGAGAGATAAAAATAGAATAAAAAATGCTGAATGGTTATTTTGGCCCACGTCTCGTCGGTTATGGCAAACATAACCAGCCTAGATCTGTTCAGTTCTTCCAACGGATCTAGGCATTTGTGAAGTTAGCCGTTTGTCTGCGCAGAACACAATTTTGTATGAAAAAGCGCTCACTGCACAGACAAACGGCTAACTTCACGAATGCCTAGATCCATTGGGCGAACTGTACCTGTGTACCTACTCACTAAACTGATTCGAAAAAACTGTGATGACAAGAAGCTTACCAATAAAGGGTAAACAGTTGATGACTCACTCAATCATTATTGTATTGTCGCTCCCCGCAGAGCGTCGATTTATCGAGAATTATTACTCATGCCGCAGTAATAGGGACGAACAAATGGGTCAGCTCGTGTTGGAATGTAGAGTTCTATATATAATATTCTAGAACATATTAAATATCAGTAATGATTGATGACCGCTAAGGCTGTTAGGAGATACAGACTATATTTTTATAACCTCAAACAAAATTCTTCTTAATCATCAAAGGTTTTAAATGTTAGTATCCCGTTGCATGCAGGATTTGAACTCACGACCTCTCCGATCCGTAGCGCCGCTGTTCCGACAGCAACCGATGCAATAGTTGAAATTTTGTGGGATTAAATTATATGAGGATTTATTGAACTACTGTCTGTGATTTTTGACTAACTTAGAGAGTTTTTTTTTCTGATTCTAAACTATCATGGCAAATACTAAGAAAAAAAAATCGGCCAAGTGCGAGTAAGACTCGCGTACGAAGGGTTCCATTATCTACAAAAACGGCAAAAAAAAACACGTTTGTTGTAACGGAGCCCCCTTAAATATTTATTTCATTCTGTTTTTTAGTATTTGTTGTTATAGCGGCAACAGATCATGATCTGTGAAAATTTCATCTGTCTTACTATCACGGTTCATGAGATACAGCCTGGTGACAGGCTGACGGACAGACAGACAGACAGCGAAGCTTTTGTAATAGGGTTCCCGTTTTACCATTTTAGTACGGAACCCTAAAAAGGAACTTTTCAAGCTTTTATTATTCTACAAATTCTGCGAAGATATTACCATAATCATGCACTCATAAAGTCTGTTCAAAGAAACAATACCCCCTCATAAAAGTGTAGGTACAGTCACCTGCCATAACATATACACAACGGTAAATTTATGAAACTTTTGATAGATTTCGTTACTAGTTAAATGTAAAATCATTTTTCAGTTTTTGTTTTGAATATATTAACTGCATAGTGAGGAGATGGCGGATAGTGGAGAATGGATGAACACATTTTGTGCCGACCCCACATAATGAGGGGAAAAGGGCAGGAAGATGATGATATTAACTAAATAATTATTAATCTAGAATTTTTAGTGTGTTTAGCGAAAGGAGCCTCTTTGAGGCGCACTTAAAATCCTTTCACCACACTGGTTCGAAAGAACTAGTGACGCGATAAGAGAGAGAAGATAAGACCTAATAACTCAAGTCACTAGAATTGGCCACTCATACGAACTAACATTTTTAATTAAAACCATTTCAAGTAATGAGTGTATACTTCTTATTGAAGGCGAATGTACCAGATAATTCATAATTCAAGATCTGCCGACATAATTCTGCGAAATACTGCTACTGTCTGGAGAACAATCCATTTGGACTGAGACTCGTATGAATTTATTACCGTCTTTAGTATTTACGTGCTGAACCCTAAAATTATTTTAGGGGGCGTAGCAATTGAGGCGATCTTCAAATCTACAACCAGCTCACGTTCTCGGTACAGTACGACCTATAGGTCTAGGCATTCATGAAGTTATCCGTTTCGATGCGAAGTCAACAATTTTGTATGAATTTACGTTTAAAACACTAAAAGTTAAACTAAATTGAATGTTTCAATGACGTGACTCAAGCCATCAAGTGAGAATGAGGTTTATTTGAGTTGGGAAAACAATGAAAAAGAAGAAAATAGAATACAAATACAGATAAAATACCTTGAAAGCAGCCGAACATAAGTAGGACCTTTTTTTAAATCGGTATTTTTTCAAAACAGCTTCACGAATGCTTAGATCCGTCGAGTGAACTGTGGTCTGAATTTCTAGACTTTCTTTTTGGACTTGGAAAAGTATTTTTCTCAAGTTACGTAATAAATAAGTTTTTGCAATACTGACTGTGCCGTAATAAACGAGATCTGAGCTATATTGTCTCTCAAGATTGTATTTGTTATTCCCTAGTTTGTTTGTAGGACAAAAATAGTTTATTTACAGAAACTAAGCTACTACATATTTACATATATTTACAAAATACAACAGGATTAGTCAAGATATCTAAGGATGAAACGATCTATAGATAGCTCAACTGATCCAGGTCACTGTCAGTCGGAAGCGTGTCCAAAACACTGGCGGCATTACCACGCTGTATGGCAATGCTGATCTTTTGAGCCAAAAATGTGCCAGCTCTCGGATCACACGTCGCTTCGACCAGACCTCCTGAAAGAATTTTGAAAACCCGAAGGGCTCCAAAACCCCACGGACTAGGGTCACAACCCCAAATGGTTCAAATATATAAACCCTATCAAGATTTACATATTAGCGCCTTTTGAGATCCTCAGCCAAATCTGCCGCCGCGCCAGGCCTAACAGATGTCCCCGGTAGATGTGAAAGCGCAAGGGTGTCTACGCAAGTAGTGGTAGGTAAAAGATAATAAGACCAAAAGTTGCTCGGAATAAGAAATCTCGGAATAATAGATACCTCCTAATGGCACATCGCGATAGGTCACTAGCACCTGCTAGTAGGTACCTACCTATTAAACCAATTGCGGCCTTAGCCCACTGCTGAGTATCGGCCGCGTCTCTATCACTGTTGTTTTTTATGGAATTCTAGAGAAAACCAATTATCGCTCAATATAATATGTTCTCTCAATTGAAAAATCCCCAGCCGCCATTATTTCCTTTCCGCTATCGCTGGCAACTGATCACGATTTAATATTCTACGTGCTTGCCGGGTGGGGGCGAAATATTATCCCTTCATCTTAATTTAAAGTTTTCTTGGACAAATGGGAGAGAATGCGAAGATATTAAGATTATTCTACCAAATAATATAGGCTTAAAAATCTATTTCTTTAAAAGATTCGATTAGATTTTGATTGTATAGATGTTGTTGTAGTGTTCAAGCCTATTCCATTTCAAACAATGTCCCAGGCACTACAGCGTCCCGTTAAGTGTAGGCATAGGTTGCCTCCTGACGCTGTATAAATTATCTAATATAGATGAATGTAAAGTCCTAAAGTGTTGATCAAAAGTTATACCTACTTACCATGATTTTTAGTGTCTTCTTCTTCTGTAAAGAAATAATATAGGTATTTGTGTTTTGCTCTATAGGTATTTGTGTCTTGATTACAGATAATATTTTTTCGACTTAATACTTACAAAAAATATGTCAGAAATCTACAACCATGAGAAAATATAGTTTTTTCTAGGCGAGAAACTTCAATGAATAACTGAATGCTAGTCAAGCCTGAACGCCGTATAAATAGGACGTAAAATCATTAGATAGTTTTGTACGCTACGGCACTTCGTAGACAGCCGACGTGATCCGCCTACGCCGTGCCTACGCGCTACGTGCTCGTAGCACCTCGTAGCAGCGATCCATTCTGCTACTGGATGACAGAAATAGCATAAACGATTGCTTTAAAATACTATGGGACGATGCCTGTTCAATGGAATAACACAACAAAATCTATTAAATTACAATTAAAGTTCTATAACCCTCAAGAACTGTTCTTCTATTTTATAAAATTTACAAACCTTTTCACTGGTATAAATATTTGCTAAAGAGTTTTTTTCTAGTCCAGTGGCTGGTTAGCCCATTGCCTCTCGTTCGTAGCATTTTAATTTTCTACTGGAACTCGCGTGAGCCATTTTTTATAAAGCTTTCTCGCAAATATGTTTGCATAGCTTTTCTATAGAGTCGCTGCACATTTCTGAAACAATTTACAGCTATGAGAATGACGTAGATATTTGTTTTCTGGACTATTGCATAAAACTTAGGCTTTTACATCTATATTAGATGATGACAGGAGGCAACCTATGCCTACACTGAACGGGACGCTGCAGTGCCTGGGACATTGTTTGAGATGGAATAGGCTTGCCCAGCACCTAAACCATCCTCTCAGCTTAATCAGCTATTGCATAAAATTCTAATGAAATGTTACAAAAACATGAAAGGAAAACAAACTCAGAATTCCAAAATTTTATTTGAGTCAGCCAGGCAATGCACATCAAAATATAAACAAGAATTTCATGTTGCGTGTATTAGAAACTACAAGTAAGGACGATAGCACCACAACACCCAGAAAGTCTGCAAATAATGCTAATATTTTGTCCCTTCACAAAAACTTAACTCGCTCCTCAAAAATGGTAAATATTTTTTCTAATAGGTGAATCAGTTTTGGAGATAACTCTTTACATTACAAACAAGCGTAATTTTCAATTCAATTTAATCCATCATAATCACCATCCGCAGTCAAAAATATCCCACTGGGTATAGGCTTCCGTCTGTTTACACTATTCAATCCGCTCCAATTTAATCCAATTGCGATTAAACTAAGAAAGCCAAGCCATTTCAAACTGTCGATTTAGAGACCTAGTTGCGCAACCTAGGTTAATCTTTTTGGAGTTTAGGTCTAGGTTAGGTCTAGGTCTAGTTTACCTTGTATTAGATCGTAATCTTGCTTTTTGCCTAGTTTGCTTTTTGACCTATATTCGAATACTGTGGTTTTCAAGAACATGTTTTCCTCATTAAGCCAACCCGAAACATGCTGCTTATCATGACCTCCGCAACTCTACAGACGAATAGAGTGAAATGTAATTTGTGTAGACAAAAGCGTATTTGGTGTAGAAAAGAAGCCCTTACCTTAAAGATTTTTGTAAACTTACTATTTATTTACCTACCAATGATCCTTGCTTAACATCTCCCATAGTACAAACTTTGCTTAGTTTGGGGCTAGATGACGCTGTGTGAAATGTCCAGCTTTATTTATTTTATTGTATACTTACCTACGTACAGTCAGCAACGAAAGTCGATTAACAGCACGACTACTAAGAAAAAAAACTTTTCTTGTGAAATTATTTTGCACTGAGCCCTATAATTGTCAGAATCTGTCAAAATTTTGGCCATGAAGCTACGGATTTTGGAAATATTCTGATTAATGTTGATCGACTTTTTTTGTTGACTGTACATATGTTTAAAACTTCACTGGTTTTCCTGCACTTATTTTGTCATTGTACTCTATTTTACCATAGAGATTCAAGCTAAGCAGGCAGAGTTATTGCAGAATTATTTCCAAAATGTCAAGGTTTGAAGTCGATGCTCATTTTCCAAGTAACAAGAGCTAGTGGCTCTGCTATTTTATTTGGTTTTCTCGTGTTTTACTAGGTTTTATTATATAATTTTGGTGGCAGTTTACTAATGAAGCCATGGATACGTAACAGGACATTTGGCAAATGGAATGGAGGAGTATTCAAGAAGATTTCTCATTTGATGAAAGATTTCCGATGGTGTTTTTTTTTTTTTTTTACAAGAAAAAGAAAAGGGCTTTGTCGCTGAGCGACTATATCGCCCAATCAGTAACGTCATCTTTTTGAAATGACAAGCCGCCATGTTTTTTTTAAAACCAAATTGACATGACTTGACTTGACTTGACATGACATAAACACATATTTAATACTTGACATTGGCAGAATTATACTGTTAATACAGTTAGTTGCCATTAATAAAAAGAAGAAGAACAAATAGTTTGTCTTGATACTTCAAACCCAATAGTTTACGAAGAACTCAGTTGCAAAGTAAAGTCGTCCAATCAACTCGAGTCTTGATCCTATATGATATCCCCTCGAGGTCCTATATTGATTTAGCGATTATACCCATACGAGGTCACGCACGCAAGAGTCAACAACTCTTAATTTCAATTTTTCTGCTTCTATTAGGTATCTAAACTACTAATATTATAAATTTAAAAGTTCAATTAATTTTTTTTCAAACCTGGATAGATAAAACCTGGAATAAATGTGCTTGGAGCCGCAAGTGGATCATAGTATAGGAAAGTGATTTCATGAAAACACAAGCAAACACAAGAATGACATTCTCTAAGATTTAGAACAGTGACCGAGGTACCCGAGGCACGGTAGACGTTCTAGCAGATCATTGATTTATTTAGGAAATTCAACATTAGCTAAAAGGTAGTTAAAAAATTACCAAAGTTTGATGCTTGTATCTATTTTCATGAAACACAAATATCTTTTCCCATACATCATTAATAGCATAAACAATACACTTTCCATTTAACGGGTATTGACACAGAAAGCCATAACTTACTGTTGTTATTTCCCCTAGCTATTGGAAGTCGATAAAAACTATGGACGGTGCAGACTATACTTTTCTACCAATTATCTGTCGTTAAAACCCATTAACAATTATAAAAATAGATAAACAGATAATAAAAAGTTCAGACAAAAATCAAAGTAAAGCAAGCATTGTAAATGCCATTTTCCTGTGTCATTATTTAAATATTTTTTTTAAATGCATGCAGGACTTGAACCCACGGCCTTCAGCGAGAAGTGCTGAATACTTACGTTAGGTATTCCGTATAATGTTCTTGATCTGAGAGATTGTCTATAGTGCTTTGGACCCCCAAAGCACTATAGACAATCTCTCAGATCAAGTGTCTTGGGGTACCCACCCCAAGACACTGTACGTCTATATAGCTGTGATCATTTTTTTTTATTAATAACAAGCTGCGCTCCGTCGGTGTTACCCGCGGTCCCTCGGGTTTTTTCTAATTTTTTCGGGATAAAAAGTAGTCCTTCCTTGGGATACAACCTTTAACTATCCCAAATTTCAGCTGTTCAGCGGTTTGGGCGTGAAAGCGTAACAAACAGACAGACAGACAGACAGAGTTACTTTTACATTTATAATATTAGTATGGATATGCAATCACACCTCAACCGCTTTCCCTGCCAAAAATATCAACAGACAAATAATTAGTTGCACTTGTGTCCCATTTTCCTGTACTCAAGGTCGTTGAATAGCCAGCCATATAAGGCACCACCAGACTTTGCGGCGGGCTACAATATTGACCCGTCTATATTTAGCCTTCATCGTACAATTCTGCGAAGCCTAGGACACAGATTACATAATAAAAAGCCTACGCGTTCAAGCGATAATGATACTAAAGTCAGTCGAACATGAACTATAATCCAACATCTAGAATCCAGGTATAAATTTGATTTACATTGAGTCATAAGATAACGTGATAAAGTTCATTTTCGCAAGGAAATGTGCTAGTGTTCGGGTGCTATCGGTGATTCCATCGTGTTTCTACTTGCTGATGACGTGATTAGCGCCACTTGGGCTGGCGGATTAAGTAAATACTTACTTGAACTGTGGCGTCTATTCAAATACCCGTAGTATGTTTAGCAGTCAATGGTGTCCCGCAACTTTTAGGTAAAAGCTTTAAATATAAAAACGCAGCGCGTTGGGCAGTTTTGAGATCAAAAAAAGCTTTGGATTCACCTCGCGAGTCACGTGATCTCTTTGTTCCTGTAAAAGTGTTTGAAACTCTTAAAGTTAATATGTTAGCATCATTTCAGTCTTCTTCTATAAAATCTTCAAACTATATTAAACTCAAAACAAACACTGTCCCAAGCCATTTCAGCCTGATTACTTTTTGCTCCAAATATCTTGGGCTGCTCTGCCCACGCCACCCAGTTGTGGACCATTGTCATATCCCGGACACTAAACAAAACTCCATAAACAATGCGGTTTAATTTACCACTCATTTTTTTACACGCACATCTGTACATTGAGCTCTTTGTAGATACTACAAAAGAACGTAATCTCGAGGAGCAAAGAGTCTCAATTGAAATGGAGCGAGGAAATAAATAAATAATAAGTAAGAAGATAAATAATACTGGACATTTCATGCAAAATTAGCAAGCTGAAGTGGCAGTGGGCTGGCCATAATATCTGCCGAAGAACCGATAACCGTTGGGGTAAACTAGTTCTTGATTGGAGATCGCGACTCGGCAAACGTTACGCTACGTTCAGGTGGAGTGACGATCTGCGAAAGGCTGCTGGCAGAAACTGGATCCATCGAGCAGAGGACAGGGCGCAATGGCGCTCATTAGGGGAGGCCTATGTCCAGCAGTGGACTGTTATAGGCTGATGATGATTTTATACAGCATCAAATAATCACTCGAAGATCATACAAACATTTCGTCCCGCACAGAATCTAACTTAAGCACCTCCTTACGTCAGAAGCAAGCCTTCACCCACTGCTCTACAGAGGTCGTCAAACTCCACCACCCATTGATTTAGGATGGTATTCTAATTTTAAATATTTGCCACTACCATCTTCGATTATAATGATCGATTACTACCACAGAACTCAAGGGGACATGAGGCTCGATTGGTGTAAAACGAGGAGTGTCCGATGTTCATTCTATACGAAGTATTATTAGATATTCTGCCATTACGTAGGCCGGAGCCGAAATTGGGCAGCTTTGTTACCTCTCAGCTGGTTTATGATACGTTTTATGTGAATCCCGGCCGTTGGCCTAAAATACGGTGGTATTGCCATAACGAATTTCGCGATTGCGAATTCGGTTCAAAAAGGCTGTTGATTAAGGTTATAAACACGATTTAATGTGGGGTTGTTAAAATATAGGAATGATACACAACTTAACACTGATACCCTAAATTGGATTTAATTTTCCAAAATGCTGTGACACCAAATTTTTTGTAGTTATTGTAGTTTGAACATTTACCTAATTTTATGCTTTATTCTCGTTGAAATTGATCATTGATTGATTCCTGTGTGATTTCACGTTGCATAGAGACAGTAATAAAAGTTCAGTTAAAGAAAAATATTTTCTTGTTTGGAAGATTATGTACTTAATTAAAGGTAGCTTAACATTATTATACATTCTTATTATAGAAACGAAAATACCTCCATATATTTTTTTAATGTGCTCTCTTACTTAGATCTCTACTTGATTATTCAAGAGAAGCCGACGGGCAGCCAATGCCAAGCTCTTAAAAGTTTAAAACTTTTAAGGCTCTGCTGCAGCGCCAACGATGAAATTCAGTACTTTGAGTATTAACTAGGTCGCACAGATGGCGCACTAAGCTTTGTTTTTGCTACTCGTCAATAGATGGCAGCCACTAAAAAGTTTCTTCATACAATTATTTTAAAGTTTTATTTCAAATATGTACTTCAAAATATAAATACATAATAAAAACATTTCTTACTAAATTATCACTTTGGATTTAACTTACCTTGGAACTCATGACTAAACTTTTGACGGTAAAATTATTTCGCAAGAAAGTTAAAAACCCTACTAATAGGGTACCCCCCATTAGTATCACTCGTATCTAGGTATTATCAAAGACAATATAGGTATTATACATAGTAGAATAGAATATGTCTTTATAGAATAGAATTATCTTTTACCTAATTACAACAATACTTATACAGTATTAAGTACAGTAATAAAGAAAAACAGAAAAAATAATACTCAGGTATAACAACGGACGACCTTATCGCTGAAACCGATTTCTTCCAGGCATAGTATCATAAGTATTCATAGTATTTCACCTTCATTTTCACCAGCTAATTACCAAACCCTCAAACCTTGATTCCCACCGCCTCAAAAGTGCTGACGTAAGCTACACAGGGTGTTTGCAAAGCTCATCGATGCAAGATAGGCAATACAGGCCTTGACCCCGCCACGCGAGCTCGCGTGCCTACCTGAACATCAAGGGTTAACCCAATAGATACTGTATACAGGGTGTTTCATGGATTAAACTTCGGTAATGATTCTGATCACTAAAGAAGTTCAAGCTTTTGTTCAATTCGTTTGGGTAAGTCAAAAACAAGTCTAGATTCAAAATTTAAAACAAAACATGTTTGCTTATCAGCATATTAGGTAGCAACGCGTTTGTGCTTTATTAGATAAAGTATACTTCCTATTGAGTTATATTAAAGAGCTCGCCGAGCTGACTCGGCGACTGACTCGGCCTCTATCTGAATAGAGGCCGTAAAATCACTCAATAATAATCTACTTGTAAGTAGGTATTTTATCTCATTCTTAATAGTTCTTGCTCGATAAGCAACGTTCTGATGAACTCATCACTTTATCTTCATTATTTTCACTGCCATAAAAAAAGAGAGTGAAAAACATTATCATTCGTTTATTTCAGAGCAAATTACCTTTACATCGCGCAAAAGTCTAGGATTTAGCTCAGACTTTTTCCGCTCGCGTGAGCTACGAGCTATAAATAGGGATTACATTTGGGGACACGAGTAATGGATGGTAACAAAAAATTGCTTCTTGGTATCGAACAATTGAGACGCAAGATGTGCGAGTTCGATTCTCAGTGTTGTTATTTATTTACCTACTATGGGTCTGTAAATAAAAGTACTATAAACACCTAAAAATAATTTGATATAAACATGGTATACGTTTTGATGTGTAGAAGAACCGAATTTATTTATTAGTGAAGAACAGAATTTTGTTATTAGGTGTTCTTAGCAAATAAGAAAATCTTTATTTATTTATTGATACAATTTACAAATTTAATGTTCAGGGGTTTCATTTTCAATCATAAAACTACACCCCGTATATCAAATAAGTAGCAGATAGGTTTGAAGGTGTATGGGCCGAGGGTGGGATCAGAGCTTTGCAAGATTTAATCACACGGCAGTTTCGTTGGACCTTGAATGAAAGAACTCTCTTCAATACTTATTCAGTCAATGTGCCGAAAACATCTTTCTCTCTTCTCTTTCTCATTCTGGCTCCTGCGAAATTCTCCATAAGGGAAGGCCGCAACTTTTTCAACCTTTGACCTAGTGCGTTGGTGGCACTCGTGTTAAGAAATTTGATGTGCAGTTCGGTAGAACACATACAAAAATAAATAAGAACCGAATTAATCATAGCTAATGGCCCATCTTTTCCTCCTAGTCCGTTTTGAGTAGCTAATTGGATTTCAGTTGTGTTTTCCAGTTTCGTTCAAAGCACCATTCAGTTTTAAGTTTAATCCACTTAGCTTGGGGCAAACAAGATTTCCTACTTCCAAATTCGTGCAAGGTAGCTTTGTTTTGGAAATGAAATTAGTATAATGATTAAGGAGGGTGAGTGAAGGTAGGTAAGTATTCTAAGTATTCCCAATTTTCAGAACACCAATTATAATAATAATAAGTTCTGCACAAACCGGAGACTGTTCCTGAATGCATTTTTATAGTGTTGAAGGGATAGTAGCCGGTATGTGTCTCCATCACACAAGATCAAAATTGTCAAAAAGGCCTCTGTGTGTTGGCTTCGGCCCCATGCATGCCTATCAAAGGTCCGGGACTCTATAGTTCCGTGATGTTAAACTTTGACAAACAAAATAATAATAATAAATAATGCTGGACTTTACACACAGCATCATCTAGCCCCAAAGTAAGCAGAGCTTGTGTTATGGGTACTAGAATATTAATACTACTATTTTATTTTATTTTATTTTATTTTATTTATTAAGGATACCCAACACGGGTGTACACCTTACATACAAGAGTTAAAACAAAATGTCTTAGGTCTAGTGTTCCCATAATTATAGGGTATCACAACATGCGTAAAAGAGGGCACAACAACTTATTTCTAGATAGGTTTACTTAAGTAGTAAGAGTATAACAAAGATAAAAATATAGGTAACTTAATATACAATAATTAAAAGGTAGTCAGAGCGTCAGATAGGTGGTCGTATAATGCGAGCCAAATGTTTCTACCTATCTACTTAGGTAAGTATGGTCATACTTGTGGAGTACAGTTTATGTCAGGATTAGTACTTAACAGGACTAATTAGTACTTAACAAGTAGGTAGGTACAATTTTAGAGAACGTTAAGTATCTTGAGTAGAAGACATTATAGGTAGATAAGGTAGGTATAGGTCATACAAAATATGTAATTTATGATACAACGTAAGGTAAAGTAGTTTCCCAATAGTAGATACGTTAAGGTATTTTTAGGTAGGTAGGTATTTTCTAAGTAGGGGAGATTTAAGCAGAAAGTGAGAAAAAAAGGGAATTTATTCAAGAGTATCCGCAAGTTCTTTTAGGCGTTTTTTAAATTTTGGGAGTGGATCTGCTATGTCTAGATCATTATGTTTGGAAATGTAATTATACTGGTTACAAATTCTTGGCATGACGGAGTGTTTCCCGAGGTTTGTTCTGGAGTATGGGATGGTAAACAAATTGAAGGCTTTAATTCTAGGTAACCGAGATGGAGCGGATATACTTAGGCAGTTTGTGAGATCAGTACAATTTATCTTACCGTTGATAACTTTATGCAAGAATACGAGATCGCAAATCTTCCTGCGGTAGGAAAGGGTGGTTGTTTTATAGTATGATAGTCTTTCTTTGTATCTAGGCATTTTCTTTGCTAAATGTTCTTTATAAGATAAGTGGTTCAAGAATCGGCGTTGAATGCTTTCGAGTCGTTTTGAATAGACTTGGTATTGTGGATTCCAAACTACCGAACCATATTCAATAATTGGACGCACCAGTGTTTGGAATAATGTGATTTTAGTTGCAGTGTTTTTAAATTCAGTGGAGTTTCTAATTACAAAGCCCAGTAGTTTAAAGCCCTTGGACACTGTTTTTAATATATGAGTATCGAAATTTAATTTTTCATCCAGTATGATGCCTAAGTCCTTGACTGTCTCTACTTTTTGTAGTTTTTGGTCATTAATAGAATAGCTGTAAGATGAATGTTCCTGTTTGTTTCTAGTGAAGCGAATGTGATGACATTTATTAACGTTTAAAGACATGCGGTTGTGATCGCACCAGTTTGATAGTCTATTTAGGTCTTCCTGTAAGAGTTCACAATCAGATATTGATGTTATTGGACGCATTATTTTAAGATCATCAGCAAATAAGTACGACTTAGAATGGGAGAAACAATCAGAAATATCGTTTATGAAGATGTTAAAGAGTATTGGGCCTAGATGGGATCCTTGAGGTACCCCTGATGGAGACAAGAAAGTGTTGGATAGATGGCCACTAACAGCTACTCTAGACGAACGGGAACATAGATATGATGAAAACCACTTCAGCAAGGAACCTGCTATACCGTGACTGGATAGTATATACTAATTGGTACCTACCTACCCATAATTAGATACAAGTAGTCCGAACGTCGAGATTCGACGCCGCACTAAGGTCGAGGATATAGGTATACTGATAGCGAGGCTTAAGTGGAGATGGGCGGGGCACTTGGCCAGACGGGACGACAACAGCGGTTACCGAGTGGTGGCCAAAAGATATGCGGCGGCCTCGGGGCAGACCACCTGCCCGATGGTCAGACGACATTGTGGGGGCGGTGGGAGAACAGTGGATCCGGCTGGCACAGGACCGCCAGGAGTGGCGTGAAAGAGAAGAGGCCTAGAGGTAGCACCCAACAGTGGGTGCTACCGGCTGGATAGATAGATAGATAGTAAATAATAAGTAGTAATTAGGTACATATTATTTATTTATGTTATAAGTATAAATCATAACGCAGTACCTACCTAAGTTAAGTCATATATTACACCTATTTGCATTTTATTATAATAAATGTCTCGGAATGAATTTCCTCTTGTAACCCTAAATGACTTCCTATGACCACTTCCTTAGGACTTGCTCACACAGAGCGCTGGCCACTGACGGTCATAACAAACACCCTAAGCACATAACACCTACCCACGTAGGTACTTAGGCATTTACATCTATTTTGTGTGAGATGGATTAGGCTTGCACTGCATTTAGCACCTAATGATACTGTGTATGTAATGTATTCTTTGCACCGCATCAATCCCACAATCCCACTAATATAATGAAGCTGAAAGTTTGTGAGTTTGTTTGGATGTTTGTATGTTTGTGTTTCAATCACGCCTAAACCAGTGAACCGATTTGGGTGAAACTCGGAATAGGCGTAGATAGTGACCTGAAATAGCATATAGGCTTTTCAAAATGTTGGTACCAAGCGGGGGAAGCCGGGCGCAGTTGCTAGTGGATAATTAATCCCGACCCCTTGAGTTCTCTTTTAGAAGTGCGTTACAGAAACAAGTCTTCATCACCATCATACTGATTTTGTCCCTGTCCCACTTTAAGTGGGATTAGCACCACAATTCTTTCTCCATTTTCCTCTATCAGTCTACCTACATGACGTCATCTCAGCACACTTGCTTACTTAATCGTTAGAGAAACAAGTGGTTGTACAAAATATGCGTTTACAAAATGTGCCCCCAAGCGCCCTTTCAACAAAACATCAAAAAGTAGGTACCTATGCGAGTAAAATAGGTAATATGCGAGTAAAATAGGTATACATAAGTATATGGCGTCACAGTATACCAGCGCATTAATAAGCCTTTTGCTAACTATTGCAAAAATGCTGAGTGACGACCATTTTTGGTGTTGCATATTTATCTGGCTCTTTTAAAAAAAAAATATAAGTAATGTGTTCTTGTTGTGTTGGGGCACAAAGTAAAGCTCCTCTTATTTTTTATTTAATATCGGTACTGAGACTCCGAGACCTGTGTAAACGCGTCCTACGTATGATCTATTTTGATAGATATACTTACGCATAAACCATAACTTTATTGACTTTGTGTCACATTTGTAGTTTGCGTGTGGGTAATTAATTGTACCTACATGTTTATGCAAATGTGATCACTGCTTCCTATATGTTGTTGACCTACTCGTACCATACGAAGTTTACACGCGCGCATACTAGGTAAGCGCTTCGAAAGTTCTTTTATTATGCGCACTGCAAATATTTGGAATCAGCTTCCAGCGTCTGTATTTCCGCTGAGCAACGACCCTGTTGTTTTTAAGAAGAGAGTCAATAGGCACCTTCTGGGTAGGCTCGCTCCATCGTAGACCTCACTCTTGCCTGTGTAAGTTTCGTGGTCAAGAGTCACCATTCATCATTAAAAAAAAAGGTAAGTACATGTCTTTTGATACTAGCTAAAAAACGACTTACTACCAGCAACAGCTTCTTTGAGCTATTTACTATTCCAGGTCACCTGGAAAAATATACTCATAAACCTTCAGATGTTGGTACCTAGGTTAGGTATAAGCTTTTGAGATAAAATGATGTCGTGTTAGGTATCCAGCATTATCTAGGTAGGTAATTTTTTTACTGAATTCACACAGAATGTATGTGAGTACTTTACTACCTAATTCAATTCAATTCAATTCAAAACGTTTTTTGCTTCATGTTAGTAGATAGATCTTAAAATAAAATAGTGTTTGGAAACATGAACCCCGCTAGCAACATTTGGTACTTAGCTTAGGTATTTCTAACTTACAATCTAACTGAAGTAGGTAAGTAATAAATTGGCACAGCCCTTTTCTTAACTTAATCAAAAGAAATATTTTTGGTTTAAGGTTTAGGTACAATTAAATATATATTAAGGAACCTGAGTTTACTTTTTATATCTTTTATTGTGTTCTAAATAAAAAACATTGAAATCCTTAAAAATTACAGTTTTGAGAAAGGGGTTTACACGTGGAAAGTCTCTAGACTTTTTTATTATAATGTCGTCTACGACGTCTAAAATTAACGGAACCATGCTTTTTTCAGAAATTCAGGCACAATTTCGGGAGAGAATGAAGGTTCTTAAATATAAATGTTCACATTTTCAATTAAAACAAAACAACAGAAAACCAACAATAAAAACAATGGCAGAGCAGTTTCAGTCGGCAAACATATTATAGAATTTATGTAAACGTCCATTTTCGCGAGACCAGCGTAACTTGAACTCTGCTAGTCGATTATTCGTAATGTTTGTTCGGGAAATGGACGGTGGGGGGGTCAGGTTATGCTGGGGATGTGATCCGGTTTTCTCTGTATCAAGCCGCCCTCGTCCAGGGATTCATATTACACGGAACGGGCTCGACACGTAAAAAGGTCAATATCAATGTAACCTATTAGAAAACTCGGGTTTGTAAACATTACCTTGATTTTCGGGTAACTACTTTAAATAAAATGTTTAGCCAGATGTCATAATATAAGGTACGAGTACAACCTATTATTGAGTAGCATCATCAGCCTTTGTCTTTGGCTCACATGATCACTAAACCATAGTCTGTAAATAATGGTTTATGGTTTATAATAAATTTATTCTCAAAAAGACAATACTTAAACAATGTCAGTTATATGAAAACAATTCTAATCTAAGTATGTAAATAACACATTTTAAATCTTTTATCTTTTGTTTTTTTTTATCGTAATAAGTATGATTCGTTTCTTAGACTACATCCTACGTCAAAGCGTAAAAACAGTTACCTATTATTTCCCATTAAATCTAACTAGTAAAGACCTCCCCTTGATCTCTCCAATTTTCGCGTAGAACAAAAAGGTGGTAGCGTTTGGATACCTACGATTCCTTAGAACCTAGCTTCAACCCCCCGAGACGCAGAGAAAATATCAGCCAATTTTACTGTCCTTGAAATAAGCTCAGGCTCCTTTGGGAATGAATCGTGAAGTTGCACCTAGTTTTAGATTAACTAATGTGGTTAATAGTTGGTTGAATAGAGACGCCTAATAAATTAGGTTCGGTCGGTAGAAGGGATAGGTACCTACTACGAAATCTTGTCTGTTTTCGTAAATAGGTTATTTTAAGGTATTAACTGAGGGAATAGACACATTTTAGAAAGGTACAGACGCAATGGAACGGTCCGTATTCATCATAACCAAATTTGTTTATAAATATAATGGTGATTTGTGTACTTATCACGTTCTCGTGCCATTTGAACGCATATTTTGTATCATAACTAGCTTCCACCCGTGGCTTTGTTCGCGTAGTTCAAGCATTATAGATAGCCTACTACAAAATGCTATTATAGAAAATATGTGTGTATGTATGTATGTGGAGTGTTTATGAGGGTTTTTGTGTGTGTGCGTGTGCGCATTCCTAGTCACTTATCTTCACATATTTCCAAATACATATAAATCTGCCCTTCTGGTCCGGCGTGATTGCAACACAAACATACGTAGGTACTTACACAGATTTATATTATTAGTAGGATCAAACCTAATACAATATTTTTTATTGCAAACACAACCTATAATATAAATCACTAACCTAACTTCCAGGTGTAGGCAACTTCCACCAATCATAAACTTGATAATTCCCACAAAATGGTATTTTCCCATTGCCTCCGAACTCCAAACTTATATACAAACTTTACGTGGCATTGAACAAATTGTGGTGAAAAGTTTAGTAGCAATTACTTTCGGGTTAAGTTTTGCTAGCTCCATACCATCGCTTAAAAGGGCAGCTAGATCACTTCATGTGATAAAAATTTAATTTCAGAGAGCCTGTGTGTGTTTTAAATTTTTATTTAAGCGGATATTTCTGGATATTATTTTAAATAAGTACACTGTATAAGTACTTTACTTACAAATCTCAAAAGTCATGCAATTTGTACTTACTATTTATTTTCATTCGCTAGATTCAACGTAGGTTTCCTACGTTATTCATGTCATGTCACTGGAAAACAATGAGTGAGACAATTTTGTTGTAGTAACTTTGATCTATAAAAGCTTGAAATATTACTAGAAATAACTAAATGTCACTATGACTATTACATTACCGATGATTGATCTAGCGGCATTCTCTACACTACGTCAGAACTCAAGCTCTCCCTAGTGAGTTTTTAGTGTTCGTCACGTAAGCCAGTTCTTAGCATGAGTAATGCCCGCTACGGGCCCCAGCAGGCAAATGTAGGCTTTATAGCTCAGCACACTATTTTATAACCAGAAACTATTTCCTTGAATTCTAGCCAGTGTTGGGCGGGGAGAATCTTTGCGAAAATTGATTCATCTCTTGATGCAGTTTTGTACGTTAGGCCCTTGTGTAGGTTAAAGTAATTTATTTTTACTTGAACTCATTATAGGTTTTATGTTCGTAGATTTATGTATTTTATGCACGTAGGAAATATCTGCGTCAAACAAAACACATATCCGATATGTCCGTCAATTGTGGACAGATGCTTGGAGGAAAAATGGATAGATGTTAAAATACTTTTCTTATCATTATTTTGCACATCTAAGTATTGTTATGAATGACGTAGTCTGTTTTGCATTCAAATTAGTTCCACGATGAGTTTTTACATTCCAGCTCAACGCTAATAATGTAGGTACTCTAAGGACTAGCTACAAATCTGCATACTTCGTTACGGCAATTTACTCTAGTGGACTGAGAGCTATTCTACTCTACATAGTGAACATTTAGCTTTAGACTCCTCCATTTTCATTATTTCGTTTGCTTTACATGATAGAGTAGCATTTTAATAAGTGCATGAGAAATTGCAGTACCTACAATCTTCTCTATCACATTAATAAAATATTAATAAAATAATATAAGAATATTGTTCCTAATAAATCATAATTAAAAAACAAAATAACTTATCGCATAAATAGGTCTAGCTAGTAGCGGGACGGCGGCAGTCCCAGACGTCGCAAACATAGACAAAAAACCAACAAAAAACCTATAAAAACAATATGGAAGTGACGTTTCCCAGGACAAGACATTGATGGAGCACTCGGTAGGTTTCTCAAGATCTCAAGTGTTTACTCGAGATCCTTAGAGGATGTGGGCATTTTGTTTTTTTTTTTTTCTTTCCTTCGATAATTCCATTGATACAGCCGGAACTCGAACCTACGACATTTGGATTGAAAATCGAGTCTCTTACTTAGCCAACACGCAGTTCTTTAGAGAATGTGCTTTGACTCGTAGTTTCATAACAGGCAACTAAAATTCATAGCACTGTTTTGTGGATGTCACAAAAAGCCGTAGGTAAACTGAAATTCTGAATAAAAACATGGGAGATTGAATAAAATAAACTAGTTCGTATTTTTTTCTAAAGAATAGAATAGAATTCATTTATTTGCGTGAAGCATGGTACAATAAAAATAAAGTTAAAGTTAAAGTAGTTTTTTTAACAAAGATAAAAATTAGCACCTAGGTTTTTTAGGTTTTTAATTTTTTTTATTAATGGATTTACGAGTAGAGGTAGGTAAACAAAAGATGGATGGATTGTGTAAAGGATGACATGAGTAAGAAAAAGGAGTGAGTGTTGAGATGACGGCTGATAGAGGAGAATGGAAGAAGAACACATGTTGTCCCGACACCACATAATGTGGGAAATGGACTGGAAGATGATGATGATGATGATGAAATTAAAAAAATAACAATGAGCGACAGTATAATAATTTGTGCTGTAGGATTTTGAATTTGGTATTGGCCGTCGTGCGCAATTTATTTTAAATGTGTTGATAGGTGCTGCATACACCTATTATAATATTCTAAGTACCTACTTAAGTATCTAAAATCTGTGTCCTTACTTACAAATTACGTTCTTAAGTACCTACTAGCTTTAGAAAATTACCTCCAGCTTTATTTTATTTGTCTTCAGCTTCAGGGTCACAAGTAGGTTGGTAGGTAAGTAGGCAGGTACTTAGTCTGTCTCCAGGTGTGATCTCACTGGGTGTAGGTAGGTAAACAGCTTAGGGACGCATTTATGAAAGAACCAGGTTGTCATTCGATTTTCAACGCAATGTACTTATGTGTAATTGTCCCTCACCCTCGGGAGTATTTCACTTTTCCAGGATAAAAGTATCCTTGTGTTATTCCAGGGTATAAGCTACCTCCATAGCTAAATTTCATCCAAATCCATTCAGCTTGAAGGAGAAACAAACATCCGCTTTCTATACTTACTAGTTTGCTAAAACGATAACCTACTAAAGAATTTGATAATATCAATTACATAAGTTTGCATTAATCACAAAATTTATAAGTCTTTATTTAGGTACCTACCTAAAAAATTGTTACTAAAACGTTCATGTGAAACTCTATTCAATTAAACACATTCATGATATGTCTGTAATGACTGGATTCTGTCTAAATGCAACTTTACAGCAACAATTTATTATGAGCTCAACACAGTCGGAATACTAACGATGAGACAAAACGGCATGGTGTAGCAGTAAATCTCACATAATCTCTAGTTGTAGCATTGCTGAAGCATGCTGCTTTTTATAGCAATATAAGTTATTGTTGTATGCAACAGATCTTGGCATTTCGTGAAGTCGAGATGCGCAGTAGATGCTTTTCATACAAAATTTGTCTATTGTGCAATGAATATCAGTTTCAAAGTTTCATTCCTTCACGTTCTTCCATTCGGAGTACTGTATGTGCATGAAAGGATGGAATTTCACTGCAAAAATTAAGAACACGTTTTGGGCTTTAGCCTACTCGTAATTATAGGCACAGAATACAGATAGGTTTCGGATCATCAATAATAATTATTATAAAGTACAGTTAGTGTTCTTATAAGCGGCGATGGGCTTGCAACCTGTCACGTATGGAATACTAACTTCTGCAAGATGTGGGCATGTATCAAATATGTGTTTGGCCATGCCTCTGACTACTCCCCTTAGACATCTTCAAAGGATCTGGAATAAGTAACATAAAAAGATCTGAGAGAATGTCTACCGCACCTTGGGGATACAGTCGTGAACCTGTTTACGTTACCAAATCTGATGCCAGTAAAATACATTGACTATCTGCAGAGACCTAGATTTCATATTCTACCTCTTCATAAAATGCATGATTTTAATTCCTCAATGCCGATTGTGATGGGCTGTCTGCAATTCGAAGCATACATCTCGTGCGTGGGCTTTGCGTGGGTGTCCGTAATGGTATCTAATTTTACGAATAAGTATAAACATAATAAGCCAACATGAACCAATACTAAATTTTATAATGGCAAGAAAGTACTTTAGTTTAAACAATCTGAATACCTCTTTATAAATCAAAAGGCTTAGCTTTTCCGAATATCAGCTATTGCATTCCGTACAAAATCGGTTCCTGTTTAAATATCAAAAATACCTAACCATTATCTTCCGGCACGCTCCCGTGTTATATGGAGTCGGTCAACATTTCTTCCAATTCCCTTTATCAGACGCCACCATTGCCATCCATTCTTTTATAAACAATCAGGACAAGATTTACATGAAAAAAACAACATAAAAGAACGCGGGTAACTCAGCAGGGTGCCTCTCGATAGATGACAAAACTCCCGCACTAGCGTGTTAAATCGATATAAAGCCATCCTGGTCAACTTCCATCGTAGTTTAACAGATATCCCTATTTCGTAACTTCCCACGCCTGTTAAACAGCTTGAAACTCTAGTAGATGCTAATAACAGTAATGTTATCCCCAGATGCGAAGATGGTGGAGGCGGCGCGGCGACAGGCACCGGGGGTCGGACGGCGTCGCTGCGGCTCGCGAACGGGCGCGTGGCGGCGCAGTCGGCGGAGCAGCTGCCGCACTCGCCTGCGGACTGTGCTTCTGTGCGCATATCCATCGACAACACCAATACCTGCTGCACCGACTCGCTCGTTACTGCTTTGGACGACGAGACGCTGCTGCTTGGGGAGTGGCGTAAGTACACTTTTGTCTAGATACTTTACATATTGGAATAATCCTCTCTTCATCAACGAAGAGTGGCATGAGTAGGTTAACTCTTCCTGCTACAGCTACAGGCGCCAGGCAGACCAGCTTTAATTGTTTGGAAATAGCACTGTGTTTCTTACATAGACTAGATTGAAGCACTTACACACAACGAAATACTTTAACACTTGTCGAAAACTTCTACAAGTACCATCTAGTTACCACTCAGTACTTCTTTTTATCGTACAAATCCACTTTACTAACGATTCAATAACGTTATTTCTTTTAGTTGATTACAACATTTTGTTAATCGAATCAATGCAGCAGTCATTTATTTGAACCACCTTATTTGAGTTTCAGAATCTAGAAAATGACATAGAGATAATTCATCATCATCAAAAAGAGCTCAGCTCTTGTCGGTGCAATGATGCAACTTCCTCCACCTCTCCCTTTCTAATGCGGTCTCCTTTACTTCTTTATACGACATGACAACGATCTTCTCTTTTAACTGATTCATGAAATTTATTCTAGGCCTTCCCCTTCCTCGTCAAGAGATAATTAGGTATTTTATAATGTAAGACCTTTTTTCCAATACTTAGCATTAATGTTTATGAGAATCGATTTAATAATATTGAATCGCGATCACAAAAAGAAAACATAACAAGTTGTGATGTATGAGATTAACAGGTAAAATAATCTGTTCATCTATCTTCGGAGAATATTTCTCGTCGGGAAAGTACCTGTCTAATTTCTTGGAATTTGATTTGAGGGGAAAACCAAAGGCTCGAGTGACTTGTAAAGTGTGTAAGCAAAAGATTGCTGCATGCTGACGAAATTATGAAAGTGACCGCTCTATCAAATATGTAGTGATTCATATTTTTTTTATAAGACTTGGCATGGTTTTGGGATTTGATTTTGAATATTTGTATTTTAATGATGGTGGCGATAGGCTTGTGTGTAACCTGTACCATGTGTAATGTAGGCAAGTACTTACCTATCTACCAAATAAGTACTTATGTACCTACCTATTCTTACGCGCATTTGACACATCTTCAAGGTATCTTGAACTCCATAGATCTGAGTGAATTTATACCTAACGTGGTTCTGTGTGTGTGTAGTTTAATCAAGGATCAAACTTAAAGAAAAACCAAATTATATTCGCTACCATAAAACCTCACGAGAATTTACATTCAGCCAAAACTTGAAATGCAATGCATAATTAGCTAAACCACACATTTCAATGACTGAGGATGACAAGAGTAACCTACATGAATATTTATGAATATGTATGCATGCTTGTTTTATGACTAAAACGGTAATTTAAAAATTCAAACCCATTTTCACTTTATAAAATACCAACCTACCAGGCGGTGGTAGTTTTTTCGCCATGTTTTTCACAACCAGATTCGAATCTAAGACCTAGAGTCGAAAGTCCAGTGCTTCCTGTAGAATACCGCCATATAAGTAATGAAAAATACTTAAGTTTTTCCTACTATCCATCGGATCATTCTTTACGGCAACTTATCTGAATACCTACTGCAGGTTGTAAAAGAAGATTCAGGTGGGATATCTTGCATCATCATATCTATAAATAAATTGGAAACAGTTTATTGCGAAACTATAAATGCTGTCATGGAGCCCGTGTTTCTTTAAATAGGTCAAGAGTTTAAAATGCTCTTAGGTCAGTAATAATATAAAAGCTGCCAAATATTATTGTTTTAAAAGAAAAACTTTTTTAAATACAATTTAAGCAAGATTTAAGTAATAAATAAATAAATAATGCTGGACATTTCACACAGCATCATCTAGCCCCAAACTAAGCATAGCTTGTTCTATGGGAACCAGATAACTGATATACTTTATATACTTTTTTGTTTGTAAATACATACCTACATATTATACATAGAAACACCCAGACCCGGGATAAATATTTGCAGATCATACAAACATTTATCCCGCGGCGGGGATCGAACCCGCAACCTTCTGCGTCTCAAGCGGGCTTTCACCCACTGCGCCACAGAGGTCGTCAAAGTGTATTTTCTGCAAAAATTACAAGCTTCACAAGTCGGTCGGTCAACTGTAGGTACAAACACCCAACTTCGTCTTCACGTCCACCTTCTTCCATTCGAAAGTGTCGAAACTTTTTTCGCTCGCCGTACGTAGAAGCCGTTTCCTGAAACAATTAGGCCCCAGACATTAAATTTTCAAAGTTGACGCCACTCCGTTCAAATGCTTAAATATTTACAATATTGCTACCTCTCTCCATCTCACGTAGATAGAAAGAGAAACATTTAGTAATTCAACATCCTATAGTAGGTACGTGGGTTGTGGAAAGCTCTCGGAAAACGCGGACGCACGTAATTATCAAGAATAATATTTTGTGAAGATCGTTTAGAAATGCATTCATAATTTGTAGAAAAGTATATAAAATTGAAAGAGTTTTCCGTCATTCTAGACTATTCTAAAATATTACGTAAGAAATGCGTACAAGTCAAATAATTGGCTAAGGAATCTGTACAAACAAACTCATAAATAATATCAATTTCTTCTGTTTTACGTCATTGTATGGTAAGTTCGCTAGAAAACACTTGAAGTACAATACGCACAGCCAATTTTTAGCTCTCTGAAGTAGCTGCGCAGAACCCATTTTTGATGACGCCTAAAAGACGAAGACAGCGTAGTATAGTTGCCTCGCTCACTCGCTTAGTTTGTGGTATCGTCCTATCTCGCCTACTCGCGCAAACCTGCGCAATCGTATATTGCACCTAACTTCAGACAGCTAAAGATCGGTGGTGCGTACTGTACTTACACAATTCAGACATGGTTTTTGTGAAAATGTAGAGTCCGGAACGAAATACTAACAAAAAGTTACTTCATTCTAGCTATGTCCAGACAACCATGATCTACAAAAACCCTAAAAGTGCCGTTAGCACGATCAATGACCCAATGGCCTAGTAATACCTCTAACTAATGCAACTGTACTTCCTAACCGCAAAACATCGCGTCATAATAATCTTGTTAGAACTGGCAACTCAAAAAACCAATGAGTGTTCTTTTTTTAAATAGAAACACGGTTCCATACCTAATCAAATTGTTCAAAACAAAAACAAAAGAACGATTGCTTTAAAAGCAAATTGCTTAAGTAATGAAGATGACTTCCTCAATACACTAATTTTGTCCGATTCTAGCGAGACCTATTTACCAATTTAAAACTATTTATTGTAAAAATTTACGACTGAAACGTGACTTTAAAGTATGAAAATTTATAAAATTCCTTGCAAAATTGTACTTTATTTTTAATCAGCTTAAGAAAATTTATTTTAAATCGTACCAAAATACTTTTTTTTTCAACAGCTCATCTGTTAAAACGACATCATCTAAACTAAAATAAGATTTTCATAAAAAATCTGTTTTCACAAAATAAAAACACATCTAATACTTATTTTAGCAAACCGATTCCGTATTGCATAATACCACTAACCAATAGGTAGGTTACTACCTACCTAAATACGAAATCTAATTCTTAGTACACGTGTATGATCCAATTGACCATGTAGATGATAGATAAGCTGAGGTGAAGAAGTGGCGGAGCGCGCATGGCTCGCTTCTTGGTCTTGGGTTGAGCCTGCAGTCAGAAACCGACCGCCCGCGCGATGCCACGTACCGAGCTACCCTTCACACAGTAAGCTTCGAAGCTCACGGAAAATTCGCGAGTGCAGTGAACAAGTTTTTTATTTTTATTTAGTAGTGTTATAAAAGGCTTCAAAATGAAACGAAAAGGATTCTGTCACGTTCGTAAATTTCAGTGTCAAAGCTTATAAATGTTGTATATGTTTGTATGCGGGTACGTCTAGCTTCGGGTCTAACAATGCATTGTTTATGAAAATTCAAGAAATGAGTTTAGGTATAATATTTAATAATGAATTTACAATTTAAATCCATTTTCAGTTTGAATGAAACGCAGAAACCAATGAATACAAAATGTCTGCTATACGATGCAGAATATTAAAAAGCTGTGATATTTTTTATTGCAACGTTAAAATATTGGTATGACGTTTGCATGCTACATTTTTGATAGGTTTATATTACTAACAAGTTGTATAACAATCAGCTTCAGCGATATATAGATTAGTATACCTAAATGTTTTATGCTAACAGATCCTACTCAGGAATGGTATTGTAACTATGATACTGAGCAGTACTTTCAGTAAAATGTATGTGAACGTGTTAATTTTCAAAACATGCTACTGTTTCACCTGGGTCAGTAGCTGAGAACTGCATCACAAGTGATCTTAATTAGTATGTTTTTTGTAATTCCAGCCATCTTCGTACACAAATTGTAATTTTGATATTGCAGGTAAATACAACAAAATATATTGAGTATTACGAGATGTACAAGGAAATACTTAGCAATTAATAATAATGAAAACATATTTAAAAATACAAAATAGAATTCCTTACGTTACGCTTTTACCCATTACAGATTTTGAAAAAGTTTTTTGCGAGTCCTACAAAAATGATCTGAAACTCAAAATTCAACAATCACTATTGATCAATCGAGTAGATGATATAAAGTAACAAGTCCCCACAAATTCAGTACTATCCAAAGAAATTTGCTGTATCTATAACCAGCTCTCAGATAAGTATAAGAATTTCAGTAGATGCAAATCTCACCATCCGTACCGTAGATAATTTACTTAGACCAAATTTATGAATACCTATCTAATGAAAAGCTGTTTACATAACTGTAAGTTTTATTAATAACATAACTGTAATTAATATTATAGCGTTTGAATTTTACCAACACTCAAAAACATGAAGCACATTTAACATTGGTAGTCGTAAGCTATCAAAGAAAACGAAGCTTTATAAATATTTCGTCTCAGGGTCTTACAAAAACAAAGTCGAAAACAGTGAGTTTTCTTCGAAAAATAACATGATATCGCCATGCCTGCGTAATACCGAGCAATATAAAAGTTGTAACGGATCCATATTGTGCTGGGGACAAGACAGGTGCGCGACTTCCAATTGAAATAATCCACGATTTTACTGCTCAATACATACATCATCATCATCATCATCATCAGCCTATGGCAGTCCACTGCTGGACATAGGCCTCCCCTAGTGCGCGCCATTGCGCCCTGTCCTCAGCTCGACGCATCCAGCTTCTGCCGGCAGCCTTTCGCAGATCGTCACTCCACCTGGCTGGAGGGCGTCCTACACTACGTTTGCCAAGTCGCGGTCTCCACTCAAGAACTCGTTTACCCCAACGGTTATCGGTTCTTCGGCAGATATGGCCAGCCCACTGCCACTTCAGCTTGCTGATTCTCTGAGCTATGTCGACAACTTTGGTTCTATGTCGGATAGTCTCGTTGCGGATTCTATCCTTCAGAGAAACTCCGAGCATAGCTCGTTCCATAGCTCGCTGAGCGACTTTAAACTGGTGGACTAGCCGTACTGTGAGTGTCCACGTTTCGGCTCCGTATGTCATGACAGGTAGGACGCACTGATTGAAAACTTTTGTTTTCAAACACTGTGGTATAGGTGACGAGAAAACTCGACGTAGTTTTCCGAATGCTGCCCTGTATGCCCCAATACATACATGTTGCGTGAATACGCGTGATTATAAAATAAATACATATGGAATGGGATTCATTTTAAAAGTATTCTCTAGAGTCTAATAAATAAATAATGCTGGTCATTTTTCACACAGGAGCATCTAGTCCCATACTAAGTAAAGCTTGTATTATGCGTATATTAATTCATCAATAAAAAAAAAACATTTTTGCATAAGTAAGTACCTACATGCTTTACTCCACGTGAGGTAATTAGCAGAAGCCTCATTATAATAAAATGAGTACTGACATGTGCGTCTCCGATTGTCGTGATTTAATGCGCTTAAGCTGGTACATACGAGATTTACAAATTATTGCTATTCGTAATAAACTATTATAAAGTAATAGTATCTACTAAGTAAGTATAATAATATAAGTAGTAACGGGACCAAATGACGTTGAAACCTTTTTTGCAACTAAATATTTCCAAACACTTGTGGGAGTAAAAACGCAATATCAATCAAAACAGATTCCGCAACCGTTCTCCGATGACCGATTCGTTTTTAGCAGATTAAGTTAAAAAGATACAAAAACAAAAATAACAATAAACACTCACACAAATTCAGTAAGGACAAGAGACTATTCTAAATTCAGTATGGATTAGAGAATATTCTTCTTGTGGAATGATATCGAATCCGAGGTTTTCTCTCGAGACCAAATGAGGTTCTTCAAAGAAGGTATAAAATATTTTTAATACAACACGAAAGTGATATATTTCTTGCAAGAAAGCACCACAATTATTTTTTTGTAAAGTCTATCTAGAGCTATCTAGAGCGCGTCATCTCATCAGACCAACATGGTCTGATGAGATGACGCGCTATAGATTTTTAATCCTAAGTTTTCAATTCGAGTCCTGGCCGTGCATATTAGATTTATCGTTAAAATTATAAACGGTTTAACACGAGTTCTAAGCGATGCGGTAAATTTTAATATAAGTACCTATAAGTCAGCTCCACTCGCACATTTAAAGTCAAGTTAATTAAGTTGCCTTACATCTTTCTTGTTTATCATGTGCCTAAAAAATATATTTCGGCAACAGCTGCCGCGCAATATTTTTTATCAAGCGCTCGAATTTCAGTTCCAATTTGCCTCAAATATGTTTTAAATCTTTTCAGAAAAATCCTTTCGACAGAATCTGTCAGGAATCTGTCAGAAACAATCGACATAATCCTACGCCTACGCACGTGTATTGTTTACATCCACTTGAGTTTTGACATCATATTATTCACCATTCTAGTATCACGTGGCATCTCGTACGATTAATTCATGTTTATTAAACAAATTAAAAGTACTGTAGCAGAATTATGCTAGTTTGCGTACCAAATGCACTAACGATTTGTGAGATAAATTTTATATTGAAAATTACTTAAGTATGTATAAAAAGTACGTAAGTGTCGTGGAACACTCGATTAGAACGAAGCAAAGAGTACTTTTCTATACTGGGAATATAATAAATTAATTGTCAATTAGGTATCCTAGAAACGCTCTTCCGTAATAACAATGTAACAATCTATGAACTGTGTCACGGCTGCGCATTTTTTGACATATACATGTGTCGTGACGGTAAAATGGAACAACATTTTTTCCAGCCTCAGTCTTTTTTTTCTTCGATACCGTCCGAAAAGGAACTTCGTTCCTAAAATCAATAGACGTTGATGTTAGAGCATAATCTAAAAACGGCTCAACCTATTCTAGCTAATTGTTTGAATAAGTTTCATTACGCTAAAATTAGGAGATAGGTACCTCAATTTTATTTGAGTAATGCATATTTTGAATTATTAATACCATAAAAAAATCGTCTTTTTATACTACTTGCAGAAGAATTAGCAAGCCAATACGGGCTTGTATAAAAAAAAGCCACTTTGCAGTTTCAGTATGAAGGACAGGATCGATCGAGTATTTCAGTGTTACCATAACATCTCAGGGTGAACCCAATGCAATGCCAAGTAGGTCATGCTCTGCAAGCTTTTGTTGATCTAGTACGGATATTTATTTAATACTAGCTGGTACCCGCGACTTCGTCAGCAAAATAACATAAGTACTTAATAAAAATAGAACTAAAAACTGCTGTTCAGAAGATCCTCTTCTGAAACTTTAAAAACAAAATGCAATAATAGCACCATCTCGACCTCAGCCATAGGATAGCAACGCCATCCAGTTGCCCTAAACTGGAACTTCACTTCAAGTCCCCATACAAAATTTATACCCTTATTTCACGCCCTCCATGATTAGTTTTGAAAAAAAAAGTAGCCTATGTCTCTGGGACATAATCTTTATCCAAGTCATATTTCAGCATAATCTGTTCAGTGGTTTAGGCGTGAAAAGGTAACAAACAGAGAGACAGACATAGACATTTTACTACATAATAGATGGCGCCACAGGAAAAATTAGATCGCAATACCGTTGCGTTTTGGGCGACGTAACATATAAACTCGCTTATCCTTGAATTTTCAGCTTTATAATATTAGTATGGACTAGCTGCGCTCCGTGGTCTTTTGGGAATACAATGTACACATAGGCTATGTGTTAATTCACGCTACGAGCTACATCTATTGTAAGTTTCAGCAAGATCGGTATAACTTGATTCAGCTTTTCGTTAGCCGTTACAGCGCGAGTAACAAACATACATCTATACAAACATGCATATAAGTATAATAATAGGTAGTTGGTACGACTAGCTTCCACCCGCAGCTTCGTACTAACATGTAAAATAACGTACCTATAACGGTTCCGAACTACATCTATAGGTACCAAGTTTCATGGCGTGATTGGAACAGAAAAGTAGGGACAAACGTTGGTACGCACAGACTATTTATACAGGGTGTAAAAAGACGTCTACCGAAGCCGAAAGGGGTAGGTACAGCATCCCAAAACACAACCAAATCCAAAAGGATTTTCCGAAAAAATCATTATATCCGGAGAAAACAGCGTTTGAAGATCACTGTTTGCGTATGTACTGGGCGCGTTTTTATACGTAGATTGCTGGATTTTGAGTTTTAATTGTTTTTTTTCTTTTATAAATGAAATGATTAGGTAGGTATGGTCTTATTATGTTGTACTAGTAGCAAAAAACTAGGAAATAAAATAAAATGACGTAGCTAAGTCAAAAATTTTTTTGAGTTTTTTTTCGATAAATATGTTCAGAATCATGGTCTGATTGCAATCCCTCAGTTTTCGGTAGCAGTCTTTTTACACCCTGTATATCAATAATATTAAGTAAATATAATTATCTCGTGTTGTGCTATTTAGATTCAGAGAGGGTCATAGCTCAGCAAATAATCTGTAATTACTTAGTTAACAGTTTCGTATCAACCTTATTAAGTATCTACCTACCTAGATTTTAGGTTATCTACATTTATGTGGGTACTATTTGGGTACCAGAGTTATTGGCTAGGTATACATCTGAAGGTCGTAGGTTCAAATCCCGGGCGTGCATTAATGGATTTTTCGTTTCGTAAAATTTATATGCGCTATAACACGAGCTCTTAACGGTGAAGGAAAACATCGTGAGGAAACCCGCAGCTTAGTCAGCTCCACACGTATTGACGTCGTCTTTCCTGTGAGCGGCTGATTAAACTGAGAGGATGGTTTAGGTGCTGGGCAAGCCTATTCCATCTCAAACAATGTCCCAGGCACTACAGCGTCCCGTTAAGTGTAGGCATAGGTTGCCTCCTGACGCTGTATAAATCATCTAATATAAATAAATAAATAATGCTGGACTTTTCACACAGCATCATCTAGCCCCAAAGTAAGCTGAGCTTGTGTTATGGGTACTAGAATGACTGATAAACTACTTATATACTTTTTGTTTGTAAATACATACATATTATACATAGAAACACCCAGACCCGAGACAAATATCTGTAGGTCATACAAACATTTGTCCCGCGGCGGGGATCGAACCCGCAACCTTCTGCGTTAATCTTATATAGATGTAAAGGCCTAAGTTTTTTACACGCGTACCTAATTATAGTAGACATAATTTAATTTATCAGTAGGTAGGTATAGGTACATAATCTTTTAGGTACTTATTTATTATTTCTAGCTGACATTAGACTTCACACAATTATGTTACACCAAGGTTAAAAAACAAATGCATGCAGGGTTGACAATCATATAAGTTGCATTGAAAAGACTTCGCAAAGCGCTTTATTTTCTTGAATTACATTGCTTATTTATTTATTTTTATTTTCTGTCTTACAGAAATGATCATAATTTGACTGATGATGCAAGACAAGTTTTAATGTTATAACTAGTCTTTTTCGCCACGGAACGTATGCCTGACACATTGAACTTGTTTCGTTTCACGTTGTGTAGCTAAAAACAAATTTGAAACAAAAAATGAAGCAATAAAACACACATATTTTTTTATCTATTTCCTGTTTAATTATTTCATAAATTATCATAAACGAGCCATAAAATATAAATAAATAAACAATAAACATTTTCTTCCGAAAACCGTTGAAAAAAGAAAAAAATGAAAATCGAAACAATCAATGTATCTATAAGTAAAAAAATAATCGTTGGTTTAGCGTTAGGTTGCCTCCTGACGCTCTATAATCATTTTCTAAAGATGTTAACCCTATGAGCGTCTTTTTTTTAACTTTGGTCAAGATTACCCACTGTCCTTTGTTTAAAATTTGAACACATTTTCGTGGACATTGCCAATGTCGATTCGGTGACACGCTACACAATAAACTACGAAAATACCTGCTCTTAGAAATCCAGTGCTAATAGAGACGTACAGATGTATTATACTAATGTCATTTTGACATGACTTACCGTCGAACTGTTTAGCATGCCAATAGTGTTACGCGGAACAAGCAACTTATGTCACTTCAAAACTTAATTCATACCAAATTTACACTAAGTATATACATTGTCAACGGCGAAAAATATACCTATGCCGCGTGTGCTAAGTAATATAATCACTTAGATAGCAGACACTCTATATTTTCAATTCTTATTTAGTCAATAAATACTACCTGCACTCTTGTACTGAAATAACATATTTAAGATTAGCAAAAAAAAAATCGAAAAATTCTCGATAAAAGTAGTCGAAAATAAAGTCTTGATAGAGATTTTTATAAGTAGAAGCTAAGAACAAACATAATTATTAAAGTGAAACTTGCTATTGAAACTATTATTGCTTCTGTATTTGGCATTTGCAAACACCGTAACGACCTACCGAATTCAATAAGATTACTCGGTGGCACTCATTTATGAAATGACAGACGTCCTCTCACAGATGACAAAACCCATCGACTAGATTTGTCAGACAAAGCAATTGCAAAAGTGAAAGTATGGAATAAAATCAGATGTTAATGACTCAATACGAACGAAATAGGTATTAACAGTAAAGTTATTGCACATGGTTCCTGTACAAACGAGGCGAGCTATGTAATTGCGTTTTTTTTCCTTATTTTTTATCAAATAAATTATTCTGCTAAATACTTAATTTAAATTCTTTAAGAAATTGCTAGTATAATACAAATCAAACTTGCTAATACCTATTCTGTACAAAGAATACAAAAACGACCGTCAAAAAAACTTTATTATTTGACAATTTACTAGGAAGAGTTATTTACAATCTAAACGTGAATTCTCCAATTGCGCTAGTCTATTAAAAACTAGTTGTGAAGGCTGATTACCTACTGTTTTATAGACAGAACAACGTCTATTCTAGTAAGTAAATTGTCTCATGGTTAACAGTTTTGATGATAGAGGTATTAATGAACTGTTCAACGTTTTTAACCTAGTTTTCGCATAATGAGTGTCATAAACCATTTATGTTTTTACTCTGTATAATGTGTATAGTACCAAAGACAATTATACCTGATAGTACCTACCTACTAGCTTTCATTTCTTTCAGATAAGTATAAACCTACCACTATTTAGAAAACGTATCTAATTCGGTTTGAAACATAAAAAACAACCGCAATAATATATTAAAATATCAAAATATATCGATGACTAATAATGAACCACCTATAACCACGGTCATTTCCACGTGCAACTTTATTCGATTCCTAATTATATTTTAATATATTCATTAAAGATAGAGAGCCATTTAACACATTAAAATTATATTATATATATATTATTAGTATATTATTTGCGTTTGGTCGTACATGCCGTGTTCAGAGCGATATACTTTACAAATGTGTGGAGTTTTAAATAGATTTTATATATATTGCTGGAAAATAGTTCCCGATTGAAAATGGATATTTTGAAGCGTGTGACTAGTGCCACCTTTGGGATGAAACGAACGTTAACTATAACCAATTTGGTGAAGGATATCGATGAATTTCCTGCAAGTAAGGCTAATAATACTGATTTATATTTAATACTAGCAGTAGCTGTAATCGACTGTAGGTATAACTAGGTACACAAATATCACCATGCCACGCTTAAAAAAATAAATATAATCACGAAATATTTCATCAGACCAAATATTTCATGTATAAAAAAATAAAACTTAAGAATTAAAAAAAAAAACAATAATTTTCCTAGAATAAAATAGCAGGGACAGTGTTTTTTCTATAAAAATAACCTATGACTCAGATACTTAAAAATATAAAAAATTGATCGATAGTTTCAAAAAAATAGGTCAAAGAAAACGACAGCTCTAAGACAGTAAAAATTTAAAATCGCACAAAATAATATTATCTCAATCGATAATATTAATATTCTACAATAAACAGAAAACGATGGAGTCGAACCATACGTTGCCCTTTTCATTTATTTTTATTCCATCCTCCATGTTTCGCGAATCATGAAAATGAAAATGATCCAACAAAAGAAACAATAACCTCCAGTTTCTTCGTTCGCGATGAAATTAAAAAAAAATCTTGTATTGTTTTAATACAGCGGAAAGCTGTTTATTTTCAGTAACGGCTGTATTATCTTTGAGAAAGTAGCAATTCCAGATATTCATTGATCTTCAGAGCGTCTTCGCTCTAATATTTATCGAGATTTTACTCACATTATACCTACACTCGAAATATTACAAGCTAGTTCAAACTCACGAAGGCGGGTTGTGTGTTAAGATGCACAAATGCACATACACGTTGTTTCTCTGTGCGTAAGCTTGGAAATGCGATGTACGAATGAAATAGGACTACTTATACCTACCCTACCCGACCTACTGCTGCTTATTATAAAAATGTAAAACCTTGGTTGAACCCCATGTTGACACCATGTCAAAACAAAACTGTTACTTACCACAAAAAAGCGTTCTATGTACGAGTATTTAAAAGATCTTTTTTCTAGGGACAGTTTTTTAGTAAGTCTTAGTCTAAGCTCGATTCATTTTCTTGTTATAAGACGGACTATGTTTAAAAAAAAGGCAACTGGGTTAGTAAATTAAATCTTGCTGCATTTAGTTTACAAAAAATCTTAAGCAGATGTTTGGGATCCGCAAAAAAAAAGATACTATGCTTTCTTTCATCGCTACAATATCTTAACGTTTTTAGAGAAATGTGCAAATGTTTTTGCCATATGCTCGCTTGGACAAGAAAGAAACATGTTGACTTTTAGACAAAACTGGTAACAAAAATAAAACGAGAACAGATTGTCTCGCCTAAGATAATTATAATCTGAACAAGAAAATACACCCCGCGGTGTTCCAACCATCAACCCAGTGTTAAAATCTACGGGAATACTTAACTTTTTGGGTTATACCGAAAGCCTACATTTTAATCTGAGTATGAGCACGATCATAAGAAACACCCCAGTCAATTCATCCGTTCCAGCGCAGCGTAAAGGAGTAACAAATACACACACACACACATGGTAGCATTGGTAGCTTGAAAGTTCTTGATTTGGTATTAATATTTGCATTATGTAGCAACTTTAGAAGGTGTATATATATTCAAATACAATACGTTAATGATGCATTTGTGACTGATGCATCTGATGATTGATGACCATCAATGTAGTTTAGTTGCACCTAATCAAGTCTTAGAAGGACTATTTAGGTCAAGATGCAATTTAATTTGAAAGGTTATTTTGGAATAAAATAAACCTAGCCTACGTAAGAAACAGTGGCACTCCGGGAGTGCCGACAGAAGTGAAAACTTGAACGAGGTGTCGTTAGCGGCTTATGATTTTTGAAGTTTAGAACTTCAAAAATCGTAAGCCGAGCTATGAGCCGATAGGCCACCGTCACTTATGGCATAGATGTCGAAATAACAGATACTTATATACAGAGGTTACGGTAACGGTTACGGTACGAGTTCAATGGTTTTTTCCTATCTCAAATTGCCCAACGCGCCTAAAGAAGTCTTCACTTCAATAAAAATATCAACTTCTAAAAAAGTGTTCTTAGTCAGAGTCACTAAAGACATAAGTATTTGTCACATGCCTCGATAATCGTGATCCTGTTAATTTTTTTTTTAGTTGTTTCGTTTCGTCTTACAAACGTATGAATAGATCTGCTAAATCAGAATAATGAATGTTTTAAATACACGTGTTTGTTAATAAATTCATCGATTACACTAATTGCGTGGTTTGCAACATTTATAAATATACATGGAGCTAATTTGTATTCTTACACATCATAATATTAATAAAATTATTATTTTCCCTCTGGCATAGTATAAGTTGAACATGTCGATTGCCAAGTGAAATTATAAACATAGGTTATGTGATAATTAATAAATACTTATGTATACAGGGTGTAAAAAGACTGCTACCGAAAACTGAGGGATTGCAATCAGACCATGATTCTGAACATATTTATCGAAAAAAAAACGCAAAAATTTTTTTTACTTAGCTACGTCATTTATTTTATTTTCTAGTTTTTTGCTACTAGTACAACATAACAAGACCATACCTACCTAATCATTTCATTTATAAAATAAAAAAACTATTAAAACTCAAAATCCAGCAATCTACGTATAAAAACGCGCCCAGTACATACGCTCGACCAGCTGTGCGAGGTCGGTATTCCCCGGATATAATGATTTTTTTTGGAAAATGCTTTTGGATTTGGCTTTGTTTTGGGATGCTGTACCTACCCCTTTCGGCTTCGGTAGACGTCTTTTTACACCCTGTTATATACAGGTACTGTTTATACATAAGTATCTATTCAAATATATACGAGTAAAACCGCGAAAATACCAAAAAACGTTTGAGAGCTCAAAAGTTACTCAATTCTACCGTAGGTAGAGATAGAGTGGCAAGCAAGCTGATGTACTTTGCTGAATTAGCAGTTCGAGTCCGTTTTCATTCGACTGCTTCTGTAGATTAGCATCGAGCTAACAGAGCTTTCGGCTCCAACCACCTCATTAAGGCCAACTGTTTTCACATTCGTTAGGAAGAATTACTATTAATTATTAAAGCTACGGTAAGCGAGTAGAAAAGATAGGTAAGAAGTTTAAGGTCAGGACTCTTGACCCTAAACTTTTGTAATTCTTCTTATTCTACTAGAAACACAGTCTTGACTCAAGACTGTGTTTCTAGTAGAAATACAGTTGGTCTTACACGAGCACAGTTGGCTGTTCTGTCGTTATCGTGCAAATAAACTGTGACAGTCGTGACAAATTTGACAGATGCTTTCGTTCCATTTGACAGAGCTGACGTAATTCATCCGCTTTTTGTTTGCATATAATTTACAAAAGAGGCAACTCATTACTATACGTAGTCTTATAAATATACGTGTTTATGTGGAAAACTCAGGCTGTTTTCACAAACATCATCATACCATTTTTGACTGGCTCCACAGCTCAATTAGTAGCTACCTATCCCATGCTGAGGATTTTAGGTTTGATCTAACCCCGAAATAAAATGTTTTGACACACATCTCACAAATTTTAGTTACAGTAGGTAGGTACAAGATTTGCCTAACTTATGACAAGATGCAGCTTATCCTTTATGATTTTAATGTATTCTCAAACTATAAATAAGTAGAGCTAGATAAAGAAGGACACAACATACCTATCTAACCAAATTAGACCTTTTTAAGGATTAATTCTAAAACAAGTCGCGGCTAAACAACGACGCGGTCAACTGGTTACATAATGACGATCAATCTGAAAATTTGTTTTAAAGCAGACGCTGATAAAATAGCTATTGTGATGTGACCTTTATGCGCCTTCATTACCGCACGGATAAGAAATTTATAATTAGCCTTACTTATAATGAATAAGTACTTTTATTTTGAATTTGATAAAACTTTCAACCTATCGATGTAACTTAAAAAGTTATCAATTTTAAACTGACTGATTAAAAAAAATCTACCGGTCACATATCATTTAATGTTTACAATAATTTAAGAAAATTCCCATCACAAGTTAAGTCGATTGCTCTAAAATCCCATCACCACGTTGGTAATTTCCTGCTCTTGCTCTGCGGTTAGCGACACAACGTCGAACCGCATCGAAGGCCAATACTAAGCTGCAAGTAAGCAAGAAAGTATTGATCACACAGTTGTAGTCAGACCTGAAACGAAAACTAGAATTCAACTTTTACCTCTGGGGTTCGATTTTAGAACAAAGACATCAGTTTGCTTTAAACTTATATTCGTAGCTTGGCATGACACATGTAGGTCTAGTTCAGAGAAATGATAAACTAGAAATTCTATGGTCTAGTTTTAAGAATTAATACATTATTTTGAACATTTCACTATCGAGTGTAGAACTTAAGCCACCATATGATAAAGGTACGACATAGACGATGTAATAGATAGATATGTACAAAAATCTAATCGAAATTGTGTCGTTTTTCCATACAAATATTCATTAGGTATTTTACAATATTATATTCATTTTAATAATTCTTACTTAGAATTCTTCTTCTTCTTCTTATTTAAGGATTTACTCCTTGTCGGCACAACTGATGAATCCCTCTCCATGTATCTCTTTCCAGGGCTGCTTCCTTGACCTCATTATACGACATGACAGCTACCTTCACTTGGCTCATGTAGCTTATCCTTGGTCTTCCCCTTCCTCTTCTTCCTTCCACTTTCCCTTCTATAATGTTCTTGATGAAACTGTCATGTCGTATAAGATGGCCGACCATCTTTCCCCTTCTGTTCTCGACAACTTGCAATAGCGATCTCTCTTTGTTGACTCTACGTAGAGTAGTAGCGTAGAGTTAACTTAGAATTCATTGTCCTAAAAATATTTCAAAGTTAATATTGATACCCAATACTTTTAATACCTACATAGTCACTATTTTAAGTGCCTACTTAGTTAAATCTTTGTTTTCTTTCAATGTTATTCTTCTCGGCGTTTATCAAGAAGTTAACTGCTCACTTCAAATTGGTTTAAAAACAAACCTGCTACAATAACAGTCATAAATCCCTGTCGTGCTGGAAACGTTTATCATAAATGTCCAAACACTACGTGACACAATATACTGCATTGCTTTCATTGAAAAGCGAGCAAATGACACAGAGCCATAGTGATGAAGCTATGGACCAGCCCGTGGCTGTGATCAAGCTTAGCCTTTTACAAACGAACAATGCGCATTATTGTAATTACGGTAATAAAATACCTTTAGGTACCCCTTATACTTATCACTATCATCATCAATGCTGGACATAGACCTCTCTTCGTTTATACCTACCTACAATCAATGAAACGATTTAGTTCATACTTGGGACATTTTGTCAAAATTGAGTAAGCTATCCACAGAATTTCATACTGTGAATCTTTCCGAAGCGCCAAACAACCCTCTGCTTAACTTGGCCTTAATACTTCTTTATGGTATTACTTATTAATTACTTTTTTAAATTAAGTAGGTACATGAGCTCTAAACAATGCAGCAAAACATCGTATGGAAACCCGTGGCTAAGCTCCACACGTATTACGGTAATTAAAACTTTGAAAATAGCTTCATTGAACACCCAACATTAACACATAAATCTGAAAGTTTGTTAAATTGTGTTAACTTGTAAATTATACTTTTTTTTTTTTTTTTTTTATGGAAGAGGGGGCAAACGAGCCAGTGGCACACCTGATGGTAAGTGATTACCACCGCCCACAGACAACTGCAGCATCAAGAAGCACTGCAGATGATACTAATTATAATATCAGTTTACAGTTCATACTTAACAAGCTAAACCTTGCTCCATTACTCCGAAACCCATCTATTGTTCAGTGATTAAACCAATTACAATGTAGCCACAAATAGTTATGGCGATTCCCTTCGATTGGATGTAGAATGGTGCCGAAGGTCGCTTTAGTACGTGGGCTGCCAGGCCCATGGCCTCCATACTCATTATTTAGCCATGTTATTCTGACATACCGCTTGCCGCTTGCTTTCTCTAACTCAACGGATCAAGAGCTAATATTCTGTGACAAGAGGCAAGAATGGTATGCCAGAATGGCATCGTGTAAATGGCTCCTAAGTGGCATCAGTGGGATAGATGCCTTGATCGAATCGAGATATGGTAAAAAACCGGACTTGTTTCCCGTAGGCGCGATAAGTTTGTGGCTTTTAGAGTGATTCATAATTGACAAATTAGATCGTACCTACGTACATGAAATTGTTACAAGAATTCTAAAATAAAATTATCTATTTCTTTTCGAAAAAGAACTTTCGATAGGTGCCTAAGTAGGCCACTCCCACTCCTCCAACTCTACTCCTAAAACCTACATTCATGTCGTTTCTTAAAACTAAGGTATTTCAAACATTTGCACTTAAATCGCTTAAGCGAAAAGCATTTTAAGAGTTCATCGTCATTTAAGATTTCAATGACCCCTAGGTCAATAATATTTAGCTTATGTATTGTTGTAGTTATGCACAGAAATAACAATTTGAAATACATTTAATTAGTAGGTACCGTACAGCAAAGTACCTACAGTATTTTTTTTTTTTAGTAGTTTATCAGTCATTCTAGTACCCATAACACAAGCTCTGCTTACTTTGGGGCTAGATGATGCTGTGTGAAAAGTCCAGCATTATTTATTTATTTATTTAAAATTGGTATAGGTATGTTTTCAGGTACTTAACGATTAAGGAAAACATGGCGAGAAAACTCGCAGTTTAGTAAGCTTTTTTTCTAGTGGATAATGTCAACTAAACTCAAAAATGTCCACGTTGAGTGTAAGAATAGGTAGGTTGCATCCTGACGCTGTAAGTATAAATCATTCAGTAAAGGCTTTCACCCGGTATACCTATATCGGTCTCACTTCTTAATAAATAGGCCGCAAAACTATCGAGGCAAGCCGTCGAAGATATGTAATTAGAATTGAGTTATTGCACTTAAGTAATTATTTTATCGTAACCTAAATATAAGTCGACCTTCGTAGTAAATCTTGTTCCGAGTATCGATACAGTGCACGGCTATTCCGGTGGCTCTGCATAAAGTTGGAAGACAGAAAACGGTTACCTTTTAAGTATAGGTACGTTTACTAGGCTCTTTTATGTTAATTTATGAAATTATTAATACTACCTACTTAGACAAAAAAAAAATTAAGTTTTATCTTTTAGCATTTTCACTAGATTTTATTTGGTTTAAAATTTATCATTACCTAAAATAACTAAAAAACAAATGAAAAAAATAATTATGACCTAAAAAGGAGACGAGACGAGTCGGACGTGGATTTATTGTAGCTACTGGGGTTTTACTGACTGAGGATGATACGAGAGCATAGTTTGAATGAGAGCCTGTACGCGATTGTTGTCTGTAGTAGCACAGGTAGTAAGTACTTATTTGTACAGTTTTCATAAAATTTTGTTCGGTTTTGGTTGACTACAATCCTCGATAGCTTTGTAAGTGTTAAATGAAAATAAAATCTGACCATGCCATTATCATTTTCTGCATCTGCTGCAACTGTCCTTCAATTTTTTTTGTAGTTACTAAAAGCGGTGTACCTATATTCTGTAGAGTAGGGTTGTTCGTCTCAAGACCTCTTGTAATCCCACTATTAGGTTGAGAACTACTTAATTGAGTGATGGCTTCGACGTGTTCAAATATTCATAACTTATGCTCTCGACTCTGCTTTACATAAGTACCTACGCTATGCAAATATATGTTGGAGTATCGAGAGATGAAAATTTTATGTTTTTTTATTGGTTTTAGGACATATTCAACTTTATTATATTATTTTGTGTCTTTCACCATTGTTATATGTCTATCCTTCAGACTATTTCTATTTACAAATTAAAGTTTGTTCATTTAATATTGATCTTTGTAAGTACTTAAACTTGTTTCCTAATCTAAAACTACCTACTTACGAAATTAGAGATTTGAAATGCTGCATATGCCTAGAGATTAAACCGATTTTTTCTCTGAGAAAACAATACTGCACATGTTTTAAATTAAGTGCCTACTTACCCTAAGGCCGCCCTTACACTTGCAAATTTTACTCACGTAAGTAACTTACGTAATTAACGTGCGATAAATTTGCAAACGCAAAGACTCCTTTGGTCCCCTATGTAAGTAACTTACGGATTTAAAATTTACAAGTGTAAGTAAGGTCGGTCTAAAACATGTTGTTTTTAAATTTTGTAACAAAGGTTCATAGACGGTCATTCTCACACGCTGACTATATAGTATCACCAAAGGCCAGGGTCAGACGCCGCGGCGCGGCGCGCGCGCAAGGTTTCTTCCTTCCTGTATTCGACTTCAAAATTCTCATAGGTACCTATACACCGCTATTTTAATACAACCAAAAAAAGAAGAAATTGATAATGGCATGGTCAGATTTTATTTTTATAGAACTATCACAAAGTTATTGAGGATTGTAGTCAACCAAAACTGAACAAAATTTTATGAAAGCTGTACAATTATAATACTACAGACAACAATCACGTACGGATTCTCATTTAAACTATGCTCTCGTATTATCCTCAGTCAGTAAAACCCCAGTAGTTAGGTTATAATATTTTTTTTATCTTTTTTTTTAGTTTTAACTACATAAATGTGATCAGTAACAGACACCGAGACCATGTTTATTTTTTTTTTGGTAATTAAAAAATAGGGGTATATACCTACTATAAATAATTCGTGGCAGATTAAGATGAGGTTTAGACTTCATTTAAAATTTTGACTTTGAGTACCTTCACCTACAAATAAATAACATGAAATAAAGCAATTGATGAGCAGATGTACGATGTGTTTCATAACGAGTTAGGGTTAGATAATATGAAAATTCTTAAATTTTTATGAAACAGAAACACGAACTTAATTTTAACTTAATTACTAAAAACACTAAACTCGTAAATATTGTTATTTTGCAATCTATCAAGGAAAGTGCCCACAAGCAATCCTCAGATCAAAGTTTACTCAAACATAGGGGGTCAAGATAAGTATAATCTCTTCCGTGACCAACGTGACTACCACCAGCGGCAACCAGTTACAACCAGAATCGATTAGTATGGTGTAGCACCGGACTGGCTCTAATCTGTGATTGTGTGAGGCTCATTATATTTGCAATGCGAATAGTCAAATTATACCTACTTCTAAAACACGCCCATTGTTAAAGCAACGATTCGAAAATTGTGTAAGTATAGAATTGTTTTTATTGCTTTGTAGTTATTTACAGTAAAAACCTATCTATTCCATCTGCTCTTCCGTGAGTCAAAAGGATCTATTGTGGTGCTAATAATGATGTCAACATTATGAGCTTTAATAGTTTACATTATGTTTCTAATGACGGCATCGTGATGAATTCGGTTTCAAGGGTGATATATCTCTGTCAATATAGACTGTATTATGATGGTGAAGATTTTAGAATGCATCCCAAAAGTTTCAGCAAATAGCAATTTTTCGGATGCACAAAAATTGCAGGTGGTGCGATCAAGTCCCGCGGGTACAAATTGTTGGGATGCATTTTAAAATCTATAATAATATCTGCCAGTAAGTGACTTCTTTCATACAAACACAAAATATTAATTATTGGTAGAGCTTATTCGAAAGGTACGGAAAGCTTAGTATCTATTGATACACAAATCTCTTCACTACCGTGAATTCTATAACCTATTTGAACATTTTGAACTTGTAATGCAAGCGACGTCTGCAACCGACCGGCGAACAACAGAAAACTATGTTAGACGTTATTGAATTTAGGCGGAAGCTAAGGCCAGACTTCAAAAGTCCAGCATTATTTATTAAATTTTTTATATATAATAAACCATCCTCTCAGCTTAATCGGGATTTTCCACAGGAAATACGTCGATACGTGTGGAGCTGACTAAGCTGCGGGTTTCCTCACGATGTTCTCCTTCACCGTTTAAAGCATAAATAATATTTCTGTCTTGTCTTATGTAAAACTCCGATTTAAAAAACCTTTTTTGTTTGGGATTAGGTACCTCGTTTAGCTAAGTTTTTTTATTAATAAAGGGTTTCCCTCAGTTTTTAAATCGTTATTATGTAAACTGACTGTACATAAACCGCCACCACACTGGCACATCGCCCAATATCTCGAGATATGGACATTAGCCTTCTCCAGTTGCTCTGATGAAGCACCTACGTCTTACGTCAATGTTTTAGAACAGGGCACGTTTGCCAAAATGTACCTAACATTGTTCTAGAGCTATTTGTACAAACCTTTTAGTTGTGTGGCTTTTCTACTTGTTTGTTTGGGACAGTTTCAACAGGCTCTTGTTTTAATAAATTTAATGTTTGCTAAAGTATAAACACCATGTAGGTTAAATAGCCTTAAACTATTCCAAAAAGTCTAGGCTAATATGGCTATTTTTTGTAACTTGCCCCTTTACTTGCTAGTAATAATTTACTTAGCGTAATTCATGGATGCCCCCTTACTTACCCATTTTTTGCCTTACATCGTGAGAATTTTCAACTGTTGTTTATGCGCCTTGTGAATCATTGGGTGCTTTGTATGTAATGTTTTTAGGTAAAATATTGGATACGTAAGTCACAAAACAAACAATAGCGCAGACGAATAAATGTTCAGCAAAAAATATTGCTTTTCAATTCGATGTACCTACCTATAGCGTGCAAAACGGTGTCTGCTTTAAAATCACAACAAAAGTGACGCCCGAAACTAATTTTACTATACACAGCTTAAAATCTATATTCGCTACGAAGAATACCACTAATTCGTATTCTAATTCCCTTTAACAAGTCTGTCCGTGGGATTTCAATGTTAAATAAGAATATTTTTATAGTTTACAGACTACAGTAATTTATACCTACTTAATCAGGCATAAAAAAAATATCAGCAACAATTTTTATAGCCTAAAATATTATAAATAGGTACAGGTACTACCTACCCACCTATCAATTTCAATCTTAGAGATACCAGATTTATACTGGATTGATCTAGCCTAATCTTCCCTTTTCCAAGATAATAATACCCCGTGTATTGATAATGCAGTAGGTTTAGATAACATAAGTAATTAATTAAATTAAACTGACCAATAAATGCATAATTGCAAATCTCTTTTGTGGTTCCCGTTTGATGATCCAACAAACTTTAATGGTTCATCCATATTGTTTAACAGATCATGAGTAATATTTTAATTGTTGTTGTTATTTGATATAAAGTAGACTTTAATTCCTGGTTTTATAATAGTTTAGCTAACAATTTGAACTTTAATCACTTATCATCTTATTCCTGTAGTACAGTCAGCGACAGAAGTTCATGAACAATTGGAGGTTTAAAGCTTCATTTTAGAGTTTTTTTTTTGGTGGGAAAATTGCCTATGTTTTTCATAAATAGTAATGGTGCAAGGCAAAACATCGAATGTAAGCTGAAGTTTTATCTAAAACCCTACGAACTTCGAAGATATTGAAGATTCAAATACATCAAATGTTCATGAACTTCTGTCGCTGACCGTACCTACTAGACGTACGTACCTCGCTCCGTCAAAGATTTGTACTTTATGGCAAAATAAAGTCACAGCTCTTGTTCAAAATTGTAACGTAAAGATAAAAGAAAAGATGACTTAATTGCATAACGGTAGCAAAACGTCTGATTATTGAACAATTAGCGACGCTATTAATTATATCTTGGCGGGGATTGCCGGTAGTTTGTAGCAATGCATAATTAGGCGCTTAGACGAATAGACTAGGATTTGTCTCTTAGATAGGTTAGTAGGATTTAAGTGCCTACCATGTATCTGGTGGACTGCTCGTTACGTTAACAATGCTTTTGTTTCTCTTCATACGAATATATAAGTAGTTAGGAGTTGATTACATTAAGAAGGAAGCATTTTTTCATTCGGCAATGGGCTTGCAGTCTGTCTCATATGGAATGAGAACTCCTAAAAGTGGACATGTGCCTAAAATAAAATACTTAAGTATGTATACTTAAGTATGTATACTTAAGTATGTATACTTAAGTATGTATACTTAAGTATGTATACTTAAGTATGTATACTTAAGTATGTATACTTAAGTATGTAATACAGGCCGGATTTTTGAGATGGGCCACGGAGGGCAGGTACCCTAACTGTTGTAGCTACAGGAAAACGCTCTTCCCTAACTATTTGAAGAGACCTTCTCTTACTTTTTGAGATATTTTGAACTGCATTCACCGATTATAACAGTACAGTCAGTGCCAAAAATGCCAAAAGTAAAAATATGTTTGATGCCAATCGATTCAGTTTCAGGCCATTTAAGATTTGAGTACTAGAAAAGTCAGAAATCGTCAAAAACTTTTGAAATCGATGCATGAACTCGACATTTTTTTTGGTGCCTGTTACCTCCTTGGGCAATTTCAAAGGATCTTGAGTGTTTTGATCTGAGAGATTTACTAATTATTAAGAATGCAATTTTAAAATATGAGTAAGCTTTGTATGATGCAACTCTTAAGTAACATGCAACAATAATAATACCTTAACCTTTTAATGCAATGCGACTGAATCCAAAGCAGACATGCTTTTTGTCTTAGTACCTACCTATTTTAGATTTGAATAGGTAAGTAGGTGCCTAGAATATCTTGTGGCAATATTCCCTATAGTCAATCAATTGCATTGGAGTTCATAAATGCCTTGGTAGTTGTATTTATACGTATATTGACTAGTAATACGAGATTGCTTTCATTGCTAAACCAAATGGAACATGCGATGGTGATTCATACCTACATAATTGATGTTGCAAAAATTTCAATGGCATCTGATTGAAGCAACATAGACCTACAAGGTATATTTATATAGGTATTATCAAACCTATTCCGTCTCGCACAATGATCCAGGCACTACGAGTACCCAGGGAATAGGCATGGGATTCAAAATCATCTTATGAAGAAAGATGTAGGGTCCTAGTAAGTAGACCTTATAGTTTATGTGCCAATTATTATTTTTTTGCTCTAAACACACCTATTCCCAATAATTTATCTGTAGGTTACGCAAGCACCGATTGCAAACAACTGGGCTTACCTACAAACAAATACCTACTTATTCAAAAACTAGGTTGTAAATTGTGGGTAAGAAATCAAACATTGATTTCGCGAATTGACATCAAAATTCAAAGTCAACATCGCACTCATAAACCTATCAGTCCATAAAACTGTAAACAACTGTGTGATTATTGAATGAAAAACACCAGCGCTTCTGGTTTCGTCAGTCATTGACATTAATTGGTCTCTGGTAATGAAAAAAAAACTTAGTCAGTGCATGTCGGAGTGCGGTGTCGGACACCCGCGTATGGAGCTTTGTGTATATTTTGGGGGCGCCCAAGAGTGTTGGAAGAGACCGTAGCCCTGCAACCGCAGTGTTTGAATAGTGTAGTATGTGCGCCGATCAGTTGCGCTCGTCTCGACGCCCGCGCGCTCCAACAAAAATGACACAAATACACTGAAGTTCATAAAAACGGTCACCATGTGCTGTGCCAGGTTCACCAACTACCTGTTCCGAAGTGTTGTGAAATACACATGTGGGTTAGCCAGCCGCGAAAGTAAGTCATACAATAGCATGTTTGTCGTGATCCCGGTTCTATATTTAAAGATAACTGTTATATTATGCTGATTAACGTTTGCGGCTTATCATGGAAAATATGTTTTATAAACAAGAAATAACCCTGATCAGAAATAGTTAGGCACTTACCTATTTGAATCATTAACTGGATACAAATTGATTGAAATATACTGTCAAGGAGCAATCACCAAACGTCCTCAAAACAACTTTCTAGAATGTATCCGAGAATATTGTGTGTGGTAGTTAGTTACTTATCTTAACTTGTTTTGTACTTACATATACTCGTATGAGCTTAGAACAATCGTTAGTGGTCATTTGTTTAGCAAATCAGACATGGGCAACTGATTACAAGAAATGCGTGTCGAGATTTGCGATAAGGACCTTGTGTAGGTATAGGCTACTTATTTCGACCAGTAGCTTTATTGTCTAACTTAAAATACATTCCTAGTTGTCATCCCAATAGAGCTCAACCAATCACATAATAGGAAAATGATAATTGAAGTCCAGAATGGGTTTCAAATGACAAAATGAAGCCTATGTCCATTGCCAGTTGAATTACACAATAAGGCCTCTGATCTGAGGTCTTATTAGTGAGAGTAGAGATGGTAGGTATTAATATCAATAATAGCTTCGGATAGGTAGTACTCGTGCAATAATTAGCAGGAACAAGTGAGCATTATGATGTTAATTCCTACAAGTTCTAAATTATTACTTTTGCATTTGGATTCAAACTCGAAAAACTACTTACTAAAGTTGATGTAAATTGTAATATTATGTGATCAATCAAACCAGTGAAAATCTTCTTTTATTGATTATAGTAAATAAAAATCTCTTACCCTTCCTTCCCTTCCATTCATTAAAGTACAGTAAACGACTAAATTACCTAGTTCCTAGCTTTACTGCAAAAATCGTTAATATGTGAAAAATTGCACACTCTGCCCTATTATTATTTGTAGATTAAAAGCAAGGTCGACTTTACACTGAAGTGTACCTATTTACATAAAGTAGGTACATGGATAGGTGCACTAAGAAACTAAACATTTGAGTTTAATGTCAAGAACATTAGCAAACTGGTCGCTTCAAATGAACTAGGCAAAGTAGTTAATATTAGGTACCCAATTTTATTGCATAACTGATTATAAGTAATATTAATAAATTAATTATACCAATAATAGGTAATGTGGAAAAAGAGCAGAAAGTCAATGATATTAGTAACCTATTGATTTACCGTTTATTTGTTTTTTTTTTAATCTCAAGCGCTTGAAATCAGAAATATTCATAATTTGAAGTCATAATGCAACTCTCTAAAATAATTATATCCTAGAATATAATTCATTGCTAAAAGGACAAGCACGAACTTTTGTTTGTTTTTAACGATGTATCGGGTTCAGGGTACCTCGCACTTTCGTTGACATTGCGTGTATTAAGATGCAATTCGTAAACTCAAGTGCGAATTGTCTTAGAATAGAACAGAAGACGTCCCGGCAATTACCGTCCAATTGAGACAAAAGGATAATGTTTGGCCGCCGTGTCAAGGTCAGATTAGGCCGACTCAGCCTCAATTGGAAATAAAAATTGACACGCTTGATTTATTCATTGAATTACATGATAATGATCGCATATATGTCGATATTCATTTGGACGTATTTCCCGAAATGATTTACGAGATACCTACTTATGTTAATTTGAACTGGTGTTGATCTGTTAGACAAGATAGATCGGCAACATAAAATCAGTATCTATGACCGCATGTCGTAGCTAATGGGTAAGATTAGCATAGGATCGAGGAATGCCGAATAGCAGAAGCAAAGAGACGGATACCTTTAGGTAATCAGCAGTGAGCTTAGCACAGATGGGTAATATTAGCATAGGATCGAGGAATGCCGAATAGCAGAAGCAAAGAGACGGATACCTTTAGGTAATCAGCAGTGAGCTTAGCACAGATGGGTAATATTAGCACAGGATCGAGGAATGCCGAATAGCTGAAGCAAAGAGACGGATACCTTTAGGTAATCAGCAGTGAGCTTAGCACAGATGGGTAATATTAGCACAGGATCGAGGAATGCCGAATAGCAGAAGCAAAGAGACGGATACCTTTAGGTAATCAGCAGTGAGCTTAGCACAGATGGGTAATATTAGCATAGGATCGAGGAATGCCGAATAGCAGAAGCAAAGAGACGGATACCTTTAGGTAATCAGCAGTGAGCTTAGCACAGATGGGTAATATTAGCATAGGATCGAGGAATGCCGAATAGCAGAAGCAAAGAGACGGATACCTTTAGGTAATCAGCAGTGAGCTTAGCACAGATGGGTAATATTAGCATAGGATCGAGGAATGCCGAATAGCAGAAGCAAAGAGACAGATACCTTTAGGTAATCAGCAGTGAGCTTAGCACAGATGGGTAATATTAGCACAGGGTCGAGGAATGCCGAATAGCAGAAGCAAAGAGAGGGATACCTATAGGTACTGAGCAGTGAGACGAGAAAGGCTGATGCTTATGTTTATCGGGTATTGTATAACCATCTTTAGAAATCTATGCATCTATGAAACATGCATACAACTGCATGAATAAGATAAAAATCTATAAGATTGAAGGTATAGGTAGGTATAGTAAGCGTATTAAAACCCAACACAAAAAAATAAAACGGAAAACGAAATATTTTTAACATAGGGACAAAAATAAGGAAACTGATGTTTCAACTATTAGGTAGCGTTTTATTTATATCCAAAGAGTAGGTTATTATGCAAGCTCGGTAGCGTCATACCAATAATACTCGATGCACAGATTAAAAACGGGAATTACCAAAACTTTCTTAAAACAAAGCCAAAGCAATCGAATAGTCCACAACAGTAGAATAATTCTGAATACCATTCGGGAGTGACGTAGTCTATAAACGTGGTGTAAAGTTACGCTAGGTTTTAACTCCAAAAATTGTATGGTTACTCCTAAGTTACACCTGGTGTAACTTTACACCACGTTTATTAATAAGGGCCATAAAGTCTAACATACAACTATGATGTCATAGAAAACGGGGTAAAGTAGTTTATTAGAAAAAAATTGACTTAGCCAGTGTAAACAAATGTAAGTGGATCTCGTGCCATAATGTGTTGTCCAAGAAATGTGCTATGTACCGTGTGTGCATGAAGCCACGTGTATTTATAATTAACTACTAACCACAAAGGCCACCTGGGATTTTAAACATGCCTAGAGGTAAGTCCTATGAGTCATAAAATCAAAAGCACCGAATCATCAGTGATGTATGTAACCCTATCTCCAAAAATGACATTTGAGTTCAGGTATAAACATATCACGTCATATAACGTCAATAAAACTCAAAATCATTTAAACTCAAATGGTTCTTGATTTCAGTAGCTCCAGATTCCAGATCAACTTGATATTCAAGCACATCGTTCTTTGCAAAAAAACTTGTCAATATAAATTCCAAGATCTGAAAGCTCTTTAGTTCCAAGTATTTGCTTCAAGTTCCTCCATATTCATACATGACACTCACGTGTGGATACCTCGTGGCCGTTAATGGTCAATCTCAAGGTTGACAATCACGCATCGAAACTCCATAAAACATAATCAATCACATGCTCGATTCGATACAGAGCAGACTGCACTTAAACAAGCTTTACTCATGACCGTGATGTAAAACATTTCGGAAGCAGGCAATTTCTTATCATGCTTCTTCACTGTGCGTAGTCAGGTTGAAAATTATCGAGTGTGGCAAAATGGATAGGTTTGTGCATATTATACCTATCTTTAAATTTCGGGCAGTTTCTATACATACAATCTAATTATTTTTACAATAACTATTGACTAATTATTTAGTTGATATAAACAATCAATCTTTTACAAAAATGTGCAAAACAAAAGCGATCTACAATCAATACAATTAGAATTGAAACGCATACATCTTCTAATATATAAAATTCTCGTGTCACAGTTTTCGTTGCCATACTCCTCCGAAACGGCTTGACCGATTTTGATGATTTTTTTTGTTCTTATCCGGTATCTATGAGAATCGGCCAACATCTATTTTTCATCCCCCTAAATGTTAGGGGTAGTCCACCCCTAAATTTTTATTTTTATTTTTTAGACAAAATTTTTAATTTCTATTTTTTTATGATACAACATACAAAAATACATACAATCCTCAATTTTCACCCTTCTACGATCAACCCTTATTTTTTAATAGCGATATAATGGAAAAACAACGTTTGCCGCGGGTCAGCTAGTATTAATATAAAATCATGGTTTGTTCAATCATGGTTTCTGGTTCATCCATGTATGAAAAGTCGTAGTGCAATCAAAAGTACTAAGTATCAAATCATTGTCCAAATGTTCATATTCTTCGATAAGCGTTTACGTCTCTGACATTAAATAGAATAGGTTACCAAGATTATTTTTCCTAGAAGATTTGAATTTTGCCCAAATATTCTTCTGAAGACGTCTCGCCACCTGCTCCTAAATTATTTCCAAGCGGATCTCCAGTTTAATTAAAGTTGTGCGATCCACAATTCACGGCCTTTACTATGGCGAATTACCACGGTAAACAAACGCGAACTGCATAGATATTTGCCGATATAAACATCGATTCTGCTTTCTCATTTATTTTCTTACACAAATATGTCTTCCTCTCGCTTGTTTTCCTGTAAACAGTTTGTGTAGTGTACCTACCTATGTAACTTATCATGATTCAGAATTCTCATTTTAATTCTGATCATTTGGTAACTTTGTCTTTATGCAAGACTTCTTCTGTAGCCGTAGATGAACTTTACGAAAAGTTATTTCACGTGTCATAATAAAACTAAATGTGCCAAAGCAACAGCTACACTCAATATTCTGGAAACTTCACACTGTTGCACAGACGTAGGTAAATACTATTTCTAGAGTTCTGGTATAACGAATGATGAATCGTCCGAGTGCACTTTTCATAAGATTCAATTGTGAATAGTTGGAAATACTCTGTTTATATTTTTCAATTTGTTCTTGGAACAGTTGAAAGCTGTACCTGAACATTTGGTTACCTAGGTACTTCAATTAGACCATGCTTGACGCATTCATACAGAGTTTGCAAACATTTTTTGAAGTGAAAACTTCTTTAGGCGCGTTGCGCAGTTTTGAGATGAGAAAAAAACTTTGGATTCGCGGAGTGATCTGTTACGACACCGGCTTGATACATAACTTGAAATCAATTGTCAATCATCCCAATGGCAATTGAAGTCATGTGAATTGAAAAAAAGAATGGCAATATTGGCAAAATTGGCAATGGCAAACGAGTTACACAATTATGGAGACGCCAGCCCACCACGCGCATGCTGGTGAAAATTTTGAAGTGAGAACGCTGTCAAAGCGGCAAAACGCAACGATAGCGCGATCTAGCTTGTTCTGAGTCGCCATCTAGTTGAAATAATTGGGAACTAAAATTTATAACTAGCAAATTTTACAATTTATGAATATAACTTTTGTAACAATAAAAATACTAATAAAGTTACATTAAAAAGCCCTAAATTAATTGGACAACCTTTATAAAGGCCCCAGGTCAACACGGGGTCAAAAAAACTTCTTTAGTGCGCGTTGGGCATTATAACGAATTGTTCAAGTTTTCACTTCTGTCGGCACTCCTGGAGTGCCAGTCTTTTATTATCAAGATTGTTCGGAGTCACATCTTCCGATTAGTAAAAATAATTTGTCAGATTAGTTTAAATGTTCCTTGAAGACAGAACGTATTTTGCCCTCAACAATTCTGCTAGATTTCGAGTGATTTGATCAATGTAATCTTCCGATTTGGTCAATCTGAGCTCTGAGTTCAGGATCATTACAAAATTGCTCGGATGTGTACACGATGCGCGGTTGATTGGTAGTCTCCAGTTTCACGACGCCACTTGAATCAATGAGGTGCCATTGGCTCATTGTTTAATCGTATTTTATCAGCTGTAATGAACATGAGACACTACATGAGACTCATTAGACATTGTATCATGTGAGTGCTTTGTGTCATGCCATAGGTATCTGTCTACGTGTTTTGGTATCCATATCCATTTGCTATGCCTACCTTCTTGCATTACCTACTCTGAAAACTGTTTATTTTGCAATTGCCTGCCTTTTATAAGTTGTTGAAGAAATCCCGTGACTTTACCTACTAGCTGCTTTTCAATGATTTTGGCAATGCATCAGTAGATGCATAAGGATGCCTACTGTTTCTGGATTCCAATTCATTCATTTTTATCGAGCAGGCATTTGAGTGCAAAATAACCAGCAATGAAGTTGCTATGGGTTGATGACTGTAAAGTAGTTATGAGGCATCGAAGTGGCGTCATTCTGCGTTATACTTTATTGGTTAGGTACCGATCATTAGTTACATTGTATTATAGTAGGAACCTTTTTGAAAGAACTGGTTACACGACAAGAAGAAGAAGAAGGAACTTTCAATTAAGTACTGATGTTTCAGAAAATGAAAAGTATGGGATTTAGAAATGGTATTCCAAAAGAGCAAAATAAATACCGGGCTACTCAAGGGCTTACAAAATATTACAATGCACATACAGTCTACTCAATTAAGAGCCGACTCAATCAAGAGTAGGTATGTACGTACTTGAAATGAGAAAGATCTTTTGTCCTTTGGATGATTAATATTATGATAGAATAGGTTGGTACCTACATTTAGGAAGATGCAACAAATGAAATTCGTTACAGTGAGGTTGATAATCCCCTAGCAATGAATGAGCTCCTTCATTCAACAGCACTAAAACGAACCACGATCATGCCCAAGAAATGTACTAAAGTTTACAAACCCAGTGTAATGTTTAACATCAGACGAACTGTGTTCGTAAAGGAACAATAACATTGTCGGTGTACGGGGCTTGCCATTGTGAGTTTCACCATCGGCACAGAATAAACAGTAGTTTTAGGTGCCTACTATTGATTTTGGAACAATTGAGCTGGTTTAGCTGACCCTGGCGTATTGTGGTACGTGAACTATGACTGGAGATCAAACTGTTTTGTATAAACTCGATAACCTGAGTCTATTATGCGAGATTGTGATCAATTTTCGTTTTTATGATCACTGATTTTAAGATCATTATTAGGTACTTATAGTAGAAGATCCAATGAACCTTCACATCACCTATCTGTCTTATGACAAAATGATAGATGGAACATTATTAACATGGACAAAACAGATATTCAAAATCACTGTTCATCGAATCTTTGATTACCTATTAATCATTTTGTCATCTTCTCTGTTATTTATTAGTTCAAATTTCAGAGAGCAAATCATTGCTCTCTGAAATTTTCTGAACAGGAAAACCTATCTCTCATTGTTGACAGCATGCAATGGTCATGACAATTGTCCAATCTGAAACCACCGTTTAGCTCTCATGCTCATGTCATTCGAGATTGTGATGTACTAAAACGGTTCGTATTTCGGCCGGTGTGTACTAAAATGATTGTAAGTGGTTTCGGCATGCGAGCATCTGGCGTGTGTTACACTTACAGGGGTTTTAGTGTGCATTTAATTTATCATATCTAAAACATTTCTGTCAGTTTTATCGACCAATTTTTTATGCAATACGTTTGATGGTTCCTATCGGTATTAGATTTTTTGTAATGATTTTTATTGTTTTATGAACAATCTTGTATTTGCCTGAAAATCAATTTTTTTTAACTTTCCTTGTTGATCTCATCGTCTTCTAAAGGTTTATCAATGTTTAAAAACTTTGTTGTCTTCTCATTCAAGACAGCGATGGTTGTAAAAATGTTGAGCCAGATTATGAAGAACTTACACGAGTACTTATTTACTTATTACGAGTACGTATTTTTTCATCCAGAAACAGCCATAATTTAGGATGATACGATACATATTTACCTACCTACTTTTTAAATTAACGACATGTTATTTGTTGTGTACTTATCACACTAAATTCGCAAACTTTCTAATCAAGCAATCATATCATCATCACTCAATCTGCAAACTACAGTTTTTAATACAACTTTTGCAGTCATCAGCGTGTTCCATTTGCTTGTAGGAATTAGCGTGTATTTTTATTAAATATTTTTGTTGAGCAAGCATATTGTGTTTGTTGCAGGCGACGCCGATATGTCGCTCAAGCAGGGCAGCGGCACCGGCAAAGTCCACTTCGGTGGTCTAGACGATGTTTCGCTATACGGCACGCCAGTGGAACCAGCCCCTCCAGCGCCGGACGCGAAGTCAGGTTTCCTACGAAACCAGCTGCAGGCACTATTCCAGCCAACAGACAACAAGCTCGCTATGAAGCTCTTCGGCTCGAAGAAGGCGCTGATGAAGGAGAGGATCCGGCAGAAGGCGGCTGGGCACTGGGTTATACATCCATGCAGTAGTTTCAGGTAAGTCTATAGCAATAATTTATATCTAGGTACTACAACAACTATGCGACCTTGCCATATACACCACTTATGCAATAAATTATCTATTCTAATTTGAATAAGTAAGTAATAAAAAGAAACGCCTAATAGGACATGAATCAAATTCAAGATCGGAACACAAACATCCGGATATCCTCTTATTCTTGGAATTGAACTTTAAACTTGATTGTTTGTATAGAAGTTTGTTTTGGTAGACAATAACACGACCTTTGGTTATCAGTCTATACTTTTTTTTTTTTTTTTTTTTTATGTTGAATGGGTCGGCTCTTGACCTCAGACTTACACAGGCAAGAGTGAGGTCTACGATGGAGCGAGCCTACCCAGAAGGTGCCTATTAACTCTCTTCTTAAAAACAATAGGATCGTAGCTCAGCGGAAATACAGACGCTGGAAGCTGATTCCAAATTTTTGCAGTGCGCATAATAAAAGAACTTTCGAAGCGCTTAGTTCTAATAAGTGGAATATCAACCAGATGAGGATGATAATCAGCTGTGCGTCTGAAGTCCCTGTAAAAGAACGGTGAAGGCGGAATAAGGTCGTGTAGCTCCTGGGCACACTCACCGTAGTATAATCTGTAGAACACCGACAAACACGATATACAAGGTTCAATGAACCCAATCGGAAGTTGGGATTTGATAAACGGCACGTAACAAAAGATTAAATTTCGATTGGTCATTTCGCTTCTCAGCTGGATAACCATGGCAACGTTGCATTGTGTTTTTTTTACATTTTTGGAACACACATAAACATACATACCTACTTATAAAACACGAGACTGGTTCATTCCACGCATATATGTAGGTACTTTTTCTAACAATATAATAAAGATTATGTAATGCATTTCGGTCTACACTTCACATAAATTGAGTTACGAAATCATCCAAAAACTTTTCCACTTCAGACAGCTGGTATATTTTATGCAAAATTATTATAATTACGTAAATATTGACGACAAAGTGTGGTCGCTTTCACTTTAATATCGACAAAGAAAGGTTATAGGTATTGGGCAATGTATTAACGAAGTAAAGAATCTACTGTTTTCACAAGTGCTTCCTATAAGTAAGTGCAAGGTGCTTCTTAGGAACTTAGACTTATTAAAAATTTCACTAAATGAATAAAGAATCATGACAAGATCGAACCTAAAATTTTCCATAGATAAAAAATATACCAATTTCAGTTGATTTTAGGGGTAAATAAATACAGTTATTATTCTTTTACGGCCTGATATACACAAAATACGAATTGCATACGGTAAGTGGCTTTGTAAACAAGAGGCTGTAGATCAATTCTGGAAACGATAATTTTTTTTAGCCAGGTCATAGCTTTTTTGGAGATGACCAAAAAAGCAATATACAGGGCGTCCCACGGCTATGCCACATGGAGGGAAAGTACCTTAAATATTGTAGATGGAACATTTTACTGAAAGAAGACATTATTTTTATTTAAAAAACAATTTAAACTGCATTCACAGATATTTAAATAATTACATGGTTGATCCGGAAATCGAACCCGTTACATGAGAAAAATAGTCACCTGTAGCTTTATCATACCGATCGAAAGGCTTCATCATAAGGATTATTTTTTGCTAAATAACATAGTGTCACACATAAAAGGAAGGCCATGAATTTTAACATTTGTGTTCAGAAAAATAAATACTTAGCTGACACTGTCGTAAGCACATACAACTGACATTATCATTAGTACGTATTACTTGTAAATGTACCCACTTGAGAAGTATAACCAGTGTGAAAGTGTCCACGAGCTACAAGCAGACTTAGACATGTTATTCGAAATATCCACCACAACAAGATCAAAAAATCGACAGGGAGCGAAATAATCAAAAGAGTTCGACTTTGTATTCAACAGGAAGGGAATCATTTTGAGCATTTGATAAATTGATAAATTTTGTATTAAAAATGTTAAAGTTCATGGCCTTCCTTTTATTTGTGACACTATGTTATTTAGCAAAAAATAATTCTTATGATGAAGCCTTTCGATCGGTATGATAAAGCTACAGGTGACTATTTTTCTCATGTAACGGGTTCGATTTCCGGTTCAACCATGTAATTATTTAAATATCTGTGAATGCAGTTTAAGGTGTTTTTTAAATAAAAATAATGTCTTCTTTCAGTAAAATGTTACATCTACAATATTTAAGGTACTTTCCCTCCATGTGGCATAGCCGTGGGACACCCTGTATAGACATAGCTTTTTAAGCATCTCCAATATTATATCAAAGAATGTCTTTGATATAATATTGGAGATGCATAAAATAATAACACGACAAATTCTATAACCCACATTGTTGGGTAGGAACCTATAGTTAGATATACGATTGAGGAAAATAGCTACCTAAATAACACAAATACCTACTTACAAGGTATTGACATTAGATTAAAATAGGTAGGTACTCACTTCGGTCTTTTTTTTACGAATACAAAATAATTTATAAAACTAGGTATGAGCTGGAATTTGAAGGAGGAAATTTAATAGGTACCTACCTAATAATTATTCGCGCCAAAAGAAAGCAATTTTTCTAGCACCCCCACGCATTTCGGAAATAAATTATTAAAGCGGGTAGTCCAAAAACATTGCAGAATATTACCTTAAATAGCTGTCAAAATATAAAGGCTCACTCAGTTGAATATGAATGAATCCGTGCTACACTCAGTTATTATTTAAACTGTGTCTGAATGTCGTCACTCATCGAGTTACCTCTTGTTTAGGCGTTTTTCTACCGAAATAACTTTACTACAGATTTGTTTTGTATTCGGTTCCCATGCATTCGAAGTCCGTGTTCACAATGAGCGTATTTTTAGATTAGACTTCGTGACTCTCGCTCGTTTAACGGTTTTAGAATCAGTTTAATTTGCATTCTTTAGTTTGGAGTTTTGATGAGTATTTGCAAGACTTGGTTGGTATTTCGTAAATAGAGGGAAAGATCGAATCCAACACCCATCAGTGGCATATTATTGACTGTGGATGATGATGATGATAATTAGATTTATTATTATTTTGAGGCCTTTGCCCAGCAGTGGGACATTGAGGGCTTTTAATAAAAATAATAATTATTATTATTTTTTATGTATTGTCAATCGCAATAATATTTTTTCTGTATTGACTAAAAAACTAAAACAATAAATTAATAATGATCTATCAACCTCTAGATTTCTTGCTGATGATTCGTATCCTTAGTAACTGCGCTGTTTATCAATGTTGTATAATGCTAGATCCTTTGATTAGTTTGTTCATAAATTTATCAACCTGCTACTGCTGAACATGTTACGTGAGTACTACACACCGACCTACTACTACTACTCCTGATTTTGACTAATTAGAAAGTGAAATTTAGGTGGACTGCATTTCGTAAATTGATAAATCTCTATCTCAACAGAAAATGGTCTGGCTTGAACAGAACTAAGTAGTCCAAAACATAAGGACGATATCGATCACAATAATGTTCAAAAGAGTATGTTGAATGTGTGCTAATTGTGTAAGTTATTGTAGGACTGTTGGTACTCAGCTCATTCTCGGCCTGTCAACGCTATGTACCGACTAGAGCCAATGTAGCTAGGCGAAGCAAATTCAATGTGTCTGAACTTCGAAACTATAACGTATTTCTCAGACAATACAAATTAAAAAATTTACTAATATTTTTTGAGTTCTACAGTATTCAATGAATACAACATAAACCCTTTTACCACACTGGTTCAAAAAAACCAGTGACTAGACAAGAAGAATTAGAACTCCCACACATTATACATGAGTGCAGGGTGCACTTAATATATTTTGATAACTAACCAGTACAAACCATGATCTACATTGAAACCACATATATAAAATAGGATACGCAAAATATTTTCGTCTGAAATTTATTCATGAATTCCGGAATTAACATAGAGCAGTCTGACCTTTATTCGTCTGCTTCAATCGTTCTTTGACCAAGTAGTATTAAATTTTGTTTATGCAACACTGGAAATAACGAATAAGTAAAATAGCCATGTCGATTCATTGCACTCACTGGAATTTAATCATTTTATAGATAGGAAGATGGACGATGGATCACTAAAAAAGTCAGACGTGAGGGGTCAATATGAATGAGTTCTAAGCAATTAATGCGCCTATAGTGTGCATTTGGAGCCTAGTGAGTGGCAAGAAATGTGTTGATTATAAATCTTAAGACTGATTGATGATATAAAATGAATGTAGAATTTATATAAGATAAGTAGTCCTAGAAAAAGTAATTAACTTAGTCGTAGGTAGATTAGATTTATTGATAATAATTAGAACAAATAGATAGATAGTTGATGTATTCAGATCGATATTATTACACTAAACGTATCAAAACTTTAATTAATTACTTGCAGTACACAGTTCACACTCTACGGAAACATTATGACAACCGTGTAGCAACAAAGTGTACAGAGTTATACCAAACTAGCATAAAGCTAATTTGGCACAGTGTGCTTACACAAAATTATACCGCAGCCTACTCAAAGGCTGCATTGTTTCATAAATTATCCTCAAATAATTACTTTGATTAAGTATTCACCAAAAGGCCTGGTCAGACCAGGAATAATAGATGACTGTTCTACCGGAGATAAGATTAAATAGAATAAAATAATTTTAATGATAAGCAAGGAGCTGATGAGTAATAGTGCAATACAAAAAACAATCAATCGTTTACATTGTGTGGGTAATGAAGCTAAAAAAAACAAAGGCAATTAAAAAAGTTACAACCTAAACCTGATCGCACAGTTGGCCGCGCCGTACGCGCTGCAGTAATTTTTCTATACAAAAAATGCTGATGACGTCAGAAAATGCGGCTGGCTTCTGACGTCTCAGCATTTCTTCTATTGAACTGACAGTTCGGCGCGGATAAGTCTGCGACCACCTTAAATTCGAACCTAATATAATTTAGGTACTTACCTACTTACAATGACTCAGCAAACATGTTATTCTTATTATGAATAGAGTGCCAGTGTTTTTTTTTAAAGTGTATACCTAGTAGGTACCTTTAAACACTATTTTATTATTATATTACAATCGTCGAGAAAAAATCTAAACAAATGGTAAAATACACTTGGATTTTAAATTGAGCAAATTTAAATCCGTCTTGGGCTTTGGTCGGTCGGGTGGAAGCTTTGTTGGTTAATGTTTATTTAAATTCTCTGTTTTATTCGCGTTATTTTGTTTTAGTGAATCAAGATCTTGCAGATGGCTCATGCAACTAGCCTCATGTATCTTTATTGGAACGAAGTTCCTTTTCGGACGGTATCGAAGAAAAAAAGACTGAGACTGGAAAAAAAATGTTGTTCCATTTTACCGTCACGCACGACACATGTATATGTCAAATCGTCACAGTGCGAAATGCGCAGCCGTGACACAGTCCATAGATTATTGCATTGTTAGTACAGAAGAGCGTTTCTAGGATACCTATTCCCAGTATAGAAAAGTAATCTTTGCTTCGTTCCAACCGAGTGTTCCACGACACTCACGTGCTTTTTGATTAAAATATTGACATAATGCCTACCAATATTATTTATTTGCATTGAAGCCCTTGTGTAATCTTTTTGACCTTTAATGAGTATTGATGTCATGTTTAAAAGGATGAGTTATTACGATAGGGAAAATCTTCATCACATATCACGTGACGATAATAAGCTGCCTCGAATTCAAATTGCAACATATTTTAACAATACTGCAGTGCCTTCATGTTTGGTAAAATGGAATAGGCTCGTCAAGCACTTCGTCTACAAAGTCCTTCAACCTTTCTTTCTCAGAAGTTAGGATAGATTCAACAGTATACGTAATCACCATCATCACTTAATGTCCCTTTACATCTACAAGAGATGATTTTATGCAGCGTCCGTTTGGTTGGTCCGGCGCTTACGGAGCGTATGCGTATTATTCTACTGGTAATTTACACCATATTATCAAAATAACGTTCTCAAAGAATCAAAAAAGCATTGGAGATGGGGTCCTTTGACATTTTGTATAATCTCGCAACGTACTGATATAAAGATCGGACGTCTTTCGCCATTTTTGAAGGAGCTAGTGGCTCTGCTATTTTATTTACTTTTCTCGTGTTTTACTAGGTTTTATTATGTAATTTCGGTGGCATTTTACTAATGAAGCCTTGGATTACGTAACAGGAGATTTGGCAAATGGAATGGGGGAGTATTCAAGAAGATTTCTCATTTGACAAAAGAAGAAATCTTCCGTTGGAGTTTTGAAATTACAAGCCGCCATGTTTTTTTCAAAACCATATTGACATGACTTGACTTGACTTGATATGACATAAATACCTATTTAATACTTGACATTGGCAGAATTATACTGTTAATACAGTTAGTTGCCATTAATAAAATGAAGAAGAAGATATAAAAATCAATATTACCTATCTGTTAAATTCCACTGAACATAGTAAAGTCCCGAGCCGTCGACGGCTGTCCGTCGCCTTATCGATAGTGTCCGGCTGAAAGCATCCGGATTCTCGATTAGATACGGTCCGATCGTCTGATTTATATAAACTGCATTGCAAAATAGAACATGACGTAAAAACGGGTTTTCTCAGACACTTTCTCTCTTCCCTAATTGCTTTAGACCAAGAAATAGAATGTTTCTCAAAATAATATAAAAAAAAAGTACATGAGTGTCGTGGAACACTCGGTTGGAATGAAGCAAAGAGTACTTTTCTATACTGGGAATATAATAAATTAATTGTCAACTTAGTATCCTAGAAACACTCTTCCGTACTAACAATGACTAACTATGTAACATTCTTTGGACTTTATTTTGTTGTAGCATTCACTACGCTTACTCCAACCCTCCAACACAATACCTATCTGAAAATGTTGGGAAAACAAAACAATATACCTAGATACATAGCCGAATTTCAGCTGAGCGCACACAATTCTAATCCATTTTAACACGGCTACGAGATCGACAACTGCATATCCAATAACCCAGTACATCGCATTTTATTGAATATTTTAGCTGGGAACCAGAAACATAGGAAATTTGCTAGCTATTGGTAGCATCTGGTGCCACGTGGTTAATTTCATGCATATCAGGGTCCGCAATAGACTAGGATCATCATCATCATCATCCACAGCCTGACTTCACCCACTGCTGGGTATAGGCCCCCCTAAGCTTGTGCCATCCACCACGATCCTGCGCTAATCTGACCCATTGACGGCCCGCGACGTGTACAATATCGTCTGCCCATCTGGCCGCCGGACGTCCTACGTTCCTGTACCCAGATCTGGGCCACCATTCAGTCAATACTCTACTCCACCTGTCATCACCACGCCTCGCTATGTGTCCCGCCCAGCTCCATTTTAGGTCCATTATCCTATTCCCGACATCCTGGACTTTGGTCTGTTTTCGGATTTCGACATTTGGAACTCGGTCTATAAGTTTGATGCCGAGCATGGCGCGCTCCATGGCCCTCTGTGCCACCCTCATCCTATACACAGCCTCATGGGTTAGCGTCCATGTTTCGGCACCATATGTCATGGTGGGCAAGACACATTGATTGAACAGGCGGGTTTTCAGACACTGTGGAGTATCAACTGACTTTAAGATGTCGTCAAGCTTGCCGAACGCAGCCCACCCCAGTTGTATCCTTCTTCTACTAGGATAATAGACTAGGATAATACTAGATATTGAGCTAATAAAAAGTTCGTTAGTAAAGGGTTATGTGATGGAAAAGCAAATAACACCTATCCGCTATAAGTAAAAAATCATATGAGAAAATATACGAGATTGAAAGTAAAATTATAATTCTAGCCGTAATTCTGCTCTTTGAAGAGAATGAATTTATCACGCCAAATCAACAAATTATAATATTGCTTTTTGAACAAATGACACGAGCTAAGAATAGCAGTCAGAGTTACACCTCCATTAATAAAGTCAACAAAGTAACTATGTTCATCAAAAGCCATTGCGGCCATTGACGGAACAATAGATAGTCGTCCGACGGCCGTAATCACTGTACAATACGCACTATGTCAGCTAGGGGTGCACATGTTCTGTTCTCATTGAAAACACATGGTTATTAGGTTGTTTATGGTTGTGATTTAGATCTAAAAGGTTTCAAGTAAAAGCTATGTTGGCAACTGAAGCCAACTGACACGTCACTACTCATTAGCATAAAGTTATCTTTAGGTAATATTCGTAGCTGATTGGAAGTAACTTCTAAAATACACAGATCGGCAATACTGAAATAAAAGCTCGATACATTGGTAAATTAAACAAAACAAAATCAATTTTCTACCATTCCAATGAAATTTTTATCCATAGGTAATTAAAATGAAATAAATTCTAAAGCAAAACATTGTGGGTAACCGCATTCTAATGATCGTATGCAAAGATTGGGTTCATTCGATTGAGGACAAATAAACACAACCTACCAATTTGTTACAATTGCAAGTAGATTTTTGGAACAAAGTATCAAGGGGAATTCGGACGGAATGGGGGCTAGAAGAAAAAAAGGGTTCGATTTAACCGTCACGACACATATATGAATAAAAACTTCACAGTGCGAAGTGCGCAGCCGCAAAACAGTTCATAGATTGTTACATTGTTAGTACCTACGGAAGAGCGTTTCTAGGGTTTTAATATTAGACAAGTATTTAATTGACAAATATGTCAAAGTTGAAACTTCGTTCCAACCTTGTTCCAACCGAGTGACTTCCACGTCACTCACGTACTTTTTTCAATACCTACTTGTGATTTAAATAAGTAACCTGATTTTTTATTTGATTTGGAACTATTATTTTAGCTTTATTTCTATGACTTCCTGTGATAGATAAGTATATTACATATTTTTTTATGTATATACATTTATTACAGCGATGCCACGGATCGGCAAGGTCGTGGGTTCAAATCCCGCATGGGTGCTAATTTTTGGGATACATTTAAAAATCTTTAAGTATATTACGGAGAGGGCGCCACTGTTCTTTTGTTGACATCGTCTCTGTTTTGAATTCGTGATTTAAAAATTAATTTACAGCTTACGAAGTGTACAGTGGTATTCACCTGTGAATAGAACTCTGATTAATGTGGACAATTGTTTTCACTCCAAAATTATCTCTACTGGGACCGAAATCTTCAAAAAACCTTTTGTAACGGAATTGCCGGAAAATTATGGATGCAGTGAATTACCAAGCAAGAAGACAACAGTAGCAACAACGTGAAGGTCAGTCGAAACTAGTACTAGATTGGAAGCGACGAACGAAGACTAGAAGCATACTACCAGGAATATAACCTAATTACAATTCAAATCTCATTAGTCATCCACTATATGCAAATTGAAAACAGTGCCATCTAGTGGCGAATAAGAGAACCACACAACACAAAAATCGAAAGGCCAAACAAAGATAGTCACTTTGTTCCACTATCCGACACAAGAGGTCGCTAGCTGTACCAAAATAATGGAAGCTGTTATGAAAGCTCTACAAAACATTCAAAATGAGATAGCACAACAGAAGCAAGACATGAAGACGATGGAAGAAAATATAAAAGAAACCATAATAAAAACCATGGATGAAAAATTCCAATGTTTAGAAAACAAAACAAGCAATTTGGAGAGAATAATTGAAAATCAACAAAAAACTATAGAGTTTCTTGATAAACAGTTAAGGAAGAAAAATTTGGTGTTCTTTGGCGTTGAAGAAACAGAGAAAAACTATGAAGACCTGTTAAAATTGATACTTGATGTTATAAACAAAAAAATGGGAATACCGTGTCAGGAACTAGAAATTGAAACAGTGACCAGACTTGGAAAAAACAACGGAAGAACTAGACCAATTGTAGTGACTACCTCAACTACACTGCGGAAAATAGAAATTCTACGCAAGAAAAACACTTTGGACAACACGAATATCTACATCAAAGAAGACTACTCTCCTGCAGTACTCCAAAAACGGAAAGATCTTCAAGAGGAGCTAAAACGTGAGCGAGAGGCAGGCAAAAAGGTAGTTCTACGTTACGACAAGTTGATCAGGCTTGACCAACACCAGAAATCAACTAACCAACAACCAAACAGCAAAAGATTCCATTCAGAGTCACCAGAGGGCGCAGGGTGCTCCAAAGCTTATGAGAACTCAGAAAACATAAAACAAGTACCAAAAAAGAATAAATCTCATAACATTACGAGCTACTTACGTCCATCCCAACTGAATCCTGCTCGTACTACAAGAAACAACGAACCTCAGGACAATCAAAAAAACTAAGTGACGTCCCTCCACCTCTTCCAAGCCGGCCGGTCACCGTGGAGGAGTCAGACCAAAACCCCTCAATTAACTGGAAAACCATGAAAAATAACAAGAAAAACATGGAAAATAACAAGAATAGCGTCACAGATTACCTATTTATTGCAAGCTTAAATGTCAAAACCTTACTTTCAGATAGTCGTATTACAGAACTTGAGAATGCTGTAAAACCATTGAAATGGGATGTAATTGGCTTATGCGAGACCAGAAGAGAGAAAGAGACAATTGAAGAGTACTCCGAATTCATACTCTACCACACCTATTCACTGAATGGTAGTAATGGGGTGGGTTTTCTTGTAAAAAAACATCTGAAAGATAAAATTGTGAGCTTCAGAGCCTTCTCTGATCGAGTAGCTACATTGGAAATCCAGACTTCAGAAAACTCAACATGGTCTCTATTACAAATTTATGCTCCCACGGAATCATATTCAAACGAAGACATTGAACTATTTTACCAAACTTTGGAAACCGCCCTCGATTTTGTACACTCTAAAAACATAATCTTATTAGGAGATTTTAATGCAAGAGTGGGAAGAGCACAAAGAGGAGAAGAAAATATCTTTGGTAAATACTCTCACGGAAGCAGGAGTAAACATGGGCAAAAACTGGTAGAGTTCACGCTGGAAAAAAACTTCAGAATTGTAAACAGTATGTTCAAACGTAAAGTACATAAAAAATGGACGTGGCGACACCCTAATGGAAAGAATTACAACGAAATTGACTACATTCTGACAAACCAACCTAGGAACATTCACCAATTTGATATTATAAGCAATCTCAATTTCAATACCGACCACAGAATGATACGATGCAGGCTGTCAGTACTAGCAAACCGAAGGAGAAAAAACATAGAGCACAAAACATACACAAGAGATCTACCTAGTATTTCAGGTAATAGAGCCGAATATTGGGAGAGCCAATTCTGTGAATCACTAAATACATCAGAGAAAGTTCAAGAAAAGTATGATAATTTAGAGAGTACTTTTGAACTTGTTTTAGAACAACTACCTGTGCACAAAAAAGAAAACAGAGAATATATTACCCAAGAAACGAAAGATCTACTAGAACATAGAAAACTATTATACAAAGGAAAGCGAACAAAATCAGTACAGACAAAAATAACAAAAATAAGTAAAAAGATAAACAAAAACATATCGAAAGAAAAGAAAATAATTCGACAAAAAATATTTGAAAAGTTTCTAGGCAAATCCGGAGCCCTGCGCAAAGCTTATAAAGAGTTAAATGACAAGACACAATGGGCAACTAATTTGAAGAATACACGTGGGTCAGTATTATCAAGGCGTCCTGAAATAATCAAAGAGGCTACACAATTCTATAAGGCTCTATACTCAGAGGATACCAGCGCAAATATTCACCAGAGTGAGAACTGTGCCTCTACCAACACAGAAGATGTGCCAGAATGCATACTTAATTCAGAAATTGAGTTTGCAATAAAATCACAAAAAAATGAGAAATCACCTGGCAATGATAATATCACAAATGAAGTTCTGAAATCCTTTTGTATCCCTCTACAAAAACCACTCCAAATGTTTTTTAATGCCGTCATGGAAAAGGAAATAACACCAGATCAGTGGTCAGAATCTACAATAATACTTTTACATAAAAAAGGCGATCGATGCGACCTTGGGAATTACAGACCAATAAGTCTCATGACCAATTTATATAAGGTTTTCTCTAAAATCTTACTTAGTAGGATGACTAGGACACTTGAAGAAAGCCAACCACGCGAACAGGCAGGATTCAGGAAACACTTTTCCACGATGGATCATGTCCAGGTTGTGACCCAGCTAATAGAAAAATCTAAGGAGTATGGAAACACCCTGTACATGTGCTTTATAGATTACACGAAAGCCTTTGATTCCCTGCATCACAATTCAATATGGGCAGCCTTAGCGCAACAAGGTATCAATACAACATACATTAATTTACTACGTAATGTCTATTTGAAGTGCAATGCAAAAGTCCGATTAGAGAGAGAAGGAGTGGTATTCCCTGTTAGAAAAGGTGTGAGACAAGGAGATCCGATATCGCCTAAAATATTTTCAGCAGTTCTCGAATCAGTATTTAAAGAGTTAGAATGGGAGAGCAAAGGCGTGAAAATGAATGGAGAGTTTTTGAGTCACCTCCGGTTCGCAGACGATATCGTGGTGTTCGCTGAAAATGCATCAGATCTGGAAACAATGGTCACAGAGCTAGCAAAAGCAAGCAAAAAGGTAGGACTTTCCCTAAACACATCAAAAACAAAAATTATAACTAACGGAGAGCAACACGCCATAACTGTGGAGGGAACGGCGATAGATTATGTGATGGAGTACGTCTATCTTGGTCAACTAGTATCGTTCGAGAATTGCACTACAAGAGACATAGAAAGAAGAATCGCTCTAGCATGGAAAAAGTACTGGGGGCTGAAAGAAATTATGAAAAACAAAACAATCCAACTAAATATTAAAAAGAAACTCTACGAAGTAGCAATACTACCATGCCTAACATACGGGTGCCAAACATGGTCACTGCGGAAAGAAGACGAGAGAAAACTTGCTGTCTGCCAAAGAAAAATGGAGAGAAGTATTCTAGGCTTAAAACTTTCAGACAGAATAAGCAATAAAACTATTCGAAAGAGAACAAAAATATATGATGTGAGAAAACGTATAAGAAACCTTAAATGGAACTGGGCTGGACATGTTTGTAGAATGGGAAACGACAGGTGGACAAAGATTGCAACAGAATGGATACCACTTAATGGTAAGAGGAAACCAGGAAGACCAAAAAAGAGATGGCGGGACGTTTTCACCACTATGTGTGGACCTGATTGGATGAGGAAGGCGCGTGAAAGGGACCAGTGGAGGTTATTGGGGGAGGCCTACGCCGATGAGGCGACTTCTACCGATAGCGAATAGATATAATTAAGTACCCAACATTTTATAGCATTATTAAGTAACCTTTTATGAAGTAAGCAACATTATTGTAAATAAAATGTAAAATAGTATTAAGGTAGTAGCAATAAAGGCTTTTTTATTTTATTTTATTTTATTTAAGTATATTACATCTTTACCAACTATATTATATATGATTTTATACAGCTTCAGGAAGCAATTGAGGTTGGAACGAAGTAATTCAGTAATGATATTTTGAAATGAAACAGACTTCCACAACTAAACCATCCCTATAGTTTACTTTGCCTTGAAGAATGATTGTCAGTTGTATGTTACAAAGGTAAGTATCCTAATTTCGTAATATATCGTAATTTAACTGTAGGTAGAGTTATTGCTACACATAAATAATTTACGGCAGAAATGGCAAGCTGATCTAAACATAAGTGGTTCACGCGCAGAAATGCCAAGCTAAAACCAATCAGGTGTGCCGTAAGCTTGGTGTCCCAGGAAATGATAATTTCCTACTACAGATTGAAAGAAGATTTAACTAGTATCGCTCCAGCCACGTCTCAATGCCAAGGGTCGTTGGAATTACTTTACTACCATCCAATTGGCCTGGTTACCTAGTTACTACTGGACTGGTACCAGTTCAATGAGTTTCGCTTCTTAATTCTGCTGCTTAACACTCTTACTTATAATCAGCATGCTTACCATTACTAAATGCCCACATCATTTTACTCTATCTTAAGCGAGCTACAGACCATTAGTTTTAACTGAACTGTTGAACTGTTCAGTTAAAACGTATCGTGTGTTGGCAAAACTGCAAACTGTACAGTTGAACTGAAAAACTTCAGTTAAAACTAATGGTATGTAGCCCGCTTAGGTACCATAGAGATATAGTGGTGCTTAGGTACCATTGTAAACAGGTGCAGGGAGTATGGTATGGTTTTGTGAATTTACAATGCTTCTCAGTATCTCCTAAGGTTCATAATTGAAATTGTAACACAATATCTAGCATGTGCTCACAGACGGATGTCAATCATTCAAGGCATGGATAGCGGAACGAAATTGTTCATTCATGTCACTACTGAAATTGATTTTGAATTGCAGGCACGCCAATTTCAAGGCACTTTTAGCAATTTGGGTGTACATTTTGACATTTTTCCTTTTGGGTATAAAAAGAGATATAAATATGATACGCTAGCTATGTTTCATTTGCTATTCTCGATGCCGATGGAGTGAAAAAAACTGATTTAAACAGAGAGTGTACCTATTTAGGTCAGTTTTTAAGAATGAATTTTTTTAGACACCAAAGCCACGATAGCTTTGAAATTTTTCTAATAAAAATTACAGAGAAGATAAATTGAACACTCTGTGTCCACAATGCCTTATTGGCAATGGCACTGTACTTAAGTAGTTTATAATTACCCTTTATTGTAGCTATTTATTTCAAGCTCTGGCTTGCTCCAAATGAAGCGGAGAAAATCTTATAGATTTTACATCGTAATTGTTAAACGAAAACGCTCGAACGGTTTTAATATTCGCTTGAATTTTTGTAATTCTCATTAGTTATATTAATTAAATTCTCTATATCTGTTGTTTTGGACGAAATGCCTTTTAATCCTAGTAACGAATTGGCTGATATAGTAATAATTATGGTGTATAAGCAATATCTTTGCCAAGTTTTGGAAATATGAAAAGATTGCCTCATTTTTGTTATTTGTCTAACATCGATGGTAATGAAAATTACAGAGCATTTTTTATTTATTTCTAAATCATTATAACGTAAACGATAGACCGAAAGGACAGTGGACAGTGTTAGAAAAAATTTAATGTTTTCTTCCGAGTGACATGTTTACGATGTCTATCCCCGTCGAGATTAAAAAGAAAACTGAACATCGTGCACGTCCTAAGTTTATGGTCCCCACTGAGATACAGGTGGGAAAACTACGAACGGTTAATTAGATTGGTTAAAATGAATACGGATAAAAATGTAGGCATCAAAATTGGAACACGTTCATTATTGCATTCTTTTCTAGTTTGTCATAATCTGTGATAGGAGGTGGTATTGCGGGGTTTCCCCTGCATTACCACAGTATTCACACAACAGCTACAGTATACCTACTGTTGTACGTAAACATACAACGTTATATATCCATTACAAGTTGTGAACTCATTTGTTCTTGCATTGTTCAGATCTGAGCATGTAATGACCATTCATTATCATAATTAATTGATCCTACGTTTCATAACTTACAATGGGATGCTAATGATTTTGAAATGTATCGAGTGAGACATTGTGAACGATATTTGCATACAAGCAAAAAGCTAGACAAATAATGCAAGGATACATTTGCATACTTTTTTATTTCTTCCCGTTTTCTAATATCATCACACTCGTTACTAGTTAGCAAATAAGGCGTACCTACCTACATTTAGTTTAAAATACAAACAGTTTGTTTAAAACACATCACTGAGCGCGACGCAATCATTTCTAGGAAGTGAAGAAAATTATCGATATCGTCACAATGGTATCGATGTTTATAAACATTTGCGGCTGTGGCTAATTAGTTTGACGTATTTGTTTATACATACCTACCTATACTGAAGGTGCATTTAGAGACGATACCTATTAACGATGGATGTAGGTAGGTACCTACTTACCTAAAAACGATTTAGGTACCCACACAGTACCAAAAATCTGCTCAAAATAACTGTGTTTTCTCAAGTGCATTATAGTAATTATAGTATTAAACATTATAGTAAGTTGTGTTTTAGTGTCGTATAAATTATACTTAAACACAACTTACTATAATGTATACAAGCTTTTTTTAAAAAAAAAAATGTCTGTCTGTTTGTTTGTCCGGGCGAATCTCTGGAACGGCTGAACTGATTTTCCGGTATTAATTTATATCATCTGAATAAAAAAAAATCCTACTGCTAGTGACTAGAGTAAGTAATATAAATAGATGTAGATCTAGGTTAGTAGAGTCATACAGTTCAAGTAAATGCATAAACCGAAGTTCAAGCGTAGGTAAGTATAATGATTGGCATGTAAGGCATTCCAATAACAATGAACTATAATCTGAGCTACACACTATTGTTTCATACGAGTAACATTAAACTTTATGAACATAGGCTGATTAAAAGGGCTGTAATTATGGTTTTCTAATGGAAATAGCCATAAACTTGACTTGAATTGCAGTAATTTTACGCACATGTTATGTTAACTAATCCTTTTTAAAAGATATGTGGAGGTACGCTGTATTGTATATGCCTCTCACTACCATCTACAGGGTCTTTCATTTTAAACTACACAAACTGACAGGGCTTCATTTTTGGGTTGTAAATAGACGTTTGAGCGTATCAATTTAATTCTGAAGCCGATTTAAGTTTTCACTTCAAAATTTATCTTTTATTGATTTTTTAGGACATGTTGCATGTATAACGATTGTCAAGGAGAACAGACGTTCCACCAATCGCAGCGCAGTTACATCACGAATGGACTAAGTTATACAAGAAGCAACAATAAATTGAAAGGAAAGTCTTCATCGATTTTCTCGGGATTTTTATAACAAAACAAAAAAAAACATTACATAAATATTTTTTTATCAATTGTTTGAACCCAATTTCTGAATTAAGTTAGTTTAAAATGAAAGACCCTATATAGGTAGGTACCTACAAGGCTACAACTGAAAACTTAGGTACATAAAATTACCTTACTTGCTATTGATAAAAATGACTAGATTTGTAACAACAGAATGCCTAACGGTAAACATACTCTCGAATTGTCGATTTAGAATTTTGATATTCAATATTGCATGAGCTCTCCATATCCAATGTGCTCCCATTCTCTTTGTTCGGTAGTTACATACATACATATTTAAGTAGATATAGGTACCTACATTCGACGTCAAAGTTTAGTACTTGAAAAGTTTAGTACTTGCTGGGAATTTAGTTCGACTTTGTTGCTACTCACGAAAGTGAAATGATTTGAACGGAACCATGGTACAGTCAGTGTCACATCAGCGTACATCAGTGTAACCCCTAATATGTCGAATTGACGGTTGGTGACGCTTACTGTAGGTACCTATACCTACATAACATAAATATAGCAATAAAGTAAACATATCGGTAGGTTATAAGTGCATATAAAATCACGCTTTTCTCTCTTTAGGGTAGACAGAGAACACGTTCCTGACCACAGAATCAGACACACCTTTCGTCTCATTCCCTCCTATTACTTTTGAGATAAGCTCGCCTGTAAAGAATCCATCAATTTGGTCCAAATATGTTGGCCTAGGCCTTTTTACAACTGCCTACCCTCAATACAGGGTCTTTTATTTTAAACTACACAAACTGACAGGGCCTCATTTTTGGGTTGTAAATAGACGTTTGAGCGTATCAATTTAATTCTTAAGCCGATTTAAGTTTTCACTTCATTCATCATTTATTGACTTTTTAGGACTGTTGCATAATGATTGTCGAGGAGAACACACGTTCCACCAATCGCAGCGCAGCTACATCACGAATGGACTAAGTTATACAAGAAGCAACAATGAATTGAAAGGAAAGTCTTTATGATTTTCTCGGGATTTTCATAACAAACAAAAAAAATTACCTACATAAATATTTTTTCATAATTTTTTTGAACCCAATTCCTAAATTAAGTTAGCTACCAAGTTATTCATAAAATAACTTGGTAGTATAAACATTGCCAGATGTTTTACAAACGCTTACACAAAAGAAATAAAACGCAAATATGCACTATTTGATTCGCATAAGCGAACGGTCATGATCTATTTCTGAATTACCATGATGAAGATGAATGAATAAAATGCCCACGCGCAGAACAGAACTGATTTCAATAGTTTCTGCGTAATTTTCAATAAAGAAAAATACGTGTTTAAGCGAAAAGTTTTGAAAACCGAGCGATAATACGGATTTGCGAAAATCTTAAGCACGTATTTTGATTGCTTTTTTTTTGGAAAATGTATTTTTCTGATTTCCATCCCCACGTATCGGTGAAGGCAGAAGCTTTCTGTATTCTGTGGCAGAAGGTTCAATTATAGTAGTCTTTTTCACATAGAAATAGGAACGGTTCCGTCATAAAGCTCTTTTATGTTAATTTCTGTTTAAAAAAAGGAAATACTTAGACAAAATCCTTTTTTTTAAGTTCTATCATCACTATTAGTATTAGTATCATCACTAGATTTAATTTTTTTTTAATTTTCCATTGTTGAACAGCGAAAAACGCAAAAGTTCTATGTGTCAGGGATACGTTCCCGAAAAATACTATTAGGTACCTAGTTCATTTTTGGGATGGACTGCATGAAATACTTTTTGGAAGAAAGGATTTAATGTGAAAATTCATGACGGCTTTTAGCGCAGAATAGAAAAGTTTCAGAGCAGCTCGATGATGATGTTTTGACATAGACCCACTTTTGTAGTCATACCATACAAGGTGGATTGAATAGACCCATTCCTACCAGTAACAACTAACAGTAGTAAAACAAGCAAATGTAGCGTACACAGCTTCATTGTATCACATAATAGAGCCAGGAAAGTTTTAATTAAATACATCCAGTGATCTCCTTCGCGACTTTCCCAACGTCATGAAAATAAGTAAAGGATGTTTTCTTATAAAAATATTATAAAGGATGTAAGGAATACCTACACCGGAGAATTCAGATGTTTTCTCGTGGTCCCAGGATTTTGTCCCATTAATGGGACCACAAGGGAGAACTGTTTCTCGTAGTCCCATTCCTATGCTCAGTAACGTATTTATTCTCCTGTATATAGGTATGTAACTAACAGACCTATATCATAGGTTGCGAGGAGCAAAGCGACGAGTGGTTAGGTGTATAGTGAACAACCACGCACGAGCCGAGCAAAGCGTGCCGCGGTAGCGGCCGGCGAGTGCCAGATCTCCGTGGTTTTTGTGTTCAGTAAGAGCATATACCTATATACAGGAGGATAAATACGTTACTGATTATAGGAATGGGACTCAGTGACGTAGCTACCGGAGGGCTAGGCGGTGCTGTGCACCAGGGCCCCCAAGCTCAAGTGGCCCTCTGAGTCAGAACCCCAGAGTCCGGAAGGTTATGTTCTTAGGAATGATTATTTTGAAAATAAAACAAATTAATTTCTAGATTTTTGAAAAAATTGTAATTAAGTAACTACAGTCAGCCCAGAGAATGAATTTAAAGTGAGGTTATTGATTTATTATTTACGGTTAATAATAAATAATAAATAACGCTGGACTTTTCACACAGCATCATCTAGCCCCAAAGTAAGCAGAGCTTGTGTTATGGGTACTAGAATGACTGATAAACTACTTATATACTTTTTTGTTTTTAAATACATACATATTATACATAGAAACACCCAGACCCGAGACAAATATCTGTAGGTCATACAAACATTTGTCCCGCGGCGGGGATCGAACCCGCAACCTTCTGCGTCGCAGGCGGACCTTCGCCCACTGCGCCACAGAGGTCGTCAAAAGGTTGTTCTACAGTTAATTATCTAATAGGCAGAACCTCATGTAGGTAACTTACAGTTCCTGCACCGCATCTAGGCATTCGTGAAGTTAGCCGTTTGTCTGCGCAAAACATAATTTTGTATGAAAAGCGGTCACTGCGCAGACAAACGGCTAACTTCACGAATGCCTAGATCCTTTGGGCGAACTGTACGTATGATACAAAGTTTGAAAATACGGAAAGAATAATTGAAATGATTAAAAATTGGAACAAGCGAACTTTTGTCCGGTATTATTGGTTGTTCTCCTGACTTCTGCTATACTAAGTAGTTATTCATCTTCTAGGCAGAGTTTACGTAAGATACATACTTAGCAATGCTTAATCTGTGACATACCCCGACCCACGGGAGCAGACGTTGGCGTCGAGCCGTCTTGTCTCAAGCTAATGTAGGTACGCCGATCGATCCTCATTGAGAACCCTATTGGGATTCTGTCTTCAATGTTAAAACACTGACTTGGAATTTGATACAAATAAGTGATTAGATGACCTAACGATGCTTATTCGATTTTTACAAGATTGGTAATGATGATTAACCTAATATTCCCAGAGTGACAAATATACCATACTAGCTGCGCTCCCGCGGTGTGACCCGCGGTCCCTCGGGATTTTTTCATTTTTTCGGGAAAAAAAGTAGCCTATGTGACCTGGGATACAACCTTTAACTATGCCAAATTTCAGCTTAATCTGTTCAGCGGGCGTGAAAGCGTAACAAACAGACAGACAGACAGACAGAGTTACTTTCACATTTATAATATTAGTATGGATACAGGATGTAAAAAGACTGCTACCGAAAACTGAGGGGTTGCAATCAGACCATGATTTTAAACATATTTAAAAAAATGCTACTAGATAGTAGGTAGGTACAACATAATAAGACCATACCTACCTAATAATTTCATTTAAAAAAGAAAAAAACTGTTCAAACTTAAAATCCAGCAATCTACGTAAAACAACGCGCCCAGTACATACGCAAACAGTAATCTTCAAACGCTGTTTTCTCCGGATATAATGATTTTTTCGGAAATCCTTTTGGATTTGGTTGTGTGTTGAGATGCTGTACCTACCCCTTTCGGCTTCGGTAGACGTCTTTTTACACCCTGTAGGTATACCTACTGGTGGTGATGGTCTGTAACTTAAAAATTTGAGAATATTAGTATTCTCACAACTCTAGCACACCTGATCTTCCATGAGGATATAGGAAGCTACTGATTAGATAAATTGGATCCCCGTCGCGTCGCTACAAAGTTGAAGAAAACATCAAAAGAATCTCGAAAGTGCTACATTTTATCACTAAATAACTTTCGTTTGATTTATGGCTTGGGATTTTTTCCTGTTTTCTGGTCGGATAAACTTTTCACTTCAAAGACTTACAGGTAAATAAAGTAGCAAAAAAAAAGTAAAAAAAAGTAAGCAGTAAAAAAAACGTAGGTATCTGCAGTTTTGTTTGCAATTTGTCATAAGTGACTAGGTTGGGTTAGTTATGTATCATCATAAGCCCTTCTCATCCCACTGCTGGGCATGGCTCTTCGGTTTTGCCATTCGCCTCTACCTTGAGCCAGTCTTGCCTATGTACCACCTGCTGATTTAACGATGATGTCGAACCATCTTGTAGGTGATACTAAGTTAATAATTACTACGGGCACTCCTAAATAACGTAATTGCATTACCGAATTCCTTCAAGGACTAATAAAAACCTTCTGACTTCGACATGTACCATAAACCTCACCGCTATCCCATTAATCGCATCAACACGCTACTTATTCAAAAGTAACCGTAATTCATCCCGTGCCATGAATGATACATGAATGGGAGGGAGGAAAGCAAAGGGCATATTCACCCGCGGGACGGCACGGCTTAAATATTGACACTGCAATCCGCCTTTGAAAGCCTCTTCCTATAACGCGTCTAGGCTTTGGTTGCGAACCTTTTAATTTTGTTGCTTTAACTCTTTCAGCTTTGTGTATTGAATATTTTAACGGAAGCTCATATTTGTTTTAGTTAAACACGTTTTCAGCTTTTGAAATTTCTACAATTGTTTAACTGCGTAAAGAAAACATTGCAACTGCCATGAAACAAAGCATTAAAAAACTTTTTCCTCCTACTTTGCTAGCGTAAAATAAAAAAAAAAGTATCAAAAAAGTGCATACCGGGACAAAGCAAACAATAGCTCTGTGTTTGTGTAAATTTTAAGTAAATCAAAGGGAAACTGCTTCAGTTTCCTGGTGGACTGTTAATTTTTTTTTAAACCTGTGCAGACTGTTTCACTTTTTCGGTACTATGGTCTGTGCTATGGTTTGGCTTATCCATCAAAAAAAAAGTGCCTTAGAGGGCTAAGTTCGCATGACCGCGCGGTACCGCGCGTCGTCGCGCGCGGATAACAAAACTAGCGCGCGGTGCCGCGCGGTTATGTAAACGATATCCACCGTTTCTTGTCCGCGCGGTCAGTAGTTCCTTGAGGTACCGCGCCGTCTTACGTGGACGGTGTGACGCGAACGCGATTGCGAAGCGAAGCGATGCGATTCGATGCGGCGCGGCGCGGCACGTCTGTCCTACGTGCGCGCGAATGGTCCTACAGACTTCAGATTGAGTAAATCGACTGTTTATTTTTTCCGCGCCGCTTCGCGTTCGCGTCCCGTAAAAGTCAAATCGAAAGGATATTTTTCTGTCTCGAAACACTAATCACTGTGTTGTTATTTTTCGAGTAAACTTTATGTTCAATAGGCTGCTTAAACCATTCATGGACATTCTTGTCTCATTAAAATGATAAATGTAAAATTTTATTTTGAAAATGTCTCGGTAACATTTATCATTTCTATCAAAAACAGAACTTTTTGTATCGTTATTTCCCATTCATACCCGCTATTCTGTCTTTGTTGTGGAAATTGTAAACTGATCGAAAATAAATCGTCCGTATAACGTCGGCTAGACGCCAATGATGAACGATTCCGTGTTCAATGAAACCAACTTGAATGTAAACGGATTATGGAGTGCCGAGGTACATACCAGTCTGAGGCTAAAATATAGCTTACTATGAAGTCTCTGTAAACTCTTTCAATATCTTGAATAACTAAGTATAAATAAACCTATATTTACTAACGGAAACAAATTATGTTACAATATGCTTAGGTACTTCACAAGGTTCGTAAATAATTACAGGTGACTATTTGAAAATATGATCAAGATCATGTCTCTGGCATCAAATGGAAGTTGCAATATTATTAACTGATCTAATCACTGCCAGCCGGAAATGTATCAAGATTATTGGACTGAGTTTTTAAATGTAGCCTTAGGCTTTTTAATAGGTCTGGTAATAATAACAACGTAGACAACTTTAGAGTTGGTAAGCATTTTGCATCTGTTAACATTGGTAATACGTGTGCACTCAGAGCGAGACTCTACAAAGCAATAAGGTTTTTATTGACAGCAGTATAACATGTGGTACCACCCAGTGCTCCCTAGGAAACCACCAGTCCGGATCCGTGCGCTGAATTCAAAACAAAATTAACAAAATGGCTAGCATTCAAACACGTAGAAAAATTGCGACGGAACACGTAAGTTTTCAAAGACGTTCTGAATTTGAAATCTGATTTTTGACTCATAAATAATGCGTAGAATCTATTGTTGTCTATGATCGATTTATTTTGAATTTCGAGCACGATTATTCGATGGCTAGAGTTATAAGGAATGGAAAAGAAGCTTTGTTGATTCCGGCTGTAAAACAACAGCTACCTTTGAGTATTTATAAATACTCAAAAGAAGAAGCCTGGTTAAAATGGCGTTAGACCGGAAAGCTCGGAAAACTCGAGGGGAGGCCTTTGCCCAGCAGTGGGATAGTGGGGGCTAAGAACAACAACAACAACAAATAGTTTAAGTACCTACCCAACTAAGTAGGTACAAGCGTTTATAAAAACACCTTGGCACATTTCAATTAATTATGTTAGTTGAAATAATTGACAAGTTCGTTCTAAGCATAAAATCACGACTTCTAACAAAGTACAACAATATTTACCAGTAGTGTGACAAAATGTCATTGTACTTTTTTCTCAATTAGCGAGTGTTTATTGAAATTCCGATAAAATCTAACAGGAAGCTTTTAAATCGTTTATCATATCTTTATATAAATAAAAAATAAATAAATAAGAACTTTATTGAGGAAACATTGTTACATGAAATAATTATATGCTAAGTTTCGATAGTATTGTCTTACAATCAGCGGTCTTATCGCTCAAGGCGAGTTCTTCCAGACAACCTTATACTTATACTAAGTAATACTAAAGCTAGGTAAATGTAAGACAACAGACTACGAAGTTCCGCACTTTAGGTATTCACAAGCTTTCACAATATTGATGAATTGATTGTAAAATGACGCCGAATCTTCAATTTTTACAGGAAATCGGCAGTTAATCGCCTTAATGGACATTCATTATGAGTCGGTATTTCACTAATAGTCGGTATTAGGTAAATAAACCGGAATATTCATTTGAAAATGAGAGTTGTTTTACTAAAGCTCTAGTTGAGCTCCAGCGCCAACTTAAAATATGATTTGGAGTTAATCCAGATATATTTTAAGTACCTACATACTTTATACATTATCTAGATTGCAATGTAATTTCATAAGTAAGTAAGTACAGTATAATTATAATGGAAATAAATAAATGAATTGAATTGAATATAAGTAGCTTAGTTAAGAAATTTATACTATTTTTGTGATTTTTCTGTTGGATGTCCTAAATAAATAAAATAAATAACCCACTTGATGTTGCACATCCGAAATGGATAACTGTGAAAACATGTACTTACCACCTTCATTGTAAGTACCTACAACAGTATGCAATATAATATTTTGATTCTGATTCTGATTCTGATGCCTAGATCCGTTGGGCGAACTGTACCTAATCATATTTTAATGTAACGAGAAAAATAAGACGTTCAACGTTGAAACCTCTTTGGCAAGTTTAAAAATAAAAGAAGTGATTGGGGAGGTTGGAGGTACTATGGTACAAACATTGTACCATAGTACCTACCTACCTACATTATACAAAAGTGACGTTATTCAAGGCCGGGATTCCAAGGACCTAGGTAGTAGGCAGTATCGCACATGGCCATCACGGCTCTGACTCTGAGCTAGGGTTATCATTATCACCTCTAAAATCTGGCAACCAGAATAAAAAGTATAAAAACTCCGAATTTTGAAGCTTACCTCTAAGCTACGACAAATCCTCGAAAACGGAGGGCAACCCTGCTCTCAGCAAACCAAAGCTCTAATCCAATTGGAAATCTATGAAACAAATTGACCTTACCCTGAAACGTAAAATCACAAAGCGTAGTCAACAATGGTTCTACAATCGACTGGTTTAAAAAGGCGGGTGGGCACGTCCGTTCCCACCTGACATAAGGGTCTCTGTGCCACTCGCCCCGCTCGAGGCCTCTTCAGACCCTGCCAACGCCGACGTCTAAATTCCCCCTACTCAATACTCAAGGTAATAATATTGGCAGTGTCATCTTGGGGTGACAGTGTGTAAGGATTTTTTTGGGATTGCTTCGTTAACGAAACTTGTGATGCTCTTTATCCATCATTAATATTATTGGGTTTTTTTTCTTGAGCACTTATGAGACACACCTACATACATCTCGGCATTACATAAATCCTAGGCCAAGTGAGAATTATTTGTGATTTATGGTGTATTTGCGAAGTGTATTTGGGTCTTTATCAACTCAAAAACTTTGTTTAACCTACTTGGATTGTGTAAATAGGAGTTTGATTTGCCTTCGAATGTGGTGTGTTTTTAACCATTGTCGTATCGGGTAAAAACTGAAAAATCCTGAAATGCTTCGGTTCAGTTGAATATGTAAGTATTTTCAATTTAAGATTAAAAGAAGTCTCATAATGTAGCTCTGAACATCTACGAACCTTTTAAGAATTCCATTCAAAGTTTCAAGACCTTGTTGTTCAAATAGTGTTTCTGAAACTTGGAAAAGTTTTCTTGTCATCCCGGTCGAAGGTCTACTAATAGAATAATATCTTCGCATTCATGTATGAAGGGACAAGGGATTCATTTAAAAGTATCTACGTAGTTGGAATGGAAATACTTACCTTTTCAGGGTTTCGCACCAAAAATTTCACATGAAATTGTTAACAAAATTTGATGATAATTACCATAAAAACTCATAATAATTTTATGAGAAACACAGTCTAATAATCTTATAAAATCTTTAACTCTGATACAGGGCGCAGAAGTACTTTTCCTCGTAGTCTTTGATCTTGGCGAAACAGCGCTTCTATTGAGCAGGCTCATCGGAGGCTCTCCAAATCTTGATAAAGAAACCTTCAAACCCGCAGTATCTTCTACCGACATAAGAATCAAACCTATAGGTACTATTTTATCTGTGTTAGTATCGAGAATCTGAAAGAACGGTTCATCCGAGTCAGAGTGAATTCTTTATGTAGGTAAATTGTTTTGTGGCTTAGCCGAGTTTTAGATTTGCTCAGCCTGAAATCGAAGTGGTGATAGGTTTGTATCCACGGATTTCGGAACTGCAGCCTTATTTTCTAACTAAACTGGGAATGGACATCGGTTTCATTTTGACATTTGAAACCCATTCTGGACTTCAATTGTCATTTTCCTATTATGTGATTGGTTGAGCTCTATTGGGATGACAAATAAGACGTTTCAAAGTGATCCCAGCTACTATCCTACTGAATAAATGCTTTTTGACTTTGGCTTTGAATGGGAATGGATTTCAAGTTAGACAATAAGGCTGCTGGTCTGTGGTTGTATCACATTTAGGTATTTATGTTTAAAAATACATTTAGTCGGTATAAGTAAACATATTAATAGGACTTCGATTATTATTATCTTAGTAGGTGCTTTTAGGCATTTAGGCATCTTTGTCAGCTACATTCTTTTCATTTATAATGAAAACCTACTGAAAAAATTACGTTTAAATCGATCTCATAGTTTGCATTGTTTATTTGTCGGCATATCCACATTTCATTGAATTTAATTATGCAAAACCAAGGCTCTCATTCTGTATCTTTCATTGTCAAGGACGGCTGGCGTACATAATGTTGAATAAGTAAGAAGGGAGTAGGTAAATAATGAAACGGGACGAGGTCATCTTCAGTTTCGGTGCACCGAGTTTTGCTAAGAAACTAAGAAAGCATTAATAAACTACAACTTTTGGGGGAACAATGTAGCTTCACTCGTATGCATTACTATTTGTATGAAGGTTATTCTATTATTTACTGGTCTGCTTTAGCTAGTCTTTACATTACTTTGAATACTGGTTGAGTTTTATGTTTTAAAATAAGTAAGTAGGTAACTTCCAAGCGGTATTTCAATCATTAACTCTACTCAAATGTTTCTCAGCTTAAGCTCAAGTGCAATCAGTTTAGTTATACTTTACAAACTGTAATCCCCTGTATAGGAAATGTCAGTGAGGGATTATCCTATTATGCAAAAGGGGCCGGCTCAGCTAAAGTAACTCAATTCCGACCGAACTACATTCCATCCCTCTTACTCAATCGCGGTTTTATCACAACTGAAAAGGATAGAGTACGTTCAAAAGGCGAGATCTCGTCGGCATGATGCAAATTCGGACTGCAGAATACAAAAGATATATTATCGTGGTACTTGTCCCATTTCTTTTAGTTTATTATGCAGTTGCAAACGCGAATGAGATTGTTACGTTGTGGTTTTATTTTGGAAGCGGAACGGTATTATACACTCTTTGCACCCAGTCTTATTCGATTTGTTAATCTTTTCGGAAGTAGACTTCATATTCTTTAAATTGCATACCTACTCATAGCTAGGAGGGAACCATGTTTTTAGAACTGCTATTTTTGTATTGGGTTTTATTTTACCTAACTATCAAAATTGAGTGTCTAGGTATAAATTGGTTAGTCTGCTAATAAGATCCTAGTGTTTTATGTGTTTCAGTATGGTCTGTGCTCGTTTAATTTGCATTAAGGCTTCATCATGTTGATATTAGTGAAATCATAATTTTATCCCACGACTGGGAAAAGGTCTCTCCTAAAACTATCTACTGATCTCTTTCTTTGGCGATCTCCTTCAACTCTCCGAATTCGATATCGTCTTGCCAAATCCTTGTCGACCCCGACTTCAAATGACATTATAATATCTTATTAGTACAACCCTCGTATGTACCTATATTCATAGGAGAACCCTAAAAGAGGCAATCACCGATTTCGACAAATCATATCAACATAATCCATCAACCATGCAGATCAAGTAACTTTATTTATAGAATACAATTTGTCAACATTTGCATATTTCCGAGGGCAATATTGGTGACAGCGAAAAGGTCAGTGTTTCCTTGACTTTCCGGATCATACTGTAATTTAGTCTGTGACTTTCGAGCCCTAAATGTGAGGGACGAATATTGAATTTCTTTCACGGGTTCGCAACAAAATGGATATGACGAGACCTTTGTCAAAAATGCTACTGAGATATAGACAGGTTATGAGTGAGGGTATTCCAAAGAGATATGCAACCTAAGCGCAATCATTTTGATTTGGGATTTTGTATTTATTTTATCGAACTTTTTTCTGTTTATCATGTGAATTTTCCATTATCATAAGAATAGGTACCTCAGAATATTTTATCAACAAGTAGGTTATTAGGTACCGACAGAAATAGCAATTATTGAGTCGTTAGTTTATTTGTTTTCTCACACATGGAAGAATAACATGAACGTGAAAATTCAGTCAGCTACATATTTTAGAATCGAATTCGATTCCCTAAAGATACATTTTCACGATCCCGACAAGGTGAAAACTACCCCACATAAAATTAGAAAAATATCGGTTCTGTCGTAGGTAGGTATACCTACCTAATATTCTTTTCTATTGCATTCCCAAAAGGTAGAAGCATTCATTCTGTGCCCCGTAAAAGTTGTCATTTATATGTATAGCTACTCTTGAGCTTTACACATAGAAATGTAAGTATCGAGTTTTAGAGTTTGTTTTCTGTTTCAGTTTTAATAAATAATTTCTGTATTTGGGTGGGCCAAGTTAGTAGGTACCTTAATGTACGGTTTGCAATATCACATTACAACGGTTCTTTCAGACACTTAGCCTTATCAGAGTCTAGACATCCGAGTGGCGTGGAATCGTGATACGGATGACATAGCACCTACACGATCTACTAGTAATACAAGCCTAACAGGGCAGTGAGCTTTATTAGATTTGATATTTAGAGGACAATTAGTGAGCAATACAACCTAGGTACCTACTTATACTTATTATTATTATTCTTTAATTTTCAAGCACTTCACGGCGTCAGTAATAACCATCTTAAATTGCCGGCTCTTTAGTCGACTGGCCCCGGAAAAAACTGGCCCTACGGGGCCAGTTGACCTAATGCAAGCTTTGAACTGGTCAACTGGCCCCGCTTATAGATTCATATTAACCGCCCTGGTTATCCAAATACCTAGGTATTAAAAATGTTTATGAGCGGGCAAGGATGTTTGCTCGCGAGTTCGCGACTGTAAAAAATAGATCACAACGCAACGTGCCCTGGGAATACAATCGTGATCCTTATCCTGTGCGTGTGTGTGTTTACCTAGGCATAGGTACTACTTATTGTTATACTATTGGCCATAATGAAAGCAAAGAATGGCATTTCTCACCTCTCACCAATCGAGACTGTGCTTCTTGTGTTCTCGATTAAATGTTGGTAGCACACATGTTTGTAGTAAGCAACTTTAAATGCCAGTAAACACGCAATCTAAGCCGCGGGCCAAAGTTATTACTAGATAAAGCTTTGTTGTTACGTATTACATTTCAGTACAGATATAATTGCCATTTAAGCCGCAATTAGTTGTTCAGATTGCCACATTACGCCGAGCGAGAGCGTGATAGCGATAATTTATTAAATCATCTCGTTTTGTACTACAATGCAATTTACTAATAAATAGTCCTAAAGTAATTAAAAGATGCCTAACCTTGTTATCTTGTCTTTTAGGTTAACACGTGTGCCGTGGTATGAATATTATGTGCTATACCTATATGTAAATCGTATGTTTCTCCGCAGTTCCCGAGGGGTAGCACAATAATGTCAGTGTCACAGATTTCATAAAACAACGTGTATTTTAGAATACTTACTCTAACTCAATTTTGAATATCGCGTAGATTTCGAGATAAAAAAGATTTCTTAAAAAATTATGAACATCTTTGTACTTATAGAACTTTTCTGTTGCGACGTCGTAAAACTTGCAATGGATCGCAACAATTTCCCAGTGTCTTTAATAACGCAGTAGGTAGGTATCACCTTGAGTTTGACCATACTTTTAATTCATATTCTTTGGCTTGCCACTAAAACTATTCTATGGTATCCTTTAATGTGTTCACATATGAACACTTTTAAATATTTTTATACATTGGTTTTATTAATTCATGACATTCTAATTGCATTATAATCTGTTCTACTTTCTTAAACATTGTAATGACCCTAATTGACCGACCAAAGTTTCCCTTTTTACTTTAATAGGCCAAAAAGACATTCTCAAAGCCATTCAAAATCAAAATCTATTATGTGTCTCAAATGAATGATTCATTTTTTTTGTGACTAATAAATCATTTCTCAACTGACCCAAATTATAGACTGCCGCAATATATATTATAAACCTACTAATTAGGTACACGAATTACAAAAACACAAGGCAAAAATAGTCAGACCATTAATCTGTCTCAAATTACAGCCAAAATAAGTAAACGTATGACCTAAAACAATAGCATAAATTGAATCTGATATCATAATGACGCACGATAACGCAGTGTGACATAATTAGCAATATTCCAATTTGTACGGGTCATTGGAGCCGGTATCTCTATACGCTTGTCTGATTCTAATTCGACGGATGCACGGAATGATTGTGATGAACTTAATTAGGTACTGGAGCAACTAAAAAAAAACAAAATCCAACGAATCAAAGTGTTCCTACGACAAAGTATGAACCTCATATCCGTGGTATGAACACTTGATGTAGTAGACGTTTTAATAAACAAGGCTCAGAATACATCCTTGAGTTACACTCATCACATGATCATGATTTCTTTATGAATATTATATTTTCAGAGAGATAAAATAACATCCAGTACAGATATCTCACTATAGTTTGAATGAAACAGATGTCGTCTATAATATTGAATTCCACCGAGAGTGATATTCTTTACAGTCGAAGGCTTTCGTCAAATCGACTCCAGGAAATTTTCTTTAACAGGTTTACCTATGCTGCTCAACTTAACAAAATTTGATATCCATTTTGCGTTTTCTAACGCCAAAACAGCGAGTCATAGTAACGCACAATAATTTTGTGTGACATAATTGACAAATCCCTATTCATGCTTGCTGGAGCGGATAAATCTACTGTTATTTTATGTCAGGTATCTCTGCACGCCTGTCTGAACTCAATTCAACGAATGCTCTATACATAGACCTAGTTAACGCTTAATCTGACACTTTCGTATGCAAGCACTAAGCGGATTCCACTAATTGAAATTCAGTTATTCTAATCAATATGCTCTAATCCTGAGTAAATGTTTAATGAACAATGCATCCATCACGTTGAACTACTAAATTAGGTAATGATGACCGGAATCAGGATGGTCCACTTATTATTTTGTCAAACAAAAAGATTATCAAAATATATAGCCATCATAGCAGACCTTGAGTTGTTTTGTGAAATCATTTTGCTATATTTGAGTTAGGAAATGAGATAATTGGGATGCCTTATTTAGGTATTAAATTTTAAAACACTTATCTGCCACAATTGTGTCTTTTTAGTGACTGACTTTTTTTAACTACGAATCTTATTATTTTAATATTTGCATTACCTATATAATATCAAAGAAGATATTAAACTTATAAATAAATAAATAATACTGGTCATTTTCACACATCATCTAGCCCCATACTAAGCAAAGCTATTGTTTGAATTTAAATGAGTAGTCTATGTCATATTAAAGTACATAAGCTATAAACACATCCTAAAATATGAGCTTCAAACTGAACACATTAAAGCAGATACTTAATACACGAAATGGCTACTCTAGAGGTTAGTGCCACAAATAAGCTATTCCGTTTATGGTTGTCATTACCCAATGGATCTTCAGCATAATGGCCTTTATAAACAGCCTCAGATACGACGAATTAGAATTTTTAAGCGCAATCCACAATAGCTTTTTCACTGATTAATAAAGGTTTTAGCTTATGAGTGAGAAGTACTACTTACTTACTATTATAATGATACTATTCGATCCAATGCCTACATAATTATGTCCATATGAAAACGAATCTAAGGAACGTTATTCTTAAAAAACTACATATTATTTCACGTATATATGCAATATGCGTAGACCTGGAGAGATCGGAACATCACCCGGACAACCAAAACATGATTGGTCAGAGCACTCATATTTCCAATTTTTCTCTACGCGGCGGAAACGTGGACCCTCCGTGAAAGCGAGAAAAAGAAAATAGACGCTCTAGAGATGTGATGCTGGAGGAGGATGCTTAGAGTATCATGGACAGAGTTCCGTACCAATCAATCCATACTCGACGAACTCGGCATCAAGCAGCGTCTATCGTCTCTCGTACAGTCTCGCATCCTCACGTTCTTTGGGCATGTGTCGCGGCGTGGAGAACAATCCATAGAACGTCTTGTGGTTCAGGGAAAGATTGAGGGTAGAAGGCCACGAGGAAGATCTCCAATGAAATGGACGGACCAAGTCAAAGAGGCGCTGGATAGACTCCTAAATGAGTGCACCAGAAAGACCACCATCAGAGACGAGTGGCGCAGAATTGTAAAGCGAGCCACACAACTCCCGACCTGACGACCACGACTCTGTCAAGAGTGAGACGACTGAGAAGAAGAAGATGTGTATACAGATGCAACCTGTAGGTTGGAATGTATAGAATTCTGTGACTATAGTCACAGAATTCCATACTATGCCTGAAGTAGTTACGGAACATGTCAAAGGGGAGTAAATAAAACATGATGCCAATAATAACAAGTTGTCAAGAGCACAATAATATAGCTATGAAATCTGTAATAGTCATTTAGTACAACATGCGATTGCGTTCATGCACTACAATAGGTGAATGCATCGAATTAAGGTTAATTAAAGCAATGGGTATTTATGTTTCAATGCAGATTACTATTGTGCAAACCAATTTGAGCTTTACAGTAATTGTAATAGCGATTACACCTGCGGAAGCAGAACCATTACAATCACATAAATTGATAGCGCCATAATGGTTTTCCGTAAAATGCTGTGCTGTGTTGTTGTTTTTTTCTTCCTATAAATCACAATGCTACTACGAAAGATATTGCTTTCATATTTCATCATTTTCCGGAAAAGCTTATTAAAAGGGAAAAATCGGGATACCTATAACAATAACTGAAAAATATCACAAACGAACAAAATATTCAAACTAAAAGTTTTTATGTAAAATCGGCTGTCTCAATTTAGTCATTCAAACAGATTATTAATTAACGAGTAGTGATTACGACAATCAAAAACGGTACCTGCCTAAATAATTAGTATTTTCTAACAATCACGTTGCAAAGTTTATTGGTACCTTACCTACTCCCTCCAAATGAAAATCTCAATGAACAACATAAAAGCAGAAATCTGCGAAATCAGGTTCATTTAGGTTAGGACTAAACATTGTTTTGTTAAAATGTTTTGTGAGCCGAACAAAAGGGGCCTGAAAAGGCGAATTTAGACCGGAGAAAGCTTCTGTATATAGTGCATATACCGCACAACGTATAGGTACACTAACATATCTCGTAAATTTTGTCACCAGAGAACAGGTAGGTTTTGTTATTGACCTTACCTGGGGTATGATTTATGATCATGAAGATAAATTGAAGCTGGCCTGTTTTACGGATAGTAAATTTGCTGAAAGTAACGGCAAGGTATACTTAGTTTCACTATTTCTTTATATTTGCTACCTACATTGAATTTAATAATAATGAATCCGTATCAAATTGCGGGATTTTGATCAAAGAACAGACTTAACACAACAAAGCTCGATCTATAAACTTTATTGTTTATTTATGAAATCATAAAAACTGTAAAAATGTTGCATAAAAAGTACTTCGCGTAACATATTAATAGAACTTTTTATTGCTTAAACCTCAACTTTTATATTCAGTTTCCGCGAATTCACTACTAATAAATTCCGATGAAATTGTGTTTTGTGTGAAATAGAACTGAATATTTCAAGTTTTTGGATGTTATAGACCTATCGAAATAGTCATGAAAATATTCCTAAGTTGTTTGTAAAAACCTCTTTTTCGCATGATAGGCACTAAGCTTAATACTAAATGACAAAGATGAAATTTTCGAAATCAATGGGGATCATTACCACTTAGGTACTTTATGAAAAGCAAACAATTTACCAAATGTTCACATTTTGCCGACGGCGCAATCTTACCTCGACAGCAGACTTATTGTGTGGATTTATCTGGCTTATTGTGTGAAACTACAGTCATTTACCTCTTTACATTTCCACTTTGAGTAAAGCAGTAGCGGAAAGTAGGAATTTGAGTTAATAATGCCACTGAGCTCTTGAGTGAGGAACCCTTATTTCCGCGGATGACCCTACGTCATTCAGTTTATAGGTCGTGCAGAATACCTGATGCATGCTTAGAGAGCATAATTATACCACAGTATTCTAATATTTTATGGTATTGTTTTCAATACAGCATGTACCTATTATGCAGCGTACGCTTTTCAATAGATTTTAAGACGGAGCCGATATTTCAAGAAATTGATCACTTTCGATAAAATCGATCCTTTGTCACACCTTTGTTGTTGTTTTATTAAAGTGAATGTTATTTAGTTAAATAGTTGTTGTAAGTATACCTGTACCTACCTACCTACTCGTAGATAACATTCAAAGTTGTTAGAGGTGAAATAATATATTTCTAGTTTTCAGTAAAACAATGCGTATTGTTCTGCGCGCAACCGCAAATAATGAAATAACTGTTTTGCTGCAATAAAACAGGCCACAAGTGGTCCCAATCGAAGTTAATCATTTACCCGCAATAAATGTTTTGTTTTCAAGATAAATAACAATCGTTGGCTCAATTTAATCCAACTTTACAGTAATGAGAGTGTTTTCAGCGAACGAGCACGTATAGTTAAGAATGAATACGATAATCAGGTGCGGCCAAACGATATGAGATCACTGCATGAGCTGGCTCAAGCGCCACTCTATTGGGTAATTGTAGGACACGATGTCCTGTAAAACGCACTCACAATTACCGTATCTGTGGAGATTTCGATCGAGATCTATTGTAGATATTTTTAATTTTTAAACCAATATAGTCTTTAGTCTAGATCTCTTCTGAATTGTAAGTAAATACTCTTAGTGCAATTTAATTTGTTTTTTTAAGTAGGTACATATTATCCAACTCGTAGACAAACATTCTAAAATAGGCACGTTTATTATATGACTAACTTCCATAAATGAAATGCTTAGGTACATAACATTAACACCACTTTTTGCATAGGTACTTCAACAAAGTACTTATACTTAGCTCAAAGTTTTAGGACCTTGTAACAGTTGTAACTACTAAGTTGGCGTGTCGCCTGAACTTTCTGAAAGTTTAAAGCAATTTTATCTATCTCTTGTTAGTGTTCAGCTGGTTTCGCTAGCCTAAAGGGATTTGTGGTTGAACGGCAATCGTATTTGCTGCGTTGTATTGTATAATCTCCTGCGATGCGTGGTCTGTTGTTGGGTTTATTTGATAGAGGTCCATTTGGTAAGCAGAAATAGATATATGTGTCAATGTTTATCCAGTTAAACGAATTAATTTATATTTTCATTTATAGAATCACATCCATTCACATACTTTGTATGATTGAATTTCAGCATATATTGGGATATTTATTTAGTCTAAACTTTATCGAATATTTTTTTCTACGATTTCTCAAATCGCAAAATCTTGTATTCTCAAAGAGACGTTTTACTCTCTCTGCTACAAAAATAACCTAAACCGTACACCTACACGTACATAGGTAGGTATAAGTACCTACATTTATCGATTACGAGTATAATAAACTGTCGAAACGTGCATTTCGCTGTTCCTGTTTATCAACCTACCTTGACCTATTTGCTATTGATTTCGTTGTTGTAATCTATTTCGGGCACAATTCGCGGATAGTGAATTGATTCAGAAGTTAATGCGGTTTTTGCTGAGCTGAGCCGTTTTAGGTACTTTTTGTTTTCACCTTGGGTATAAACTTTTAGAAATCGTTATTTTTGTCTCGCTTTCATTCATGATATTTATAATAGGAAGCAACTAATTCCGTAGCCCAAATGGTTAAGTTTAGTTCGGTAGCAATAACAAGGATAATTGTCACTTAAAACTTCTCTCGAATATTGAAAATTTTAATATTTGTTTCATTGTTCCAGATTCTACTGGGACCTTTGCATGTTATTACTTCTTGTGGCCAACCTCATCATTCTGCCAGTTGCCATATCCTTCTTCAATGATGACCTCAGCACGCGTTGGATTGCCTTTAATTGTCTATCGGACACCATATTTCTTATAGATATCGTTGTTAATTTTAGAACTGGTAAGCTTTTCAGAATTTCTATTTCATTTTTAATCTTCTAAAAAGATTTTATTATTTTTAAGTTATTGAAGACGACATAACGAGCGGCTATATAATATTCTGCCTAATCATTATCTCAATACGCAACAATCACTTATCACACTCCGGGAAATTGGGTTGTGATTGTTTTTACAAGCTTTAATATAAGAAGCAAAACATCCAAATCTCTACATTAAGAATTCAATTTAGAAGATCATGTAGAAAAACTCGTAGAGCCAGATTACTACAGAATAAAGAAACATTTATATATCTCTTTTCAGGAATAATGCAGCAAGATAATGCAGAGCAAGTGATATTAGATCCCAAGTTAATAGCGAAGCACTATTTGAGGACATGGTTCTTCCTTGACCTCATCTCTAGTATACCACTAGATTATATATTTTTGATCTTCAATCAGGTAAACGTACGTTGCAATTTGGCCGTGTTGTTCTATTACTAGTTTTAATCTATCTTTTATGTTGTTGATATTCTGTTTCAGCTTGGGTGTTCATTTGTTTAGACTTTCGTTATTGTTAGATTTTGGTTTTTTGTTTGTCATTGTGAACTCTTGTTGAAACTCTACGAGAGCCTCTTCGTTATCTACAATTTTTAGGGTCAGAAACGTGAGAAGGTTTGGTAGCACTAGTATACATTCTTCATCAAATTACTATATAATTTAGTTTTAATTTATGCACATTTTTCTCTATACTGCACGTATCAGTAGATCATAAATGTCTCTTCTGTGGTTATTACTTTCTAAGTCCTGCATTCTATCTAAAAATGCCGCTCGATAGTAAGGATACTATTTCGGTTTTTGAAAAAAAAATTGAACTTTTTAATGAGCACTTTTTAAACTCTAAGCACCGGCTGTTCTAAAATGTCTACTTTCACTTGCACTTAAATTCAACTTCTACTATCGCCGATGGTTAAGCTGTTTTCTATAAATTGATAAAAAGCACGACGTCGTTACTTTTCTTTCTTATATTTTCCAACTTCTTGTATTTTTCTTTTCGCCGGTTATAGCATGGTCTTTCCTATGCTTGCCGCATTTCAGTTGAATTTGTACCCATCTCAGTAAACTGCACATTGAACAGAATTTTGTTTTGTTCTTATAATTTATTATTATTTGAAAGTTATTACCTAACGCAACACGACCAAATTGTATATAAATAATATTCAATTATGCTATACAGAACACACTAACATGCAAAGCAAAATATAGTGCAGTGCAGTTACTTACATAATTTATCAATTATTTTGTACTGAATTTTCGCATCAATAAAATGGCTTATTATTCTAACATGTTCAAAAGCTAACAGTTATTATAGGCAATTTCTACTGAGCTTTCACTAATAGTGATATCCACGGGATATTACTAAAATGTAAATTGCCAAAACATAATTATAACATGTTCGTAACGCTTCAGCACTTTTCTTTGGCTGAAACTTTCGGATGCAGTTTGCATGCCTTTAACACTTTCTTTGTAAAGACAATCCTTGGGTTTGATGCTCTTGTAACTAGGACGGTAGCCCTGGTGAATTTAGGGCATCGCATTGTTTCAATGGGATAGCCTAAGATGTTTTGTTTGTATTGACAGGATTTTAGTGAAAGCTTTCAAATTCTACACGCGGGCCGTGCGCTGAGGATACTTCGGTTAGCGAAGCTGCTGTCTTTAGTCCGGCTGCTGCGACTGTCCAGGCTCGTCCGATACGTCTCACAATGGGAGGAAGTATATGTAAGCCATCGCCACTTCTGACCCACACTATATTTTGGGTTACATTACTATTTACTTTACCTAACTCCTTCACTAACACTGCCCTAACTACATTACGCTCACATTTACTAACACGACATACTAACGCCATACTAAACAATGGTAATATTGAAATAATTGGATTATTTTAAAAAACGATTTATTAGAGGAGAGAATGAAGAAGTAGCACACCATTGGCAAGTGAATGTTAAAAATGAAATGTTTATATTAATGAATTTACTGTTTTAGCAAGTAGTGATCCTTACTACGTGGAATTTTGTTGTAATCCTGTATTATACCATAATCCCGCCCCAACTGTATGTGAGCCCCACGTCCCGCTCTGCACTTCTCTACTGCTTCTCTGCAAGCTTATTTCTGCCTGAGCACGCTCTCACTCGTGACGTCTGTCTTCTCTTATGTGCGCCCGCGCCGCGACCTACCGCTCGACCGAGTCCGACCCGAACCGTCCAGATCAATCGTACACAACATATTATTTGCAAATTACCAATATTATGTTGCAGCTTTTTCGAAGCCTTTAGTGACGATGCGCTAATGCCGTATAAATCAGAGAAAATAACTTCCTCCTTTCATGCAATACAAAAACATGAGAATAAATTGCAGACGCCACACTCAATTTGGAGTTACTTACGACATCAAAACACTTATCTTTCTTAGAAAAAGTGAGCACCTAGAACTTATATCATAATCGAATTTGTATTGAGTCGAAGTAATAACACAGACCAAGCCTAGACAAAATCCATAATTCTCTTAACGATCAAATTAAACAATCAAAGTAAATACTCTCCATTGCATCATTTCACTGAGTAGAAAGTAAAAACGTAAATGTTGTGGAGACGGTAGCGTCTCGTGGTGGTCGTTGTCCTCTATGCGGAGAGTCAGTGAGAAGTGGAGCACAGAGGGCGGTGGTGGCGACAACGCAGTGACGGTGTTGTGTGCAGATGAGCCCCGCACCGAAGCCGCGCGGCGAGCCGGGCGACGCCGAGGGCGGCGCGTCGCGCGACCTCGCCTCGCAGGTGCCGCATGCCGCGCCCAGCGCTGTAGGCGTAGGGGGCTAGCCCGCTCCGCTCGGTGTTAGTGCATCCTGTGTGTGTTCGCTGCCCGCATCCGCACGCCACCCGCCCCACGCCCGCACGACCGCGTCTCCGCCCGCTGATCCCGTCCGCGTCCCGGGCGCGCCTGGCTCTCTTCCTACTATCTCGTGTTTCTCGCTTGTTTTCTAGATCTTGCAGAATCTTCAAAAAAAGCGCACGGAACGGAGGGGACGTCTGGGCTCCGACATTCAAAAAAAGAAGGGTGGCACCAAAAGCAATCTAATCTTCAAGGTAACCAGGGTCGGCACGAGCCGGCGCGCATGTGCTCGTTCGCCCGCTTCGCATGTTGCCGGCGACGCCGCCCGGCTCCTTTAGACCGCTGCGTTCGCTTCGCTTCTTCTCGTTTGACGTTTCTGTTTCCGACCCTCGTCCCGCCGGCGGGCGCGCGGCCGGCGCGGGAAGGACGCGACTCGCGCGGCCGTGCGGCGGCCTCGGTCGCGCGACTCTCGTTCCGCACCCACCACAGCATGCGAGCTCGATGACTCGATTCACGCGATCACATTTTTTTCTTCACTTCTTACGAATTTCATCGGTAGAGAATCATCGCGATGCTTGATTTCGAGCGTCCTTGTCGCGCAGTCCGCACGGCTTCCTTTAGAGGCGACGCTGTCCAGTGTTCCGATATCGACTGACTATGTGACTGTCTTTTCAGTTCCTGAATATGGCCTCCGTGTTCATGCGGATATTCAACTTGATCTGCATGATGCTGCTCATCGGGCATTGGTCCGGTTGTCTGCAGTTCCTTGTTCCTATGTTACAAGGGTTCCCGCCAAACTCTTGGGTAGCAATAAATGAGTTACAGGTGCGTATTCTCGCTATTACGTTTAAAGACGGAATTAATAACTTTAACTCAACTCTATAAAGATATTAATGAGTAGGTACCTAACTGTACTTAAAAATGTCAATCAATAGAAAATGAAATATGAGCAAAAAGCCACACAGTGAAAAATATGACACACACACAAAATATTACAAAACTGAGGATAAAAAAACTCACTACCTTTAATAACGAAAATATTTTGGTATTCCAGGAAGCATTTTGGCTAGAACAGTACTCCTGGGCGTTATTCAAAGCCATGTCTCACATGCTGTGCATCGGATATGGCAGGTTTCCTCCGCAGTCCCTCACCGACATGTGGCTTACGATGCTGTCCATGATATCTGGAGCCACGTGTTACGCACTCTTCCTCGGTCACGCCACTAACCTCATCCAATCTCTCGACTCTTCCCGAAGACAGTACCGTGAAAAGGTAAATTAAAATTCATACTAGTCAATCACATCATCATCACTAGCCAAAATAATTGAATGCAAGAAACATGGAAACGTAACAGTACCAATGTACCTACTCTTTATTAATAATTATTTAGACCCAAATCTGGTTATATTTCACTAGAAATACCTATCATTAACTGACGCATAGACTTGTTTTTATATCTGTAAACTATCATCACATCAAGCATGTATTTTTTCCATTATACAGTTAAAAAGACTATGAGATAACTGTAGATGCGCATACCTGATATATTGTAATATTACTGTGATTTTCGAAACCAACAGTACCCCGCCTTGGGTTTTAAATCGTTATGAACACCTGACTATAGAATGAGATGTATCTGCATAAACCTTAGTCCGTTTTCACATAAACTTGGTGTGTCACCTGCAAGTTGCAACTTCAAAAGCACATTGATCGTTATTCACTAAAACTCCATTGCCTGTTTCAGAGATTAGACGTGAGTACAGAGCGAATGTTTGTCCTTAGTGTTTTCACTGTTTGATAGTTTGGTATACATTTTGTACAAAATTTCATCCGCACCAATTCTCATAATCACATAACAAATGCCATAAAATAGTGGGTGTTCATAACAGTTTATTATCCATATTAGCACTAACTTTGATGGGAATAAGAAGTGTGCCGTTTAGGGTTGTAGATAGCTACTTCTCACTTTTTCTATACGATATATCTATTGTGTACTGTGCATGGTCTGTTTTAGCACAAGCGTGTTTGCCAGGCATCGCTGCGCACGTGTAACTGTGGGCCTGTCAAATACTTCGGAGAAGATAAACTCTTTGGTTACTTAAAGTCTAAGGCGATAAGGAACCAAAATCTTCCAGAATCTTAACAAATGTTGTCTTTTCGCGGGTGAAACATGTCGTATTACCAACTTGTAACGTGGTTATTTATAATTTCCAGGTGAAACAAGTGGAAGAGTATATGGCATACCGCAAATTGCCTAGGGAAATGCGACAACGCATCACAGAATACTTCGAGCACCGCTACCAGGGCAAGTTCTTCGACGAAGAGCTGATCCTGGGAGAGCTCAGCGAAAAGCTGAGAGAGGACGTTATCAACTACAACTGCAGATCACTCGTCGCTTCGGTGCCTTTCTTCGCCAATGCTGATTCTAATTTCGTGTCTGATGTTGTCACTAAGCTGCGATACGAAGTCTTCCAACCTGGTAATTTATAATTTTTTTGAAATTTATAATTTTTTTGGTATCAGAAACTTATCTTGGGTACAAACAGACCGGAACAAATATCTGCAGCAGAACATGCAAGCTTTTGCTCTACCATGAGAATCGAGCTCTTGTGTTTCAGCTGAGCAACGAAGCCAGCAGTTGTCAAAATTATTTTCTTTGCTTTTTTTTTCATGTTTTTTACGTTCATTTTCTTCAATTCCAGGTGATATCATCATAAAAGAAGGTACGATTGGAAGCAAAATGTATTTCATACAAGAAGGTATAGTAGACATCGTCATGGCGAACGGCGAGGTAGCAACCAGTCTCTCGGACGGCTCATACTTCGGCGAGATCTGCCTTCTGACCAACGCTCGCCGCGTAGCATCGGTCCGAGCCGAGACCTACTGCAACCTGTTCTCGTTATCCGTGGACCACTTCAACGCCGTGCTCGACCAGTACCCGCTGATGCGGCGTACCATGGAGAGCGTGGCCGCCGAACGGCTCAACAAGATCGGGAAGAATCCCAACCTGGTGTCGCATCGCGAGGACGATACGACGTCAGAGGGGAACACGATCAACGCGGTGGTGAACGCGCTGGCGGCGGAGGCGGAGCACGTGAGCCTGTCGGACGACAGCGTGGCGCGGCTGTCGGAGCGCTCGCTGGGGCTGGCGCTGCAGCCGCTGCAAGCGGCGTCGTGCCGCATGGCGGGCGTGGCGCTGCCCGGACTGGGCGTGGCCGCCGCCGCGTTACCCCGCCCCAAGTCCGAGCACGACTTCAGCTCCGCGTCGGCACAGGCGGCGCCGCTGTCGGCCGCTGGCGCCACCTTCCACAAGTCGGACGCGGGCATCGCGCCCTGACGGCGCTCCGCCTGCTAGCCGGCGCCGGCCGAGCCCGCGACACATAGCAATACTAGGCTTAGTGCGAGGGGCCATCCGCCCCGGCCGCTCGCTAGTGGTAGCGTAGACACGAGTATTATAGCTGCGACTTCGCCGGGCGCGCCCCGCGCCGCCCGATGAATCTCATTTTGTGATCTTATACTTAATTCTCCTGTGTTATAATTTAGGTTAAATTTTATATCATTGACGCTGTGAGGAATCGGATACGTGACGTATTCCGATTGTATAGATATACCTGTTATATATTGAAGAATACTATTGAATCTTTATAGAGATACCTTGCCATTAAAGAAAAAAATAATTATATAGACTAGACTGAATTGTAAAGATATCACTATTTTATGCTTTGTTGGCGTATGAAATAGACCTCTATTGTTGAAGCGGAATATTCGATTGCGGTATAATTATTCGAAATATATAAACGTTCCTGATAATCACGATTCCGAGATATTATAAATTCGACGTTCTTTATATAAAATGTTTATAAATGTTGGATCGTGGGAGAGTTTAGAGCGAGGCTCTCGGTGCCCACGCCTGCGCCACTGCAGCCACTGCGGGAGCGCTTGGGAACAGACTGAAACTGTTCAATTGCAAATTGTAATACATTCCGCTCCCGGTCGCGGAGTAGGTACCTACAGGTCGATGCAAGAAGCAGGGATCCGGTAGCAGCAGTGGCGGGACGCCGCCGCGCCCCACGCTTACGACTGCACAAGCGACGCACAACATACGAGCCTCACACGCAACTCCAATAGCACATGGTTGCTTTCGTTTTAATTATAAGTAGTCATATCTACCGATAAATCGGCATTAGCGCAAATTCTCTCGGTTTCCTAAGTAGAGATGGATCAAGTAGCGCTTCGAATCGTTTCTGTAAATATTGTAATAACTCGGGGATTCGCACTAGCGCGGCTCGGTATATCGGAGTGGTAGCGGGCGCTCGTTGGAGCGATCCAGTCAATTACCCGTGCTGACGGGCGTCTCGGTTGAACTCAGTTCTCGATGCACACACTACACTTCATACCTTGTTTTAATTGTAGGAGAAAATAATTTATTATCGATAGTGATCATTTCGTAGGAGTAAGTAGGCCAGAGCGTTAACAAATTCGGACGAATTACTTTATGTGATAGAGCAACGGTTGGTTGGCGACGCGTGAGCTGCCGGCTCGGCGGCTTTTTTTAGAAAAAATCTGGTAGTTTATTATTTATGCATGATTCCATGCTTTTCACCGTATTCTTATAGCTCAACTGTACCTATCTTTACATTTCGTTTCTTCTGACAATAGCGTCCTTGATTTTGATATTATGTTCTGTTTTTGTTAACGAAGCTTTGCAACCGCTTGTTATAGCAGTAATTTTTAGGTAAGACAGAGCAACATATCTTAGCGAGGCTCGAGACCAGCTGCCGCCGAACCGGCCGCCGCGCGCTCGCCGAAAAGGCACGATAGTCGTTGACTATTCTTATAGTGTCATGACAATTTGTAAAGGTGGTTTTGCAAATGTTGACTTTTTAGCCAAATATAGGTAATGAATGACGAACCAATACGCAGTAGCTTATTTGTAGATGAACGCAGCCTAGTTCTCAGTTCGGCGACTAACACCAATAGTACTTTATACTCTTAAGATATTTATACAATAAAATTGGTCTTAGCAGAGTGACTATCTGTCAATTTATCTACAAAAAGATACATTAAAATTGAGTTCCATTCCCAAAGGCATTTAGATTTGTTGTTGTTTCAAAGTAGGTACCTAACACTACTGCTTTTGTAAATTATATAAATTTTATAGAAGAGATCTATTTTTATTGTAAAATCGTAAGTAAAATACCTTTACGAAATCATTAATTGTTTTTAATCAGAACTGTTATTTATTGTAATTATATATTTTACTAATTTCTGGTATCTATTTTCACCAAAAGTGCTCATCGCTGTCAAGAAAATTAGAGAAAATGCATTAAAAGAATGAAGAAAATGACTACATAGTTTTTTTTTCAACTTTTTACTAGTAAGAGTTATCTACAAAATATAGTTATACAAACCTTAGAGCCATTACCTAGGTACCTACTACTTTACTTAAAAAATCAAAGGACTAAGCCCACATGCTAAAAGGTCTCCGAAGCACAGAAGCGCTCAAATGAAAATGCTACTAACGGTCACTTACGACCGTTTAGAACATTGCATAACTTTGACGATCTATCAAGAATAACTAAGCAAGCACAACCACAGGCGCTTCTTAGTCTTCTATTCTACCTTTAATAAAACTAAAAATTTAGGTACTATCTGAGGTAATCGGAAGATATTTGCAAAAAACAAATTTTAGGGGCATCTATGAAGGCAATAGTACCCAAATATATGTTTAACTTTTTGTCTGTTCGCTCTTACTCCGGAACAGCTGAACTGATTAAAATGGGACTTTCACTGGAAGATAGAGGAGGTTGTAGGTCAAAATAAAGGCTTTTAAACAAATAAAAGGCTGCCAGCCTAAAGTGGAATTTGGCCGGACATGTCTGCCGCATGTCAGACAGTGGCGTAGCTAGGTAGCCAAGGGCCCTGGTGCAAAATGAACCGGGGCCCTAACTGAACGGTTTAAGTTTTATCAACGGATTACCACGGATTTCAGAGCTTCTGGTCTGCGCATATTACTCAAATGATCCCAGTGTCATAAAATCTCATTTTAGTAATATTTCTGTTTATTTATTATTATATTCGTTTGGATTTTAAATAAGCTACAATAATGAATGGCCTAGTTTTGCTCTACCCGCTCTAGCTCTACCCTACCGTTAGCATCTAATAGTTTGTGGCTCTACCCAAAATTATAGGTAGGTACCTAGCTAAAGCTATTTGATTCAGCTAGACCATAGATTTAGCATGGTACCTTCCTACATATATGAGCTAGACGCTAGTAGCTGGCAACTCTCATTTTCGGTGAAGTGGTGACATTGACAGACATAAAGTGACAATGTGAATAGTGACAATGAGTGACAATTCAATGAATAAAAAAAAATGAGTATGGTAGGCTAAAAGGACTTGTATCCAAAGCCATAAAAAAAAAACAAGATGTCGGCTTATCGTTCATTTCGTTCAGTCAGTTTCGTTCGATTTGTTCACGTTCAATATATCTCTATGGTTCAATCTCTCTGTTTCTCTCCTTCTGTATATTTATTTTTCTTTTCGTTTCGTTCGTATTCGTATTCGTAGCCTTCACATGTGTGTGGGGATTTTATTTTATTGTTTCAATGCCTCTTGTCTGTCGAGTATATTTTCATCGTGCTCTTGATCGTACATATTGTGGTATTTTGTTTGTATAAGTGTTTAGCCCTAATCAAAGCTACAGCTTTAGAATTACTTGAAGTAATTTACTTCCTAAAACATACGATCGATATCCTCATGGGGCACGTCTCTAATATCTAAATTCTCTTCACGAAAAAATCCACGTTGGCAGTTCCTTCGACATGTCGACAAGACGAGCTCGAATCAAAGCTGTGGCTGCTTTGCCGCAGAGAAGAAAGAACGTGGATGCTAATAAAAAAAAGGAGGAACCCAAGGCCGGATTCGAGACTGAAGTGGTACCTTCGAGTCAAGAACCTTTGGAAAAAACTTGTAAAGATGATGAGGTGCTAAATAGCACGACTCAGGAACATAAAGAGGGGTTTGAGGAACGAATATCGCCCTCAAAGCGCCGTTTGTCGCTCGATAAATCAATAGGTCGTCGCTTATCTGACGACAAAACTGGAAAAGCTACCAAGGACAATGAACCCAGAACGCCAAGAGCTCGTCGTCTGTCTATTGACAGAACCCCAAAACGGCGCTTGTCCATTGACAAGACTCCTGCAAAACGCATGTCTACTGAAAAACCTTTACAAACTTCAACAAACTCTGATAAAGATAATCAAAATGTGCAAACTGAAATTGTGTCAGAAGAAAACAAGGCTAATGCAGGAAGTTGGTATCAAAACACGAGAATATTGAAGAACCTTTTAGATGGCAGTGAAACATCTAAAACATATCAATCACCATGCTCCAAAGCAAATGAATCCAACACGGATAAGCTTACAGAATGCAGGCCATCAACAAGCTTAAACTATGATAATGAATCTCGGAAAGCAATGTCTGCTCCATTCTTTGCCTCACCTAGAAGCCGGGCAAGTCCAAGACCTTCGCCTATTGTTAGAACTCCTGTTATCTCGGTTGATCTCATAGCGGAAAATGTGATTGCCCCCCACAAGGGCCCAAATTCAGTAAACAACAAAATAAATTTAATAGCAGAAAATGTAAACTCCAAGTCTGATACGGAGGTAGAGGTCATAATTGAAAGGTTACACAGTAAAGGTGGAAGCAAGGATAATGCTCCTAAGAAAGCAAGGTCTCCTATCAAAATTATTGATGGTAAAGTATTCAATTGTTCCCAACAGAAGTGTCTGTTCCAACTAGTTGGTTGAGAAAAATCAAGACAGGTTTTTTTTTTTTCAGAGTATATCATCAAAGCATTACCTGAAACGTCAACAGTAATGGATGGCATAGTTCCTCTACAATCTATCAGTAAAGCTCCCAAACCTTTAGACTTGTTGAAGAATGAGATTATATCAGAAAACGCTGAAGTATTGTTTGACCCGATTGTCCCACTGCCATCACCAAGCAAAGTGCGTCCAAAGCTTCGACCGATACCAAGATTAGGTCCTAGGAGAAACAGTTTTCAGCAGGTAAGGAATATGACAGTACAGTTGGCATTATCAATCTTTGATTATTTTTTTTATTATGATGAATGGGTCGGTTCTTGCCCTCGAAACTTACACAGGCAAGAATGAGGGCTACGATGGAGCGAGCCTACCCAGAAGGTGCCTATCAACTCTCTTCTTAAAAAAGTCTTTTTCTTGCTACATTTGAGTATCAAGCTTCTAAACTAAACTATAATTAACTCAAACCCTCTTGCGTATTGAAGTCTGTAATTGGATTTTAACTAAAGAAAAACTCCTCCAGTTTAATAAAATTCCCAAGCAATAGAAAACTCTCATTATTAAGGACAAGCTTTCATATCTATTTGAACTGTTGTTCAGTGTTATCAAACATTGATAACAGCACAATGGTGTTTGATGGAGTAATTTGTTGTCACAAAGAGTACTTTTGTTTCTATTCTACTGATTATTTTATTTGAAAGAGTTTTGTTAAAAAATTATCATAAATTAAATTATCCTTGACATTCATTTTTTTCATCTTCAATAACAACTTCCTGAACAAAAGACTAGAATAACCTTCCACTTTGATCAACCTTCTGTTTAGCATAAAACTAGAGGTCCTCGCACATATTATTTCCGCTCTGTATGGTACGCGCCTAATCTTTAATTTTGTATAAAATCGTATGTAAGCACGCACTATCCACCCGCGTCGCAATTTATGACGTCAGCAGCATTTTTCTATGGGTGGATCGTGCGATCAACATAAATAAGGCTCTTCCATGCTTGCTTATATTTAGATCTGAGTTATTTCACAGTAGTATGTTTAATGCTTCTATCTATATAAGCCCTTTTATCCTGAACAAGAATGGGGTTCTTTGAGTTTCTTATAAAATGTCTCTTTGTTCAGTGTGCCTCCTGGCAAAGGCCTCCTCCAAATATTTCCACTGCTCTCTATCTCTGGCGACTCTAGCTGTAAACTTAAGTTCGTCCTCCCATCTCATGGTCTGTCTTCCCCTGCTTCGTTTATTGTCTCTGGGATGCCAGTGAGTTACAGTTTTGTTCCACTTGTCTTCTATGCTTCTCAGCATATGGCCGGTCCATCTCCTCGGTCATCATGTTTAATGCTTAAGTTTTATTTATGTTCTACCCTTATTTGTAACACAGGGCAGTGCGAGCGAGTCAGAGGATGAAAACCGGCGATTACACGGCCGCCCCGCCACTCCGGCCACGCCGCTGCCTTCGCGACAGCGCCATGACTCACACTCACATGCCATCGTGCAACGGTAAAACCTTGTATGAGATAGATAGGGACTGGGTACAGTCTCGGCCAATAAGATGTATCCATACTAACTAATATTATAAATGTGAAAGTAACTCTGTCTGTCTGTCTGTCTGTCTGTCTGTTTGTTACGCTTTCACACCCAAACCGCTGAACAGATTAAGCTGAAATTTGGCATAGTTAAAGGTAGTATCCCTAAAAAATGAAAAAATCCTCAGGGACCGCGGGTCACACCGCGGGAGCGCAGCTAGTACACATATAATTTTCAAAAATGTGTATACACTTTAAATTTCAGAAAAATGTAAACAACTCGAAATTGTCAAAAATATGTATCCACCACTCCGTTTCAAAAAGATGTATCCATTTACAGAAAACGATCTAAAATCTATACCGCTCTTCATAGATGAAATTTTGTGGGTATGCCCATCTTGATGCCGTAGGGGTATTCTAAAAAGGACTTCAACCACTGAGATGGTAAAAAGTGCTAAAAACTTTCTATGAAAAATCGTATTTTGGTAATAAAGAAACATGAAACTTATCATTATGGTTCAATAAACTTGATAAAATATTGCATTGAGTTCAAAACAACACTAGAACGGGATTTAGGGGATGTTAAAATTTTAATGGAAACTTTTTTGATGCAACTCATTTTGCACCATTATTTTTTCATATGGTCAGCAAGTTCATGAAATTTTTTTTAATCCTTAGGCAGGAAAATGATAAAATCCTAGTAATCCTATACTATCCTACTGATGTCAAACATCTTAAAATTTATGAATGTGTTTCAATCAAGCTTTAATCAGTGAAAAAATTGGATAAAACTTTGAATAGATGTAGATCATCAGCAAGGCTATTTAAATTGTTTGTACCACGCGAGCTAAACTGCAGGCGGAAGCTAGTCTTCTACTCATATTTGCGTTTTATGCCAAACTGTAAGATATTTCGACTGCGTTAGTAGCTTTTTTGATGACCCAAAGTGAGGTACGACTATTTTTGTATAAGGTTACAAAAATAGTAATAGCTTTGATCCTTCACAATAAATAAATAAAGCTGGACTTTTTTGTATTTCAGGGATGTAGCCCGAGTGAGGAACGATTCCGTCTGCTCAACTATAAGCCAGGCTCCGTCGCAGGCCGCTGCCGTTGTGAGCTCGCCATTGCGAGAACGAGAAAAAAGTCTCAAGTAAGTAATAAAGTAAAGTAAGCTCGTACACTCCGTGCACTCCGAAGCACGGAAGCGCTCAGTTGCTAACGTTACTAGAGGTCACCCATCGCTTAGGTCATACAAATCTTGCGTAAATTTTTGAGACACCCTACCCTACGAGACCGTCTATACAAGCGAGAGAATCGCGGCGATATTTTGGTACCATACAGGTTGAAAAAAGACAACTACCGAAAACTGAGGGGTTGCAATCAGACCATGATTCTAAACTCATTTAGCGAAAAAAGAACGCAATTTTTTTTTTTTTACTTAGCTTAGTAATTTTATGTTATTTTCAGTTATTGACTACTAGTATAACACATAAGTCCATACCTACCTAATTATTTCATTTTTAAAAGAAAAAACTATATAAACTCAAAATCCAGCAAACTACGTAAAAAAAAACTCGCCCAGTACATACGCAAACAGTCATCTTCAAACGCTGTTTTCTACGGATATAATGATTTTTCGGAAAATCCTTTTGGATTTGGTTGTGTGTTGGGATGCTGTACTTACCCCTTTCGGCTTCGGTAGACGTCTTTTTACACCCTGTATATTTCTATACAATCCCACCCCGCGATAACATCTCTGTGCTTAGACGTTCAAAGAGTGTACTATATGCCACGACGATTCGCCGCAATTCTCGCTCGTGAAGATGTCCCTTAAGGGTTTTTCGTTTTTGCTAATGGAGCATTAAAAGCTTGTGAAGATGGCCCCTAAAGTTTCGATGTTTTTGCTACAGAACCTTAAAAATCCGAGATATTTACAGAACCCGTCGAGAAGAAATGGCAGCCCGACGTAACGCTGCTGCGCTGCGCCGCCGTCAAACCAAAGTGGAACGAGATAAACTCACCATGTATGACCTGATATTCTACAACCCCACTGCCAATCCTATCATGTAAGTTGTGTTACTGTATTATAACAACCCCACGTTCACAACAACAAACAAGTTGTATACCTTGTATCTTTAAGCACCATAGAAGTATAATCTGGGATAATCCAATGTTGACGCATCAACATTTCCTGTCTAATATTTTATCAACTTTGTGCCAAAGATAACTGAACATTTGCTTGAACACAATGTACAGTTCGCCCAACGTATCTAGGCATTCGTGAAGTTAGCCGTTTGTCTGCGCAGTGAACGCTTTTTCATACAAAATTGTGTTCTGCGCAGACAAACGGCTAACTTCACGAATGCCTAGATCCGTTGGGCGAACTGTAGGTTGAAATATTTTGGTTTTTATTATGTTCTACTAGGATTAGCATGCAAATTTTACAGTTGGTAGATTCAGATTAATATTACTTATTCAAATTAATTTTCACTTAGATGAACCCCATGTTGAACCAAGGTTTTACGTTTTTATAATAAGCAGCCATGGGGCTCATTACAAGAAAATGAGCCGAGTTTAGACCAAGTCGAACTAAAAGTTTAACGTATTATTTCTAGCCCAGACCAAGACGAGATAATCGCGAAAGAAGCCAATAAGAAGGACGAGGAGCGTAAGGCTGAGTCTAAACGTGAGAGTTTGACGGGCGAACCACCTTCGTCACCCGAAGCCGCGCCAGCGGCAGTTCCGCAGATCAAACTCGGCCCTAATGGAGAGATTATACTTGATGAACAGAGCTTGGTAAGATTAACATTAAAAGTATTGTTTGAAACCTATTATTATCATGCATGTATACAATAACTTGAATCACCCGACTGGGATAATGTCAAGGTGTTTACGAACACACCGTCATCTCTCTGTCCTGTATGTCATAAGACGTCTTTTGACATATCCTGCTACCTCTGCCGAGCATTAGCATGTTCAAATGCACACTGTAAAAAAAATAATTACAGACATACAGGGTGTAAAAAGACTGCTACCGAAAACTGAGGGATTGCAATCAGACCATGATTCTGAACATATTTATCGAAAAAAAAACGCAAAAAAAATTTTGACTTTGATATGTCATTTTATTTTATTTTCTAGTTTTTTGCTACTAGTACCACATAATAAGACCATACCTACCTAATCATTTCATTTATAAAAGAAAAAAACAATTAAAACTCAAAATCCAGCAATCTACGTATAAAAACGCGCCCAGTACATACGCTCGACCAGCTGTGCGAGGTCGGTTTTCTCCGGATATAATGACTTTTTCGGAAAATCCTTTTGGATTTAGTTGTGTGTTGGGATGCTGTACCTACCCCTTTCGGCTTCGGTAGACGTCTTTTTACACCCGTATATTTATTCATGAAGCGCATGTGGCTTGCTTAGTCGTTCTTGATAGATCGTCGGAACTTCGGAAGTCAAGCAACGGTCTGACCGTTCACAGTGTGCTTATCCACTGAGAACTGAACTCAACTGAGCGGCCTAAAAAACACCGTCACCAGTGTTGGCACAAAATTCATACGAACTTACTTCATAATCAGTTTGTTTTTACAGGTGGTGAACCAATCAGATCAGCGCAAACTAGACACCTCAGTAATTCGCGAAGGCGCATGGGGAGGTGCGAGCAGTCGCGCCTACCGCCGCACTCCTCGCACCGCCGAATGGAGCGACGCGGAGACTGTTCGCTTCTACCGCGCACTCGCCACTATGGGGACAGACTTCACGCTCATGCAGCCGCTGTTCCCGGACAGGAGTCGACGGGAGCTCAAGCAGAAGGTATTGCTTTTGATCTATATTAATAAATCTCTTTCTCCTGACTGACTGACAGACTGATAGACAACGCACAGCCTAAACCGCTGGTCGTAGAGACTTGAAATTTTGAGTATCTGGGAGGAGTCAGCAACACGTCCAAAAACATATTTGGCACATGTCTACTTTTACTTGAGAAATCAGTAATAAATCTCAAATAGATAATTTGCGTTGAATGAATGAATGAATGAATGAAAATTCTTTATTCGTCATCATCATCATCAGCCTATGGCAGTCCACTGCTGGACATAGGCCTCCCCTATAAATCTCAAATAGATAATTTGTGTTGAATGAAAATTCTTTATTGCACACAATAAAATTAAACAAACAAAAACCAAAGAAAACCCAGATAAAAATGTACAATGGGCGGCCATATCGCTAAGAAGCGATCTCTTCCAGGCAACCTTTAAAGCTTTAATAATTATCAATTGTTTGTTACGGAAGAGCGAGACCTCCTAATACAGGTATTTTCATATTTAAAAGGAGGTCTCAAACCCATGTAACTAAATTTTGATTTGATTTGATTACCTCCGTTTTATTTCCAGTTCAAAAAGGAAGAGCGTTTGAACCTGGCTCAGGTAGACATGGCTCTACGATCCGGCGCGAAATGGGATCCATCCAGACTCGAAAATGAGTTCACTCAGGAAAGGAAGGCCGCTGAAGTGGCAGCCGAAAAGGCGAAGGAACGTCTGAAGAAAGAGAAGGAAAAACAACGACAGATGAGTCAGCTGCATGCTAAACGAAGTAAGTGCATAATTATCTTGATTTTCAATTCCACAGCTTGATTTTTGAAGTGAAAACTTCTTTAGGCGGATTTTTGAGATGGGTAAAGACGTGGTAAAAGCCATTGAGCTCGCGACACCGTTACCGACACCGAACTTCTGTATATAAGATAAGTATCTGCTATTTCGAAGCGACGTGGCCATAAGAACCTTATAAAGTCCAAAAAAGCTATACTCGTATAACCTGCCACTTGGGGGGCAAAAAAATTATAGCGGGAATTGGTTTTCCTTACATCTTGTATCTTTTCGCTAGTAAGGTGAAAAGTTGTATGTATCACACGAGAGCAAAATTATTTGTTGCTTGTGCTTTTAAATCCCTCACTACCCTCAGGATTCGAACGTAGAATCACTAACTACCTTCGTGATTCAATAATAGATTGAATCACGAGCGTAGTTAGTGATTCTAGTAGTAGTGAGGGATTCAAAAGCACAAGCAACCAATTATTTTGCTCTCGTGTGATACATACAACTTTTCACCTTACTAGCGAAAAGATACAAGTCTTCGCTTGTTCGGGATTCAAACTCGGCACTCGCTACAAAAACTAATTTTGCTCTCTTGTGGTACAATGTACTATTGTTTTGGTTACAGGCCGAAACTCCAAATCACTTGGCGATTCAAGTTTACAGACCAAAAGTATCAATAAACCGTCAAGTCTAGACGACTACCTCGACGCCCAGACAAACGATAAGAGTAAGCAGAAGCGGCCTAGAAAGAGACAGCAAGTAGGGACGGAGAACGGGAAGGACGGAGATGGCGTATCTCCGTCCTTCACTTCGCCATTCGCAACTCTCTCTCGTGTCGCCAAAAAATCCAATCCAAGATTAGCTAAGAAAACATCGCCAAACGATATGGTTACAATAACGCCGATAGACAAAGAATCGATGTTACCGGTAGTACCACAGAACATAGAGAAAGGTTCATTAGTAGTGTTAACAGTGAACGACCCACAATCACCGTCTAGAAAAATGCTACAAACGTACATATCTCAAGGACCAGGCAATTTGACGCCAGTGTCACTTCCAGCTAATTTCTTGAACTCTGTAGTGGGCTTTATGAAGAAATCTAATTCACCATCACCAGCAGTTGTGAGCTCACCCAAAACTCGATCTAGAACGCCTAATGTTCCATCTCCTAGAAAAAGAACAAGTTCATACACAATAACTCAGCTTTGATGTATGTTTTTCCTTGTAGGGAAATTGAGATCTGATTTGTTTGTTGTGCTAGGGATTCGCGTCTTGTCATTTATAAGCATTCATTTTGCCATTACATCAATGATATTAAAAAAATACATTTACTGTCGAATATCGCACTTATCAGGGCATTGAGAACGCATGACGCAAGTTAGTCCCTGGCATTAGATAAAATTACTAAGGTGATGGTTTTCCTGATTTTAAGCTTGGAATATATTTAGACTGCATGCTGACTTTGAAGGTTACATAATCATTGTATGTATGTAGTAAGTACTTACATATTAATGTAGTTGGTAGACATTATTGTAAGCATCAATCTCACCCTTTAAAATTTGCTAATACAGGCTTACCTCGTGCCCTCGGACGCTGAATGTATAACCTTGATTTTTTTTATTTATTAAAATATGTAATTATAAGCAATACTTAGTGTAAATTTTTAAACAATACTGTTCAAAGTTGTACGGGACGTGGTCTATGAACCAATAGCGATACTGTAATGGTATTTGTGTAGGGATGCCTCATCTACATATTTGTGCAAAGGGGCATCAAAATCTGACCCTGCAGAGTTGAGATATACAGGGTGGATTTTTAATCATTATAGTTACAGGAAAAAGTTTTAAGGAGACCATGCATAACTTTTTGAGGTATTCTAAACTGCACTAACTCATTTTGGAAAAGTGTACAGTCAGCGAAAAAAGTGCTGACCAAAAGCGGAATTTGAACCAATATCAATACTGTAATAGTATTTCTGTAGAGATACTTCAACTTCATCCATATGCAAAGGGGCATCAAAATCTGACCCGGCAGTTTTGAGATATACAGGGTGGATTTTCGAGACTAGCTCATAGGTCAGGTACCTTAACCGTTCTAGGTTCATAGACCGCTTTTGAACAGTCTCCTTTGTAGTAAACAATTTGTGTGCTTACCCACCGTCCACCTCGCTGAGACCACCTGGGTGAAAATTGGTTAGGTTATGTTAGGCTAGGCTAGTGAAAAACTGTGCGCTAGGCGAGCGAGCGTAGCGAGTGTACTGCGGTAGCGGCCGCCGAAGCGCCAGAAATAATTATTACTAGCTGCTGCGCGCTACTTCGCCCGCATGGTACCAACATTTTGAATAGCCTATATGCTATTCCAGGTCACTATCTACGCCTATCCCAAGTTTTTTCCAAATCGGTTCACTGGTTTAGGCGTGATCTAAACAGACTCACAAACTTTCAGCTTTATTATATAAGTGGGATTGAGATGTTCAGTAGGTGAGTCGATCGTAATTCGAGTCGAGGTGGTCTCAGCAAGGTAGACGGTGGGTCAGAGTCAGCACAGCACTCGATAATTTCAGAAATGGAACCCATGTTCTAAATTTTTTACATCTAGCTATAATGTCCCTGAATTTATGGGCTCTGTTTTATCCCTCAATAAACAATATGAATTCTTGGATGTAGATTATATTGATCTCATATTTATTTTGGTAACTGAAGCAATACGTTAACTTCTTAGCTAAGTACCTAATCTGTTATTGTTCTCAACAGATTTACTGTTTGTGCCTACATATTTCCTTATACAAAGTTACTAGTGTAGTATAATTAGTATTAGTTTCCTTATTATTTTACGTTTAATGTTGTAATAAACAAATTATGCTTTTAATTTTTTATTTATTTATTAATAAACTGTCATCATGAGCTACCTTCACCTGCTAAATAAGAAACATATTTTGATACACAAGTAATTTATTTACAAAATAACATACATTATGCACAAAGCATAAAACAAATTATTCTTATTCAATCATAGAAGTTAAAGAAAATAAGTCTTTAGACGCTGCTTTATAAAAAAATGAAGACTTGAGATAATCCTGGTTTAACTGAACTACAGATGACACAAAATCCTTATAATAAAACCAAAGTTATACAAGTACATAGTCTTTAGACGCTGCTCTATTAAAAAATGAAGACTTGAGATAATCCTGGTTTAACTGAACTACAGATGACACAAAATCCTTATAATAAAACCAAAGTTATACAAGTGCAAGATATATTCAAGCTATCAATACTATTGTTTCATCAGACTGCTGTATGAAACCTCCAGGTCAAACGATAATTCATTCTATTCTCATTCAGTGTCATCAGAACTATGACAATCCATGACATTCTTCAAATAGTTATCGGTTGGTGGTCAGTGAGCTTCTACGATCTCGTGCGGAAACCACTGAGACGACTCCAAACTGTCCCAGAGGGATAATTCGGGGTCAAGGAAGTCTTCGTTCATTTGGTCCACGTCGTAGCTTTTCTTGTGCTCTGCAAATAAATATTTCAATAACTTACAAACATATAAAAAAAAATTACGTCTATATTATAGATGATTTATACAGGTCAGGAGGCAATCCATGCCTACACTTAACGGGACGCTGTAGTCCCGTGCTGCTACAAACATATAGGTTGTGTTCAATACAGAACATAAATACTAAGGCCCTTACTAATAAACATGGTGTAAAGTTATTCCTCGGAATAAAATAAGAATAACCATACATTTTGACAGTTTACACTCAGGAATAACTTTATACCACGTTTATTAGTAAGGCCGTTATTATTTAGTTTATTAGAAATAGAAGAAATTGATTACTTTTGTAATGCAACACTATAAATTTAAAAAGAATGTAAGCACTTCCGTTGGCCATACTCCCTCCCCCTCTGTTTAACCGTGCCATGGGGGTCACCGTGGAGTGCAAAAATTAAAATAAACCATCCAAATTATACTTTCTTTGCTGTTTCATTAACAGCAAGCAAAAGCGGTCCTTCGAGCCGGATATGTCTTTTTTCTCCAAAGTAATCAAGTTAGCCGTTTGTCTGCGCAGAAACCAATTTTGTATGAAAAAGCGTTCACTGCGCAGGCAGACAAACGGCTTACTTCACGAATTCCTAGATCCGTTGAACGAAGTGTATTTATGTTTCGGTTAGCATTACAGAACATTAAAAGGAAAGGAATCTTATCATCATATCAATCGGTAGCCCACCGTTGAACAAGCCTTCCTCATCCTAATCTGTGCTATTTTCAAAGAAAGGAATAAAGAGAACAGGGAACGTATTCGCGTTCCTTTTTTCGTTCGTTTGATGAATTTTCGGATGCTTCCCACCACTATTTCTGACTTAAGGGCCAATTTTGAAAACGTTACGCGCGACGAGAATGCCTAGTGTGTAATCAGGTGGGTTGTTTTAATTCGTTGTATGTGAAGGCGGAAAACTACCCTACGAATTTTGTCGATAGTATCCGATACTAAGTCCAACGACCTTCCCACTAATACGTTAAATAACTAATAACGTTATAACACGGTCCTAACCTAGGACCAAATATTCCAACCCGAAAAATTAGCCCAAGTCAGAAATAGTGGTGGAAAGCATCCGAATATTTATCAAACGAACGAAAAAACGCGAATACGTCCCAAGCTACAGAAAACTCACCAACAAGCGCCAATTCATCAACCTGTGCTTTCTGCGCCGCTGTTTGTGTCGCGTCCACGGCTGTAGGCGTCGCCCCATCCTGCCCATAGTATCCAGACCACGCTGAGTAATTCTGCCAATAGGCTGACGGATCATAATATTGGTTGTACTCCTATAAATAACCGCTTGTCAGTACCGTGTCTGTGCGAACTCTAACCAAGCGAGCTAAGCTAGGCTAGAAGCAATGGCGAAGAGCGCCATTTGAAAGCTTGCAGAAACAACTGACTGAAGGAAGTTAAAAAAATTGTATTTATTCAAAAACATTACATCTATCCTTACAGGTATTTCACCTAATGCAATAGAGTAGTCACAAATCAAATATGTAGATAATCTGACTGCGGGCTACTAAGCTGGGCCCTGTAATTGAGCCAATTTATTAATTATAGGAATTATTATTTTAAATACAATTTCATTTATTTTGTCGAAATTCATGTTGGAATTTCAGTTATAGTTTTAGTTCTGTCATATTTTATGAGTAAATACTTACATACTCCTACTATTTTAAAATAAGTAATTAGTTTAAAAGTAAATCAATTTTTAAACGATGATCGAAAGTTTGATACGTACTATACTATACCAATTCATTCTAACAAGTACAAATCTAATAAGATTGAAGTAAAGAAAAGTTACTACTAGGCATATTCTTGCTAATGCGACTGTGTTTAATAAGTCGCAATCGTTTCTCTAGTATTTTTTTCTTCCCATAGTCGTTTTTCGTGCAGCAACAGATACGGACAGGCAAGTTTAGTCGGAGATAAGCGTCGGAGAAAGACGTCATTACAGTATCGAAAACTGTAATGAATAGAGTTTACAAAGCTTCAGTTTTACTCATTACAGAATCAATAAATGTGTTTTGAAAGCGTGTATTGTTTGAACCTCCTTTTTTGAAAAAAATAAAACAAAATTATCACGACTGTATTCCCATTCTCTTAGAACATAATTTTTTAGAGTCTCAAAAATACTCGTTCTTGGTGACTTGAACATAAAGGAGGATTGTGGTTTATGTTGACGATTTCTATTGATATAGTCCATCTTTCAAAACACATTTGGACGTGTTGATAGAAGACGAGTGCGGTTTTAAGCTTAGATAACATCATTTTGGCTAACATCTGAAGTATGAAGCGAGCTTTTTCTTAGCTAATAAATGAGCCGAGCGTTTTGTAAGCGCACACATTTAATATATCAATCATATTTGGTATAAAATATGAATGATATATTTTGATAAGGTGAAATTATGGTCCATTTTACAAAGAACTATTTACAGTATATAAATCACATTTATGTATCTTTCTAATTTTTTTATGAGATACCTATGTGGTTCCCATAGTCCAAGCTTTGCATAGTTTGTAAATTTGGAGCAGGTGACATAATCCAATATTTACTTTCAGATTACAAATTGAGTCTTTGATACAAGATTGTGACAATCTACACTTAGAACAACGTGAATAGTTTTGTTAGTACAGTACGCACAACCAATCTTTAGCTCTTTGAAGTAGCTGCGCAGAACCCATTTTTGATGACTTGTATAGCTGCCTCGCTCATTAGTTTGTTGCATCTCGCTTACTCTACAAAACCTACGCAATCGTTCAGTGCACCTAACTTCAGAGAGCTAAAGATCGGTTTTGCGTACTGTACGTAATTAACCATTGGAATAGAATGGGTTACAATGTTAGCAGACCGTAACACAGGTACAACCTAGCACGGTTGCTAAAGATTTTTTGCAATTTTCTCTCATTGATTTTAGTGATAAACTTCTGTTTTTCTTACCTTTATAGGTACTTATGTTGATTTAAGTTGATTAAATAATTTGATTAGCATTGATTGTTACAATCGCAAGCTATAACTTGAAGATTTAGTGAAGTAAACATCATAGAAAATGGACCATCATATCACCAAAATACCTCTGTAACAAGCATACCGTCCCACTATTATAAGCATTTCCTGTGTTCGTAGAGCCAGCTTGCGCCGTGATAGCGCTCTTTGGCTTAGGCACTGCTGTACAGATCTTCAATGGCTTGGAACCAAGCCCGGTGTAGCCGTTCATGGCGTAAAGTGCGTTACGCTGCTCATCCTCGCTGCCGAAACGGACGAACCCATAGCCTTTTGTGTAGCCAGAGCTGTCTAGTATCACTGGAAGGAAATATCAGATCAGGAAGCGCTTGTGGTCGTGCTTGCTTAGTCGTTCTTGATAGATCGTCGAAGTTAAGCAACGTTCGAAACGGTCTGTAAGTGGATGGGTGATCGCCAGTGGCATTTTCATCTGAGCGCTTCGGAGGGCACGTTAAATTGTCGGTCCCGGCCACAGACGAAGTTCGTCTGTGGTTCCGGCTAATTAAGTCGTTAAAAACTCCATCACCAGAGTTGGCCACTGACTCATACGAACTTACTTAATATATCAAAGATACTAGAGAAAACATGAAATATTTTGATATTTTATAGTCAAGTCTCTCTGAAATACTTGACTTTTTCAGGGATTCAGGTATGCGTTAATCCAGAGGCTGGATAACTTATAAATCCGTTCAGACATTTCAGCATGAAGGAGCAAAAAACTAACCATCCAAACTTCGCATTTCAATACTGGTTCGTAAGAACTAGTGACACAACAAGAAGAAGAATTACTTCTAACATACCTTTTGCAGTTTTTATAGAAGAGTACTTTGATGCAAAAACTCTGTAGAGTGAATAGTCATCAACCTCTGGACTAAGGTCACCGACCCAGACTGAGAATTCTCTCTCGGTCTGCATATTAGCTCGAGCCTCTCTCGACGCTGTATTCAACCTGAATCTGACTACCGGGAATGTACCGGGTATGGGCTTGCCATTCAGTTTGTGCATAGTGTCTATGGCTTCTTCATCAGTCTGAAAATAATTAATATTTATATGAATACTAGCTGACCCGCGCGACTTCGTCTGCGCATGATTCATTTTTTTCCGTGCAATTTTTTAATTTTTTCTGTCATAAGATAAATATGATATATCTCCTGACAATAACAAACACAACAAAAAAAAATTAATGAAATCGGTCCAGCCGTTCACGCGTGATGCCGTGACCAAGGGAAATAGGGATTCATTTTTATATATAGAGATAGGAGGTCTGATATTGTAAAGGCATTGGGAAAACTTTGGGTTCGACTGGCACTGGACTGGATACAGTGGCATGAAATTGAGGAGGCCTATTTTAGCAGTGGGTGGATGTTGGCTGATAGAATATCAGAGGACATCTAAAAAAAGATCACAACTATACCCCCAACTCACAATGTACAATACATTTTCTCAGATCTATGTACAATGTACATAGATAAGATAGATAAGATAAGATTTATTTCAGATAAAGGTTTACAAAAGTTTATCTTAGCTAAACTATAAGGTGATAGATCACTAACTGCTATGCAAATGTCAGTAAAATGTTTTCACAAAAAATGTACAAAAGTTACTAGGATTCAAACATTATTGAAAGACCATTGGATTCATAACAAAAAAATACTTATTATACATTCCATTCTTCTTCTTCCTGCCCTTATCCCACTTATATGGGGTCGGCACAACATGTTTCTCTCTTCCATTTCCCTCTATCACCCGTCATATCAGACCTCACTCCTTTCACAAAAATATTCACACGCATTCACACAGTCCATCCATCATTTCTTAAGCCAGTCTTAGGCCCGGTATATCCATCCATATTTATACTCATCACTCGTCGTGTTATATTCCATTATGGTGACATAAATAGATTGTAATCTTATCAACATAGGGAGTGAAGAGAAAAAGAAAATGTAAAACCTGAAAATGAACAAATGCATATCCCGCAGGTTCTCCTGTGAATTTGTTCCTCATCACTTTTACTGCTAACGGCCGCTGTCCAAGGCGATTGAAGGCCGCCATAATAAAACTCTCCGTCATATTGGGCTCCAACTAAAACATTGTTGCACAAAAATTATTATACAAATAAATATTGTGCAATAATTGCATAATACAATAATATTATATTTTTTTTATAGGAGCTTTTTCTAAAGTAATTAAAAATAAATAAACATAATTATTTATGTTTTTAGTAGGTAAGTTAAATACATTGTGCAGTCTTTGCAGGGCACACCATACATAAGTATAATTATTTATTTAAAAAAAAAAAATAACATGAACTAAAAATACATCATGCTAGTAGGTATTTGAATTGATAATCATAAACCGTAGTCTGCAACATTTTTTTTTTTTTTTTTTTTTTTTATTAAATAGGTCAGCATTTGACCTCCCTCTGCCTGATGTTAAGCAGTAGTGAGGTCTAAGATGGAGCATGCTTTCCTAGCATGCTTTATCTAACTTAAGTAAGATTAACTGGCTAGATGTGGCAGTGCGTGCTAGCCGCTCAGACATCTGATGCGGCCATCATGCTCTATCGACAGACCCTCAGGCTTTTGGAGGAATAGTTTTGTAAATGAGAGACCTATGGGACCGGCAAAAAAAAACATTGTCCCTTCACTTTAACTAAGTTTTCACTTGTATGTAGACATGAGGAGATTCTGATTCGGCTATTTCGGTCATCATAATTACTTTGCGAGAACCATTATGTATTATTATGACTTATTCCCTTCATTCAACATTCAAGAATTTTGTGAATTTGCTTTGCTTTCTAATCTTGCATTGTGCTTTGAAATTTGTCAATTAATTGTATTATCATTCATACTGTAATTCCTAAACCAATCTTTGGTTTGTGGACCTATACATTTAGAGGTTTTAGAATAACTATAATTATATTAATTCTTCTTATTCTTATCTAAGGATTTACTCCTTGTCGGCACAACTGATGAATCCCTCTCTATATACTTATCTCTTTCCAGGGCTGCTTCCTTGACCTCTTTATACGACATGACAGCTACCTTCTCCTTTACTTGGCTCATATGGCTCATCCTCGGTTATATTAATTAATTAATATAAACAACATACTTACCTACTTGGGGAGCATACTTTTACGGTAAAAAAACCCCTTTTATTACGCAGGTAAGTACAGAAATTGTTAACAAACAAGTCTTTTGCACAGTGAAATCAGTTGCACTGAGCTGTATTTGTTTAAGAACGTGGGTCAAAACAGTATTCCCACAACAAAATGATACAAACTAAGTCAAATAGATTTCTACTTACACTGCCCATCCATAGTTGGCACTGCATGTCTTTTGATTTGTTATACAAGGGGGTATAGTACTGAAAACTCTAAATAAACAAAGTCCTGAAACACACACAATTTGTATTTTGTAAATTTTACAAATACAAAACAGATGTAAATCTGTGAACTAGCATAGTCACAAACTAACTATAACTATAGGATGCTGTGAACTCCAAAGAGAATAATTAATAATTGGTGAACTCAAAGAATAAAAATTACTCTCACGAGAGTGAACGAACTACACAAACTATAGGTGGTGAACTAAGGATGTGAACCCAAAAGATGCAGACCGAACGTAAAACGATAGAACGATATAAAAAAAAGTACTTTGTCTATGGTACAGGTAGTAGCTAGTGCTTTCAAAATAAACTAATTAGATGAGTATCAAATCGATTAACCGAAATAAATCGACTAACGTAGACATGTAGATGACGTACAATGTTGATGTGTCATAGGTCCATTTTCGCCATTCTTGTTGTCTGCAAAAATACTAAACTTGTAATACAGTATGTTTCTTTAAGCTTGAAATTTTTATTTATTGTACGATGTTGTGAAGTGAAACTCCTGAAAATAATAATTGTGATTAGTTTCCATTATCATCAATAATAATTGAAGTTACATCGAGAACAACTATAAGGTATAATAGATTCAATTTAAGTCACCATCAACAGTTAGGTCATCAGAAAAATAATACGTACTCAATTATCATTATCTACTCAAAATGGCACGCTTAGATAACATAGAAGCTTTAGAAAAGCAACTAGCAGAGCTTCAAATGACTATGGAAAGTCTGGAAAATATGAATAATCCTAACAAAGTGAAAAAAATACCCCCAGCTGTGCCACCCAAAAAGAAGGCCCAACCACAGGTGCCACATAGCTTCATTGTAAATAACTTACGAGAACCCTCTTATTCAACAAAGATTTCAAGTAATAGTAACAGTAATAACACTACATACAGTAACATATCACCTGATCCGGTTTCCATGGGACATAAGGATTATGCAAATATCAGCCCAATAAATGCACCATCATATAGTAACCAGATCAAACAAAACGTGTCCACGTTACCAAAGACGTATACTGCAGCTTATGGTAATGTGTCACCATACCACAATAACGATGACTTACCTCTGCCACCACCTCCACCACCTCCACTGCCTATTACGAATTCATTCCAGTATAATAGTTCTCCTGAAGAATATTTGCCACCTCCATCACCGGTGAGCTCTAACTATAGTGAATTAGCTAGAGCAACTTCAAACTTAAATTACAACCAAGAAAGATCGACGTATCCTCCGATTTATCAAAATGAATTCAATGATTATGGGCCACCACATGCATCTTCCTATGAGCCTCTTTATGAGCCTATTAGTCCCCAGCCGAACAGAAACTACACATCAGGCGCTAACTCAGTGCAAAGTTATGGAAATAAGTCACCGAATCAAAGCAAATCGCCTCTACCCAAAGAAGAGGAAGTTGACACACTCACTAATCTCCTGGTTCAATCTATTTCCGACAGTCAAGATTTGGATGTCTTTGGAAAATGTGTAAAATGTAATGGGAAAGTAGTTGGAGAAAATTCAGGATGTACAGCCATGGGGAATATGTACCACGTTAGTTGCTTTTGTTGCTATCGTTGTAACATAAACTTGCAAGGAAAACCATTTTATGCAGTGGAAGGCCAGCCTTATTGTGAAGTTGATTACTATGAAACGCTCGAGAAATGTTCTGTCTGCGATCAGCCAATCTTGGATAGGATTATCCGCGCTACGGGAAAGCCATATCACCCAAATTGCTTCACATGTGTGGTCTGTGGAAAAAGTTTAGACGGTATACCTTTCACTGTAGATGCAATGAATCAAATACACTGCATTGAAGATTTCCATAAGAAGTTTGCTCCACGTTGTTGCGTGTGTGAGCTGCCTATTATGCCAGAAGAAGGCGAAGAAGAAACAGTTCGTGTTGTTGCCTTAGATCGAAGTTTTCACGTGCGATGTTATAGATGCGAAGATTGTGGCATGCTTTTAACGTCAGAAGCAGAAGGCCGTGGGTGCTACCCACTTGATGGTCATATACTTTGTCAGGAGTGCAATGGTCATCGCATCCGTCTAATAACTAATGTAATGACGACTGATCTTTAATTTATTTATACGGTTACGACTTCGGAATATGTACCTATTTATTATGATTTTATTTTAATAATTAAGTAATACTTAATTATTTTCTTTTTTAATTTTTCAGGTGCTTTTTTTCAGCTTATCTTGTATGTATTTTTTAATTCTGATTATGAAGATTTTAACTTAAAAATGATACAAAAGAACAACACTGCAAGAATGTTCTTACTGCCTTAATTAAGACTAATAAAGAGCAGCTCTTTATCTATATTAAATTATATTATAACCGTGATAAAATAAAACCTAACATATCTTTGGATACGTATTTATTATTTATAATGTAGCATTAAGAATGCTTTTGTAAATTGTAAGTTACTATGTGCCACATAGCATAAAGGTTAAGTTTAATTTATTTATTGTGCTTTTCATAATAAAATATTGATATACTTTTAAATTGTTTTATTATTTTAATCAAGCTAAATAATAGTTCGTCTGATATTTATTAATAACTTTTATTATTAAAGCATTCACATAATAACTGTCTTGCGATAAATTTTCGCTAAAACTACTCATATTCAAAATACTGGCTAAAATAGTATAGGCACAAACATCACAGAGTCATATTAATCTAACATTACAGTTAACTATCAATAACATATTATTATTAATATTAAAATAAAATGATTAGCTCGCTACATTCAACAATCATCGTTTGTTGTTTTAAAAAGGAAATAGGAAAGTAAGTTCATGGAACGCCAAAAGTCTGAAATGGTGCTATGTTACACTATTTAACACTTTCATTAAAAATTATAATAATGTGACTAAACTTGGCTTGAGATCAAGAATTTAGATATTGACTTATTTCCACTCTGTTCTATCAAAAAATCACAGTTAAATCCATCATTAAAATAAATTGTTTGGCCTCAATTATGCTATAGACTGACACAGCCTATTTGAGTTAATGAAGTAGGTACTTACTTCATAATATTCATTATAAACAATTTGGGAATCACACTTTGTGTTTGAACTTAGTGTTAAACTTAGGTGGGCTTAATACTTGTTTCAAGAATAGAGATCTTTTCTCTCTTACATCTTTTGATGTATCATTAATAGTTGCTGACATACCCTCGTAGGTTTGTTCTTGTATTACATTTGTCTCTTTTTCAGTAGCTGTTACAGAATGTATATCAACACTCAACCTATTTTTTACATTTATAACATTAGCATCTGATGTATTCAAGTTCAGTATACTTTCAGCAGACTGAAACAATATTTCTTCATCGGAGTTTGTTCTAGGCTCAAAACGTTCTCTGAGAATAGAAAATTTTCTTCTAGGACGATTTCTCCCTCCCTTTTTGATATTAGAAACTTTAGTTGATACCGTGTTCAAAGATGCTGGTTCTTCTTTCTTTAAACAAGTGTCAAGTGTTTGAGTACTATCTATATCGCTTTCACTTGATACCAACTGCCATAATAAGTTCATGTCAGTATCTGGATCTCCTGAACCATGCTGACGATGAGATTTACTGTTGTTTCTTTTTGTTTGGGCTTTATTAGCATTACTACAGCTTGATTTTTGACTACGTTTTGTGTTTCTATGATTATTTCGCATAGAACCTTCAGTATCAACTGTTTCAGACGCAGATCGATCTCTTATGTTCAATTTCATATCTTTTTTTGTTAGTTTCGATTTATTTATCTCAGTATCAACGTTTTCTTTCTCATGCAAGGATTCCATTATGTTACTTGAGTCAAATTTAGAAGGTTCTTTCCATAATGCGTTTCGCAAGTTATTATCAATTTTATCATATGTATGAAACTGTGAAGAATCCCAGTGATCTCTGCGATGGTAAAGTATCCGTGGAGAATTATTAACAGTAGACTTACGAATTTCATCTATAGTTGCAACAAGTGAACTTTCAGAACTAAGCCTCTTTTTCGTTGTGGGATCAACATCTCCCAAATCATCTAATTCTTCTAATATGGGTTCTAAATAATTAGGATCTTTACTTAAGTCTGTCACACATGGTTTTGCTAAAAATGTGTCATCTTGGCAGATTAAAGTATTCGCATAATCATCATGTTCCGTTCTATCAAACTTAACAAATACATTCGAGTAAGTATGAGACTTTTTGGGAAAAGATGGAGCTGTCAAAATAGCATTTTTTAAATCTTGGGAAATGCAACTGCTAACTTCGGAACTTCCTGATGTTAAAGTGTCTCGACGTCTGTCCCTAACGACACTGCCATCGTGAACCCAGTTTTCAATATCTGTATACCCTTTCCATGACCTCAATCCCCAGGCTTCTCTTGCTATATTGACTGCACACATATTTTCATAGTCGTGAACTGATAAAATTTCCGTTGGAGTGTCTGTGTCGCGATGTTTTGAAAGAAATGACTTATTTTTACTTTTATCTTTTTTGGTATACATTTCTTTAAGAATATCTAAAGCTATTCTCTGTATATTCTCAATATCAGCATCCTGATTTCCCACTTTGATATTTTTGAGAGCACTAAGGCATAATTTTTGCACAATATTTTCATTGAATGTATTTATATCCGAGCTATTTATATCACTCAGAGTCAAATCTAAATCCATGTCTATTGAATCGGAGGACGTCTTTTTATTAGAACCCTCAGTATCATGGCTGATAACAGAACTACGATCATTTCTCAAAAGTTTCATAAAATCTTCATTAATAATGTTTCGTACGTCAAGGTTTAAATTATTGAGCTCATCTCGTAACTCTTCTGCTGAACAAATACCTCTGCGTCTGTATAAATTTAAGTTACTAGATGTAATTTCATCTATAGAACTTTCAATATTTTCTAGGCACGATAACTTTAATGTTAATTCTGTAGGTGCACATATTTTCTTTTTATATATTTTAGACTTTCCCGACAAGCTTTGCTCCTCCTTCAGTTGTGGTGTATTTTCAACGGTATATACTTCAATACTCGATGCTTCCATGCTGATATTACCTACTGGTGCTGATGTGAACATTGGTGTTCCGGATCTAGCAATCCAGTGATCAAGTAGAAGTTTTTTATCAGTGGTTTCTTTTTCAATCTTCTTCTGTTCATCTGTTGAAATGCTGAAAGTGAAGCAGTGAAATCTATTTAGTAGGTATTTTTAGACACGTAACTACAATATTAATAATGATGGAGACAAAAAATATTGATAGAGAAAAATTTTTGCTTACTTAATACTGTTATTGGCAGTCTGGGGCCTTTGAGAGTTCTTAAAAGATCGGACTTGTTTGAGAGATGTGTTATTTTGTTTATTGTTTTGATTTGGTATGGACTTATTGTTAAGCTCAATGTCGTTCTGGGACATTGTCCAAGAAATGGGTCCTGTTGAGTGGAAGAATCGGTAATATAGGATCATAGCTCCCATACCTGAAAAATAATGTGAGTATAAAAAAGCCAGTTTTAGATAAGTAATCTGTCTAATGTGATTATAAGTAAAGGTACCTGGAAGACTTACCTATGACAGTTCCCATCAGAATGCATATTGTTAAGGCAATGGACCATGGTTTTCTTTGAAGCTCTATATCTGATATCAAAACATACATAAATAAGCTACCAAAATTTTGTGTAACCATTATTGTATAAAATAATAGCAATCGATATCGTGTATGTCCTTCTTTTAAATTTATATAAAAGAAACAATACACAAATCCCATTACAATGTTGTACATTGCCTCTTCAAACTTATTAGGGCAAAACGCAGTATTTTGTAATATTATCCACAAAGTCATTGCAGACCAATGCAAACCTGAAATACATAAAAAAATATAAAGAAAGATACAAAACTTGGTTGGTTCTTTCACGGAAAAATTTGGGTATTTTTTATGATTATGTTTTACTTACCCAGAGGAAGCAAAGTCCAAATATCGAGAACTATAGTGAATAATAAAACCCCTTGTATTCTACTCATCAACATACAGAAGTGCCAAAGAAGTTTCAACAGTAATGAATTCCAATTGAAATTTTCATTCGAGAATACCGTTATGTTGTAGATGTATGTTGAACAGCCCCAAATCACTGATGCTATCGAAGCACTCAATGCAAAAACTAGAAACATAATACAATTTTAATATTTTGGGACTCAAGTAGGTAAGTGTAAATAAATTTGGTTAAGTTGGTGCTTAATAATGATAAATTTTATGGACACCTACCTTTTGTCTGATAATGGTCATCTAGAGTGATAACTGCATAAAACTGTAGTATTATTTGAGGCACAGTTCCAGTAAAAATGTACAAAAAATGAAGTAAGCATAAATCATTTCTTTGTGACATTATTTTTTGGGTTTCCTGTGGTTCTAAGTTTTTGCAAACAAAAACTTTGTGTAAAAAATGTATGTATCTGAAAACATAATCGTCTCATTATTTAAAAGCTAGATGTCAAGAAAACACATTCAATTAAAGATTTGATTGTAAGAATACCTTTCGAGTAAACCAACAAGGCATCCGTGAGTAATCCAATGTCTTAAATTTGATTTTTGGTCTGTTGCATGCCATCGTAAGGAAAAAACGTTGACCAATATATTCGGAGTGAGTATGAATATACAACTTCCTAACGCCCAATAAAAAAGTCCGTTTTTACAATACTCAGCAAAAACAATCATATCTGTAATAGAAATTTAATTTGAGCTTTTTGTAAATTAAAACTTATCAGCAATAGTAACATAACCGTTAACATACCTGTAGTTACATCTGCTAGTATTGATATAAGTGAGATAAAAACACACAAGACATTAAAAACACAAAAGTTTTCATTCTGATTGTTTGATGTTTTGATTTTTAAATCATGGTTTCCTAGTCTGCAAGCTTCCGCCATTCTTAATAAGACATAAAGATTATATTAATTATCAGATTCTTCCTGAAACTAACTCAAAATCTAAAGTTTAGTGTTCTATAGGCATTACTCCAGCCGTTATGTACGTATTCGTAAGCCTATTTTATATTTATGAACGTAAAACTACGACAAGTCAATGCATGTTGTAATTCACTAGTTTTGACTAAACAATGCAAAGCTATGAACGGTAGTGGCGGCGTGGGCGCACCGCTATAGATTATAAAATTTAACACTACCATGGTGGCTCTAACACCTTCACTCATTTTTTCAAACCTTTATTTTAAAAGGGCACCTTGTGCAATGCGTATTATTTTAAAGATATTTGTTTTTAAAAATAATTTGTTGTTTTAGTTAGTTACAATAATAAGTATTCACAACATAACTATAAATAATTTGGTGAAATTATTATAAATAAAATAAAATAATAAATCTTTATTCTATTCTATAAACCAAATAATCGATTATTACTAATCGACTAATTCGGGAACATATTTTTAAAAAAACACTTATCCATCCTTAATTCATTCAATAAAATACAGCCAATGGCAGTGGCCAGTGGCCTGAGGCAGCGGCCAATGGCCAATGGTGTTTTTTGCGATCGTTGACCTCTGGATGACGGGTGAAGTGAACGAATGTTCACATTTCATGAAGTGGTTATTTTGTTTGTTTTGTTTTGATTGATTGAAGAACACGACCGAGCCAACCTCGTCAGTCAGAGTAATATTGTTCTGTGGAGCCGACAGCCGAGTCATATTTTTATGGTTGAATTGAATTTTCTTTCCATTATCTCGTGCAACACAGCAGATGAGCAGACTTTACCGTGGTGTATTGAGAAAATGATACACGACGCTTTACTTATATTATGGGATTGCACTCAAGCAAGCGGGAAAATTGACGAGGTAAAACTGTTACACCAAATCAATTCGTAAATTACAACTTCTTGTCTAGGTTCTATCGTTGTTATTTATTTCAGAAAAATATAATAACATACGCAAATGAAGGCGACAACGAGATTTTCGGTAGAATTTGTGACATAGCCAGAAGTCACCACAGGATAAATAACTTCGTAGAGGCAACTGGATTTCGAGCACGGAATCTTCATTCAGGTAAACTTCATACATTATTATTAGGTATTATTATTTATTCACAAAAAAAGGGCTTTGTCGCTGAGCGACTATATCGCCCAATCGGTAATAAACATCATCTAGGTCTAGGTCTTCATCATATAGGTAATTGTTGAAGAATTTGAGCGAGTATGTATCATCATCTCCCTGACCTTATCCCACACTAAGTGGGGTCGGCACAACATGTCTTCTTCCACTCACTCCTATCACTCAATTGTGCATCCACTCCTTTTACATTCATATATATATAATATATTATATCCTTTTAATTATTTTACAGTTTCAAATCACAGAATGTACGGACTTTACACCCAAGCTTTAAGTGAAGGCATTACAGAAGTTCTCCAATCATACAAGCAAACTCTAGTTGATGTTGAGAGTTTGGTGATAGGTAACCATAACTACACACTATCATATGTGTATAGCTATGTGGAGAAGTACCATGGGATCTTCAATACATTGAACAGAGTTATAACAACAATCAAGGAGAGGAGACTGACGGGATGCCAAGTATTGAGCCTTGTTCATCAGTATATTTTGAACGGAAATGAAAGAGTACATGAAGCTATCATTCAGTAAGTATTTCTCATCACCTTTGAACAAAGTTTAAGCAAAATGCTAAGTATTACCTATCTGTATTCTGTGGTATTACCTACCATGACAAGATAGTACCTACCCTACCAAGACCTGCAGATCATACAAAGATAGTAGTACATATGGCTGTAATAATTTTTATCATTTTTATTTATCTAAACTTAGCTTAGCTTTTATAATAAACCAAGAGTAGAGTAATGATTTTTTCAACACACTTGCTCATAAAGTGGCTCTATGGTCACCGCAATTAGGCACATAATGACACCCATAATCAAACTGTGACTTTTTCATTACTATAACTCACTAGTGAGTAATAGATTTTTTTTTAATTTTATTGGTTGAGTTGCTTTGTTCTTAAAAAAGTTTTTATTCAGAAAAAAGATCGTGTTCAATAGAACAAATAAATTAATGTTCCTATTGCTTGCTCATTTCATGCAACTTCTAATTTAAATAGATAATTTTAACTCGTACGTGTTTAATAAATAAAACTTTCACTCAAATATAACTTTTGTTTTCTCTATAATAAAAGAAAACTTTAAATTCCCCATTTTGTACGTGGCAGAATAGGCCGCAAACCCTATGCGCGGCGCGGAAATATAGTCTGTGGCCGATCGCAATGCGCGCGCATAGGAAAACTGATTAATTTTTCCCGCAATAGCGAAACATTTTTCACAACTCGTTTTCACTGTCGAGAATGAGTTTTTATTGTTATTTTATTCACAAGTGTGTTGAAAAACGTCGTATGATACACGTGTGTATTGATGATTACCGTCCTCGGTTATGTTAAGAGCCGAGCCTAAGTTTCAATGCGCAGAACTCAATTTTCTATGAAAAAGCAGTCACTGCTCAGTCAAATGGCTAACTTCACAATATCCAAGATTCTTTGAATGTATTGTAAATCTTGTTTGCTTTCCAGAATATTCTCTTGCATGAACAAAGTGTTCATAAACCAGTTGTGCTCATGGCTGCTGTACGGCGAGCTAAGGGATCCATACCAAGAGTTCTTTATATTCCGGAATGCGAAAGAAGAAACATCAGATACATTCTTGTCTTCACCGTCTACTTCTAACACTTGTGATAAATCTCTTGTGTCTACTGTAAGTAACTAAAAATACACTCCTGGATATGGACATTAATATTATAAAGAGGAAATAATAAATAATGCTGGACTTTTTCACACAGCACCATCTAGCCCCAAAGTAAGCAGAGCTTGTGTTATGGGTACTAGATGACTGATAAACTACTTATATACTTTTTGTTTGTAACAGTACAGACATATGTTGTAAATACATACATATGTCTGTAGGTCATACAAACATTTGTCCCGCGTCGGGGATCGAACCCGCAACCTGCTTGCATCGCAGGCGGACCTTCGCCCACTGCGCCACAGAGGTCGTAAATTTTTGTTTGTTTGAATTGATTAGGCTCCGAAACTTATGGACCGATTTGAAAAATTCTTTCACCATTAGAATCCTACATTATCCCTGATGAACATAGGCTATATTTTATCCCGGGAAAGTGAAGTTTTCCCGAGGGACCCCGGGTAACACCGCGACGGACAGCTAGTGTTTTATTTATAAAAAGAGCAGACATATTGTCTTAATTACAGGACAAATTCAAGACTTTATAGTGACTCTAACTTGTTATTTAACACACGGTACCGTTAGGCTCAGTTCTTTGATGAATGATCTATTTTTCTAATAGTAGGCAAGGTTTGTCAACGAGCAATGGGCATCTTGGGTGTCAAACTGACGGATTGAGTCCGAAACACGGAACTACGCTCCAAAACTAAAATTGTTGATGTAGCTTCGAAGGCCGCTTCGTTGAAGTGGAATTGGGCCGGGCATGTCTGCTGTATGCCAGATGATCTGTGGGCGAAGGTAGCCACCGAGTGGCGCCCCGACCCAACGAGAAGGCGACGCGGCAGACCAAAAGGGAGATGGCGGGACGAACTCGACCAGTTTCTAACGGACTGGAGGAATGTTGCTGGGGACCGAGATGTCTGAAGGGAATGGGAGGCCATTTTCCCAATATTTCTTTTTTCAACAGAATATTAATTCTTACAGCTCCAAGACACGGCTCTAGACTGTGGCTTCAATCTCAACCCAAGCATGATTCCATATTTCATGCCTCTATCTCTGGCCCAAGAGATTCTGTTCATTGGCAAGACAGTCATACTCTTCGGCTTCGATCCGAAAAAGGTGAAGAGGAATAGCAGTTTTACAGTGAACAGGACTATGGTGCCACTGCAGAAATGCGGACTGGATTCTAGAAGGTAAGTGACTCTCCCTTTTTTACACACAAAACACAGATGGACTTACAGAAAGACCCAAGTCGTCCAAATGTTATAAATAGCAGGTAATGTAACGTTGTACGTACATATTTATTAATTTAATAGGATTTTAACATAATTTTTAAGTAGAAATATCTCGAGCCTCTAATAAATGCTTAACTCGCAGCACTTTAACAAAAACGGCTTCGTCCCGCGCGCTCCGCGCCCCTTTCTTTTGTTCTCGGGACAAAAGAACGCTGCATCGGCGCTGGGCACTCGCTCGCCGGCGACCGCCACACACTCTGACTGCTTTGGAAGCGAGCGCACGTCTGTTTGCGCCGCCGCGGCAATTTAATTACGACTATATTTCGTAACCGCGGAATAATTTATTAGAAAAAATAAAATTAATCATTTGCGTCCTCAAATAAGTAGATTCAGTGTGTTATAAAACCCCTGATTTGGGTAAGTGGTGCATAATTTTAATGGCAGGTAGTTTTAAGGCGTACTTAACGTTTCTTTTTAGCGCTGCATAATGCTTGTTCCTGTATTTCTTTAAATTGTGTAGGTATTTCGTTTCAGCCAGCTTATTATTAGTTGTTTTAGCATAGTAATCATTAGCATGATATTTGATTCTACTTCATTTTTCATGTCATTCACAAATCTTTGCCAACCCTCTCATTTTCTAAAAAATCATGTCATGTAGTAACGTAATCATCATTTTCATTCTCCCGTTTCTGATTTTGAACTTCCACGGCATCATGAACATTTTAGTGCCTCCGCTTTTGTGCTGCCGTGGGAGCTCACCCCAATTTTATGACCTGGCTTTAATGTTAGCTTGACGGGCATTCCAGGGTCCAAAGTCTAGAATAGACTGTCTTCGCTTCCGGCCGGACTCTAAAGCGAGCTGTCTCGTTTCCGACTGGATTTGCCAAGCAGACGGATCTCCGGTTGCCACTCCTACGGCACACTCCAGGAGAGTACTTGAACGGGACGAAAGGAAGACACATTTAGTTAATTTAACGACGTAATAGAATCAGCCTGCGTAACCCACTATTAGCCCATACGGCCGAGCTAGTTTTATTAGGAATAAAGTTGTCAATTGATTGTTTTCGTTTCTTTTATGTCCTCCTACTAGTAGGTAAGTAGGTAGGTACATAGGGACTATAGCGAGCAATCCCTCAACCGGGACACTGGCGCCCTTTATCCGTGGTAAATACCTACTATCAGCTGATTCTATTATGTCTCTTCCTTTCGTCTTGTAGTTTGTGTATGTTGGTGGTTGTTTTTTGTAAAACGTATTTATTTTGTGGTTTTATTACTGCTAATGTGTACTAGGTACTTGAAATTTTCTTTGTAACGGAATATTGAACTACCCTATTTTTTTTTTTTGTGTATAGTCATTTTGATTTTACTTAAGGCCCTGTTAAATTATTTTGTAATTATATTGTAGGTATAGGTAAATTTTATTAAATTAATTCCGAATATTATCAATTATCAGTACTTAGTAGTACACATTAGTAGTATTTCATTTAATTGATTTTGCATGCTTTATTTTTAATTCACTGCTTTTTTCATAAAAACCATACGTTCATTCATTTTATTTTGTAACAGAACGGTGAGAGTTTATTTTAGAATAGTGTTTCGATCAAGTTTGCACCACTTATTCAACAGGCTAGTTATAACATTAACTACTATACCATGTTGCCCATTAAGTACTTATCACTCCAAAAATCTGAATTTTTGTCCGTGGTAAATACCTACTAGCAGCTGATTCTATTATGTCTCTTCCTTTCGTCTTGTAGTTTGTGTATGTTGGTGGTTGTTTTTTGTAAAACGTATTTATTTTGTGGTTTTATTACTGCTAATGTGTACTAGGTACTTGAAATTTTCTTTGTAACGGAATATTGAACTACCCTAATTTTTTTTTGTGTATAGTCATTTTGATTTTACTTAAGGCCCTGTTAAATTATTTTGTAATTATATTGTAGGTATAGGTAAATTTTATTAAATTAATTCCGAATATTATCAATTATCAGTACTTAGTAGTACACATTAGTAGTATTTCATTTAATTGATTTTAACTCAAGTGTCCCGGTTGAGGGATTGCTCGCTATAGTCCCTATGTACCTACCTACTTACCTACTAGTAGGAGGACATAAAAGAAACGAAAACAATCAATTGACAACTTTATTCCTAATAAAACTAGCTCGGCCGTATGGGCTAATAGTGGGTTACGCAGGCTGATTCTATTACGTCGTTAAATTAACTAAATGTGTCTTCCTTTCGTCCCGTTCAAGTACTCTCCTGGAGTGTGCCGTAGGAGTGGCAACCGGAGATCCGTCTGCTTGGCAAATCCAGTCGGAAACGAGACAGCTCGCTTTAGAGTCCGGCCGGAAGCGAAGACAGTCTATTCTAGACTTTGGACCCTGGAATGCCCGTCAAGCTAACATTAAAGCCAGGTCATAAAATTGGGGTGAGCTCCCACGGCAGCACAAAAGCGGAGGCACTAAAATGTTCATGATGCCGTGGAAGTTCAAAATCAGAAACGGGAGAATGAAAATGATGATTACGTTACTACATGACATGATTTTTTAGAAAATGAGAGGGTTGGCAAAGATTTGTGAATGACATGAAAAATGAAGTAGAATCAAATATCATGCTAATGATTACTATGCTAAAACAACTAATAATAAGCTGGCTGAAACGAAATACCTACACAATTTAAAGAAATACAGGAACAAGCATTATGCAGCGCTAAAAAGAAACGTTAAGTACGCCTTAAAACTACCTGCCATTAAAATTATGCACCACTTACCCAAATCAGGGGTTTTATAACACACTGAATCTACTTATTTGAGGACGCAAATGATTAATTTTATTTTTTCTAATAAATTATTCCGCGGTTACGAAATATAGTCGTAATTAAATTGCCGCGGCGGCGCAAACAGACGTGCGCTCGCTTCCAAAGCAGTCAGAGTGTGTGGCGGTCGCCGGCGAGCGAGTGCCCAGCGCCGATGCAGCGTTCTTTTGTCCCGAGAACAAAAGAAAGGGGCGCGGAGCGCGCGGGACGAAGCCGTTTTTGTTAAAGTGCTGCGAGTTAAGCATTTATTAGAGGCTCGAGATATTTCTACTTAAAAATTATGTTAAAATCCTATTAAATTAATAAATATGTACGTACAACGTTACAGTAAACAAGTTAAAATAATACAGTGAAAACATAAAATATGTCAAAAACAATAATTATAATAAAGGCAAATTATAGTACAGGCAAAAATTTTAAAGAAAATACAAGAGAAGAAAAATAATTCATTTAAAAGTCAAATTTGAAGTTAAAATTAAAGAAAAGATATAGCATGCGATGCGAAGCGCTCGTGGTCGTGCTTGCTTAGTCGTTCTTGATAGATCGTCGAAGTTAAGCAACGTTCGAAACGGTCTGTAAGTGAATGGGTGACCGCCAGTGGCATTTTCATCTGAGCGCTTCCGTGCTTCGGAGGGCACGTTAAATTGTCGGTCCCGGCTATTTAAGTAATGCTTTTAATAAAATTTTCATTCATTAAATAAAAAAGTAATGCCTACAATGCACATTATTGCACATGCCGTAAATGGTGTAGGTAGGGCGTGCTACAGCAGTGAGCAGGGAACTCGGTTAGGGCCTTCGATTGCGATAAATTGTTGGTGCGCCCACCTGGTAGTTTTTGTTATTTGGTAATGAATTTGGCACTCTGCTGAAATTACCCCTTTGTATGTCTATGTAAGAGATCCGTAGACGGACTAAAGTCACCGACATAACCCACAGGATTGGCAAGTTGAAGTGGCAGTGGGCGGGGCACATAGCTCGTAGAACTGACGGCCGTTGGGGCAGAAAGGTTCTCGAGTGGAGGCCACGCACCGGAAACCGCAGTAGAGGACGGCCCCCACTAGATGGAAAGACGATCTGGTAAAGGTTGCTGAGAGCCGTTGGGTGCAGGCTGCACAAGATCGATCGCTGTGGAAATCGATGGGGGAGGCCTATGTTCAGCAGTGGATACTGGATGGCTGACATGATGATGATGATGATGTCTATGTAAGATATATCTAGATGATGATCTAGATACTACTACCTACAACGGTAATGTCTGATCTGTGCTAGTACTTAAAGGTACAACTGTTTAAGGTTTACAATCTGGGAAGAAAAGGAATCGGTGTACCACGAGAAACTGCAGCAACTGAAAAATCCTGAAGTTTTTGAAGCCTGCAGCTTGAGAAATGTCGTTAGGGAGATCAAGGAGTGCGTGACCAAGGTATTTGATAAACAAAACAAGCAGTCTCGACTTTTAAAAGCCATCGAGCGCAGGTTTACACTTGTACCCGTCATTTGAAAGTGCTTTTGAAGCGCTATTGGTTCTGTAATGACGGCTATTAAATTTAAATTATCTATCTTACAGAAATCATATAAAAAAAGTAGCTATTTCTGTGATTGTAATGTTTGGCTTCATGCTGAAACGGCTCAATGGATTAGGAAGAAAGTAGCTTCGTATGAGTCAGTGGCCAACTCTGGTGACAGAGTTTTTCGGCCGCCGTAAGGCTTCCGTCATGGCTTAGCCGGGACCAAAAATTTAAGGTGCCCTCCGAAGCACAGAAGCGCTCAGTTGATAATGCCACTGGCGGTCACCAATACTTGACCGTTTCGAACGTTGCTTAACTTCGAGGATCTATTAAGAACGAATAACACCTATATCCAGTAATTCCAGTACACATTTTATTTCAGCATCTCTGGACTGTGGCAGTGGAGGAAGCTCAGCTTATACACGAGCTGAGATTAATGAAGGATTTCTACCTTCTTGGTCGTGGCGAATTGTTCCTGGAGTTATTGAGATTGACCGCGCATATGCTTGATAAACCTACCGCTAGGACTTCTACTAGAGGTAATAAATAATCTAAAGCGACAAGCTAGTACAAATGTAATAATGAGGCGAAATAGAATATGTGGAAATGTGGTGGGTTCTATACCTACGGAAAAGAGGCGTGATTTAGTTATCTTCTAAACGCCCAACTGTCACATACACATACGTAGCGGGGGGTTACTTTATTTTATCGGGAAGCCGCAGCTGTCTGTTTCGATATCATAAAATAACTGGGGCCGTGTTCGCGTTCCTTTTTCGTTCGTATGATGAATATTCGGATGCTTTCCCCCACTATTTCTGACTTCAAAGGCCAATTTTTCAGTTTGGAATATTTGGTCCTAGATTAGGACCGTGTTTTAACGTTATTAGTTATTTAACGTATTAGTGGGAAGGTCGTTGGACTTAGTATCGGATACTATCGACAAAATTCGTAGGGTAGTTTTCCGCCCTCACATACAACGAATTAAAACAACCCACCTGATTACACACTAGGCATTCTCGTCGCGTGGGCATTTAACTAGTGAATACCACTTAGCACAACACCCAAACCCCGGTTATATCTTCTGATCATGCAAATATTGCTTCGTTTATCAAACCCCATGTATAAGTAAAAAAATATCTATTTTAGACATGAACCACGCCTTCCAGTTAGCAGCTAGAGCGGTATTCCTGAGCAATAACTCGGATATAGAGAAGTTTAGCTTCGAACTGCCGTATGTGAAGCCAAACGTTTCTAACAATAGTGGAAACTCTTCCGTGGAAGATGATGGTAGTATTGGTAAGCGATTTTAATTATTTTGTGTTCATTCCGAAAAATAATTTTTCACTCCGAAAGTCACAACATTTTACCTAGTGCACTCCGAATGGTACTAGTTCTACTGACTTTTCTATTGTTCCAAAAATAATTCACTTTTTTAGTCAACGCAACAGTTTGCAATTTTTTCCACTCCGAAAACGGATTCTTTCTTATTAATTGTTCTCTTTCAAATTACCGTTTCAAGTTGCATTGTCTTTCCAGTTGCGGACGGCTGGTCCACTATAATTCTAAAATACGACTTCAAATGGCCCCTTCACCTGCTATTCACGCCGGAAGTACTAGCTCGTTACAATGATATGTTCCGACTTCTGCTGCGGATAAAGAAAACTCAACACGATCTCCACGCGCTATGGAAAACTTACAAGCAATCTGCCAGGTGAGTTGTAACTAATAAGATTTAAGTAGCATCTGTCATACTTATTTATTCATACTTTTATTTAGGAGGTCCAAATGTCCAGTCCATAGTATACGGTCTACTCTCGTCTCTACGCTAAGACATGTTTTTCAATCAAACCAAATAAAAGAGATGACTCTGACCTTAGACATCTTCAAATGATCTTGAACTCCTCTATCCCTATGGATCTCTACCGTGAGAATGTCTACCGTGTTTTGCATGAATACAGTCGTGATCCTATTATTTATTTTATATTTTGGATTTTAATTACACACCCGTCGTGATTATATCGTTTATGAAACCTAGAGTGAGCCTTAATTTAATGCAATCCTTATTTCAGTTTCCCCATGTGTCAACTCCACAACAAACTGATGTTTCTTATGGACAACTTGCAACATTACCTACAGTCTGATGTGCTAGAGACTAACTTCTCGCGACTTATGGACGCTGTGAACAAAACCAATGATTTTGAGAAACTCAAGAAGGCGCATGCTACGTTCTTAGCTGATGTGCTGAGTCAATCCTTCTTGACTGTTACTTCGGTAAGAATTTAGACCTTATTTTGAACTTAGGAAAGTTTAATATTGTCTAGTTTTTCGTAACCCCTCGATGTTTCTTGAGTTAGGTTTCTTTTGTTTTCAGTCAGCAGAAAGCGAGAGCTCTGGTGATACGTTGGATTCGTTAAATAACCCAGTGTTCTGCAATATAATGGAGTTGCTGAAACTCTGTCATTCCTTCTGCAGTATCAACGAATTCGCATCAGATAGGGAAGCGGAGGATTACTATATCAGGGGATATTCTGAGAGGTAAGACTTGGACAAATACATCGAAAATGGAAATACGATAACCAAAGTTCCTTTAAATCGAGTCATTCAAGATGTCTATGGGAGTTGTCAGAGGCACGTCCAAATGCATATTCATAAAATAATAAGACTTGCGTCTATTAGAATTTTCTTACTCCGAAAGCTACTAGGTACTTTACGCCAACTCCGAAAACTGCTAAGCTTTTTTTTTATTCCGAAAAATACTACTATTTCTTTCCCGAGAATGGTGTTCGTTCTCACTACTTCAATAACTTTTATTTTTTCCATTTCACTCCGTACACACTTCGACTGTAGTTTTTAGTAGAAATTGATATTTAGTTAAATGTAAACACATTCTAGCACACATTTTAGTAGTAAGTACCTCAGGGCATCATATTAAATCGTTTGTTTTTTAATTTTAGATTCAACAAGCTAGTGAAACAGCTGATGCAGTTACTAGTGTCATTACGAGACAGGCCGTGCGGAGTATTCCTAGCTCGTCTCCTAATGAGACTTGATTACAACCGTTGGCTGAGTGGCGAAGCCCAACTTACGCAATCTGTCACTAATATGCTACGGTATTAACTGAAAAAAAAACTGAGCTTGTATTTTACAATACTACAATGTTATATTTTGAGCTAGTTGCGGCTTGATAACTTGAGTTCTAAAGCTACATTATAATCGTTTCTGGCGAAACTAATTATGTTAAACGATGAAGATGCCCAACATTCACGAAAGCTTCTTTGACGCACTTAAAATCCTTTTACCACACTGGTTCGAAAGAAACTGAAAACGAACGACACGACAAGTAGAAAAAGCCTAACATTTACGAAAGTAGGGTAAGGTTGACTAATTTGAAAGACCACATTAAAAATAAGTATGTTTGAATCAAGTGTGGTCAAGGAAGATAATAATGAAGCATTATGCCACATGTTGAAAACTATTATCAGAGATTGAGGAACAAAGATTGATGTATTTGAGCAATTAAAAAAATAATTTTATTATACTTTTAACTTTTATTTCTCAATGGCCTATTTTGATTCCATAAAAAATAGGCATTTAAAAAAATAGTATCCTTTTTCACTAACATTATTTACATACATAGCATACATACATAACTATTTTACGGAAATATGGAAGTACCAGTTTTACTATTGACAATACTTATCTATATGTACAAATCTTTGAGCTATTGTAACAAGATCTGAACTGGAATAAGATATTATATTCTACATAACGATTATTTGAATAATACTTATTGTGGAAATGTGTAACTTCTTATAAGTCTGGTTTATGCGAAGATGGCATTACATACCAAAACTACTATTAGCTTTGGACAGATGAATGAATATTATTCAAAGATTATTATGATTCATTCTAGTTCTAACCTCACCAATGACTGACTTCACCCATTTCATATGTTAGCATTGCTAGTCTCTGTGTCCTGGTCTTCAGTTATATCGTCTTCCTCCAATCCGTTAATGTCATTATTGTCGAACTGTGCTAGGAAAGCTTTGGCTAGGATGCATTTAGTTTTGTAGCAATTGCACGGCGTTGGATGCTGCATTGTATCTGGGTCCACCATGTCATACTCTATTTTGTATCTGGAATAAAATATTTGTTGCTAGATGGCGTAACACATACATTTAGATCGCACTACTTGTTGCATTTTAAAGCAAGTAAAATACCTACTATCGACAAAATTCGCAAAATCTTACGTACAGTACGGACAACCAATCTTTAGCTCTCTGAAGTAGCTGCGCAGAACCCATTTTTGATGACTTGTATATAGCTGCCTCGCTCACTCGCTTAGTTTGTTGCATCGCGCTATCTCGCTTACTCTACTAAACCTGCGCAATCGTTTAGTGCACCTAACTACAGAGAGCTAAAGATCGGTTGTGCGTACTGTACTAGTGGTCCAATCTTAGGGAAGTCATGTCATTGGTAACGTTTAAGTATAAAAAAGCATTTTGTTTATTTGACACACGATCAAGAAAGAAATACAAGTAGGTAGGTACTTACAAACTATTTAAAGAACAAGTAGGTAATATAAGTACCTACTTAATAATAAAAATAAAGTAAGTAGGTAGGTACCTACCCAATTATTCTACTTCACCACTTCATTATAGTAAGTAGCTACATGAGTACAAGCTACCTTAGATAAATATTTACTCTTGATATGTCCTACTACTTACTTCCTACTTACTTTGAGTTTTGAATATAATTCTTCGAAAAAAGTCAATACGAATACGGCAGTTTCTTTTACGGCCAACATGAGTCAACTCTTGTTATAAAATCTACTTACTTTCTCATATCATTCTTTGTTCTATACAAGGTCAGTTCAAAAGCAATTGGCTGGTCTTCTTCCACCTCGGTACCGTAAGGTAGTACAAGCACACATTGCTTCCAATGTGTGCTAGCTGTATGAGGGCTGGTGCTTAATATCACTTGCGAACCATCTTTGCTTGTTGGGAACGTGCACTTCCACCAGATACAGAGTCCTTGGTAGTTGCCATCGCGGGAAGCAGCTGAAATATTAAATTAACAAGTATGTATGTATTCATTAATAATTAGTAGAAATTGTGGTCTCAAAGAAAGAGATAAGTACTTGAAACATTTAGAACTACAAACACAATGTTCTTAAATTATTTAAGGACATTGCGGTATGAGGAACATAATTTCATGAATAAAATCTTTATTTTATTGAAAAAAATAAGATTTTTTTCCCGCGTCCATTTTTTTTTCGTTGTTTACACATTAAACAGATCAAATTTTTTTTATTTTATGATCAAACTAAAACTGAAAGGAAAACTAGGCCTTAAATTATATTTCTTCTTTAAAAACTGATCGAAGTTAAAAACTATATATTCCGAGCTAGCTCTTGAATAAGTGTTTTGACATTGGTCATACTTACGTATAACTTCCTTCATAGTAAGCCTGTCTAACTCCTCATGTTTCACGGTTTTCAAGTCATAAGAAGCCAGCTGCAGTTCAGGACCAATCAGCTCATCTTCTGCAACTATTTTGATCTCCGGCCTCTTGCTGCCGTTTGTGATTAATCTCTTGGAGAATGAGGTCATATTAAAGCCATAAAACTCATCCCATTGACCAAATATTTCAGGAAGACTGAAATGAAAAGAGTATTAATCATATTTTTGACAACTGCACTCTATAAAGTAAATAAGAATATTAAAAAAAGTTCACTTTTAGACTTGGTGAAGTTTTGGATATACACACACACACATCAACATTTGTGCTATTGCACACATTTGATTCCTTACCTACATGGAGCAACAAACATAAATGCATGTTCTGGGAACATTTTACCATTTTCTTTTAAAAAAGTATCTCGTGCAACAATGACAGAGTCCAACATGCCTTCATGTAGTAGATAGAATCCCATCCATTCCGACACAATAGCATCTACCTTCTCATTGTTGGGTAAGGTAACATCTTCCACTTTGCAATGCAATACCTGTAATAATGTTATGAAACACTATTTTATTTTAAGATCTATCTACTAACATGAAGCAATAAACGTTTTGAATTTGAATATGTAAAAAGTATTCTTAATAAGATTCTGCCTGCATCTTTACTATGGTGCTAACATTAAAAATCTGATTTACTAGCCCATCTTCACATATTTCAAGTTTGATCCAAGTGTTTTTTTTTATATTTAGACAGTTATTAAGTCTTTTAGGGCTTTATGAAATGCTAAGTGTATTTATTTATTATATTGAGTTTGAAGATGACAGGAACTCAATTATTTACCAATTTTTCAACCGACTTCAAAAAAGGAGGAGGTTCTCAATTCGTCTGTATGTTTTTTTTTTTTTTGTATCTTGTTACGCGATTGTTCCGCCATTTGTTGACCGATTTGCAAAATTCTTTTCATGTTTGAAAGGGTATACTCCAGAGGTGGTCCAATATAAATTTTATTCCTGAGGGATTGATAGTTTCCCCGTAAAACTCTAAACACCTTCCCTCCTAGCCATGTCACAAATAGAAATCGAATCGACAGCTTGACGCCCTGAGTCACACCGCGTTTCGAGTCAAGCATTGAAGTCGGTTTTCTTTTTAGTATAAAAACGTATTTATTTCTTACCTGAATAACATCTTCAAAATTATTATCCTTTACAATTTCTTTTGCTAAGTATGCTATATTGCTTGCATCAACAGCATACACTTTCTTAGCGCCCGCTTTAGCACAGAACAGGGACAAGATACCACTCCCGCAGCCAACATCCATGACAATCTTATCTTTGAAGTAGTCCTTTTGGCTCATTATTGCATTGTAATATGCACTTGTTCTTGCTTCATCAGTCAGCATGATTTTATGAACCTGAAGAAAAATTTAGTTATTAATAATTCAGTGTTTGCAGCTTCTCTTTCACTCAGCTCAAATAATAATTGGTACAGCAGACAGCTGACTCTTGCGATCATGTGCAATTAAATAAATATGTATAGGTAGGTGCACGTATTTAAGGGTAGGTCTAAACCTCAACATACATCTAAACTTGCATAGTCGTCAAAATAGAGCCCGGATTCCTTATCTTCTTCAGGTTTTTCATCATCAATTTGGTCTCCATCCATTAGATTCTGTGGTGTATCCATTTCGGGACAGCAACTTCTTGTGACACCGATCCAATGTTTATTTATTAGAGCTTGAAAACGTTGACTTTCTGGAAAATATATTGTATATGATAAAACTAAGTACTTTAGTAATAATAAATAATAATAATTGACCGAGCGAGCAAAGCATCTCCGTTCCGAGATTAGCCGAATGTTTTCTCGTAAAATACATAAAAATATCCGACTACGCAGTCCTCTCCGCCTTTACGAGACAAACCTTAGACACCAGATTCGACCCCCTAGAGCCAAAGGAACGCGAGTAATCACTAAAACTTATCCTCCTATTTTGCATAAACTCTAAATTGGTAGGTAAGCCTCTTGGAATATACTAAGCACCTGAAAATCCTGAAATTCAATTATGTTCGCGAGGTCTACTTCTCACATAGTTATATATATCATCTAGGTTTATCTTTACGTTTTAGGTAATAGTTTTTCGATCAAAATTTTATAGTACTCTCGAAACACGTGCATGTGTTTTGAAATCACGAAAAGAAAACAAAAAAAATCGCATGAATCAGAATGAAATGAAAGAGCTATTTACACGATACCCACGACACCTGAAAAAGTTCAGAAACGCGGCCACACGGGCCACACACTCTGTCCAATTTTTTTTTAACATACAAATCATAAATAGGTACATGGATGTTGGGAATGTCAGTGTCATGGCATTTTATAGTTAAGTCAGTGCCAAAGAGCGTCCGTCCCGTCAGTCAGTCACCCAGATTTAAAAAGAAGAAGAAAATCGCATCACCCAAGATTTTGTTGTTTTATTTCTCAATTTTAATTGCAAATAATGACTGTGTATTGAATACTTAGCCTCTAAATTAGCTATCGAGGATAAATATGGCCAACGAGGGTGATATGTCCCTCTTCAATGACGTTTTGGAGCCGTTTCGAAGGATCATAAACACTGACCCGCCAAAAGACAAGCTGTCGGTGTCTTCTAAACTGAATTTCTCTGATAGTAACCAATCTTTGAAAGAAGGTAATGCCAGCAATTATTCTTCTAAATAAGTTAGTTCTTGTTCTTGTGTATGAGCAAATTCTTCGTTTGCAGGTTTAGCTAACATCTTATCAGGTTCTAAACGAAAGTCAAGCATTGGTGGCGATGTTACCCCTGACAAACGAATGCGGTTGGATTCTGATAGCTCGAACAAGTCGGCTGCACCGCCTCCTTCACCATGGGAAGCTAAACGGTTGAAGATAGATTTGATTGGTGCGAAAGCTCAGGTTAGGTTCTAAGCACTTTCTTTGTAATTTAAACTTTGTAATTGCATTTTATTTTATCAGATCAGGAAAGGACAGGAACAGTCTGGTGATGAGGTGAATCCTTCTTGATCATCATCATTACATGGCTGTGATAATTAGAGTAATTTTTCATTTCTCCTGTTTCCTCAATAATCACCCATCTCAGCCTCTCATTCAACAAATATTCTATCGCACTATCACACTCTAAATCATCACCATCGTTGGTTGCTCTCAATTGCCTCAATCTCACAAACGTCTAGTGGAGAAGTAAAATGTTTATTATTTTATAGATCACAAAACTGGAGGCAAGAGTGAACCATCAGCACACAATCCGTAAAGAAATGCAGATTTTGTTTGAAGAGGAGAAGGCGTCCTTGTTAGAGCAACGCAAAAGAGATGAAAGAGCGTTGGTGGATATGGAAGACAGGCTGGCTGTCATTCGACGGAGAGAGCAGGAACTTAGAGAAGAATACAATGAGGTATATAAAGTTCCTTTTAAAATGTAAGTAAGTTCTTATGAGCCAGTGGCTAACTCTGGTGACTGGAGCGTTCAGGCCGCCTTAAGGCCTCCGTCATGGCTTATTTAACGACTTAAACATACCGACAATTTACCGTGCCCTCCGAAGCACGGAAGCGCTCAGATAAAAATGCCACTGGCGACATTACATCCACTTACAAACCATTTCAAACATTGCTTAACTTCGACAATCTATCAAAAACGAAAAGGCATGCACGATAGGATTGCCAACTTTATTTTCGCCTCAAAGGGACAAACAATCTTAAAAAATACGGGATTTATAAATTTTGCCCGGGACAGAAAAAAAACATTGCATTTTCAGTTAAGTATTTTATTTTAGACTTGTACAGACCTACGAAACGAGTGTTCAGCAAAGATTTTTGTCAGTGCGTAGTGCGTACCTAGTATTAAATTTAGGTACTGTATAATAATAATAATAAATAATAAATAATGCTGGACATGTCACACAGCATCAGCTGGCCCCAAACTAAGCAAAGCTTGTACTATGGGAACCAGATAACTGATATACTACTTATATACTTTTTGTTTGTAAATACATACATATTATACATAGAAACACCCATATACATATTATACCTAAGTAATTACCAAAATACGGGACATGAGCTGTCCTGCCGGGATATTGAAATTTGTGCATGAAATACGGGACGTACCGTGAAATGCGGGATGGTTGGCAATGCTAATGCACGACCACGAGCGCTTTATTTCATTTTATTCCTTTTAAGCTCATTGATTTTGGCTCTATCTCAAAAGATAGAGCCTATTCCATAGGCTGGCCCACCACTAAAACTACCCTCTCAATTTATAGCATTGACGGAGTATAGTATTTTTCAATATGATACCAAGTTTCTAAATCAACTGCTTTAAATGATTTTGTAATTGTCAAAAAATTTAATTGTATGAAAATCCAGATTTTTCAACCTAAGAAATCTTTTGATGTAATAGACTTAGTGCTGAAAAATACTTTGATTGACATTTTCAATAATGGTGAGGCCTTTATATTCATTGGCCAGCACTTCTGACTTTTGGGCTCAATCTTGTATGGAGTCTGAATGGCCTCCTTTTCAGGCAACTAAAGCACTGAAAGAAAGCAAAACAACTTGGGACAAAGAGAAGGCAGAACTGCAGAAGCAGGTGGCAGACCTCAAAGATAAGCTGCTGGAAGCCAACGTCAGCTCAAGGGACCAACTGTCTGAGATGAAGAAGGATATGGATGAATTGCTTCAGGTAAGATTAATATTCTCAGTACGATGAAATTGCTGTTCAATCAACTGCAACCAATTATAGTCTAGGAAACATCACTTTTAATGAATTCCACGGAATGGTTGCTATGCTAACCTCTTCTTCTTTCAAACCAGTATTGTAAAAGGGTTTTTATTATGCCTCAAAGAGGTTACTTTAATGCACTTGACTAACACATTATGTACGTGTTTTAAATCATGTAGATTCCACATTATTTTGGTTTCCTCAGAATGTTTTCCTTTATCACAGTTGCAGGATCACTGACTGGTCAGATCACAAATAACATACAAATAATAATGCTGGACTGGACATTTTCACACAGCATCATCTAGCCCCAAACTAAGCAAAGCTTGTATGGGAACTATGGGAACCAGATAACTGATATACTACATACTTTTTGTTTGTAAATAAATACAGACCTGAGACAAATATCTGTGGGTCATACAAACATTTATCCCGCGGCGGGGATCAAACCCGCAACCTTCTGCGTCGCAGGCGGTCCTTCGCCTACTGCGCCACAGAGGTCGTCTTGACTTTGTCTTGACTTGAAAATGCTTTTATAATCTACAGGCATTAGAAGCAGCTCAGTCCGAGGTAGATATCCTTAAGCAGGAGCTATCGAAGCAGTCCAGCAAAGCAGACCAATATGGCTCGCTTAGGAACCAGCTCGAGAAGCAAACATTTGAGCTCCAACAGCTCACTAGTAAGCTTAAGGAGATGGAGTATGAACGGGACTCTTATAAGGACTGGCAGACTCAGGCTAAGGTAATTTACTTGTGGTGTTTCAGATGTTTTATTTTATATAATACAATGATTGAGAGGCAATATTTAATCTAATAAAAATAGTCTCAATATATATGAATATTACAGACAGCACAAAAACGTCTCACTAACATGGCTGAGCTGGAAAAGGAGGTATGTCGCCTCCGCGCTATAGAACGTTCACTACGCGATGGGATCAGCAGCAAATTGTTATTGGAAGAACAAGTGCATTTGCTCACCTCGCGCGTAGAGGCGTTGCAACCGGCGCAACAGGAGTTACATGAGGCTAAGGTATGTTATGTGGGGCTAATGTTACACAGGGCTAAGGTATGTTATGTGGGGCTAATGTTACATAGGGCTAAGGTATGTTATGTGGGGCTAATGTTACACAGGGCTAAGGTATGTTATGTGGGGCTAATGTTACATAGGGCTAAGGTATGTTATGTGGGGCTAATGTTACACAGGGCTAAGGTATGTTATGTGGGGCTAATGTTACACAGGGCTAAGGTATGTTATGTGGGGCTAATGTTACATAGGGCTAAGGTATGTTATGTGGGGCTAATGTTACACAGGGCTAAGGTATGTTATGTGGGGCTAATGTTACATAGGGCTAAGGTATGTTATGTGGGGCTAATGTTACACAGGGCTAAGGTATGTTATGTGGGGCTAATATTACATAGGGCTAAGGTATGTTATGTGGGGCTAATGTTACATAGGGCTAAGGTATATTATGTGGGGCTAATGTTACACAGGGCTAAGGTATGTTATGTGAAGCTAATGTTACATAGGGCTAAGGTATATTATGTGGGGCTAATGTTACATAGGGCTAAGGTATGTTATGTGGGGCTAATGTTACATAGGGCTAAGGTATGTTATGTGGGGCTAATGTTACATAGGGCTAAGGTATGTTATGTGGGGCTAATGTTACACAGGGCTAAGGTATGTTATGTGGGGCTAATGTTACATAGGGCTAAGGTATGTTATGTGGGGCTAATGTTACACAGGGCTAAGGTATGTTATGTGGGGCTAATGTTACACAGGGCTAAGGTATGTTATGTGGGGCTAATGTTACATAGGGCTAAGGTATGTTATGTGGGGCTAATGTTACACAGGGCTAAGGTATGTTATGTGGGGCTAATGTTACATAGGGCTAAGGTATGTTATGTGGGGCTAATGTTACACAGGGCTAAGGTATGTTATGTGGGGCTAATATTACATAGGGCTAAGGTATGTTATGTGGGGCTAATGTTACATAGGGCTAAGGTATATTATGTGGGGCTAATGTTACACAGGGCTAAGGTATGTTATGTGAAGCTAATGTTACATAGGGCTAAGGTATATTATGTGGGGCTAATGTTACATAGGGCTAAGGTATGTTATGTGGGGCTAATGTTACATAGGGCTAAGGTATGTTATGTGAAACTAATGTTACATAGAGCTAAGGTATGTTATGTAAAGCTAATGTTACATAGGGCTAAGGTATGTTATGTGAAGCTAATGTTACATAGGGCTAAGGTATGTTATGTGAAGCTAATGTTACATAGGGCTAAGGTATGTTATGTGAAGCTAATGTTATATAGGGCTAAGGTATGTTATGTGGGGCTAATGTTACACAGAGCTAAGGTATGTTATGTGGGGCTAATGTTACATAGGGCTAAGGTATGTTATGTGAAGCTAATGTTACATAGGGCTAAGGTATATTATGTGGGGCTAATGTTACATAGGGCTAAGGTATGTTATGTGGGGCTAATGTTACATAGGGCTAAGGTATGTTATGTGAAGCTAATGTTACATAGGGCTAAGGTATATTATGGGACTTAAGTTTTGTTATAAGGCAAGGGTATGTTCTGGAGATAATGGCACAACCTATGTTTATAAATAATAATTAAAATAAATAAATTAATAAATCTGGACATATCACACATCATCAAGACTAAAAAACATTGGCTTATATGAGGCTAAGATAATTATAAATAATGGTATTTTATACTGGGCTGCCTATGGGTCTTACCCTCATAAGTATTGTACCTACATAAGGGGATTATAATTATTCTTTGTGATATCTAGTACTACTGAAAAAACTTAGTATGATAATTCTCTCACAATGGTTTCATGCTTCAGAATACGTTTATTATTTTGCAGGTGAAAATAGCATCACTCGAATCTGCCTTACAAGAGTGGCAGCAAGCTGCTAGGTCGCATGGTGTTGAGAACGCCCGAACATTGTCCAACGCATTGGACAGCGCTCTTAACTCTCAGCTGAGCGCTACTGCTGAAAACTCACAGGCACAGTCGCAGCTTAGTGAGGTCACTGAGGTAATGACTTAAGAGTGTGCAGGAGCCGCCATTTTGTGCACAAGCGGGACAGCGAGTGTGATTTGTTCGGCGTGTGAGAAGTACAGAGCTATAGATACGCAACGTCATTTACAGCGCCAAAACACTTTTTACCTAATTACAAGTTAATTAAACAACCAATCGAAAAATTAATACTTGTAGGTTTCATAACAAAACAAAAACCCACCGAAAAAAGTGTGCTGTTCCTGAGATAAGTAGCAAAATGTGTGCAAAACATGTATTTTTCAAAAAAAAGATTATCTAGAAAACTCTTACCAATCGTGTTTTTAAAACACGTAACCCAAGATAAAAGTTCGAAGTATAATTTCCCTAAATATGAAGGTTGTAGCTTTCACAGATTCTGAGATAAATAACTACAAAATTGCTTAAATTGCTCTCTAAGTAAAGTCCTTTTATACTGAACTCCATTATCTATTAAAAAGTGGCAGTGGCATTTCCGTGCATTTCCACGTCAAATTGTCGGTCCCGGCTATTTAAGTCTTATGACGAAGGCCTTAAGGCGGCCTAAAAACTTCATCACCAGAGATAGCCACTGACTCCTACGAACTTACTTTATTTATTCCCAAATTTCAACGCTACGACCGAAGTTTTGTAATCTAACAAAACTGTATTCAACAGGAACTTGCAACACTAAAGCATGAGCGGGACAGAGCTACAAGGAAACTCACGGACACTCTTGCGGTGCGCAAGAATCAAGACAGTCTGATACACCGACTGCAGAAACGGTTGTTGCTGGTCACGCGAGAGCGGGATAGCTATAGGTTTGTAATATCTTCCTATCCTTCATATCACGAGTAAAAAATACGTAAATTTTTGTAGAGGCCAAGTTTGGCGTTTGATGCCATCATTAAGCGCGTTTTTTATCACGCTTCTATTATTATTTTTAGCCACATTGTTGCATAATTTCTTCAGTCTTATTTAAAACGATTTCCTCCAGGCAACAACTAGACTGCTACGAGAAAGAGTTGACAGTGAGCGGTTTATCTGGTCCGCAGTCTTCAGGGGGCAATGCCCTACTAGCGTCCCGTGTCGAACAGCTGGAGAAGGCGTTACAACAGTACAGAGATTTGTTGGCTTTGCATGATACGCAGCAAGATACTAAAGGTATTTGTTATGATATATCATCATATTTAATAAGAACTGAGCGCCGCGACTACCCGCCGGCCCGGGGCCCTGACGTAACGGCTCCGGAGACGAACGTGGAGCGTATATCTGTAAGAACTCTTAGCTTTTTACATCTTTACTAATAGGTATCCATCTTTAAGTATGAACCGTGTTGGTCGAATGGGTACTTCGACTTTCAATCCGAAGGTCGTGGGATCGAATCCCGGCCGTGCATCAATGGATTTTTCGTTTTAATTTATATGCGCTATAATACGAGGTCTTAATGGTGAAGGAAAACATCGTGAGGAAACCCGCAGCTAAGTCAGCTCCACTCTTATTGACGTCGTCTTTCCTGTGGGCCTGATTAAGCTGAGAGGATGGTTTCGGTGCTGGGCAAGCCTATTCCATCTCAAACAATGTCCCAGGCACTACAGCGTCCCGTTAAGCGTAGGCGTGGATTGCTTCCTGACGCTGTATAAATCATCTAATATAGATGTAAAGGCCTGAGTTTTATATGCTTTTTCTTAATTTTCATCAGCATCTTCCTGACCTTGTCCCACATTATGTGGGGCTGGCACAACATGTGTTCTTCTTCCATATGTACTGTTTGTTTCCCAAATAAAATAAACTAAAATAATCTTTTTCAGCGGTAGAAAACCTCCGCGCCGAAGTGAACAAATGGCGCGATGAAGCGGAGAGCGCGCGGCGGGACGCGCTCAAATTACGCGCACAAAGGGACACGTTGCAGGCGCATATTGAGAGAATAGGATCCACTGCGCAGGCCAAGGTATTTAAAAAAAAATAAACTAAAAAAAAACCTGAAACTAATATAATACTAATTGTTTAGGCCACCCAGCAGTGGGTGAGGTCAGTTTGTGGATGATGAATATTATAAATCGGAAAGATTGCGAGTATGTTTGAATGTTTGTTACAATCACGTACAAGACTGATTTGGATGAAACTTGGAATAAATGTAGATTAGCGGCATATTAAATAAACTATAGATATGTTATGTTCATAATATCGAAGTTTAAAATTTGAGCTTGGAACATGTGACTGTCACTGACATAAACGTCGCTCTGTTTGACGCGAACTAAAGTAAAAATTGTGCTAATAAGACAATTTCGATGTTTCAATTTCCACGCGCTTGTAACGTATCTATTTTTAGGGTTCCGTACCTCATAAGGAAAAAAACGGAACCCTTATAGGATCACTTTGTTGTCCGTCTGTCTCTCGGTCTGTCAAGACCTTTTATCTCAGGAACGCGTGGAGATATCGAGTTGAAATTTAAACTGTATACTCAGGTCTACGGTCCCTTTCATCATTTTCCTGCCCTTATCCCGCTTATGCGGTCCCTTTAAGATGTGAAAAAAACTAACTTCTAAGTTAACGCAAAAAAAAGATACAGCCGTTTATGCCGCAAAAAACGTGTACTTCGACAGTCATGGAAATCAAAATTCATAGGGTACTTCCCGTTGACCTAGAACTAGGAAATTTGACAAGTAGCATCGTCTTAGACTACAAGTACATTGAAAAATCTGAAAACCATATATTTTTAGTTAGGTCACAAAAAAAAACAGGACCTAATGCAAGGAATGGGAGTCGAAATTTTAAAGTGACTAATCGTGTCATGTTTAGTATCGTATGAAAGGGCTTCATTAGCACAAGCTAAAACAGATTTTTAATATTTTTTATAATTTATAGTTTTCGATTTATGGCGAAAATAAGGGTTGAAAGTTTGTATTTTGACAAACATTGAGCAATGCTTGGCGCTACCCTATTTTGGATGGGTCCGCCTGACGACTTTTTGCACTCTAGATTTTTTATTTATTTATTATCATTATTATTAGATAATGGTACGGAACCCTTCGTGCGCGAGTTCGACTCGCACTTGGCCGGTTTTTTTACAGCATTTGTTAGCGGTTATTAGAAAAACGTATCCAATGTATTTTTTTTCTTTTAGGTTTTACATCTGGTCGACAATCCTAACGCGGCAGCACAAAAACAAATCCAAGCGGATCTAGAAGCCGCTCAAGAAGAGGTGAGTTTAAGACAAGCTTTATCACAGCTGCCGGCTTACCATGATACTACGGTAGAATAGAGTATAAAAAAAAAACTTAGGCCTTTATATCTATATTAGATGATTTATACAGCGTCAGGAGGCAACCTATGCCTACACTTTACAGGACGCTGTAGTGCCTGGGACTTGAGATGGAATAGGCTTGCCCAGCACCTAAACCATCCTCTCAGCTTAATCAGCCGTCCACAGGAAAGACAACGTCAATATGTGTAGTTGACTAAGCTGCGGGTTTCCTCACGATGTTTTCCTTCACCGTTATGAGCTCATGTTAAAGCGCATATAAATTTTTCGAAACGAAAAATCCAGTGATGCACGGCCGAGATTGGAACCCACGACCTTCGGATTGAAAGTCGAGGCACAACCCCATTCGAACAACACGGCTGTTCATACTGTTTTATAGATAAAATAAATAATAAGAATAGAGTATAATTACATGACTTTATAGGCAATGCTATTTTAAACTCTAGATAATAGGGTATTTGACTCTTTTCAGAAAACCATTTTAAAGTGTTCTTTGATATATTATATGCACACTGGTCATTAAATTTCCTTTAGATTTAACATAATTTTGATAAAAACCATGTTTAAAGTTTAAACATACAAAATCGCGCGAAAAACGATATCTTGTGTCATGGCGCTGATCACGTGGTACCCGTGACGTCACTCCATAGTAAACAGACAGTACAAGTCCATAGTGACAGACAATCAGTTCGTTGACGTTTACTAGCGTTTGACGTCATCAGAGTCACAACCAATCACAGTGCGTTTTTGTAGACGAAAATTTTTTAATTTTTTTTGTAATTTTTAAAGGTTTTTTTACCAAAAGTAAACATATTTTAGACGTAAATGGAAAGAAATATGCTTATTTAGACTATTTTCTAAAAGGATGACCACAATTTGTAGTTTATTTTTAATGATGTCAAATACCCTATTATGTTCATAGAGGCTTAAAAACCTGCTTTTGCTTGACGTGGGCTGAAGAAAAACTGTCCCAATTTTAACTTTGCGCGCGCTCGAAGCATCTATATTTTTGAAATGAAATCTTTAGGCGCGTTGGGAATTTTTAACCGACTTCATAAAGATCTAATAGTTGTCTTCGGCAAAGATCGACAAACTTGTTCTTAATTTCGTCAAACATTGTATAGTCAGGATGGCCGTGAGTGTAATTATAGACCTCTACTTCTGAGTGAGACCACGGCGATTTCTGCGAGTACTGGACATTAACTTAATGCACTTAATTTTTTTTTTAATTTGTACTTATTTTAAGTTTAGAACCGTTACCGAAAGCTCGTTTAAGTTTTCATTTCTGTCGGCACTCCCGGAGTGCCACTGTTTTTTTATTATAGTATTGAGTTAAGTCAAAATCATCATATTTTCTGCAATAGCGATAATCTTTTAAACTACAATTTTACTGTATTCTACCGTAGATCATGGTAAGCGGGCAGAACAATCTGATTATATTAGTTTATTGTTTTAATTTAGGTAAACATTTTGACGTTGTTTTAGATCAAAAGGCTGAACGCGGCGCTTCGGGACGGTGGCTCTAGTGGAACCAGCTCGGAGGAAACCGCGCAGTTGAAGCAACAGCTTGACAATAGCGTCAAAAAACTCAAAAGGTATCTTTATCAATACATTAACCACGGATTTAAAGAAATGAGGGGATTGGCTATGGAGGCGTGGCCCGTGTCGCAACATCAAGTTTATTCCAACTGGTTCGGTCAAAATCGGGCACTAGTCGCGCTTCATGGCTGGTCGCGTGTGCATTTACAAATGTACTCAAAATGAAAAGTGATTCAATTCAATGTTCGACATACATTGCTGTGTTTATCTTGAGACCAGTCACGATCCAAGCAACAAATGACGCAATGGAATGTAAAGTCAACAATGCTCTCAACACTACGTGTGTTGCGTGGTACGGCGGCTGGTGCGCTCCGCCGCGGGAAGAAGTTATATGGTATTCTGTGGAAGCTAGATATGCCTAAGTTTGTATAGTTATAATATGGTTCGCATTGATTGGGTAATTTGTTAGTGTGTATCGATCAAGTAGCCAATAATAGCGTTGCGTTCAGTGTGTCTGTTGCGCGAGAGGGGAAAATCTGGCGACATCGTGTTTCATATGATTATTATCAAATAGCCAGTCTATAAATGTCTGTGGTCGAGCCATTATCCTTCTAACTTAAGCTATAATGTAAAATATTAGGCTCACATAAGTAATAGCATCTATTTGTTTTCAGAATGAAAGAAGAGTTTGCATCATCAGCGCAGGAGTTCCGCGAAGCTTGTTATACACTACTAGGATACAAGATTGACAGAACAGGATATAAAATCTACAAGTAAGATTTTCTGATTTAGTTTCCTACTATATCTTCAAGGCACAGTAGACAGTCTATCTATCTATCTAACCAGCCCACATCCACCCACTGCTGAGTATAGGCCCCCACATTTTCACACCACTGCTTCCGGTCCTGTGCCAGTCGAACCTAATGTTTTCCCACCACCTTTATAATGTCATCAGACCATCTGGCTGGTAGTCTGCCTGGGAAGACGGTAGATGGACAAAGGCAGTTACCGAGTGGTGGCCACGCGAAGGTCACAGAACACCAGGTAGCCAGTCATAAAGCATTTATTCAGTAGGACCGCTGGGAATACTTAGAATAGTCTTAAAACTAGTTGATTCTATTCTAGTCCTGGGGGGCTATTCGCGTTCTTATTTTCGTTCGTTTGATGAATATTCGAATGTTTCTTACTACGATTTCCGACTTCAAAGGGCCAATTTATCGGAATTTTCGGCAATTTTCGAAAATTTAACGTTCTCATTGGTTGAATGACAGTTTTGACGCATGAGAACCAAGGAATCCAAGTTCAATCGGTTAGTCAATTTGAAAAGCGTTCGAGAAACCAGCTGCAAGACCAGACCTACCTGATAATTTCATTAATAAAAGAAAAAATCAATTAAACCTCAAAATCCAGCAATCTACGTAAAACAACGCGCCCAGTACATACGCAAACAGTAATCTTCAAACGCTGTTTTCTCTGGATATAATGTTTTTTTCGGAAATCTCCTTTGGATTTAGTTGTGTGTTGGGATGCTGTACCTTCCCCTTTCTGCTTCAGTAGACGTCTTTTTACACCCTGTATAACATCAACGACATGGTATAACACCCAGAACGTTGGGCGAAGATTTTCACTCAGTAAGTGCCTGAAAACAGTCGAAGATGACGCGGCAGACCCAGGAAAAGGTGGCGAGACGATCTGGATGCATTCGAGCCAGACTGGCAAACCATAGCCTTGGAGCGCAAGAAGTGGAAGCTAAAGGGGGACCTTTGCCCAGCAGTGGGACACGATAGGTTAAAAAAATATAAAAAAAAATAACATCAAATCTTTGTCCACAGGTTAACAAACATGTACACAGAATCGAACGACGATTACTTAACCTTCACTCTAAACAACGACGGAGTTGAAATGGTACACACAGACTATTCCACTACTATAGGAGATTTAGTCGAACTTCACTTACATCAGAATAGGTCTATCCCTTTATTCCTTAGTGCGTTAACTATGGATTTGTTTTCGAAGCAAACTATGCAGGACGAAGAAGATGAGGATGATGATTAGTTGTACTAGTATACTTAGCACAACGGATCTTTAGCTCTCTGAAGTTAGGTGCAATAGACGATTGCGCAGGTTTGGTAGAGTAAGCACGATTTTAGGGGTCATCAAAAATGGGTTCTGCGCAGCTACTTTAGAGAGCTAAAGAAAGATTGTGCTTATTGTACTACTACTTAGATTTTTCACGAAGGCGTGTTGATCTTAGTGTAGATGCATGCATCTGAGCCGCGTTGGCCGAGTGGGGTTGTGCCTCGACTTTCAATCCGAAGGTCGCGGGTTCGAATCCCGGATGTGCATCAATGGATTTTCGTTCAAAGTTTATATGCACTTTAACTCGAGCTCTTAACGGTAAAGGAAAACATCGTGAGGAAACCCGCGGCTTAGTCAGCTCCACATGTATTGACGTTGTCTTTCCTGTGGACAGAGCCGAATAAGCTGAGAGGTTTAGGTGCTGGGCAAGCCTATTCCATCTCAAACAATGTCCCAGGCACTACAGCGTCCCGTTAAGTATAGGCATAGGTTACCTCGGGTCTTTCATTTTATACTAACTTAATTCAGGATAATATTAATAGTATCCTGAATTAAGTTATAATATTTATGTAATGTTTTTTTTGTAATGAAAATCCCGAAAAAATCTATAAAGACTATCCTTTCAATTGATTGTTGCTTGTTGTATAACTTAGTCCATTCGTGATGTAGCTGTGCTGCGATTGGTGGAACGTCTGTTCTCTTTGAAAATCATTATGCAACATGTCCTAACAAATCAATAAATGATAAATTTTGAAGCGAAAACTTAAATCGGCTTGGGAATTAAATTGATACGGTCAAACGTCTATTTCCAACCCAAAAATGAGGCCCTGTCAGTTTGTGTAGTTTAAAATGAAAGACCCTATGTAGATGTAAAAGCCTAACGGCTTTACTAATAAACTTGGTATAAAGTTATTCCTGAGTGTAAACTGTCAAAATGTATGGTTATTCCTATTTTATTCCGAGGAATAACATTATACCACGTTTATTAGTAAGGCCCTAAGTTTAGATGTTTCTGTGTGCGTAAGGTCGGAAACGCTTTATAGGCGAATGACCGCTTAGTATCGCTTATGCACACAGAAACAAATCTACACTCGTGAGCAAAAAAATCGACTCAGGACGCACGCCCGCGTTTAAAAAACTCTGGCAAAAAATCAGAAGCTTTCATTCTATTTCTGATTTTAACATCTCAAAGCTGTTAGTTTTAACTTTAAAATGAGTGGTCTACTTTGTTATTTACATTTTTATTTTGGTAATGAAAAAATATTGAATGAGAAGGAGTCTTAAGCAATGAAAAAGGGTGATCATTAACAGTAAAGAAAATACCAGCTTAAATTCGTCAAAATATTAATTTATTAGAAATTAAACTATCAATATTTAGTGTTGCCCCCCCTGGCCCTAATAACAGCTTCCAATCGCTTCTTCATGGATCGAATAAGTTTCTTTACTCGATCTTGTTCGATGCTATCCCATTCTTCAATGAGCGCCGCTTTGAGGTCCGATTTTGTGGCTGGTGCAGGATTTCTAGCCCGAACTTTTCGTTTCAGTTCGTCCCACATATGCTCGATAGGATTTAAGTCCGGGCTACGCGCTGGCCAGTCCATAGCGGCAATTTCGACCTCCTGTAAATACTGCCGGACGGAACCTGCAGTATGTGGACGGGCATTGTCGTGCATTAAGATAAAGTTTTCGCCTATGAAACCGGCGTAGGGAACGACGTGATCCCCTAAAATCTCATCGATGTATCGGTTCGCCGTCAATCCTCCCACTCGACCACCAGTTTCAATAAAAACCAACTCGGTTTTTGCCTCCATTGAAATGCCCGCCCACACCATCCAGGAACCTCCTCCAAAAGCCACATTTTCTTTGATGCAGCACTGCGCGAATCTTTCTCCAGATCTTCTGTAGACTCGTCCTCTTCTATCGCTACCATGCAAGCATACTCTGCTTTCGTCTGAGAAGAGGACGGAGCTCCATTGTTCGTCAGTCCAATCAACGTGTTCTCTGGCAAATCGTAGGCGGGCTGCTCGGTGGGCTGGGGTTAATTTGGGGCCAGTAGCTGGCCTTTTTGGCTCAAGGCTAGCTGCCTTAAGTCGTCTTCTGACTGTCCAGCCACTAACAGCCACTCCTCGCGTTTCTCTGAGCTCTTGTTGGACTTGAACGCCAGTGAGGGCCCGATTTCTCAGCGATGTACTGACAATGAAACGGTCATCTCTCTCCGATGTGCACCTTTTTCTTCCGGAACCGCGTCTTCGATTAAAGTTACCAGTCTCTTGGTAACGACGGTAAACTCTGGAAACAGCAGACTGGCTCATGTTCAACGCATGTGCCACTTCACGCTGACTCTGGCCTTGTCGCAATAGGATGACCGCTTGAGCAGCTTCATCACTTGTTGTGTCCATTTTCAGGTAGAATTCTTGTTTGTTGATAACGGAGATGTGTATCGGTTGACGTTTGACGGCTAACTGATAAGGGTGGGTCAGGTAGATAACCTTTTATATGGGTAAGTAACCCTTAATTAGCACTATTGTAAACAAGCGCAAAAAGGGTGGTTACTGATCACAACATGTTGTTGGGTTGTGTGAGCAAGAAACATTACAATATTTTATATCATTTTGAAGCTAATAATAGGAGCTTTATGATTTTACTATGAAAAAAATATTTACACGATCAGTTTTTTTGCCAGTGACTTGCGACTGCAGGTGTGTCGCCTGAGTCGATTTTTTTGCTCTCGAGTGTATATACCAAAGACCAACCCGCCTTCGTGAAGTAAAATACAACTATACTTTCTTTAAAAAAAATAGCAAAGTCGGGGATAAGTCTATAAAATCAAGTAGAATAAGGTTGAAAGTGAAATGATTGAAATGACTGTAGTTTTTTGTGGTCAATTTAACTGAAGTCCGTAGGATCAAACTGTGTTCAAAGCTGAATCGTGACTAAAATATTTTTTTTTGTTTGAAAGGAGGCCATTCACGCTCCATACAAGGCTGGGCCCAAAAGTCAAAAGTGCCGGCTAATGAAAATAAAGGCCACACCAGTATTGGTAATTTCAATCCGAGTATTTTTCAGTATGGCACTAAAACTCGTAAGTCCACTACTCAAAAGATAAGTTGAAAAATCTAAAAAAATCTTTTTTGTACTTAAAAAATCATCTGAAGTTAAGAAGACTTAGAGACTTGGTGCCCCTAATGAAAAATACTAAAATTGACTTCCCTAATAGTCGTGATACCTTTATTTTAGTTGGCCGGCACATTTGACTTTTGGGCCCAAAATGAATGATCTCCTTTATATAAACTAGCTTTAAGTTATGCTATTCCAGTACACAATCTTCATCTATTCCAAGTTTCATCAAAATCAGGAGCTTTCAGATTTATAATATTAGTTGGATTTATTGTCACTGATTCATGCTTGTACATATTTTGTCATTGTGGGCTTGATTTGAATAAATAAATAATAAATAATAATTGTATATCTGAAATTGACATCATGATAATTATTATTTTATGACGGAAAAACAAAAACAAACTGTGGAACTCATTGCCGGGTACCGTATTTCCCGAAAAGTACAATATAGGGGTCTTTAAATCAAGAGTAAATAGGTTCCTTCTAGGAAAGCATGCTCCATCTTAGGCCTCACTACTGCTTAACATCAGGCAGAGGGAGGTCAAATGCTGACCTATTTAATTAAAAAAAAATAAAAAATGACGGGTATTTATCACGTACCTACTGTTCTGTACTGTAAACTTTGTAAACAGTAATTCAGTAAGGATCTGTTCACAGAAACTTTTTTGTTCCTACAAACACAGTGTCGGTAAGGTTGCTCGTGTAAGTTATTTCTTATCCTAAGATCATAAAGTATTGAAGTGGCAAAGTTGGTTCTTAGCTGTAGTTGGACAAAGTGAATGGCGCTGTTGAGATTACTAGGCTAGTATTTTAGTCGAGTAGCGAGTAATTTAGTACATAAACGTGTCTGAATACCAAAAAGTTGGTCGAGTAGGTAGTAATTTAGTCGCGTCGATCCATTTTGTTCGATTTTTATTGTACGAGTAGGCGAGTAGCACCTCCTACCACGCGTCAGTGCTACTTCTTCTTATCGTGTCACCAGTTCTTTCGAACCAGTGTGGTGAAAGGATTATTACTGCGCCTCAAGGTTCTTCGACATGCCGGTTTCCTCACGATGTTTTCCTTCACCGTTTAAGAGTACTGGCATAGTGCACATAAATTTTTCGGCAGAAAAACTCATTGGAGCTACTGGTTTACCGGCTAAACAAGTCCGAACCTGTCGATTTTAGTCGAGTTCATTAGTATTGAACGTCTGCCTGACACATTGAACTTATTTCGTTCACTTTATTGCGTTGCAGCCCGTTCAACTTGCAACAAAACACCACTCACTTGTGTACTGTACTCGACCGTAATGCGAACGATTTCTGGGCACTATCGTGTAGTATAGCTACTAAATTACTCGTTACTCAACTTAAATACTAGCCTAGACCGAACTAGGCTTTACTTCACTTTAATTATATGATATTTAGGTAGCACAACTTTTTTCAACGGTGTCAGCATTATTTTTGCAACTTCGTGAAATATAATAATGTGCATATAAAACATATCATTTTGTATAATACAGTCCGCGCCACGAAAGAAGTCCCGCGGATTTTAGCAGAACTAACGTAGACACTAGCGCCACTCCGAAACGACTTCTTTAGTGGTGCGGACTTCACACTAAATAACCTGAGATGACACGATTTCTTGTAAGACATTCCTGCAATCTCACAAATGAAACATAATGACATTTTGTAATTGTAAATATAAATCTTGTCTTATCTGATTGCTAAATGTATTCGTCTCTATGCTATGGAATATAGATTTTTGATTGAATCTTTTGTATATTTTTCATAATTAAGACAAACATAATATGTAAGGTACAAGAATGAAAAGAGGGAAGTTTCTGAAAATTATGTATACGCTAATGACGACCTCTGTGGCGCAGTGGGCGAAGGTCCGCCTGCGACGCAAAAGGTTACGGGTTCGATCCCCGCGGCGGGACGAATGTTTGTATGATCTGCAAATATTTGTCTCGGGTCTGGGTGTTTCATGTATAATATGTATTGTATTTACAAAATCAAAGTGAAGTCAATAAAAATATGGGATAGGTTGAAAAAAAAACATTTATCATTGTAAAATATTTATGAAGAAACAAAGACAATATATTAAACGTCATCTAATGTTTGCTATGAGTTCAATACGCACCAGAAACTAATATTGACATACCTTTTTATGGAGTACAAAAATTGGACAGTTATTTTAATATTATCTAACAGCCACTTTACATTCGCCGAATTATTTGGATAGACGATGTCAGGCGAATACAGGCGATGAGGCCCTCTAAACGTTCGTGACCGTCGGCATTCGTCTATCATCGGCGAAAATGTTGATGGCCCATTAGGCAGTTGTCCGACCTTTAAGCGTTGAGCGTAAAGCGTCGGGCGATGAGCTTTGAGCGTTGAAGTAGTTCTGACGCTGGGCTATGACTTTTCATCGCTCGGCATAAGTTTTGAACGCTGCGCGAGTATCGCTGAGCGATTACACCGAGCGAATAAATTTGTCGCCGCGATAAACTTTTACCGCCGGCGGTGTGAACGGCCAGCGTTGGATTATAAATATTTGTGTGTCTCTTTTATTGACACGGAATCTTATATCTTTTGTTCGTTTCTAGAGCGATAAAATCGCTGATCGCTTGCCGCTCACGCGCCCGCGGTCGGACTAGTGCCTAAATCGCAATATTTGTGAAATGGTCCTATTTTTCGTTAGAAAAAAATTGTTCTCTACAATGCAAAGATTATGTTAGACAAATTCCATCCTTTATTTATTATATTCATAAATAATGAGACAAATTCACAAAAAGTAAGTAAGTAATTTTTTTTATGTTGCATGTCAAATTACAATTTGCTCTGAAGATTTAAGTATTCAAAATGAATGTAGGTATGTATAACGATTTTAATAACAAAGTTTAAACAACCATTATAGTTATAATAAGTACATTTAAATTTATACAATAGCTAGTAAAAGTAGTCTCAAATTTCCATTTTTTAGAGAGACCATAATTCAATTAATTTTACATTGATAAAACGGGTTTTTCTAGGTATTCTCAATAATATCAGCGAAAGGCACCGATTATTATAACAAGATATTAAATATAATAAAAAAATAATTAACTCGATATTAGACTCAATTCTAAGTTTACCTACTGACTGATGAAATAATTTAAATTTATATTTTTAATATCAAATGATTTTTAAAGATCATAATATTTTTCTAAATTCTGTTAACTACGCGTTACACACACTGACCTCAATTTTTAAAGAAATCTTTGGATACATCAGACAGATTATTAAAATTTTTCCTAAAATGTATAATTTACTAGGCCAAACCTACTTAAATTTTAAATTACTTGGCCTATTTAAATAACGTTAAACTAGGTATAAGTTATTATCAAACTGTGACTTTGAGCTATATAAAAAGTTAACAAATATTAAAACTGCATTAACAATGAAAAAATGTGCATAAGTCTTTAGAGATACGAAATATTATTATAGGTATTTATTATGGTAGTTAAATGTAGATGAAAACTTTTCTAAGTAGATTAAGTTTATGGACTTGAAGTAGTTAAAATAGAAAATAGACCTTTAAACTATTTAAAGCTAAGTTAAAAGGACGCCAAGAAATTTTCTACATTAAGTGAAAATTCCATTAGATAAATTATTATCAAACCATAACTCACATATTCTTGGAATCGTAGTGGAAATAATTAAAAGTGACAATAAATTACTTTACTACAGTCTATTAAAATCACTTGATCAATTTAAAACGTTCCCAAGATATCGCAAAAAAAAAAACTTACGTACACATAATACTGTAAACTTAAACACGAACTTATCGGATTTTCATTTGCAATTCACTCGATAAAACAAAACATAATAACGTAAATTTCATACAATTTTCAATAAAATTATTGCACTAAACTTCATACACATTCATAACTTATTAATAAATATTGCATTATCGTCAAAATAAAGATCAAGTTTCCCATATTCAAAACTCTTCTAAAGATGAATCGATACAATCTTCACTTGACTTTCGATTAAGATTTAAAATGCTGTTTAGAATACGGCCCTATCCTTTATTTAAGGTCAACGTCAGTCAATTCAAAACACGAATAAAAGTAGCTTTCAACAAGACGGATATTTTCAAAGATATTTAAAGTCGAAAATATTGCTCTAACTACAGTCCCTATGTTAAAAACATTTTGACTAAATATTAAGTACAATTTGGTGCTCAAGTTATGTAAGTAAGTGTTCTTAAACTAATATAATTATTTATCTACATTCGAAGTGCGGTTCTTCATATAAGTACAATACGCACAATCGTTCTTTAGCTCTCTGAAGTAGCTGCGCAGAACCCATTTTTGATGACGCCTAAAATCGTGCTTTCTCGCTTACTCCACCAAACCTACGCAATCGTCTTTTGCATCTAACTTCAGAGAGCTAAAGATCCGTTTTGCTTAGTATACCTACAAGATATTTTTGAACAGAGACCGCTGATACGACTTCAAACACGCTTTTTTCGTGAGACTTACACCTCGTGACTTTCCTACTTCCTTGCGAACTCTATAGACTATGTTCTTCTTCGCCTTTCTTCTTTTTGGAAGTAAGTTTAGTTTATTCAAACATCAAAAACACTTGATCGAGCTCTTAGCCACTGAAAAGGCCTTAACACTACTTTGATCCAAGACTTATTTTCATTTTAGAGTTTTCGTTTAGAGAAAACTCCATTTCCATATCGATCTCTTGTCCTAATGTCTGACTACAGGCGCTTGTTGACACCACTCACTCTTTTTTCAGTCACACTATTGTCCGTTATGTTTTTGGGAGCTGAAAAAAAACAAATATTTGTTAGATTTTACATCTTGTGACATTACCTACCTATTTATAGTTTGAGATGCGTTCTCGTCTAACGTCTTTTCTGTCTGGCCCGTTCCTAGGTGCATTGAGCGTACTGTGTCTGGTCTGCACGCATGGAACGCATCGTAATTTCTATACATACCTTTACAAGATCCAGTACGCACAGGGTCGATGACCCGTCCCTCGCGACAGGCCGCCCTCTGCAGGCGACACCAGGAACCGTATGTCTTGGAGTCAGAGCCACACAGCTGTCGTCGCGCGCCGCCCGCACCGCACGCGCCGCACGACACGCATCGCGCGCCGCTTGCGCCGCCCGTCACGCAGCGTTGGGTCGCGCCGCATGTTACTGTTGCACATGTTGCGTTTGCTGGCAAGGATTTATTATGGTTAGAACTAGTTGCAAGTTACAACCTACATGAAAAATAATACTTGCGAGTCAATTTTTTTGTAGCTTAACTACTTAACTAACCTATGCAAGGTCCTTTATAAGCCATCGGTAAGGCCCTTCCACGCTCACAAGCCGCTCGGCGCAACGCACACGCGCCCGCATAAGTGTTACCATCCACTGCACACACAGGAGATCCAGCCACAACGCAATGTCCGCAACGCACGCAATGCGGCCCCAACTCTGCGTCCAGCACACATCGCTTGTCGCCGCCGCACCGCACACCTTCGCATGACCCTTCTGGAATTAAAAAAACAGCTTAGAAGATAGGTAGGTACCTACTACCTACCTATTACGCATAGACGATAGGATTTTTTCGCTACGTTCGAAAGCTACATGACTTTGATGACATGTCTTTGATTCTACATCGTTTGACTAAGTACGACGCTATAGGTAGCTCTGAATTATTTTTTTTGCTAGCAGAGAGGTTTAGAGTAGCGCGTTGATGTCTTTTGTATTGAAAAATCAATGCAAATTAGTATTGTTTATTTTTTTGTGGCTGGTCTGATGATGGAATCTGGCGCTGTTCAGCTCAATGAATAACAGTCAAATAATCCTCATTTAAATCATCTACCGGTTAATAATAAACTATATAGGAATTACCAAAAAATCTAATTTTGAGCATCATCATCATCAAATTTAAGAGTTCAGCTCTTGTCGGTGCAATGCTGCAACTTTCTCCACCTCTCCCTTTCCAATGCGGTCTCTTTTACTTCTTTATACGACATGACAGCCATCTTCTCTTGAAACTTATTCTAGGCCTTTCTCTTCCTCGTCTTCCTTCCACTTTTCCTTCTATGATGTCTACTTATAAATTTTGAGCATCTATGATAAATTATGAATCCAGCCCTAACTCCGTTTTCCCAACAGATTGTATCGCATCGTTTTATACAGAGCAGTTTTCCTTGTCTAGACAGCAATCAAGTACCTTCGTCTAAAGCTAAGATTACAAGGAATTTATCACGTTCAAAATCGGAGCATGCCGACGGCATTTCTGACCTGTCTGCTTTCGTTAGTGTATTGGCATAAATAATGAGATTATAGAAGCGAAACTTAAAGGTCTCATTTAATATTCTTCGTCGCTAAAACTTCATTTGATTATTTAGAATAAAAATTAATTTTTGCCACATAACAAACAAAAAACACAAATCAGCACTAAAAGAAAAAAAGTGTCAGAATAAGGTTAGCCCTGAGCATTTCGTCTAGCAGCTCAATATCCCTTGGCTTGGGTGGGCATTGGTTTTCAATTTGCAAGTGATACCTACCTATTTTTTTTCATAAATTCGTAGTTCAGGTTATAGGTATTCCCCAACCACAAATATAAGAAGCCTAATTAACTAAGTACACACGTGGTTTGCTCATGAAGAACTCTTAAAGATTATCGGCCTTACTAATAAACGTGGTGTAAAGTTGTTCCTCGGAATAAAATAGGAATAACCATACATTTTGACAGTTTATACCCATGAATAACTAACCACGGTTATTAGTAAGGCCGAAGGAGTTTCATTTCTACCAGTCAGTTCATTTATTGAGACCTACGTGACCAGTCTCGATTTATAAGGAGTCGGAACTGATTGGAGCTATTTGTTGAAACAAAGTCCAATTGGTGCAATACACGACTGTTCCGATGTTAGAACTGGATTGCTTGACTAGCTGGTGGAAATAGCCTCGATAAGGCACCTGTCACGCTGCAGTCGATAAGTTACAAGCGATAGAGCTAGATTTTTAAGGTCACGTACCTAACCTACCTACTTCTAATCATAGAATTAAAAAAATATATCAATCCAACATGATCACGACTGGTAGGTAAGTATCTCCAAAAATTAAAAATAAAAAGAAGCTAGGGCATCAAGACACATTACATACGTAGGTATATAATAAGTACATTTACGTATAGGCATTTTTTTTTAATAAAAAAAATGTCCAAAAAAATTTAAAATCTGTTATTTTTTGCCAAAACACCTACTGACTTTAAACTGACGTCCTATTTCATAACTCAATGACAACGAAGGTTTTAGAGCGATAACAAATGCGTTTGAACGCTCGTAAAGGAACCTTAGTACGTACGTACCTACGCCTTTACGATGTTATCGCGAATTATTCATAACATGAAATGGGGACGTCTGGGTCGGACTAGTCGATTGTATGACACCTTTGACGCCTGAAGGTGACTGCTTGTTGCTAACTTAACGAACAATTACATGCAAAACATGAAGTTATGATGCAAATGTTTGTTAAACCTAATGATAATTTCAATTTATCTCATTGGCTAGATTAAATGTAGGTATAACGCGTTCCCTGCTACTCTGATGTCTAAAATAGAGATCAGCATTGAAATATGCAGTACGCGACAAACTACTGCATGTTTAAATGCTGCTAAGCAGTCAGCGTCACAAAATGGTAACCCCCTGGTTCAAAGCGCTTTCTTTTTGGGGGGGTTAACGAATGAAGCTTTCTGAAAAGATTAAACATTAGTTTATTATGTTACTAGTGGACCCGGGCTCAACTTCGTCTTCGCCATTTTGAAAAGTCAAAAGTTATTGGTTGTCATGGCAACCTTAGAGCAGTGCTCTTTGTGTCAGAGAACTGCTAAAGTTTTTAGTCTTAATTAATTCTTAATAATATTCCCGTTATCCTTTTACTTATTTTTTGGTTTTCAAGAAAGTTTTTCGGGATAAAAAGTAGCATATATGCTATGCTGGAGTTATACTTTTCACCTTACCAAATTTCATTGTAAACTGTTTCGTCGTTTGAGCCTGATCCTTACACAAACATTCAAACATCTAAACAAACTCACAAACTTTCAGCTTTATTATATGAGTGGGATGGGATACCTACCTTATTTAGTATAAGTAGACATATGCTTAGGTAGGTACTTAAATACCTATAAGTATACGAGTAAAGATAAATTATTTTCTAAAACTTGCTATAATCTTCTTGCAACTTTAATTACCTACTTCCTAGGCGTATAACTGCTTATAAGAAGTTAGGACCGACTTAGTTGTTTGTATCTAGCAACACCCCATAAAGCCAAGATGGTGTCTAGATAAGAAATAGCCAATAAATATGTGAAGTTTACGTGTAATGAGGCCCAGTAACCAGCGCTTCACAACGATCTTGTAATGAGGGGAGCCATTTTATTGAGGAACTTTTGCGTAGATGAAGATTGTGAGCGTGCTATGCTGAAATGGCGGAGAAAAATATCGTTAGGAAACCAAGAAATTAAATGATGTTGTATTGAAGACATTCATGAGGCTCAAATTGGGCCAGTGACTGAGCGCTCTATCCATCTGAGCCAATGGGCCGTCAGATTGGTAAAAGTCACGGGTACGTCCCGTATGGGTGCAATTTTTGAATGCGACTTCATAGCTGGGACCAACAAACATTCTATTCTATTTTAGACCGAGTTTGAGCCTATTGAATACTTTGGTACAGTCAGCGTCACCAACTGGTATCCCCGCAGTACCTACAAGTAGAGGTAGATATCAATTGGTGATGAATAAACGGATGTTCCTTACTACGATTTTGGACTTCAAGGGCCAATTTTTCAGCCTGTAATATTTGGTTCCTTCTAGGTTAGTACCATGTTTGAACATTGATCTTCTTATCTACCGAATCTTACCTACAATGGAGTTCGAAGTAAGAAACATCCGAATATTCATCAAACGAACGAAAAAACTAACGGGAATAACCCTCTGGCATTAGGTACTTATGTCAAACTGACGAGTCACAATAGTACGAGTAAATCGTCAGTACAAATATGTAACATGACTAGGAGCGAAGGTTTTTAGAGTTTTACGGGACACTATCAATCAAAATAAAATAAAAATAATATAGGAATAAAATTTATATAGGACCTCCTCGGTCAGCGGACCGTAGCCACATTTTTTATTTCTTAAAAAGTTCCCTAGAAATGGAAGCTTTTGAATAAAACTAGTTGGTCCTCTGAGGTAGCACGTAGCACAGAATGAGTAAGTACCTAACGTTTTGATTTATAGGCCTCTAGACTGCAGTGCATTTTTACCCGATGCAATTCACACGTAGGTAAAGATATTGTTTTTTTTTCGGGGGCGGGCACTGAGGATCGGGAAACAGATAATTTTGTCAGAAACTCAGGGCACCAAGTCCTTAAGTGTACATAATGTTTTCAGCATAACTTTTCTAATTTGTTACACTGTAAACTATTTGTTGGTAAATAAATAAAGTTATAAAGTACTAGCTGTCCGCCCCGGCTTCGCACGGGTTTATTATAGGTATTTAACAAAAATTTAATACCAACATGGCGGTCCCGGAGCGGGATGTATGATCCTTTAAAGTTTAGAGGTTAATATGTAGGTAGGGGAGTATTGGGCAGTAAGGCAGGTTTGGACACCACCGGCAAATCCCCGTGTTATGCCGGCCATACACCACCATGCCAATCCACCCCCATACATGGTCAATTCTAACTGATCAAATTCCGATTTGACGATAGGCATGATGGTTTATGGCCGACATGACACGGGGGTGTCCAAACCTCCCTACTGCCCAATGCTCCCCTACCTCCCATATATATTTCATTGATATATTACCACTCCCTTCCATTCATTCCATAGTTCCCAGACACTTTTTAAACTATCATGGTTTTCAACATTTTTAACACAGTTAACGGGATATTTACCATGATTTAATGTTTTTTGAGTTTCCCGATATTTCGGCGCAGTTGCATACGCCATGATCAAAAGTATATATGGTATTAATCATGGTTAATATCCCGTTACCTGTGTTAAAAATCCCAGACACATGTCCTACCCTACTAACTGATATTTATTCTGTGGTCGCGATGTATCTTACCTTTTTAAACTCATGATAACTTTTGAATAAAAAGTCCAATTTCAATCATTCAAAAAGTAATCGACGGGTACTGAAACAGCCTTTACTACGAAGGAATTTATTTGGATAAGAATAAATACCAAAATAAGAATAACGTGGTCTGCTTTAATGGTCGTCATTTTTATTCACTTTTTAAATTATAAAAGTTGTTATTCTGACACAACCACAATAGTTGGACATACGCTATCGCTGACTTTTTTGTATATATTGATACGTTCTTTAATATTGTAGAACATTTTTTTGTTCTATCATCAATAGTTTTCGCAGCGCACGCGATATGAAGAATTTTATGTTCAAAATTTTTACACCTTTGGTTACATTATTGCAATTTTCATAAGGATCTCTAATTTTTTTGAAAATAATTTATAGCCTATGTTCATCACAGATAATGTAGGATTCTAATGGTGAAAGAATTTTTCAAATCGGTCCAGTAGTTTCGGAGCCTATTCAATTCAAACAAACAAACAAACAAACAAACAAACAAACAAACAAACAAACAAACAAACAAACAAACAAATGTTTCCTCTTTATAATATTAGTGTAGAAATGCGCTACGAGTATAGGTGATCCTTCAAGAGCTCGACTTTTCAACTAGGAACTCACTACACTTAATTGGGTTTTCACATCTACTCATTCAATCATTTTGAAAAGAAGACTGTTATGTTTGAGCGTGGAAGGATTTAGCTGTAGAGACAGACTGATGGACTTTGTGAATAGGTGGAAGAAAGGATTGAAAGTTGAGATGACGGCTCATGACGGCTGATAGAGCAGAGTGACATAATCTTCCTCTTATTGTGTCTCTAGTTCTTTGGAACCAGTGTGGTGAAAGGATGTTAAGTGCGCCTCAAAGAGGCTCCTTTCGTGCACTATTGACTCATGTTTTTCGAACTTAGCGGAGCTTATTACAAGAAAATGAGCCGAGTTTAGACCAAGTCGAACTAAAAAACTGACCCTAGAAAAACGATATTTAAATAATCGTACACAGAACGCTTTTTTGTGGTAACAGTTTTGTTTTGACATGTGCCAACATGGAGTTCAACCAAGGTTTTACGTTTTTATAATAAGCAACTGTAGGTTCTACGACATGGTTTCCTCACGATGTTTTCCTTCACCGTTTGAGAGTAATAGCATAGTGCACATGAGGTTTTGGACCTTACGACTGGAAGCACTAGACCACTAGTGCTTTCAGTGACAATAATACCTTACCACGATTACTTCATTAATTGTTTTATTATTTTTTCAACACACTTGCTCATAAAGTGGCTCTATGGTCACCGCAATTAGGCACATAATGACACCCATAATCAAACTGTGACTTTTTCATTACTATAACTCACTAGTGAGTAATAGATTTTTTTTTAAATTTTATTGGTTGAGTTGCTTTGTTCTTTAAAAAGTTTTTATTCAGAAAAAAGATCGTGTTCAATAGAACAAATAAATTAATGTTCCTATTGCTTGCTCATTTCATGCAACTTAAATACTTAGATAATTTTAACTCGTACGTGTTTAATAAATAAAACTTTCACTCAAATATAACTTTTGTTTTCTCTATAATAAAAGAAAACTTTAAATTCCCTATTTTGTACGTGGCAGAATAGGCCGCAAACCCTATGCGCGGCGCGGAAATATAGTCTGTGGCCGATCGCAATGCGCGCGCATAGGAAAACTGATTAATTTTTCCCGCAATAGCGAAACATTTTTCACAGCTCGTTTTCACTGTTGAAAATGAGTTTTTATTGTTATTTTATTCACAAGTGTGTTGAAAAACGTCGTATGATACACGTGTGTATTGATGATTACCGTCCTCGGTTCTGTTATGAGCCTCGCCTAACGGCTCGGCTCATAAAAACACCTCGGCGGTAATCACCAATGTTACACACTAGTACCATAATGTACTATTATTTTACGCTCTCGGGTATACAATTGTGATAATGATTTTTTAATAGGTAAGTAGTACATAAGCTTCTTTGCATCAACATGCCCCAACACAAGCCCTTTATTACGCATATCTCTCTTTGAAAATCATAGGGTAATACATAACCATAGATCGTGTTATTTGTGGTGTAGTTTACGTCAAGTTCTTCATACTTCAATTGGCCCCGGGTCTCGCTATTTACTTGCAAAAACATAGGTATAGCATACCATAAAATAAGGAGCTTCTCTTGCGTATAAGTAGATGGGTAACTCAGGTGCAATCGATAATCTTTGAAACGTACACCTCACGGTACCAGACTTTACTTACCTTGTAACAATAACACCAGGAATTATATAGGAATAATATATCGATTAGGTTTTTTTTGGGTCCCTCATTTCGTATTCCCGTTCTTATTTTCGTTCGTTTGATGAATATTCGGATGTTTCTTACTACGTTTCTGACTTCAAGGGCCAATTTTTCGGTTTGGAATATTTGGTCCTAGGTTAGGACTGTGTTTTAACGTTGATATTATAGACTGAATACAATGTAGCTCGTAGTAAGAAGCATCCGAATATTCATCCACCGAACGAAAAAACGAACGCGAATAACCCCCCAGGTGCGGTCGCAGCCTGAAATTTGGGGGGGGGGGCGTCACTAATCTATCCTCTTTACTTTTTTTTTTTGTAAATTTTTAGATTTTTCGATTTGGGGGGGGGGGTGATGTGTGTGTGTGACCCCCCCACACCCTCGGACCGTGCCTGACAGTGATAGTGTGAATCTAAAATCGACGTTATTCTTAGTGGCCCAATGTCAATTTTTTTTCTAATTTGCGAGTTTCACATCTATTACCCCAAGCCTGGTTCTAGCCTAGCTTACACAGAATAACATTACATCTCGCAGATTATCATAAAGTTACAGTACCTACAATCGATGCATAACTGATGGTTCTGTGACATAAACATTTCAAAAACGACAAAACTGGTTTAACTCGTTTGAATTCCGAAAGAAGTTTTGTCTAAGTATAGTTAAACAAGTTTATAAAAAAGCTATTATTGATTTGGCGAAATTGTTGAACTGTTTCGTATGTTATGGTCATAACGTTCAAATATGTATAAAAGGACAACGGGAATATTGCATAAAAACTTTGGCTGTAGGTACTCTGTTTTGACACAAGGAGCACTGCTCTAAGGTTGCCATGACAACTAATAACTTTTGACTTTTCAAAATGGCGATGTCAGTCATTTCCTTCTACTATGCTTTGAACATTTTTTATTAAGTACTAAAATTAAAAGACTATTTGTGGGGTTGTGTTGCCTAAATTTTTTTTTTTTTAAATAAGTTTTTTTTAATAAATAGCGAAACACGTATTTATTATTTTTTCAAAACTACCCTTACCCAAAAAAAATCCCCCTTCAAAATTACCCTTAGATGGATACATATTTATATTTATCAAAGACAGCAAATCCAAGAATGAATTCAGTGTTTTCATGGGCTGGATTGGAACAAGGTAGGTCTATCTCTAAAGTTTGTATGACGAAACAATGCTCAGACGAAGTCGCGCCCGGGTCCACTAGTATGTAATAAAACGATATCACGAAAAACACCCATAAGTTCTGCGCAAGAAAATGATATCTAAAAGCTATGTCGACTTTCCTCTCTACCTTAGCTACGCCCATAGGAAAGGAAAACTAATTTATCCTAGCTCCTCCCCTGGATAAATCGGTCGTTTGTGTTAGATACGTTGCATCGGCTCAATAATGGCTCATTCTAGGTTCAATCCGATACGATACGAATACGCCCGCGGTGGTAACTATAAATTTTCAAGCTTCAGCCAAACCAGCAAGTCAAACACGCGAAGTGAGAGCGTCAACAACGCGAAAATTGAAGTAGTACTAATGAGGCCTGGAAACAAACTACAAATATTGCATGTTGTTGTTGGTCACGAATAGAAGAAACAGGAGTCGGTTAGGTGCTAGTCAAGCCTAATCCATGTCAAAACATGCCCCAGGCTCTACTGTGAGAATAGCCCAGTGATCCTACTATAGTACCTAAAAACGTGGTGTAAAGTTACGCCAGGCTTAAACTCCAGAAATTTTATGGTTAGGTACTCCTAAGTTACACCATGCGTAACTTTACACCACGTTTATTAATAAGAGAGATTAATAAGAGAATATGTATAGGTAAATACGTACTCTTTGAGCATAGAGAATATCTTTTCTTTAAAGGTAGGTACCCTTTTTCTTATAAAGTAGGGACTTAGGGAGTAATTAAGAAATAACTTCGATCAAGAGTAATTAGACTGGGGCATGTTCCTAGCGGTCTAGGAAATCGTAGAGATAATCATTAGAGATGAGAACAGATACTGTCTATACAGGGCAATGCATTTGAGAGATGAAATTATCTCTACAAATCGAATCATCCTTCACCATAGATAGACCTGAACCTGATCTTAGAGCGTCTAACGTTCACCAATACCTATAAACAACCGTTATACGGTATTTTACTCATTCTGATTACTATACAACAGATAAGTGGGCGCACTAGAGTTACTCGCTTAGTTATAAAATGTAGGCCTTTATTAGATAATTTATACTACGTCTGGGGCAACGTCTACCCGAGACGTTGTAATACTTGGGATATTGATGAGATGGAGGCTTGCTCAGGTTTTAAACAATCCTGCACCATTGTATCTAAGTAGGTATAAGTATTACAAGGATCTGGAATAGGTACACAAAATAGATAGATAGATAATTATTTTATTTGGTACATACACAGACACAGTAAACAAAAAACACATGACAGAAAAAAAATATTATGCGAGATGCATGTTTTTGTGATAATTCCGCACGGTGAAATCAAATTGTGTTGAGTGCATGTAGTTAGTGCTGCAAGGTTTCAGAGAACACAATACAAGTAATGGCTGCCCAAGCCATGCGTAAAAATATGTAGGAACTTAGTAGGTAGGTACCTATCATGTTGTTGTAAAATATATTAACTGAATTAAAATAACTCAAAATGCTGATCTTACTCAACTAAACCGAGCGAGAGAGTTATCAAAATCGTTTTATAAACCAGCAACCTTATTGTCTAACTCCCAGTTGTCATCCCAATATAGTTCAACCAATCAGATAATACAATGATGTCAAGAATGGGTTTCAAATGTCAAAATGAAGCCCATGTCCATTGCCAGTTGAATTACAGAATAAGGCCCCAACTCTAAGCTCTTGTTACATCAACCCGTAATGTTGGTGCAGTTCAGGCTCAAAGGTATCTAGATTCAAGTCTAGACTGACGTCTGATATCACTCGCTCGAGCGATAATAATTTCTGCTAAAATATACCGCAGATTAAACGCTTGATTTAATGTCTCGTTTGCTGGTTAATTGAGAGGATGTCATTTATCAAATAGCTGCTATAGAAAAACCTGCGACTTTGTTCTTACCTTGTATTTCCCCTCTGTGCGTCTTGTAGTAGTACGTACGTCATATACGAAATTTGCAAAAGTGTGCGTAAAAATGAGGGTGTAATGTCATTTTTAAGCATAAGTGTGTGTAAAATGCGATCGTATGCTATACCTCGTCCCTCGCAAAAACCGGAAAATGTTAAAAAAGGAATTCTGTCAATAACTCGTCCATTCTAATTTGTCTGGATACCCGCTATGTTAACTTTAAGTTGTTTTTAGTAAAAATAAATTATTTGTGTTTGTATTTGAAGTAATACTGGACTGTTGATAAATCAGTCAGTCAGCTGGCTTACAGTTTTATTTACATAATACGATGATAGCTCCAGCGTATTCTTAATATAAGTACATGAACCAGTAAGTAGAATATTCAAGCAAGAATAATCTATATGGACTCATGTCCATATACATTATTTTTGCTTGAATATTCTATATAAAACCTTAAGTCGTGGTCTTATCTTTAATATATTGTAGAAATATTATATAAGTACATATTTTATTAAATCTATAGTTTATGAATCCGGCTCTAGAATAATATAAGTTTATAGTTAAGTATAACTTTATGTTGTGTATGGGCACTTTAGTACCATTTTGTAATTACTAAGATTGCTGCTATGATGCGTTAAATATTTATTAGAGGACTAATCAAGGCTCTATAACTGACAGATACCGTATTGCAATAAACTGTGATGTGTAATAAAACTTTTTTAGATTTCTATTTAGCATAATCTAAAAAAATATAGAAGCCCTCTAGAAACTAATACGCCATATAATTTACTCGATACCATTCTTGCCTCTTCCTTTCTCAGACTCAACGGAGTGCATGTGAGTATTGTGAGTATTCATGACCACTTTACGGTAGAGTAGGTAAGTCAATTTTAAATTTTATCGCGGTGTTTGAAAAATGATTTTGGTAAGTAACTCAAATAACATTTTTCTTGAAACCACTACCGTAGAGGTAGCATATAAAAAATAACAAAAGAAAGTACTTAAAAATTTATTAGCTAATTCATCACTGGATCTTATTTCAGAAGTTAGCATTTACATATGTGACAGGTTGCAAGTCTATCGTCTGTGATCGCATATTAGCATAATATTGATGCTATCAGCAATGTTGCTTTGATTGATTTTCATAATATAATAATTCAATTACAACGATGTAGCATGCTATCTAGGTACATAAATAAAATCGTTAGCCGACAATTAACCGTACAAATATGAACACCTACCTATACCTAATACCCCAGATCATATACAGGGTGTAAAAAGACTGCTACCGAAAACTGAGGGGTTTCAATCAGACCATGATTTTGAATATTTAGCGAATAAAAATGCAAAAAAATTGACTTAGCTACGTCATTTTATTTTATTTTCTAGTTATTTACTACTAGTACAACATAATAAGACCATACCTACCTAATAACTTAATTTATAAAAAAAACAACAATTAAAACTCAAAATCCAGCAATCTACGTATAAAAACGCGCCCAGTACACGCTGGACCAGCTGTGCGAGGTCGGTTATCTCCGGATATAATGGTTTTTTCTGAAAATCCTTTTGGATTTGGTTGTGTGTTGGGATGCTGTACCTACCCCTTTCGGCTTCGGTAGACGTCTTTTTACAACCTGTATATCTAATACCAAGCGATTCAGGGCTTTATACAAATGTTTACTACAAGCTACATTGTATTTGGTCGACTATGAACTCAGTCCAAACTTAGGTAAGTACCTAGGTCCAAGTATTTCAATCCCAAAAATGGATCTTTATGAAGTCAAAAATCGGATCTTCAGTCGTGAACCTACCAAAGTCAATATACCGTGTCGTTGCAAGAAAGCGCCTAGCAACAGTATAAACTACCTTTATATTTGTATGTACATACTTATACATCATGTTATGTGAAGTGCAAGCTATTTATGAGCCCATTAATGTACAGCTCATTATATGCACTCGACTGTTACTAAGCGCTACGTTTTATCGCGTACGCATGTGAAACCATTGTGTACAAACTATGACAATTAGTAAATAGCTAACAACTTAATACCAAGAGCTTAATAAAACTAGCGGTCAGAAACAAGAGTTTGTAAATACTTAAGTATTTCATGTTTTTCTTTATTATACTCTAAAACTTGGTACCTACTTCTGTAGGTACCTACTGCCCGGGGTACTATCTCTGTAGTCTCTCTCTACGGTAGAATTGAGTAAAATTACATCATAGAGTAGAGCCTTCGGCCTAAAAACTCCATCACCAGAGTTGGCGTCTCTCGAAGTTCAACTCATACAAACTAACTTTTTACTGTAGAGAGAGCTAGGCGATCTCTTGTTCTCTCCCAAGTCACAAATTTCTTCGTCATTAGATTTACATATACATATTAGTTATTATTTATATATTCATTCCAGCCCTTCTCCTTTCAGCTACCCTTTTTAACAAGTAAAATAATTCAGTGTTTGTAGTTTAGTCGCATAAAACCAGGTCACGCCGCTGTCAGCTTTTGAAATGGCTTGAAAAGTGGCTACAGAGGCGTGGTTCTTGCAAAATCAACGCTATACAAATCTGAAATGCTTTTCACCGCCAATCTTGTATTTTACGGTGCTTGAAGTAAACATGCTTTGCAATAATGCTGACATGAATACCTAAATCATTGTAAGCGCTTATTTACCATTTATTTACCTACATTTTAGCATAGTACTATTGGCAAAGGTATTGGTAAGTTTTCGTATTCGTACAGTAGGTAATTACGCTTAGATCTAGGCATTTGTGAAGCCCTTTCGATGCGCAGTAGAAGGAGGTAGATACAAAAGCATCGTATGGGGCACATTCAAAAACATAAAATGTCCCACATTTTGCAAACGTTAGCACCACCATATGCCCATCACCCCATCACCCATAACCCATCACCTATAGTTATTACTAGCTGTCCGCCCCGGCTTCGCACTTGTTTATTATAGGTATTTAACAAAAATTTAATAACAACATGGCGGTCCCGGAGCGGGATGTATGATCCTTTAAAGTTTCGAGGTTAATATGTAGGTAAGGTCTAAGGTAGGTAGGGGAGTATTGGGCAGTAAGGCAGGTTTGGACACCACCGGCAAATCCCCGTGTTATGCCGGCCATACACCATCATGCCTATCCACCCCCATACATGGTCAATTCTAACTGATCAAATTCCGATTTGACGATAGGCATGATGGTTTATGGCCGACATGACACGGGGGTGTCCAAACCTCCCTACTGCCCAATGCTCCTCTACCTCCCATATATATTTCATTGATATATTACCACTCCCCTCTCCCATTCCATAGTTCCCAGACACTTTTTAAACTATCATGGTTTTCAACATTTTTAACACAGTTAACGGGATATTTACCATGATTTAATGTTTTTTGAGTTTCCCGATATTTCGGCGCAGTTGCATACGCCATGATCAATAGTATCTATGGTATTAATCATGGTTAATATAGCTTGCTTCATATAATAATCTGTGGTTAATATCCCGTTACCTGTGTTAAAAATCCCAGACACTTGTCCTACCGTACCAACTGATATTTATTCTGTGGCCGCGATGTATCTTACATTTTTTAACTCATGATAACTTTTGAATAAAATGTCCGATTTCAATCATCCAAAATGTAATCGACGGGTACTGAAACAGCCTTTACTACGAAGGAATTTATTTGGATAAGAATAAATACCAAAATAAGAATAACGTGGTCTGCTTTTGGTCGGCATTTTTATTCACTTTTTAAATTATAAAAGTTGTTATTCTGACACAACCACAATAGTTGGACATATGCTATCGCTGACTTTTTTGTAGATATTGATACGTTCTTTAATATTGTAGAACATTTTTTTGTTCTATCATCAATAGTTTTCGCAGCGCACGCGATATGAAGAATTTTATGTTCAAAATTTTTACACCTTTGGTTACATTATTGCAATTTTCATAAGGATCTCTAATTTTTTTGAAAATAATTTATAGCTTATGTTCATCAGACATAAATTTCAAATCGGTCTAGTAGTTTCGGAGCCTATTCAATTCAAACAAACAAATGTTTCCTCTTTATAATATTAGTGTAGAAGTTTAGATGTATATATATACCTACCTATAGTTCGAAAACATGTGTCATGTGTACGAAAGCCTTATTGAGTCTTTTAATCCTTTCAGACTAGTTTGAAAATAACTCTATGACGAGCCCAAGAACTAACCTTGACAAGGTCCAGGGTAATCCATGACGAGATGCTTGGCGGGTCGTCTGCACGCCTTCCGTCGCAGTCGACAGAGCGACGTGTAAGTCTTGCCGTCGCTGCCGCAGACGGAGCCAACACGTCGGCAGACCGCTGCGCAGACGCACCGTGCTCGTCCTCCCCGCACCACGCAACGTCGCCCGGGGCTGCAGGAGATACCCGCGCAGGATTCTGGAAGCAACATCCTTGCTACACTAGGTACCTACTCGTGTAGTTGCTCGACGAAGTTTTCTTCGAAGTATACTGACGTCCCGCAGTAGGTACGTGACTACACACCACACTCGTGTAACGTAACCTCACGAGGACGCTTCGAGTGCCTTTGCCTGGGACTATCGTAAATCGCCCGAGGCGAGGCGAGGTTGCACGAACCAAAAGTGCTTGCTATACCTACCTATGGTAAGAAGTCCGAGGTACTATCTCTTTCAGTCTTATGTTTCAGCGTCAGGCCAAACGAGCATATGTTTTGAGTCGCTTAATTTACTTTTTTTAATTATTTCCTAATTTTCCTAAACAGAACTTTTGTATGAAACTGAACGTGACTCACACCTCAGAAAAGTACACGTTTATTCAGGCAAACTAGTGATTGCTTTAGATAAAATGCATTTAAAATGCATTAGATAAACCTGAAAGATAATAAATCTGCCATTCGACAAGATCAGGAAGTACTAGGATGACAAGTAGATAAGTGTATGATAAAACCTGATAAACCACAAACTATTCGGATGCTAACTTGATAAACTGCAACACAATTATAAGTAAACAAGTGTTGATCTTATCTTTATGATTCGCGAAGGCTCTGTTGAAACGATCAACCTGATGCTTGACTTGATAATTATCATCAAGTCAATCAGTTAGGATCGTTCATAATTATCTATCATAAAGGTGAAACAAAACCATTGATGGATTAGAGTGGAAGAAAAAGTGGAAACAAATCCCTTAGTGGATTTGATTAGTGGATCAGAGTGGAATAAAGCGATTTGACAGACCGGAACTTTATGTTTATTGATAGGTATATTGCTTGCATAGTTATATCGCGATAAACACAATGAAGATATTCCAGCCGATATAAACTTTCTGTTTTTTCTTCACATAATAGTTTCTGCTAATAGCGTTCCCAAGCTGCGAGCTCTAAACTGCATCCCTTCATGTGTCTCGTTCTTGCAGTAACGAGTTTGTCAAACCTAGTGCAATGCTTGATCGTCGAAGTTCTAGGTTGGGTTACTGTCGTTTGGGACACAAAAGTTTAGGACACTTTGTCCCTATTGACACTTTCGATTTTAAATATTTTTTCACTGTCATTTGGGACACCAATAGAAAAAGCTGTTTTGTACAGTCAGGCAAAAAACCTCTAACGTTATAGTTTTTGAAACTATCGTGGTTAGGAACATAATTAATGTTATCTACGAGATAATTATCATGATTTTTTGAGTTAAACCTCTAACGATACCTCAACAGTAGAAATCTTAATATCAAATTTGCATTTTTAAAAAGGTAACGTATTCGCTCAGGTGCAGTAACGAGCGAGCAAGCGCTAATGCAAAACTATTTCTAGAAAGCATAGAAATGTTTCTATTTCTTTCTCTTTTGTTCCTAAAGGGTTCACTTGTTCTTTTTGCTCGGACGCACGGCCATTAATTAGTCTACCTGAGTCATGGTCAGTGGTTAAGTAAAAAAATAGTCATGTGGCGGTTTGTGTTGTTGTTCATGTTTTTTGGAGGTAAGTTAACTATCAGTTACGTAGCATTTTTTTATTGGTATTATACGCTTTTAGGTACATAATTACTTTAAATTTAGATCTAAACTGATAAAAAATTGTGTGTATTGTAAGAGATATTTAATTTCATCCATAATCGTAGTCATTATATTCGATGCATCAATTTATGGTTTTGTTAGATACACTGTTAGGTACAGATATTCTTGTGAAATGTTCATAAAGTAGCATATTTGTTTTTTCAGGAGATCCACCAGCATCGTCAAGTCAAAATCAAAATGGAATCGAAATAGTAACGTCGAAGCGCGGAAAACCGATACTTCTACGTGCTGGCTATAGATACCATAAATGATAAGAATTCTAAGAATAATGTGCCAAATATTGTAAAAATACTGTGATTTTTTAGGTTATTTTTTATCTTTAGGTTATCTTTTGATTTGTTTGATATTTTAGCTTTAGTAGAGTATTGTGCCAAATGCTGTGAATATACTGTGATTTTTGTAGGTTATTTTTTTTTTAAGATTTTTATGTATACACAAAAGATTTTAATAATAAGTAGGTAATGTTATGACATTATTATTGTTAATTAATATAAACCGATATTTTGAAGATGTGGACTTTACAACGTAGTAAATAAATATACATTTTAAATGAATTTTTGTAGTTTTTTTTAAGTCGAAAAAGACTTACAAATTATTTAATTACAATGATCTGATACCTATACCTACACGTCGCCACCATGTCTAGTCTCTTTAAACTACTTTAAAATAATCGTATTATAATTATTTAAAAACTTTTTGATCTGACTGTACAAAACAGCTTTAATATTTTGATAGTGTCCCAAATGACAGTGAAAAAAACATTTAAAATCAAAAGTGTCAATAGGGACAAAGTGTCCCAAACGTTTGTGTCCCAAACGACAGTAACCCTCTAGGTTAATGTAGAGTTAATTGGGGCGGGATCATCGTACGATAGATTCGACACTTCAACGTCACACAAACGCATTGTTGGCACTTTGACAAGTATACAGCAAACATAATTTTCGAGCAACTGAAATGTTTTGGCAGAGTATTATCCCGAGTTATGTAAGCAATGCGTTGTGATGGAAAACTTATTGTCATAGCTTATACTCATAGGTGTTTTGATCCATAGTTTATATTACAATTTCACATTATGGTAATTTCTTACGCCGCGTTCCCCTGCAAGAAAACTTACACAAGAAATGTCCGACAGCCTGCAAGTGTAAACTCTGTAGCAATTACTGTCGGGACACCACTTATGTTATTATTAATTGGTGTCGTGACATCACTTGCTACGAAGTTCACACTTAAGAATAAGCTTTATTTTTTTATATTTGCAAGCTGCTTTTGGAAAGACACTGCAAGAAGATTTTGTTGCAAAGGACTTCTTGCACGAATTTGCAATGCAGTTCAAAAGTTGCCAGGAAAAGATAAAGTTATGGTTGTTACATCTCATGAAAGTGTGCGTAAGCGATACTGCCGATACTGAGCACTCATCCTATAAGCATTCCAACGCTTACGCACACAGAAACAACGCACATGTGCATCTACACACACAAATTAGTCCAACCCGCCTTTATGAGATATAATGTAAGCTTATTACATTATATCTCATAAAGGCTCTTAATACAGGGTTATTTGTGAAACACCGGTAACCTCTCAGGACTGTATTACGTGGTATTACTCACGTGACCGCCGGACAGTAGAGTGGTATCTTAAACGACAACTTTTGTTCTATGACTTTACAAAACATAATACATTTACCAAAAACAAACCTTCAAGATTTCGTTGTCCTATCTAAAACATTTCAACGCTATATTAAATAGGTAAATTTCAAGCGCCCCCGCCGCCCTAACCCCGCTCCCCTCGCTATTGTACTATCGCTTTCTTTTGCTTCGCATAGACTTTGTAACATTAAGGGCGTTCAATTTAAATAGGTACATATTTTTATTTTTGTATGAAAATCTCATTGATGAATTTTTAAAAGTAAAAAAAAAAAGTTGTTGTTTATCATGATAGATGATGTTAGTAATAGGTACTTATAGTCCTGAGAGGTTACCGGTGTTTTACAAATAACCCGGTATATTATATTTTTTGAGTTTATTACCTGCGCATGCGGTACAAGGCACGCCACCAGACAGCGTTTTGTAAAAGAAGATTTCGCCACTATCGAGGTCGCGCGGAGACCACGCGGCAGGGGCCTGCGCCCCGCCTGCACAGCACTCCGCTCGCCCCACGCGCAGCGCCGCCACCGAGCTGCAGCGCCCGCCGCGGTCCATACCCGTCCAGCAAATCCCGGCTGCAATTCATAAAATTTTTGTAAATCTGTACTAGTTACTTACCTACTTCCTTCCTACTAATTCATCATCTTCCTGCCTTTGTTTCACTATGTGGGGTCGGTATAAGAGTGTTCTTCCATCAGCCGTCATCTCAACCCTCACTCCTTTCTCACTCTTGTCACTACTTACACAATCCATCCATCTTTTCACCACAGATTACCTTTTGCTACGTTACAACATCAAATTCTATAACGAAGTTGCTAGTAAGTATCCATACTAATATTATAAATCTGAAAGTAACTCTGTCTGTCTGTCTTTCTGTCTGTCTATCTGTCTGTCTGTCTGTTTGTTACGCTATCACGCCCAAACCGCTGAACAGATTAAGCTGAAATTTGGCATAGTTAAAGGTTGTATCTTTGAAGATCTAACGGGATAGTCAGAAGTTCATATTTGACTACGTCTACATTTTGCAGAAGTCATACCATTCGTGACAGGTTGCAAACCCATAGGCGCTTCACAATAGTTACTGGTTCACGAGTGTCGTTAGACCAGTGATTTTATTGGTTCGAATTTTGTACGCCGTTAACACTTAGGTTATCGATGCATTCTATTCATGAATGTCTAAGTTTATATCAGTTCCTATTCTAGGCATTCTATAATGTCTTTGTAAATCGTAAATTATAGTCAGTATAATTTACTAAAATATCTCTATCGATTTAAAAATTTAACTGTGTATTGTAACCTCACATTTAAGAAATTATATCATTAAAGATTAAAAAATGCATTTCCAAATCTTTATCTCAATTTTTCTCTTATCTACTACACACGCTCCATTTTTAAATACTACCTATTACTTGTCCTTCATTATATTATGCCTTCCCTCTAATTCTGACGGTTTTATCGGTGTGCCTACCTACGTTTGAGCTCATTGATAGATAAGATAAGATAAAATAAAATAGTTTATTTTGTGCCACAAAAAAAATACATAGAATGTAGTTACAAAAAGTTTAATATAAAGGCAAGTAATATTTGCGTAGATACTTATAGGCAACAAAGTTGGTATAATGTAAATAAGCTACTAAAATGCTGGTCTTCCGTGACGCCAGTTGCGTTGCGCTAGAAATAACCGTACCTAAGTTAGTTCTTAAACATATTTTACAGATAATTTTGAAAATGTAGCCTTTCTACCATCTATACTCTAATAGGAGTTGCATATGAAAACAAACAGGATTACAACTGTACCTACCGAGTTGCGGTAGACATTCTCTTAGATCTTTTATACATTATGCATTAGTAAATAAGCTAGTCTGCAGACAGTTTATTTACTTGTAAGCTCTACATTATATGTGTTTACTATACCGCCATAAACTGGCTGTTCCCGTTCTCCAGACTAAACACAAATACAGATGTGCGAAGTTCGTGAACCGGACTCCGGCTTGATACTAGGGCTGTCCACCGTTCTTCAGTCAAACCAGTGTAGTGAAAGGGTTTTCAGTGCATATCAAATCAAAAGGCAACTTTTGTGTAAAGCCAAAAATTTAGTAGGACCACTGCGCGTGGTTTCAATTATTCTTTATAGTTTCATGGGTTACATTTCACGCTTACAGAACGCACAACTGATCTTTAGCTCTCTGAAGTTAGGTGCACTAAAGAATTGGGCAGGTTTGCTCGAGTAGGCGAGATAGGACGATGCCACAGACTAAGCGAGCGAGCGAGGCAGCTATACAACGTTGTCTTCGTCTTTTATGCGTTATCGAAAATGGGTTCTGCGCAGCTACTTCAGAGAGCTGAAGATTGATTGTGCGTACTGTACTTTCGCATTGTTAGATGGCTTTAGGACACATCCGCCAGATTCCACATTCGTCAGATTATTTATTTATTCCACATTCGTCAGATTTTTTTACCTCTGACGAAACGATGATTCCTCTTTCGTCAGATTCCATTATTCTACATTTCTGGCTAACCTAACCATCGTTGGTTAGGTTATGTTAGGATAGTGAAAAAACCATGCGCAAGGCGAGCGAGCGAAGCGAGTGTGCCGCGGCAGCGGCCGCCGAAGCGCCAGAAATAAATAAATCTGACGAAAGGGTCATTAGAAGTTATCCACATCCGTCATTCATGACGAAACTGAACTGAAATTATACAAAAAACTACTTCTGACGAAAGTGGAATCTGACGGATGTGTTCTAAATCGTTAGATGTATAGAGAAATCATCTTGATCAGCGATAGTGTCAGCCCTACACAGCCGGCATGGAGAAAGCTCCAGTACCACCTACTCTATGGTCTGTGGCCGCGGTCAGATTCCATCATGACTCACACACGGGGCAGACTAACGCCAGACATTATAAATCGGTTCCAATAGCCTATATCATTTTTTTGTGCATCGAAGTCAAGCAATTACTGGCCTCATAGTTATAAGCTCCGCCTTCTGTTGTGGGTTCGATTCCTGTCCATTTGTGTGATGAAAGATGTTTATCCTGAATCTGGATGATATTGGGCTTTTATTTAAGTACCTACATACTCAATACTCACCATATAGTTATAAAAAGTTAAAAACTTATTTTATCATTCTGCTTAGCTTGTGCTTATCAAAATCCTGTGGAAAAGATGCTTTTTGATTTAACTTACTTTTCATAAAAGCACATGGTTAGTTAAATCACGCCCACAGTAAAAAAAAACTTAAGCCTTTACATCTACATTAGACGATTTATACAGCGTCAGGAGGCAATCCATGCCTACACTACGAATTTATTTCGTCTCGACGAAGGCGCTCTCGAACTCGACGGTGTAAAAGGCCGTAGAGCATGTCGAGCTGTACCTTCTCGGTGACGTCGCCGGGGGGAAGGCGGGCGAGTAGCGCTCCGTATTGCCAGTTCCCTCTAATAATGTCTTAATTTTGACTACACGCCGTTTCTGTTGATGCGAGAAATAAAACAGCTCTGAACTCTAGAAAAAAATATCTAGAGCTTTCAAATTCAAAACATTTAAAAATATTAATTAAAATACTTTTAAAGCAAGAACGCAAGTCCTACCAATTAAGAGGCCGCTCTACCAACTTTTAAATTCAATAATTTAATTTACATTGTAGAGATGCCTGCATCTGCATTCTGTAATCCACGATTTGTTAATTGGATGAGTTGTGAGATAGTTATCTTGATTGAGCTCTTAGTGGAATCCAAAATTGTAATTATAATGTATGATTCTTGTAGGTACGGTTTAGATTTTCAGACGCTGAGTCACACTTTGGCTTGACTTGTGTTGTTTCAATATCACATCGTCAATACATACATAGTTATTCCATCTTTAACGTAGGTACCCAAACTTACTTTTGTTAAATAAATAAAAAATGCTAATTAAAAAAAAATCTTGGAACTCTTACTTAATTAGGCATTTTTTGATAACATTTAGTAAAAATAAGTACCTAGGTAGGTACTAACTTTTAGTAGAGACATGGACATTATTTACATTTTATAGGTAAGTAATAGCAAAGACAATATGACGTACCTACATGAAAATGACGTATATGTATGATTTTAGTGTCGGGCAAAACACGGCCATTGACACGATATGAAATCAGCTGGCCTTAGTATATTAAAAAAAACAACTCCTCTACAGCTCAGGCGCCACGCTTGGGGGTCAAAATCAGATCCGGCTAGGTGCCAATTTATATGTAAAAAATCAGTTACATTCTAGCTGTTACCCGCGACTTCGAAAGCGTCAGATTAGGTAAGTTTTTATAAAAGCTTAGGTTCGTGTTAAATCTCTCTCTCGTCTTAGAAAAACTAGGAATATTTTGAATTTAGAATGTTCAAACAGTAGGTAGGCACCGGAAACCGCAGTAGAGGACGGCCCCCCACTAGATGGAAAGACGATCTGGTAAAGGTTGCTGGGAGCCTTTGGGTGCAGGCTGCACAAGATCGATCGCTGTGGAAATCGATGGGGGAGGCCTATGTTCAGCAGTGGCGCTAGATGGCTGACATGATGATGATGATGAAACAGTAGGTACAGTACGCACAACCAATCTTTAGCTCTGTGAAGTTAGGTGCACTAAACGATTGCGCAGGTTTGCGCATGTAGTACATTGCGTGTGTAGAGTAGGCGAGATAGAACGATGCAACAAACTAAGCGTGTGAGCGAGGCAGCTATACAACGCTGTCTTCGTCATTTAGGCGTCATCAAAAATGGATACTGCGCAGCTACTTCAGAGGGCTAAAGATTGCTTGTGCGTACTGTAAGTTCTTTTCGGTAACTGTCATACTTTGAATCCTGCAAAAAAAGTTTATCAAGATATATTTTTTAATGGCTATGGATACAAGTCCTCTTAGCCATCAAAACTTTTTTAACTGCGTTATCATCAAGCATACACACCCTTGCTGATCGTACATTTGTTACATTCAATGATATCTTGCATCTTAGAACGGTGTGGGTGAAACATGCGAGCTTTCATACATTTCATACGAAGAATTTTGAATGCAGCACGTAGTGTGCGTACAAAGCTAAATGTGCGATCAGCTTAAATTTGCAAATTCACTACGATTTCACACTCACTATTGTCAAAGCAATTATCGTAGTGTTTCTAATTTGACGGGACGTAAACAGTCAAGAACGGCCGCACAGTAGAACTACCGATATTTGTAACATGAATGATACAAAAATAGAATCTAATTTGGTTCACCTATTTTTGCATGCATCGCTTACGGAACGGATTGCTTTCGATTCTATCTTCCATTTGATTTTTCGTCGATTTTAGATGAACAGTTTGAAAAAGAAAATTATATTGAATTAGGAAGAGGACTGCATCCCTTAGGTTCTCTTAGATCATTAATTTTATGATAACTCGATTATGTTTATAAAGGGTAGTCAAAATCCATATTTTATTTTGAAACAAGTTCATTATCTTGTAGAAATGAATTTTCCTGACAGGCTACAAGCCCATCGTCGCATCTTTTCCTCATGATATTTTCCTACACCGTTTGGAGCTTGGGTTAAAAGACGCATTTTATAGATTTGTTGGTACCGCGGAATTCAAAGTCAAGGTTTAGTTCCGCTCAGCAACATGGCTTTCAGAAATATGAAATGTTTTATGTGATGAATGTGTTTTCCAACCATTTTCATTTTATTTCTAGGCTAGAGTTATTTACCTTTTACGTCTGTTGGTGATTAATTCTTAGAATTCGTATTAGGCTTTGAAGTTTCAAGGAAACTTTTCTACTGTAACATTCAACGGAAATCGTATACGCACCTATTTTTAATGAACCTTTTGATAGGCATTTTAATGGTTGTTAAATTTGATTTTACGAGTAGAAATCATAAAAGTGATTTTAGGATAAATTGCCCAAGATAAATATTTTTGTAGTTGGTAGGTACCTACGTCGTATCAAGGTGGTATCCAAGATTCTTTGCAGTTATCTAAGGGGGTTGTCAGCACGCAAACTACATTATTTGAAAGCATATTTATGATAGGTTTATAAAGGGTCCGTAGAGTCCGTAGGTACCTAGTACCTACTATGTAAATATGTATTTAAAGGCTAGAAAATAGAAAATACATAATAAAAGGTCTTTGCTTTATAATTAGTATACCTATTTTACAGACCCTAGGTACTATCTGTTAATTTTTTTTTGTTGTGGCACAAAATAAACTATTTTTATCTATATCTTTAAAATCATCACTAAAATTTAGAAACATCCTAGTTTTTTGTTAATTTTAGATTCAGATTTTATCAGAATTAGCAATAAACCAGTTTTCATTTATGTCACACAATCCTAAAAGCAATCACCTACTGGAACACTTTTACTGGGCCATTAAACAAAGCTGGGACGGGCCTTAAAATATTTAATTAATAGTTGCCCTCCGAGATAATTATATGCATTTTAATATATTGTAAATTCTGTCTGGCTTTTAGGGTCTCATTTGAAATTGTGATTGTCTGGCCCTCAGGCGACCCACTTTCGGTGTATGAAGGACAAATTTAAGCAGGTGTCTGGGATTTTTGCATAACACTAAGCCTCCGTCTAGCCATGATATTGCGACGTAAATCAAATCCTTTTGTGGAAACAATAATGGGTTATGAATTTTCAGTCGGCTTTGCTATCTGGGTTTTTGTCGGGTCCCTGTTGCCGAGAAAGGTAGGTAATTGCCTACTACCTTGTTTTGATACTAATCTAGATTTAGTGAAGTAGGTAGGTATAACCTACATGTTTTATGAAATAACAAGCGGAGTGGAGAGAAAGCTCTCTTTATTTTCAACCGACTTCAAAAAAGGAGGAGGTTCTCAATTCGTCTGTATGTTTTTTTTTTTTTTTTGTATCTTGTTACGCGATTGTTCCGCCATTTGTTGACCGATTTGCAAAATTCTTTTCATGTTTGAAAGGGTATACTCCAGAGGTGGTCCCATATAAATTTTATTCCTGAGGGATTGATAGTTTCCCCGTATAACTCTAAACACCTTCCCTCCTAGCCATGTCACAAGTAGAAATCGAATCGACAGCTTGACGCCCTGAGTCACACCGCGTTTTGAGTCAAACATTGAAGTCGGTTTTCTTTTTAGTATAAAAACGTAATTATTATGATGTATGAATACCTACAAATGACAATGAATTGCTCTCAAGCTCTATACTTATGAAGAATCTACTTATGAAAAAATTCATTTTTATGAGTAAAAAACTGTTTAGGTATTAAATAGGTTTTTATTTGTCGATTACACGTAGCTTATATGTAACTTTTTCACACGTAAAAGTAAATAGCTTGCAGAGTACCTATTGTGTTGGTGACTCTGATCAGTGGCGTAGCTAGGTAGCCAAGGGCCCTGGTGCAAAATAAACCGGGGCCCTAACTGAACGGTTCAGGTTTTATCAAGTCAAAATGTAAACGTGTTTGATTTTTTGTAAAAACTTACGATTTGATTCGTCATTTTCTGGGTAACTATTTCAAAAATCTAATAATGCAGTTGTTTTTATTCTCAACATAATCATACTATATAAAATATAAAAATTATTTTGTAATGCAATGTAAACGAATTCTTTTTTTGAAAAAATATATTCAAGTTCAAGTCAAGAGTTCACAATTCTTCAAAAACTACATATAGGTACCTAAACCGAGCCGATGATTCTTACAAGTAGTGACCCCGCAAGTAAGTAAAAACAATGGACAGCGAGGCGCACTGCTGCACTCGCCCGTTGCATTCGCTGGTAGTGATGGACGTGTTATTTTATAAAAATATCGATAAAAAAATTCAATAAGTTTAAGTAGGTATAAAAAAATACTAAATTATTTTTCATTTTCCATAAACAAATAATCATTAAAATAGGTACTTATCTCGGCATGATAACTTTTTTTACTATATTTTCAATCAAATTTAATTTTAAATTAATATAGATTAATAAAATGCTAACTTATATTTAATTATCGAATTGACCAATTCATTGAAATGAGTCATCCAATCGGTAACCTTGAATTTGTTTACACAGAAGATGGTGGGACAAAGCTTCTCACGTCGAATTTCATGGAAACATTTGAATGTCCAGCAGGCGGGACACACATAAATCTCGCGAGTCGATTGAATGCAGACACGTAAGCGTGCCCGTGCGCATAATTCAAAGGGGCGATCACCAGGAATCGCCGCTTGGCATGCAGACGACTGCGTCCATTTCAAACCAATAAACCCGTTAGCGGCGACGTAATGTGCATATTACAGAACAATCAGGCTTCACATTTTCTAAGATCTGATGCAGAAACTGGTGCAGCATTGAAGTTCTCACGTTTATGCAATTCCAGCGAGGTAATTACATGCTGGTATTGTAGAGAAGAATTCTGAACAGCATTCCACTAGAATTCAGGAAAGACACACTCAAATCAAACAACATTATTTGACTAAATGATTGGATAGAGCCAAGTTTTCTGTCCAAAAGTACTTTCGAATAGTGTAATGAATTTGCTATTTGGAAAATGTTAACGTTGTTATGAAGCCAGTAGCTGGTGCTTTCTGAGTAGGTAGATACAATACAACCTATCAAACGGCTAAGTAGGTACCTACCTACTAGCCTAGATAAAATAATACCCAGGTACTCCGCAGGCTCTAGGTAATCTTTAAAGCTTTAAGATCTGAGTATTTGGGGTAGAGCTGTGAATCTTTTTACGTTTTCGTAACTAAGCCAAGAGTATATTAATTCATGTAGGATTAGGCATTCAATACATGCAATAATTGTATTCATAATCATGAGGCTGATCTTAAATATCTATCAATTCTGAGTGTAGGGTTATTTCGCTCTCGACAAACTTTTCAATTTAAGTGTATGGATAAGGTTTTATTGCAATTTCAATTTACGGCAGTAAAATATTTTCCGGTGAATTTATACCTGGTAATAATTATTTTATTGCTATGTTGAAGTAAAATTAAGACAAGCCTCACACTTAAATTGACACATTTACGATAATATTGCGTTGTCGACGGCCGGCGGCGCCGCAGCCGTCACCATATAATTTAATAACACGGAAAACACTTATTCCTATTCTCCCTGTTATCAGTTTTTGTACATTTTGAATAAAGAACCAAAAAGCATTTATTCAATATGACCGCTGGGATCACTTTGAATTATCTTGAATTCGAATCTTATAAACGAAAAAAGCTCACAACTTTACCACTGCGTGTGTTCATTCTCCCTATAAACGATCACGATCCTTTTTTACTGAGAAGAGGGAGAAAAACTATCATTTTGATTTGCAATCCATACAAGAAATGAAAGACCATCTCAGGAAAGCATTGTTAACATTTTTTACGCAAAGAAAAATCTCTGGCATATCGATTTTAAACTATCGACAAATCCCTTCACCAGTCAGGTGGTTGATATACTTCGTCCGTGCAGACGTCCCGCCAATATTTATTTACACATGCAAATATTCACGCCCAAAAATATTTTACGGTCATCCGAGACTCCACTTTAGAGTAAAGTTATGTGATGCCTACTCATTTCCATACTGTTTTATTTGTTTTGTTGGGTTTAAGCCTTTTGTAACTTTTGAGGTGTGAAATGGTACTTAGGGTTATGAAACCAAAGGCAAAAGAAGATATTTTGAAGTACCTGCTTAATAAATCTGGAGACGCATTTTTTTGAATTAAATGTGTAAAACCCAACTTTTGCAAAAGATCTTCAATAACCGGGCATTCAATTTATATCAGGTTTTAATTGGATAGGATAAGTCGTTATATCATTGTTTCATTTTGCAAATGATAGCTTTCCATACGTAACATGTTTCAAGTCCAAAGTCGCGTTTAGATAACGAAACGGTTTCGGTTTAAAGAGTTTATTTCTCATAAGAACAAAAGATACAGTTCACTTATAATGAGAGTTAATATTTAAGTTAAGTAATACTTATACTTATAATCTTTAAGCTAGTAACGGTTTACGACGAACAATGTTTTTCTTAACTGTTTTTAAATTTTGTTGATAATAAAGATACTTTTCCTAAACTCATTGATGCAAGGACTGGATTTTAAACCAAGACCTTTTTTTTTATAGTCGAGTTAACATCCCATTCGACCAACATGACTATTTACACCCAGTAGGTGCCTACCTACAATCTACTTTGTATTCGTTTGCACGCGACTTGTAGGATATCTTAAATAATTTGACACGTTGATAGAATTAATTAGGTTTTTGGATAGCACATAATACCATTTCTCACATTGATTCGTACAAAGAATTTTTTGTTGGAATTTTTGTTGAATTTTGGCACCTCTTTTACGCCTTACTTTTGAGTCATGGCCAAGTTTTTTTCCATAATGGAATGTTAAAAATGTTGTCGAGAAAGGTTTGAAAAGAAAAATAGGCACGTATGGTATGGAGCTCCAAATTAAAAAAATTAGCACCCAAGGGTTGACACATACCTACCTAGTATTTGAAAGGGCTCTTATATTTTTTGTATGACATACAAAGATTTATAGTGCATAAATTGAGATAAATAGCTGCTTGCAAACTTTTATCTAATTTTATTTGCCATTTCGATAGCCTGAGAATTGGCGCTACATTTTCTTGTATGACAACTAAAACATCTATCGACCATTACAATATGGAGCAAGATGACTGAACCTCACGTTTCTCGCGATTTTCATTTAGACCGGTTTTATGGACGTATTGTTTATTAAATCAAATAATATTTATTTGGATTCGTAAATGAAAAACATATAGCAGGTAGTAGGTATAGTAGCCAAGCAAAAGTTTCCAAGCTTACGCAAGTCGTGGAAAATATGAGGGAGAACATTGTCCAGCTGTGGTAAACACATCAAAAACACTGGTAAGTACTTACATCTATCTATATAGGTAAATCATTTTCGATTACTGTCCATATGGACGGTGATCCAGTGCCAGTAAATACGTAGCATTATTTACATAGTCAGAGACAGCCCTCAGTATTCTGTTGTTATAGCAATGTAGCCCACTCCTATACGAGTTCGGATGATCGCATAGAAATCGGGAATACCCTCTTCGGAGAACATGCTCGATGCGCTGCAGTATCTCGGAAACTTCATAAGAATCCGGTATGCGTCATTATAATAAATAATGCTGAACTTTCCACACAGCATCATCTATAGCCCCAAAGTAAGCAGAGCTTGTGTTATGGGTACTACATGACTGATATACTACTTATATACTTTTTTTTTTGTTTTGTAAATACATACATATTATACATAGAAACACCCAGACCCGAGACAAATATTTGTAGATCATACAAACATTGGTCTCGCCGCGGGGATCGAACCCGCAACCTTTTGCGTCGCAGGCGGGCCTTCGCCCACTGCGACGTCGTCAATTATACTGGACTCTTATGGTGTTTATAGCCTTTTTTGTGTAGTTCGACCAAAGCTGGCATGTATATGCCGAGACAGTATGCTCTGAAAAGTGTGTTTTTCACAATGACATCCTTACAGCAGTTGTTAAAGCGACGAGCGAGCAGTATTGTAGCTAAAGCTGAAATACTGCATCTGTGTTGAACATTTTTTATCCACTGCTAGGCAACAGTCGCTTTCAAATTACACTGGACCCTATCTTTGATGATCTTCCACCTCTCCTTCGCAAACTCGCCGAGATCGTCCCACCAAAGCCTTCCCGCCGGCCTCGTCACCTGCCGTTTTCGCGTATGTTGCACATGATTATAAATGTATATGTAGGTAAATTAAATTTCCGTTTATGTACCTAATAAAGTGGACAGGTTTATTAAGCTATATTTCAAACTAGCAATTAATTTCAAATGAACCATAAGTTATTTCAATATCTCATATCATAAGCTTAGTTATGTAGGGAATTTAAATAACGTGTTCAGTTTTAATGAAGTCGTTAAGCTTCTGTCACATAATATACAAAACAAACATTTTATTAAGTAACTTTTTAATTAGCATCACGTTTAGATGTTTAGACTGATAATATTCCTGAACTAGTTTTTTTTTATTGGTTTTAGAACATTTATTCGTGTATGTAAATCATCATATTTTTGGGGTCTGGGTGTTTTCTATGTATAATATGTTTGTATTTATGTATAATATGTATGTATTTATGTATAATATGTATGTATTTATGTATAATATATGTATGTATTTATGTATAGTATGTATATATGTACCTATGTATTTATGTAGTACCCATAACACAAGCTCAGCTTACTTTGGGGCTGGATTATGTTGAATTGGATGAAAAGTCCAGCATTATTTATTTATATTTTTGATATTGTCCGAGTAAAATATGTTTTCCGATCAACTCAATTTACAACGCAAAAAAGCCCGCACTAAGCAAAAGTAAGGTACTAGGAGAACACTCTGACTTCTAATCATAAAATGTTTGAAAAAAACCCGTCTCGCCGACATACCAGACATTATTATCTTGTAAATATCTACCTAATAGCATTAAATACGTCTAGGCAGGCGCTAACTGCCTCTAATTTCACTTAAAGCTACATACACATCCGGTTTAGGTAAACTGGCCTTATCTAGGCAGATTAATGATCGAATGGAATTAAAAAAATTGGGTCATTTTTTAGTTTTACCAATAATTACATGAGTTTTATGAGAAATATTAAGAGCTTGAAATACAAGACATACCTACGATAAATTAACCAGTAATTAGTTGTGTTAACAAAAATATTGATAAAATTAAATCCATATTTTAAAAATGGACTAGAGTCTAGTCACTAGACAACAAGTGTTATTAAGATTTAGCTCACACAGGACCGGTGCCTACGTAAGTACTGCAATAAAAACTTAGGCCTTTACATATATATTAGATGATTTATACAGCATAAGGAGGCAACCCATGCCTACACTTAACGGGACGCTGTAGTGCCTGGGACATTGTTTGAGATGGAATAGGCTTGCCCAGCACCTAAACCATCCTCTCAGCTTAATCAGCCTGAACCACAGAAAAGACGACGTCAATACGTGTGGTGTGTAGAGCCGTGTTGGTCGAATGGGGTTGTGCCTCAACTTTCAATCCGAAGATCGTGGGTTCGAATCCCGGCCGTGCATCAATGGATTTTCGTTTCGAAAAATTTATATGCGCTTTGACACGAGCTCATAACGGTGAGGGAAAACATGGAGAGGAAACCCGCAGCTCAGTCAAGTACTGCAATACAAATTCGCATTTTATATTCGAAGCTCATCAATTTTAAGCTAAGACTACAAAATAAGACAGAAAGGACCAACTCTACCTTAATAAATTAATTAATGTAGGTACGTATTTTTATTAAAATTAATATCAAACACTTTTGGAAAATAAAATATGGAGCCAACCAAGTTCTGTGCAGCCAACCTTTAACTTCTTCTTCTTTTTATTAATGGCAACTAACTGATTAACAGTATAATTCTGCCAATGTCAAGTTTTAAATAAGTATTCATGTGATGTCAAGTCAAGTCGTCAATTTGGTTTTGAAAAAAACATGGCGGCTTGTCATTTCAAAACTCCAACGGAAATCTTTCGTCAAATGCGAAATCTTCTTGAATACTCCCCCATTCCATTTACCAAATCTCCTGTTACGTAATCCAAGGCTTCATTAGTAAAATGCCACCGAAATTACATAATAAAACCTAGTAAAACACGAGAAAAGTAAATAAAATAGCAGAGCCACTAGCTCCTTCAAAAATGGCGAAAGAAGTCCGCCAACCTTTAAAATGACACCAATACAATTAAAATGACATGACATCAAAACGACGCCAGCAATCAAAAACTAATTCAACGCTACATAGTTGAATGTGGGCAAATTGCAATAAAACCAAAATAGCTTTATGATAATTTTGTATCTTATTGCTACTTAGTTGTTTGTCGTGGTCATTCAGAAGTTTATTTGGAGAGTTGCCAACAAATAAAATTCGAGTAGGGTAAAATAAAATTACCGGCAGAAGACGTGTTCAAGTTTCCGAGTTTACCTGTCGTGAATTCTTGAAGCGAGATTAATTTGCTCTTTTTGCTATTTGTCACATTATTTTTGGAACGGAAACAAATATTTTGAAATAGAATGAGTAATGATTGCTGTTATTAGCTACCATTTTTATTCCACAGAAATCTCATGCCACGAAAATATTTTGGCGTCCTTAAGGTATTCAACAATTTAAATTACTCAAGTTCCTAGTTTTTACCGTCATTGCGAAAAACTAGCTGTAGTTAACTGCCTTATTTACCTACTTATTAATTTAATTTAAATATGAAACCATTTGTACATAGGTAGGTAGGTACCATGTATTTGAATTTTGAGTTTTCTACGTAAGTTAGTTTCCTGAAAATCGAATTTAGAATAGAAAAAACTTCGTTCCATAATAAAAAAAAACCTGAATTGAAAAAGTTTGTTTCTACAGATTTTTGTGAACCAATCATGGATCGGAATCGTTCTGCGCAAAACTATAATCGGTTCGTCCGAATTGAAGCTGCGACCACGCAGGCATGCACAAATAAACACGATTCACCGTGAAAGGACGCAGAAGTTTCGATAAATAAAGTCGGATTCTCTCGACGGAAGCCGACAGTCACTTGTTTCTTTTAATTAATTTTAATTGATTACCTGTGACCGAAACACGATAACATCAAAACGGCCGGTTCTCGTGTGCTACCGCCCACTTGCACACGATTCGTTTTACACTACTTTTTAAAATTTGACAGAGAATGTAATTTTCAAACTTTAAATTTTGAGAATTATTGTTACATTTAGAACTTGATGGACATTGAAAATAAATAAAGTAGGTTTCAAAGGAGATTTTTAAGATAAAATAACATTTATAGGTAGTGTTCTCTTATACAAGAGACCACTCCTATACAGGAGTGGTTCTTGTAGGAAGAGTTGCACAAATGTGGAGAAAAGTAGTATGTTTCGCTGCAAATGATTTGAATGAGCGGAACTGGGGCCGTATTCACGTTCCTTTTATGAATATTCGGATGCTTCCCACCATGATTTATGACTTCAAGGGCCAATTTTTCGGCTTGGAAAATTTGATCCTAGGTTAGGACCGTCTTTTAACGGTTGAACGTTTTTTATTGGATGTGACCATGCGTTCATGGCTTAAGAGGATGCCGGTATTCGACACGAGCCAGTAGAAGAGATCAGCCTGGGTTTGAGACGTGCGTAAGAAGATGATTGCATTAATAATCAGAGAATAGGATGCTAAATAGATGCTAACCTATGGGTGTGCGTGTTGAAATGTTTCTGCATGCTTCGCCACTAGCCTAACGACATTATCATAAGTAATCGCAAAGGAACAGGAGTAGAATCACCTAGTTTTAAGACGTTTCAAGGTGATCCCAGCGCTCCTACTGAATAAATGCTTTTTTGACTTTGACTTAATAATAACTTTTAATTCTCTTTATAAGTGAAATGTAATTTGTTCTATAAGAGAATAAACTCTATGTAGAGCTGTAGGATGAGACGGTAGGTAGTGATGGGGTGGACTAGCGAACCATGACGGTCAGTTTTCACATGTGTTATATCGAAGGGCCACGTTGAGCCGTGTTGGTCGAATGGGGTTGTGTCTCGACTATCAATCCGAAGGTCGTGTGTTCGAATCCTGGCCGTGCATCAATGGATTTTTCGTTTCGCAAAATTTATATGCGCTTTAAAACGAGCTATTAACGGTGAAGGAAAACATCGTGAGGAAACCCGCAGCTTAATCAGCTCCACACTATTGACGTTGTCTTTCCTGTGGGCCAGGCTGATTAAGCTAAGAGGATGGTTTAGGTGCTGGGCAAGCCTATTCCATGTTCTTGTTATAAAGCTTATAAGTAAAGCGACGTTCTATTCAGTCATAAAGCGGAATTATTAATTAACTGAGCGCTACCGTCCATTGGAGGGCACGTCAAATTGTTTTAAAACTGGCATAGTCGTAGCGTAGGTAAAGTCATGACGGAGACCTGGCGTCTAAGAGTCATCATGGCGGTCTAAGAACTCCATCAGCATAGTTGGCCACTTGCTTACAAGCTAGAGGCTTCAGCAAAATGTGGCAAATGTTTTCGAATATGTAATTGGACCTACCTCTGACTACATCTTTAGACATCTTCAAACGACTTGGAATACATAAAACATCTGAGATAATGTCTACCGCGCCTCGGGGAAACACTCGGCATCCTGTATACATATAGACCTACATTTTTGTTGACTCTGCTTCACAGTTTTAACTTTTGCAGCAACGTTCACGTTTGTATAACTCTAGACGGTAGGATTTTTTTCGCTATCCTTAAGTCGTTGGTATAACCTCTGTTTTCGGTTCCAATAAAGGATTTTCTTGAACCTTCATCCATGTGCCATGCGAGAGACAGTCTATGATGTTGAGTGACTCACCTGCCACCGGGGGCGCGAGCACGAGCGGCAGAACCAGCAGCGGCAGCAGCGGCAGCCGCATGCTCCCGCTAGCCGCGCATGGCCGCGGCCTTAGTACGCGCGCACATCCGCAACCTGCCGAGTTGCCAACATTATACCACGGAGGTTTTATGCCCGATGACAAAACTCCCGCGGAGTCCTGCGAGATTTTATTTGCGTGAGAAATTAGCTGTTGCAGGTTTTAGGTAGGTAATTATTTTTTTCGCATAGATTACAAGTTTGTAGGGTATATTTGTAAAAGTTACTTAAATATTTTCAGTGCCGAAATAATTTTTTAATTGAATGTAAATTTCGACTTACAAAACAAAATTGCACTGCACCGAAAAAGGCGCGTAACTTCACAAACTTTATTCAAAAGTTTCAGCAGTAATTAAAAAAATATCTCGTAATTAAAACTTTTTTGAACTTTACTGAAAACAGGGTATAGGATAACCCTGACCTGCAGCCGCACGAACCGCGCCTAGCATCCGACGCGAGCGAGCGACCGTGCTGTCTTCGCGGAGAGTCGAGGCGGACTGACGGCGCGCGACCAGCCAGCACCGATGCAAGTGCAGCGGTCGTCGACTCGCGCCTTCCGCCTCGCCCAGACACCTTCGCGCCAAACTACATGTGTCTGCGATACTTTCTTTTACCTTCGCGACGCTTCATGGAGCCCTGCTTATCTTCAAATCAGAACCCTACAACCCTACTTCAACTTCAATTATGCATAGGTATTGCCCATTCGAATTATCTGTAAGTAAGTAAGTATAAAAAAATATTTCAATCTTCAGATTTCAGACGTAAAAAACTACTAACCTATAACTTTTCCTTTAATAATAAAGGAAAAGTTATAGGTTAGTAGTTTTTTACTTACAAAAAATATAAGGCGAAAGCAATACATAAGTTATTTACTAGAACAATCAAACTTCATACCGAAAACCCAGGATTACATTGATATCGCCAATTCATCTCGACTCGATTCAGCAAAACTACATAAACAAATTATGTAAGTCACATGGTCACATTGTTAGCTAATCTGATTACGAGTTCAATAGCAGAGAATAAATAATAGTACTTATGTTAATAGATACATTGAGGATCAATGAACCCACTGTTGAAGCGTTGAAGTCTTTTCAAGGGCGCATGCTTTCGGAAAAACTAGTTTGGCTCAAGATGAAATACTTTGTATTGCTGTGCCGCTATTATCTTTGACCGATTATGATAATGTGTTAATTTACTAAGCACACAAAGTTATGAAGGTATTGAATATATTAAGATATGTAATCACGAAAAGAAAAAACTCTACCTGTGACACTCATTTTAAATGTTTATTCTCCTTTCATGAAGTGCTAACTTCTGCAAAATGTGGGCCGAAAAGGTACTTGGACATGCACATGTCTACCACCTTGGACATCTTCAAAGGATCAGAAATACTGAAAAAAATCTGAGAGAAAGTCTTGGGCTCGTGCGTGAATCGTGATCATGTTAATTTTTGTTTAGTAAAAATAAAATTATTCTTCCTTTCCGTTATGTAATTAAAATATCATGATAATGTAATTCTTGCATTCTGCAAACTCAAGGTGGATTTCAAAACATTACTGAGAGTCAGTCGATGTCAATTACTGGCAATTTGCAAACTCATTAGTGTGGCCAGTGCCTACCCAAACACTGTTCATGACCAGTTTCTGTCTTAAACAACTTACATTTGAATATAATTTCAATATGAATTTAGCTGTTTTTCCCCACAAAATGTGCCTATTGAGTTAATTTAACGCATCATCAGCATTCAGCATTGGTCTTTTGCATCTATTTACACAAGATTTAGGTGGCGTCAGTCAGGTTACAAAACAATTAGGGCAACATTTTCTTTTGTGGCAAAATAAATCTAGCTATACCTACGGGCAATCTGGTGATAAAATTGAGTTTAGTTTATTGTTAAAACTAAAAACTGTGAAAACTGTTTAATGGTCAGTTAGATATTTAACGTGAATTTTCATTTAGTTACACTTTGCCGAACGGATCTAGGCATTCGTGAAGTTAGCCGTTTGTCTGCGCAGTGAACGCTTTTTCATACAAAATTCTGTTCTGCGCAGACAAACGGCTAACTTCACGAATCCGTTGGGCGAAGTGAACTAAGTAATACTGTTTTCCTAAAAAATAAAAATAAAATAAAGTGAGTCCTAATCGAGCAACGTTCCAAAATTTAAACTAAACTAAGAATAAAGACATTGATTATTATGATCAAATTTGAGTGTCGATTTGTAATACGAGCACTATCTATTAGCGTTATCTAATTTCTGAAGTTAGGTGAGTTAGCAACAGGTAAGATGTTATCGGGGTTCGGGGTAAATAGTAGCTTATCCTATAATCTAGGCGCCTTGCTAACGGCCTCTTTCAATATCGCCCCTAATATTGTACTTTATGCCATCTTAGATTACAATTTATTTTACTAATCCACGGTTTCTGAAATAGCGGTACCGTATTTTTGCATAAATATATTTTTTAATAATTAATGGCAGAAGCGAAGTGATGTGAAGATTATTTACCCAGCATTGGGATGAGAAGAAATAATGATGATGACGATGATTTTGTAATAACACTCAAACGGCCAGTACCTACTTCTACTACACGACGTCTTCATACCATGGTAGAACTCCCATTGTCCTGCAAATCGCATTTTAATTATCTACATTAATATGATAATCACAAAACTCTAAAATTTTAAAAATACTTACTAAGTGTTTTTTTTAATATTTAGAATAGGCAGGTATTTCATGTCTGATCAAATGTCGATTGCTCCCAAGTTTCAAGACTGGTCTAATTCCTACAAAGAGAGATGCTAGGTACGTTTTGGTCCTTGTTAATTTCACGGCTTCAGTTTTCTAGTGAAAGACTCCGATTTTAGTTCTAGAATTTCAGATCCAATAATCATTTGTTTAAATAAAACTTGACATAAACGGAGCTAAAATGACGTTGTCAATAAACTTGGATTAGTTATCGATAGTCCAGTTATTTGTGAAACATTTCTAGGACAACGGGATTTCTTAAATTCCATCTATTGAAGAAATATTAACGAAATGCGTGTAATATAAAAGTACCTACTGTTGCAAACTCAACAAAATTTTGCTTGACGTGAATTGCCTGTTTAAAAACTTTATAAAGAATGTTTGATGATGATTTTTCCGTAGGATAGGACCTTTAAAAATGATATTATTATTTTCGTTTAAACGGATATCATGGCGACTTTACTATTTTTCAAGTAAAACTTAAAAAGCCTCACCTTTGCATTTTTCTACGTAGGTACTGGGTACAACATTGTGAAGTCTATTTTCGTTTTAGTTTCTGTAATGTCATTATTTTCGCATTCACTGCTGGTGCGATGCCTGTTTCATCACAAACATAGGGCATAATAATATAGGGTGAGATCAAACGCCCGTATTTTTTAAGTTGTGTGTCGCGTAATTTACGCTGCATTTAAAGTCAAAGTCAAGGTATAAGTATTTAGTGCTTACATGTGTGTGTACAAGGTCTTATAAATAGGTGTACTAGGTAGCTAACACGTGAGTCCTGTAAGGACATCGCAATTTATTATATTAATATAAAAATTGTGATTGTGTAACAAACATTTCTTAAAGCTATGAGATCTTTTTATTAAAATCTTAAAATAAAAACATTTAGGTATAAATTTATTAGAATTTTGTACCTATCTACTATTATTTATTAAATTATATTAGAATTTAATTTCATACAAAAACATAGTTTTGTTGAACGTTAATAACGCGACTCTCAACTCAAAAACTTTGGCTCGTTTCACTCTTATCGCAAAACTAGTTTACCCGTAGTTGTATAAAAAATTGTAACTTTACTACTTGTTTCCAGCAAGGTATAAAATAAACAGGTGATTCATTCATTCAGTTCTAGGAAGAACTAGGTATCAAAGGACGCAAGTTGATAGTGCGATGATACGAGAGATTGATGTTATCTGTCACGGGCCTAGACCTGTTCTCCCACGTTAGCCCTATGGAGGAAGATGGAGTGGTGATCTAAGCGTAGGTATAGAGGGAAAGACACGTCTACTGCCCGGCACGCAAAATTTATTTCGCAAATATACAGGTGTAAAAAGACTGCTACCGAAAACTGAGGGGTTGCAATCAAACCATGATTCTGAACATGTTTAGCGAAAAAAAAAACGAAAAATTTTTTTTGACTTAGCTACGTCATTTTATTTTATTTTCTAGTTATTGACTGCTATGCTAGTACAACATAATAAGGCCATACCTACCTAAAAATTTCATTTATAAAAGAAAACAAAAACTCAAAATCCAGCAATGTACTTATAAAAACGCGCCCAGTACATACGCTCGACCAGCTGTGCGAGGTCGGTTTACTCCGGATATAATGATTTTTTCGGAAAATCCTTTCGGATTTGGTTGTGTGTTGCGGTGCTGTACCTACCCCTTTTGGCTTCGATAGACGTCTTTTTACACCCTGTATAGTAGGTAATGGTGCAAGTCAGAATATCCAATACCTATACCTAAGCTAAAGTTTTATTTAACAATTTACGAGTTTCAAAGATATGGATAGAAGATTCAAAAGCATCATGTAAAAACAGGTTCACGACTGTATCCCCAAGGTGCGGTAGACATTCTCTCAGAGCTTTTTCTTACTTATTCCAGATCCTTCAAAAGCATCAAATGTTCATACTAGTTAACTAGTGTCGCTGACAGTACATTTAATATTGCACTCGCGGTGTTGAGGGATCGCGGCCTCTGCAAATTACTTCCCGACTTATCCTGTATTTTTACATATCAGTACCTAAACCTTGTCCTGTTAGGAAGACAACAAAAAAAGAATGACCAAATCGGTTCAAAAGTTAAACGAACAGCTATTTTTTACGTATAAGAAGATATGTAGAGTTTTTACCTGTGATTCGTTAGATCGTCTTTCCCCAAGTAACAGCTTTGTCACTGCCGGTTTCCGTGAAGACTGTTATGAAACGTTAATAACCATGTTTCCTTGAATTTTTCCGAGGAAAGTGTTATTTTGCATTTATGGCAAAAGCTATTCGGTGAATCACTAAACAAGGAAAAACAAGGTTAATGCGGAAAGGAATTTTGTAGGCAATTTTTGAAGCGTGGAATCATGTCTTTAAATGCTATCAAGAGTCAGGTAGTGAAACATATTTGCTTTGTATACCAAACTAAAAAAGTTCAGACCAAGCTTTTACTGGGAACTATGAGCTGATGCAGATAATGAGATCAGATCAACTTCTTCATGATTTCCACCCACTTCTGTGGGTCAAAATAAAAACTTGTGATAAAAAAGCTTTATGCAATCACATCAGCTTTATTTCATTTTGTAATTTTAAATATTTACCTACCTATAGCTTTTATCTAAAATGCGCTGCGGCTACTAGAAAAGTAGGTATGCTACAATCAATCATATTTATAATTTATCGGGTGAATATTAATTTAGTGGAAAGGTAGTAGTCCTTGCAAGGGCTATAGAGGTGCTTGTAGATGTCAGTTGTGGCCAGTGTTCTTTCCCGCAAGTTCTAAAAAGCTACTTAATAAAAAAACACACTGCAAATTAGTAATACAAAACAATAATGACTGAAAAGTTTAAATGCACACATCGATCGGTCTGAGATAGCTATAGAATTAGTTCTATAGCAATCTCAGACCAGAATAATTAGTAAATCTAATAATAATTAGGTAAACGCATCCCTGAAAACCAGATAAAATCTAAGTAGTCCCATCGAAAACAAAGTCGGAATTTTTCGGCGACTTCAATCCTAACTCTAAGAACATGTTTTTTCTGCATTGACTGTAAGAACATTGTTTTTCACATGTGCAAGACTAGGTGTGAAAAGAAGACTGGCAAAATGTGATAGTGTAAAATAAAGGATATTTTGGCTAGTGGAACATGATACCTGCGATAAAAATAACCCTACACGTGATAACGGACGTATCTAAAAGGACATTTACAGTAATTGATATACAATCAATTACAATCAATTCGATAGGTTGATTTGTTTGAGCGATGCGCGTGGGTGGCTTGTGGGCGTGTCATTTAATTCACATTTAAAGGGTCTATTCTAATCAGAGAATTATCTTATACGAGTAATACCTACCTACGCATATATAGGATGGACAGTCCTCGTTCCGTACAAATCAAGACTGCCTCTTGAGTTCTCGATTGAGAATTTACAAACGAGGAGCGCGTTTTACGTTTCACACAGAAGGCCTTACTTGAAGTAATAATTACCTCATAAAAGCTAAAAAAAATAACCGACTTCAATGTTGAACGTGGAATATTACAAGCGAGGTTTTTTGAGTTTTACGAAAAAAAAATGATACAAAAATAATCCTCCTCGGGAAAAACCTCATAATGTAGAGTCTGAGTAAGTTTGCATAATTATATGAGTAGGTATACCGCAGTATTTGTAAATACTAGAATTGAATTTTTACTATTGGATTGTGTCCAAGTTGTGATTCTAATGCAGGACCATAGTAAAGCAGCCGATGCTTTGAATAGTCAATAGACCACACCCTGGTGTGGGTGGGCAGACGGTCACTATGTCATTGTTATTAATTCATTTGACACCTTTACTTCATCAGTAGGTATGCCGATTGACCGGAATTTCCTTGAGAAAATATTCTTATGTTTCAAGAAAATCTATTCATTGTTGGAATATTTTTTTTTCTAAAGTGAATTTAAGACCTTTGCCCAGCAGTGGGACATTATAGGTTAAATAAAAAATTAAAAAGTGAATTTAAAGACCGTAGGTAGTTTGTCCTTCCCATGAAACCCGAAGGGTTATTAGAAAACTCATTAATAACATCTTATTCTTTATGTTTTTAAAGATGTAAAAAAAGTCTACTTAGATGCCCAAAACTGTACCTATAATAGTGGAGGCGACCTTAGGCCCAAAACTGTGGAGGCGACCAATCAGAATTTCCTCCTTTTTTTCACATTTCAATACTCATTGGTTTTTTTTTGTATGAAAGCTTTGCATCGTTCTCTAGTTTACGACGTGGCAAGCTGATATAATTTCAATGAAATAAAGTGCACAGTTTTAGAACAAGCCGTAATTTCTGGCGTGAGGTGTGCAACGGAAGTACAATCACTCACTTGGCAGTGCAAGCAACAACGTGACTTTGACGTCACCATTTATTATTAAACTGGTTTCCTTCGATTCTTAGATCTTGACTTTCTTGATATAGTATTCTGTCGAAAGAAGTGTGTCTTGGTCTCACTAAGATAATCCCCATCTGCCAAAAATTAGAAAGCTTTGTTAATTTACTTTATTTTATTAATAATAATAATAATAAGTATGCTACATGCATTTAGTTTATATACAATATACACCTAGGGCGGAAGTTAGTACAAATATTTTACCTCGATTCGCCGCTATCGGGCTAATAGCCAAGTAGTCAATAAGTGTCGCTCAGGCGAGTAAATCAACATTTAGTAGCCAGTCCAGTCACCACAACTCTATGCTGGCCATTAACAAATTCCATCGACAACCACTTACCACCATTGCAGGACTGTAGCAAGGACTTGTAATTGGAGTTCATGACCCAAAAATATGCGAACTACCAACTCTGGTGACGACACACGATGACGTTTTTAGACCGCCTGACGGCTTGAATGAACTGTACATTCTGATCGTTTTTTTCCTATTCTCTCTCTTATCTAACAAAGGTCGGGCGAGAAATGCCTGATTGCATTCGATTTGATGGCTCTTATACTGAATTTTTAGGGAAACACAGATTTTTGGTTACCAAGTTCAAAAATCTATTGAATTTTCTCGTAGTTATCGTGGATATCGTTCGAAAATGATTCCATATTTCATTTAAGTTCAGTGCGAACTGCTGTAACCTACATTGATCCACAGGAACTTGCCTGACTACAGTTCTGTATAATCTTCAGGTTTCTTAAGAATAGGTTAAAGGATAATGAGTTAATGACACAACAGGAGATATGATAAAAACGTGAAGATGCCTTACCTTACTTGACTTCCTCGAATTTTCATGAATAAAATCTCTTTATTGTACCACTTGATAACCCATAATATCATTCTTCTTAATTCTAACCGCGCTTTAGCAATTTGCGAAGACTATGCTCACATTTTGCTCTTTTATATGGAAGTATTATAGCGGATAGCGTGTTTACTGACACGAAATCTTTAGGCTTTACAAATACGCGCCAAGAATTCAGTGGAATATCGGCAACTTCGCATAGCTTTGTCCACTTGTTTACCTCGCGGCGACGGCTATTTCTGAACGCACTATTTACGACGCCGGAGTACCGTTTGTTTATACACGGACCTGCCTACTTATATTTATTTATCTAATAATATTGAATGGAAGCTCTTTGCTATACGTGCACAGATCGAGAGATACCGAAATCGAGATTCCCTGCCTCTCGAGTTCTCGATTGTGTTCATATCTGTGGTTCTTACTTATCAGTACATCAGTAACGATATATCAATTTGACCAGCATTTAGCAGACAGAAATCATAGGACACACCATACAATTAAATGCTTAAAGCATTGAATTTTTCAATGCGAAGTTTTAATTTTACGTTTTGACGTAGGAGACAAAAATATGGGGCTCAATGGAACGGGACAGGTAAAAGTGGCGTGAAAATAGAGACGCACTCAGAAATACTATGTGAATGTGGACTGATTAGATAATACATTCAAAGTGGGTAATTCAAGTGGGTCTCAACCAAGCTAACCAATTAAACTAGATAAATAACCTACCTGGATTGTTATCGAGGTTATGATTTATAAGCGGCTAGAAACGTTGATAAATCAGTCTGCGGCGACTGCAGCTAATTCCTGCAAATTAGTAGTTCTCTGGTTAACTAGTACCTACAATGTGAAATAAATACATAGTATCATAGTAGGCACTTAAACATCAAAATGTATACTTAGATGTAGTCATAATAGAGATTTGGTGTTACAGCGAACTGGTCATACAGCTAAGTAGTCAAATTGAGATTGTGGTCCAAACGCTCCTAACCCATGTAAAGGTAGGTACCTACCGTAAATAAAAATAGGTTTAAGAATGTAAAATCCAAGAACGGTAGACACTGAGACATCCAACTGCGGATTATGAATGGCGATTCACAATTCATCCGGATGTATCGATTTGTTGAAACTCTTCTAAAAATGACGTAAATATTACAAATAGGAAAAAACATATATGTATATACATCCATATTAGATGATTTATACAGCGCATATAAATTTTACGAAACGAAAAATCTATTGATGCACTGCCGGGATTCGAGGCACAGCCCCATTCGACCAACACGGTAGGTACATGCAACAACGAAACGTCACTTTTCGTAGAATTTCGTTGAATCGATGCATCCGGATGGAGTATGAATTGCGATGCAGACATTAAAGATTGTAGCGCCTACTCTACAATCTTCAAAGAACCTTGAAAAAGTGGGCTAGTTGCATTCCCATTGCCAATTTTTAAAATACAAATTTCCGTCACGATGGAGTTAATAAATTATATCGAATTCTGACTGGTATAAACATTAAAAAAAGACTGCTAAGTTTGTATGAAATCTCGGTTAGGTAAAAGTACAAAATCAATACGAGCAAGTCGAAAAGGAAAGTGTTGATGGTGCGTCGTGTAGTTTCATGTAAATTGATTCATGACTTGAATGAGTATCATGAATGGTTAATACTTATTTGTTTTGTAAGTTAACTTCCGGCTGTCGCTTCCTTAGTTTTATTTGCATTTAAGTATCCAAAATGTCTTTATAAAAGATTGTGAATTTTGTAAATTTGTCCATAATTTCAGATATAAATAATCTTTTGATGGGCAATTACCTGATTACTGAATCGCCCGTTTCACATTTTGCTTTAATTCCGAGTGTATGTAACAGAGGGAGGCCTACACTCAGCACTGTATTATTATTGACTGCGGATGATGATAACGATGAGCGTTCCGTGACAGGTGGACAAGCTCAACACTAACTCGTCTTCTGTTTGTGGTGATTTAGAGTTCAAAGACACCGCAAAAAATTCCAGTCTTAAATTTTAGTAAAGCAAACTGTTGTCTCATCTCGTAAAAGGATTAAACAATGTATAAAAATATTGACTCAGTCCAGGTCCACAGCAATGACCGTCGGCGATCCTGCACCAGCGCGTCATCGTGGAGACCCATTATGTCATCCGTCTAGACAGACCACATGATAAATACGGGGACGTAGTCAGGTGAAGGGGTTAATAAAAATAACAGGAGCACGACTGTATCTCCAAGACCTGATAGACCTTTGATAGATTCTTTGAGATCCTTCTTTGTACTTAAAGGTATTTTTTTCTTCAAATTATCTGTTCCCCTTTGAGGGGGATTTCCAAAGGGGATTTTGACACAAACCCGAAAAAAAGAGGCTTGTGTAAATATGCTTTTGGTGAGAAGCAAAAACGCGACCATACCCAGTAAATTTTGGAAAACGAGGTCATCCATACAAATTTTAGAGCACTGGTGGTCTTGTGAAAGCGGTTTTGCATTCGGATGCTAAGATCGTGGGTTCGAGTCCGGTCGGGTTTTTGTGTCCAATGCACTATGCCAGTACTCTCAAAAGGTGAAGAAACAAATCGTGAGAAAACCAGCGTCGCAGAAAAAGGAGTTCGAATGCATGTGTCAAGTGCACGAAAGGAGCACAAACCTTCTATTTTAGTGGCATGACAAGAAGAATATCAATATTTTACCTACCTCTACGCTTTTGCAATAAAGTAGTTTTCTAAAACGGTTCATACTTACGAGTAAGTACTTGCTTACTAAAATTTATCTTCTTACACCCCTAGCCAATGATGTCATTGCCCCTAGCCCTCTTTTTGCCCCTGCCACAACCTCATTACATCCAAACAAACATGGTCCGATGTTTACATACAATTTTGTCCGTAATTTTGACGATAATTTCACTGACTTTACTCTTTTTTTGCGACGTATAGTTTTTTGCCTTTTTTGCTCGGTACGAATTTGATCCAAAATACATCAGTGTCCGTTTTAGTGGGGACATAAACCAATAAGACGAAGGTTTTACATGAGTCTTAAGGAATTTTTATTATGCACTTAAAAGATATATTGGTGGTTTTTACGTTGTAAATAAATTTGTTTAAGTTTGGCCCGTTGTAAGCAATAACATATTTTCGATAGGATTACATACAACAGAAATTAATTACCTATCACTAGATTTCGTTTTTCTTGGTCAATCAGAAACGCTGCTCACTAAAAAGCCATGATTTATCGGTGAATTTACAATAATGAATGCCATTCTGATGATGCCATGGTTCAGTTCTTGCAATAGTCCATCCCACACAGCCTTATTCATAACATAATGGTTAGTCAGCAAAATATGAACCACATTTTTCTTACATGCTTGCCTCGAGATGTCTGAATAATTTAGGCAACAGTCTATATTTAGTGACCAGGTAGTTCTAACACTATGCTAATTCTTTGGAATTGAAGAAAGTACGGGTACATAAATCCAACAATGAAATGAAAAAAAAAAACTAAACAGGACGTCTGTGTCCCTGTAACGCGGCCATTCTAAAATTCTATGGTTCTTCTAATATTTTGAATTTAAATTTATGAAAACTTGTGAATGTTGATGAGCGCAAAATACAACGATAGCGCAATTTAATTTGTTTTATGTCACCATTTACGAGTAGGTGTCTGGTGTTCAGAGGTATAAAAATATCTTTAAAAAAGAGTTGAAAGGATATTCAGATGGGATGGCCAAGCTCGAGATACCTACAGCCTTCTTTTTGTCGAAGTTGCGTAAACAGGTAGCAGACTCGATTTAATTTTTATGCAGAAAAACTAATGACTACAACTTCACAGAATACAAGATAAATACGATATTATAAATCCATTATAAAGCAAACATTCTGTCGAAGCGTTTACTGAATGCTAGCGGAGGTCCCTGACTTTATTCGTTACTAATGATGTCTCTTTAGAAAAATAGAAAAGAGAGCTCCTGTAGCTTGTAGTAAGGTATAAATAAATGCATTGTTGTAACTATAAATGCAAAAGTTTGGATGTATGGATGTTCATTACTTCTTCACGCTGAGACGGTGTTTTATAATGAAGATTGTTATGCAATCACAAAACTGAATATTAATTCACCATGGCCCATGGTGTAGAGGCCGCATAGGACTCTAGACTGTGCTCTAGATTCTCCAAGGTCTCTCCTAGGATTCCCTAGGATTCACTCTAGGCCTAGACTCAGCACCCATTCATATTGTGACAGCGCAGAACGTCAATGAACATCGAACACTACGAGCCATAAACGATGTACGAACAGACTCTACATTGCTCTATTATTACACACTACCGTTTTTGTGCACATAACTCAGTAATATTACAAAATTACTGTTGATGTATCGTTTTAAAGCTCATAAATAAAGTAAATTAAGAAATAGATTAGCGTTGGGACGAGATGCTATTGTTACAGTAATTTATGGAGACTATAATAACAGGGTGATCATACTACTTACGGAAAATGTTCAATTACGTACACGGCTATGATCAGAATCAATTTTAATTTTTTTATGTTGGGTTTTTTAAGACAGTGACGAGACGACCTCTGTGGAGCGGTGTGCGACGACGCGACGCTACGGTTCGCTTGTGACGAACGGATTGCGGATTCCATTACCACTGTGGGACAAATTTTAAAGATATTAATATCGGTTCTGGATGTTTTTTATGTGTAGCCACAAGTCCGAATTTTGGAACCCGCAACCTTCTGCTATGCAGGCCTTCACCCACTAGGTCGTCAAGAACAAAAGCCGTCTGTAAAAAAAACACATGATTAGTTAAACATGATTAGTTCGAGACAGCAACTCGATATGTTTGGTGATCAGCTTCGAGGAACGTTGTGTTCAGTGCGTTGGAGACTGTCCATTTCAAGATTGTTTGCATTACCCCATTGTGCTTTGTGAACTTGTAGGAATTAATGTTTGATATTATGATGAAACAGAAGCTTGAACCGTTACTAACTAAAGTTAGACTGAAAACCCCGGAGCTATGTCTTTAATTTTTATTCAAGTTCCTTTGAAGACCTGTATTTCATACTCATACTCATTTTTACCCATACTCATTTATTCGCCGTAGGAGCTCTCAGACAAGTACACTCTTCTAACACAGGTTGTAAAACTTAAAAGAAGAGTCCCAACCCAACAACTTACGTATTTGTAACTAAATAAAAAGATTTTTGATTTTGATTTTTAGATTTTTGAAGGGACACTTGGTTTTATCACTTAAAGTATAGTCGCAGAATGAAAAGGTTGACCACCTTAAGATACACATATGTAGATTGCTCACAATGATCAACTTAAAAAAATTAAAGTAAATAAATTGAATTGAATTGAAAATACATAGGTACGTGATCTTGCATAATACCTAGATACCTAAAAAGAAGCGCCTTAGTTGGATATTAAATTGATCCCTAGAGTTGTCCCTGAGGTTCTAACCAACAAAAGCCATGACGTAAAATGAAGACAACTATTATCTAAAAATAATATGTTATTAGTTATCTAAAAATAAATCAATGGTGAAGTAATTTCTCAAAATGACAAGTCAAGGCTAATACCACAAAAAATACTATGGTAAAGACATGTAAGGTGCTCATGCCTACTTCAATTTGGTCAAAAAAATGTTGTAAAAAGTTTTGATAACGTAAAAAAAACTCTAATTTCGGTTATCACTTTGGTACAACGTTAGACCACACCGCACCGGTAGCACATACCAACAGTTTTTTGTTCATAGAAAAACAATCTTCAAGATGTGTTACCAACTGACGACAGTATAATTCGACTACGACTTTCACGAAAAAAATATTAGATTAAAGCCTCTTTGATTCAATAGATTTTGATTCTTGGTATATCCTTTTTACGTATTTTTTTATAATTAAGATCATGCTCTAGAGCAGGATGAACCACCATGCCCTGTACGGCGAATGAAGTTATTAATGACCATCGATTTATCTTGATTTTACCTACAAAAACACATCGATTCATCGACGGTTAAGCAAAGGTGACTAGCAGAAACCTCTCATGGGTCTTTTAATTATTTTGGATTATAATGGCATTTACATCCTGTAGATTACATATAGACATCACCTAAATTAGCCTCGCAACTTATCCACAGGAAAATAAACGCCAATACCTACGTGTGGAGCTAATCGTTAAGGTGCAATTTTCCTCACGCTGTTTTCCTTCATCGTTAGGTAGAGCTGTCCCATTCCTATAAATTTTACATTACGCAATATCCATTGGTGCATTTATTCGAACTAGCAACCTCTTATTCTTCGTAAAAAAATTAAGTACCTATATAAAATTAATTCCAAACTCAAGGTCTGCCAAAGAGCTATGGAATGGAACGCGGCGTGCTAGGTGTGAAGAGAACTGACAGAGTCAGGAACTCTACTCTTCGGGCAAAGACTGGGATTGCAGACGTTGGAGAAAAAACTCCAAAGAAAACGGAGCTGGGCGAGCCACGTGAGTCATATGGATGGCGATAGGTGGGCAGGGATTGTCACGCCATGGGTGCCTGCAGATGGGCGACGAAGTCGGGGCAGGCCGAGAAAACGTTGCTTCCTCCTGCCACGTCCCACCAGTTCTCTTGAAAGGCATCCAGGTCCTTTCAAGAGAACTGGTGGGACGTGGCAGGAGGAAGCAATTGGAGACCTTTGCCCAGTGCGAAAGTATAGGTTAAAAATTGATTATTAAATATCGACTGTAACCATTCGTTTAAGCGTAGGTGAAATGACATTATCGCATCGAGACAAAGACTGCAGACTGCAGATTTGACCTTGCATGACGAGATGCACACACGACATAATGCTATTTGTTTCTTTTTAAATGTCCTTCTGCGGTCACTAAAGCACACCACGGACACTCGAGCACACTTCATACTTGTCTAGTCTATATATAAGGGCCCAAATTCGACTGGTAGTCACTTGGATCAGTTGAGCTATCTGTACATCGTTTTCGATACTTTGATGTTATGTTATGTAAAATTTGATACGAGGTACTTAGCTTAGTTTCTTAGACCTGTATTGTGCCTGTATGTCTTTTGTATTCACATGTCACCACGATCTTCGTTCGCAAGAATATAATTTATCGAGAACTTGAGAGGAACAAACTAGATTGTTTGATCAGAGAAGTGTCCATACCTACGTTTATTATAGGTAAGCTATTATGTGTCTAAAGCAGTGGTTCCCAAAGTTGACTGGGCTACGACTCATCTGATTTAAGTTTACAAACTCGGGACCCACCTCTAGGAAATTTAAGCGTTAGCAATAATAATAAAGGACTTTTGAAATAACAAACTGTTTTAATTCAATCTTTTATTACTTAATTATATAAATTTAATGGGAAGGATGAAATTGTTTCCTATGTTTCGCCATTACAGTTTTGACATCAACTTCAACTTTAGTTACTTTTAATCGCAGTGAGTTTGATAAGTCCAATTTATTTCGTTATTTAGTTTTAATGTTCACCATATTCTAAAACCCAGCCTCACATAAGTATGAGGTAGTAAAGGGGAGGAGGACTTTCATAGCTTCATCAAACAGGCATGGATGACTACCAGCAACCGAGAGCCAGAATTTCGTTAATTGCTTACGATTGAAACTATTTTTTTAACTGTTTTTAGTCAAGTCAGTCGTCAGTCAGGCCGCTGGCTCGGACGGTTGGTACTATAGGCAGGGCCCACTCAATATTCGCTCGCGACCCACCAGTGGGTCGCGACCCATAGTTTGGGAAACCCTGGTCTAAAGGATACTGTTTTGCACCCGGAATAGCAAAGGCTTTTACAATAAGTATTGTAATATGATGAAATCATAAATATATTTAATTCCATGCACTATACTTATAACTTAGTATATATATTATGTGTATATATCGACGTGTGATCCGAGAGCTGGCACATTTTTGGCTCAAAGGATCAGCATTGCCATACAGCGTGGTAATGCCGCCAGTGTTTTGGGCACGCTTCCGACTGACAGTGACCTGGATCAGTTGAGATATATATACATCGTTTCTAACGATCCTTAAGATAGCTTGACTAATCCTGTTGTATTTTGTAAATATGTAGTAGCTTAGTTATATTTTTTATGTTTACGTATGTTTCATTAAAAATATTTGTTTCTTTTATTCTCTTTGTACATGTACACATATGTATGTATCTATTTTGCACATCTCTCTAGCCTCAAAGGTTTGCTGGAAGAAAACTCTTTGTAGGGTTGAGCTCGCCTTTGTATGTAGGTACATGTCCTTTTTTATGTTATTATCCTGTGGGTGTCTATGTGTTCAATAAAGAATTAAGAAATTATCCCAGCAACTTCTTGCTCGTATCCCACTAAATAGTTTTGACTTAGCACGTTTCCCTTCTCTACTTTCCTCTGAAATCATTTGCAGGAATGAAATAAAATAGGATTGGACCTACCTATGTCGCTGTAATCCACAGAACGATAGTTCTGTGCTGTAAACCTCTTATATCACAAGTGTCTAAGGGACACACGTAGGTACAATAGAACATGCCCACATTTTGCAGAAGCTAGCATTACATAAGTGATAAACTCATAAAACCTACTAGAATGCAATCATCGCTAACCTGATCGCACACTCATCCGCGCCGTACGCGCCGCGCCGCAGTAATTTTTCTATACAAAAAATGCTGATGGCGTCAGAAAATGTGGCTCGCTTCTGACGTCAACAGCATTTTGTCTATTGAATTGACAGTTCGGCGCGATCGGTTCGGCTGGACTGTGCCTAGATAAAAACTCGATTATTATGTTATTATCGCAAATCTTCGTCATCATATGTATAGGCAGACGTCTATAATGACGTCTGCCTACAATATCAAAGTTTTTGTGAGATAGGTATGTACCTACGATCTCGCCTCTAGCTCGTCAATATTGGAGACTGAATTCAAACATCGATTAGAGTGAACCAACATAAAGTAGGTAAGGTAAGTAAATATTTATTTACATTAACTAAGCTCTACATATTTACATAGCTTGAAAAAATACGCTATCTACTAATTATGAGTCATCTAAGGATCGCCAAATTATGTAGGTAAGTAGAGCTAACTGACTGTTGTAAGAAACAAGATGTTTTACTTCAACGATTAAAGTGCGTTAAAAGTTTAAACGCCAACGGCTGGGATTCAAACTTGCGACTATTGAAAGACACTATAGAATTTATTCCCCTGGCATAGACTAATCAAAACCATATTACTTATCTAGCATAAAATTGAATATCAGGTTAGTTTCATAAATATTAGCCTAGATAAAGGTTCCTTAGAACGCCGTAATTGCGGTAATGTAAATAGCAGTTTATGAGGTCTGCTGCCACTGATAACGGTAAGTGCAGCTTAGGGTTCATAAACTTGATAGATCAAGGAAATGATAACAGAACAAAGAAAGGAATTGCAACAAAATGACGGTACTTTGTTAATTGGTTGGTACGCGGTACTTTGACATCACGCTTGAATTGGGCAATCACAAACTGCATTGACATCACGTGATTACTTGAATTGACCAGTCTTAGGGCTAGGTAGGGACTTTACACAATGAAAACTGCTGTCGGACAGTCACACACACATGTGACACAATACCATTCAAAACTCTTGTTAGCTAAAAGCATGGAACTAGCAAATTGATATTAACAAGCGGACAATAGTATCCACTCACACTCACCTGAGTCAGCAATCAGGCCGTATAAGCCTACGGCGTGCCTGTACCAGTCATTTGATAGTCCGACTACACAGATACGATGTTTCACACGGCTGCTGGATGCGACTTTTTTAATTCTGACTACTTAGGTTCCAATTACTGCTTCGTCGCGAGGTACCAACATTGTTGATAGCCTTCACATGCTATTCCAGGATATCTATACCTACATCTATTCCGAATTTCATCCAAATCGGTTTATGTACCTACCCTACCTACTTACCTACTGGTTTAAACAGGTTGGTTTTTTGAGATGGGCGGTGATGGCCAAGTCCGAAACCACGAGAGTTAGAGAAAAGTTGTGAAAGGAATGTGCCCTCGATTTATAAAAAAACAGTAACTGCATATTTAATATTTTTCTAAAACTTTTACTTTTGACGGAAATTGACAAGAATGATTTTTCAGAAAGAAAGACATCCTGTATTATTGTTGATAAGGATCAATCTTACAGGTTACAAGTGGTATTTAATATTAGTCAATCTAGTGCTTCAATATCCTCGTGAGTCATGTACAGCCAGACGTGCACTTAGCATGTTCGGTCGGTGGAAACGTGATCCACAACGCAGGCCGTCTAGACGCCGGAGGCGCTCTGTCTACCAGACCGATGGTCCATACAAAGCCACCAATTATAGTTAGTGTACATTGAACGTGTAGTGAAGATGCTATGGTTTTCATTAATGGTGAAAATGATTTAGTTATCTACTAGTTTTTAGTGTTTTTAGTTATTTAGTGACACACATCAATTCAGATCGCGCAATTGTTTTGCGCTGTTGTACCTATTTTTACAAATCCTTTTTTATTGATTTTTTTGTTTCAAATACTTATAAGTTAAGATTGAATAGGTAGAATAGAATAATTACCTACTAGGTACTTTATTGATCACCATAAAAAGAAACACACAAATAACAAAATGTGTAACAAATAATGATGGGTTGATTGATCTTTTCACTAAAAGATAATTCACTTTTCCTGTTAGGTAGCTAACTATTAGTGAATGATTATTTTGCCGAACATCCAAGGTATCGTGTGTGTGCCCCTTTAGAAAGTAAGTAAGACAGTGAGCGCAGGCGCAGCCCGAAGCACTAGGCAGGTGCACTCTTAATTGCTTGTTTTTATACGAATCTTTCAAATGAATGACGTTATTGTATACCTACCTAATGCATTTTTTTATCGCTTGGAGTTATTACGGATGTGCTAATTTAAGAATAAATAAATAGGTACATTTGCTACCATCTAACTAACACAATGGAGGTAAACACCATTACCTTATTCTCCATTAAAAGTTTATTCGATCTTTAGCTAAATTACTTACTTATTTAATTTCTTTCTGACTCTACATTTAAAATGGGCAAAATCTTGACAGAGCGAAGTCACGTGAATGCCTTAGTTTAGTTAATAAGCGTTTAATAGCTTCTACGAATGCGGGCAACAAAAATATTTGTTTTCTACAGTTTTTTTTTGTCCTCTAAACTACATTCTTACTCATTGGCCTTTCATACGGGCAAGCTACGCGACGTGAATATTTTAACTGATAGCTATCAAGTAGGTTATTCATGGAGTTCTCAAGTATCAAAGCCAAAAACAAGATTATACCCATCATTTTTTTCTGGCTACCGCGCTACGCAGCACGCTAGATTGCACCCACAGACCGGTCAACCATGGACGACGCTACTATGTATGTAGAGCCAAAAAAACCATTCAAAAGTCAACAGATGCATGGCTTTTTTACTTCACAAGCTTTTGTTTAACTAGTTTCGTTCACATCGTACCGGTTTAAATTTCGAAATAGTTTTTTTCTCAACCATTTAGTAAAACTTTTCTGCTTTTCTTTTTAATTATTATCCTTCATATCTTTTGCTTTCCTCGCCTATTGGATGATATCAAAGTCAAATAGTGACAACGATCTAATTATTTAATTTAGGATGTTGGTAAGTTATGAGTTCTCATTCTAAATCTTCGATCTAATTAGTTGTGTGTCGCCAGGTAAGCCTTTCCCATTGTTCCTTAAAGTTTGTCCAGAAGCTGGTAAGTTTATAAGTGCATAGGTAAACACAGACAGCCGGCAGACGGACGTGGATAGAAAAACGCGGCGAGCTCACAAAAACCAGCTCAGACGCGGATGCGAGCCGTCGCAAAAAATAGTGCACTCACTGACGCGGCGCACCAAGACCATTATTGGATACTTGGGTCCAGCAAATTGATACCTAATGCTCTCGGAAAATGACACTGGATTGCGGCTGTGTAAGAATTACTTAGCCGATTTTATGACATCCAATTGATCAGCATGAACACTCTATCCCTGTAATAATTCTAGGTAGAATAGAGTGAAATGTAATGCCGTAATATAGGGGTGGTTAGCAAATTAAGTATTTGTTTCAGAATTATTTTTAAAGTTTTAAGACAAATGTTGTCATTTAAAACTTAAAAAATAAATAAGTAAGTACAAGTAGGTACCTACCTATGTTTTTCATAAATACAAAAAAAAAATCAATTTAAGGGCTAAGCTGCGTTGCGTTAGCATGCGTAGCAAATAAAACTCCCTTTACCACAAAAGTATCTTGTTGAGGATTGAGACAACAGGTGCATGTCAAGGTCGCGAGACAGGCTTACGCACAGAGCCAACAAAACTAGAGGTAGCAAGGCTTCGTAAGTCGCGTAGCAAAAAGACATGCTTTGAAATGCAAAAAAATAAATAGGTACCTACCTATAGACGAGGAAAGTTGGTATATCCGGTTAATTTTCGGTTATCTCAGGAACTAATAATATTATGTAGTATAGTTACCTAAGTAGGTACCTACATTGTTTTTGTTTATTTCCTAACGAAATTTTAATTTTTTATAAAATGAAATTCAAGGAATGAAAATTTAAATAGGGTACCTTTTAGCCGTATCTTTCTTTTCTGTTTTTTAAGGAAGCTTTGACTACATTTCTGAAGATTTTCTGTTCTGTGGGCCATCTCAAAGTTATTGTTTATACTGCGCTTCGAGGCTTTATACTGCGCGTCTGACCTTCGGACTGTTACCTACCCTTTCTGTCTGTATACCTACAATGTTGGGGCATAAAGTAATTAAAATGATTAATTTTAAACAAAATAATGGAAATTGCAGTTTGAAATTCTTTACTTCCAATATTAAAAAACGTCCGCATCCACCCCATAAAAAACCTTTCCAATATTTAAAAGCGTCACTCAAATGCTTTAAATGCACAAAATAACAACGTTCAAATTCAGTTTAGTCAGTGAACAACAGAATCGACGACATATAGCTTTGGTTTTTCAGAACTAGGTTTCATCATCATCTCCCTGACCTTATCCCACGCTAAGTGGGGTCGGCACAACATGTCTTCTTCTTCCACTCACTCCTATCACTCGTCAATTGTGCATCCACTCCTTTTACATTCATATCCTCTCTCAGACAATCCAACCACTTCTTCTTCGGCCTTCCTCTTCTTGCATACCCATACTTTTCAGAACTAGGTTTAAATTACAAAATAAAATTTAAGTCTTCTTCTTATCGTGTCACAAGTTTTTTCGAACCAGTTTGGTGAAAGGATTGTAAGTGCGCCTCAAAGAGGCTTCTTTCGTGCACTTGACACAATGTTTTCGAACTTTGTAGGTTCTACGATATGCCGGTTTCCTCACGATGTTTTCCTTCACCGTTTGAGTTTTCGGCAAAAAACCCATTGGTGCACGACCGGGATTGAGCCCAGGACCTTACGATCGGAAGGTGGGGCCACTACCACTAGTCCACCAGTGCTCTAATGATGATGAAGAAAGATTAAGCACATACTATATACTATAGCATAGATAGACTATAGCATAGTTCTAATGACACCTATCTCTGTAGCCTATCCTTAATCTCTGGAACTTGTCCCTTCTGTACAAAAATGCTAATCTATGTCCGTCTGGTTCAACAGGTGGCAAGGGCGCCGTAACGCATCCCTGGGGAATGCGTGACCTTCGCACTGTTGCCATGCAGTTCATACGCATAACCTTTCATGTCTGAGAGGATCATAAATACTTACCAACCTTCTACAATAGACTTTAGATGGATATCTATGGTTTGTGGCGTAGGTATCATTCGTGCTCCACCTCTACCTTTTCATATAAAGGAGATAGTCTAGCACCACGCACCCCACCCCCACAGATTAAACTTGAAACTCTCAGGTTACTTGCCTATCAATTGATTATCATCATACTACTAAGTATAATAGCAGCTTAGTCAGCTCCACACGTATTGACGTTGTCTTTCCTGTGGGCCAGGCTGATTAAGATGATAGGATGGTTTAGGTGCTGGGCAAGCCTATTCCATATCAAATAATGTCCCAGGCACTACAGCGTCCCGTTAAGTGTAGGCATAGGTTACCTCCTGACACTGTATAAATCATCATATTAAAGGCCTAAGTTTTTTTTTACTAAGTATAGCGAGGAGTACCTACTGGCCGCTTATGTCTTTATACAACCTTTTTACAATTTGTGACATTCTTTTACTTTTTTCACTTTGTAAAAAGGTTGTAAGTATAAAGACATAAGCGGCCAGTAGGTACTCCTCGCTATATAAGCATGTTTTGTGTCTAGTTCAATATCGCGACCCCACATTAGGCATGCTGGCTGAGGTCCGGTCCGTCTGCGCCGTTTCCTTTACCCCCAGCTTATTAATTAATAATGGGGGATGAGGTGAGGTTTTGTGTTGTGGGGTCCAGACTTTTAATTTGAACTTTTACAGGCTAATAGATAGCTACTATATAGAAGCTTTGTAACGCCAAAGATACTGTAAAGGATGGGAGTACTATGCAAAATTATAATAGGTATAGGTAAACTACACTTTCACCACGGATCGGTGATGGTCGCGGGTTCAAGCTCAGCACTTTTTGGGATGTAGGTACCTACCTAGATAATTCAAATTTTTTTTATGAAAAAATTTTCTTCTTATCAATGGACGAAAGTTTGTTGTTTGAGCATAGTAACCTTGTAAGCAAGTAGCATAAGATGTTTTATTTTACCACAAGACAACAATATCGAGGAGAGTCCGTTGAGTACCTACAATCTACTTACATACCTAAGTACCTAATACCTCGTATTATTAGATACTTATTAAATAATGGTAGGTAGGCAAAACCCTTCTGCGAAACGATTTGTCGGCCTTACAATGTCTGAGACGTTAATTAAATAAATGCCGCGTCGAATCTGTACGGGTGCGATATAAACTTCGGCTGTTTACGGGCAGAGATATTTGTAGTCTTCGGTAACAGGTTATTTGAAACAGCTTGTTCAATCAATGATAACGACTTTTTCACCATCAATATCCTTTGAAGGTATCCATACAAGATATAGGTCTGTCTATCTGTAAAATGAGGTGGACGTGCCTCTGAGTATCCACTTAGCTATCTTCAACGTAGAATAACCGAAAAAAGGTTCTAAGTACTGTTCGGCTGAACTGAACCATACTTTCACTTCGAAGTACAGAGAAGAGGCCACATATGAATGGAGAAATGCACATATTTTTTAAATTTTATTATTGACCGAAAGAAATGTAAGTACCTAGGTAAATATGAATTTATCTACAAATGTAGAGTGTTTAAAAGTGCCTACCATAATGAGGTTTTGTTGAGCAATTTATCGAATTGTGCAATATTATTGACTGTTTAGTTAATATTGAAGATTGCGCAGAATGAACGAAAGTTGAGCGAGTTTAGTTTTTATTGCACCACATTTTTTATTGCTTCGTGTAGGGTTACCTAAGCTCGTTTTTGTACATGTCCTTTCTTTATGTTATTATTCTGTGTGTGTCTATTTGTACAATAAAGAATTAGGGTCAGTATTTCGCAATATTTTCCAGTATTTATAAGAATAAGAAGTTAAATGTGAGACTAGAAACATTGCGCAATTCCTAGTATTTTTGCAATATATAAATGATCGTTTGGATACGAAGCGCCTTTCAATCGTATTGTACAATAAAATATACTGTACAATTTTATTGTAAGTCTAGCGCCCGCCTTAGTGAACCTGCTATCAATATTTTTTACTTTGCAATGCGTTTTTGGGATTCGGGAGTAACGGAGCGGTTTAATTCGATGCAGTCCTCATTATCGGGCAGATGACTCACATTACTTTATTGCTCTCCATTTATCGATGTCTGGGCCAATATGGGTTTTGAAGGCAAAAGGACATTTTTTTGTATATCGACGTTATACGATTGGCACCCATAGCCGCCTAATAGAATTCAAACTGGTTCCCTTACATCTTTACCTTGGCTTTTTAGACTTCATTGTATCGGTGTATGCATAGTCGGGATTCGAACCCAAGAATTAGATCAAAAGTCGCGACACTATTCTGCTTATCCAACACGTACATCTATCTATTTCGTTCTAGCACTGTAGAACCTAGATTATAGATATAAAAACCATCAACTCTTACGCAGAAGAGACAACGAAAGTAAACTAACAGTTGCACTTTTTAGAATGGCTTTTGTTTTCGAAAACCAAGAAAAAATAAACTTTTTTTGGGAAATTATTATGAAGCAAGACTTTATCTTCAAATATTCGTAAAAATGTTGATCATATTTCGGAAATATTCAGATTTGTGAAACTTAAGGTTATAGTTATGGAAAGCCCCGACATCAGTACCTAGGTAATGCATACTTCACTCAATTTTTTTTAGCCAGACACCAACCTTGATATGACCAGTCTGGTAGAAAATTGCTGCAATTGCAATTTTTCGAAGCAGAAATTGTAGGGGCATTATGGGTTTTTAGCGTGTTTGTGTGACTATTTGCGTGGCCACATGCCACCATTGAAAGCTGGCCGACGTCCGTATCCATAATGACTTGCTCGGGCTATGAAAGTGCACGCCCTATAGCTAGGGCTGACGCGAGGTGTCGGAACTGGCGATTTGATGATTCACGTTAAAGGTAAAGGAACAAATATTTTGCGATTTGAGTAATGCATTTAAATTGAAAGAAACGGTAGGTATTTAAATAATTTAATGTCATTGTCCACAGAATAAAACATTTCTTGCTAATTGAAAGAACATTGACTAATATATACTGACCAAATTAGTAGCTATTCATCACTCATCAGGACTTAAAGCTTGGTTAGTTTTTCAAAGTTTAAATATGTATAGTAGATGCCTATCATTTAGTCCTTATCATGGTGCGGTACCCACAAAATTTTTACTACGCAAATAATGTGATCAGACCTAAGTTTGCAATCTGAGGCAACCCTGATAGATAAAGCGGCGTGCACACGCAAGTCTGCACTACATCCCGTCTGATTTCCCTAATCGCAGGTTGCCTATTGAGGACAAAGAATTGTCGGTACACTCAGTACCTACACTAGAGAGTTGAATAAGAAGCAATCAGCATTTCACTGTTTACTGACCAACACATTCAAGTAAGCCATCGATGAACTATTAAAGACATCGATTTAGTGTAAAATATCACTGCATCGATGTTGAATAGTCGTTCGTTGCTGTCTACACTTTTACCACATTTGACAACCCTATATTGTTGTTGTTGTCCAAAGACTCCTTCAAAGAGACAAAAAATCCTTTCATGAACGATGGTGGTAATTTTAGATCTGGAAAATGTTTAGTGTATGGTCCCTAGGTAGGTACCTAAACTTGTTAAAAAATTGAATCCATTTAGGATAGGTACAATTGCTAAGTATTTTCTATCTTAAGATCACGAAATTTATGTTGGTAATGTTGATTGGTCCAGTTACCCCGGACATAAAACAAAGTTCAGAAATCTCCATACCTAGGTAAGTGCTTAAAGAAGACGCAGTACCTTTAATGAACTACTTTAATATACAATGCTAGTCTTTTTTTTTCACACATCATCATCTAGCCCAAACTAAGCAAATAAATAAAAAAATATATACATTAGAAACACCCAGACCCCGGCGGGGATCGAACCCGCAACCTTCTGCGGCCCAAGCGGGCTTTCACACACTGCGCCTCAGAGGTCGTCAAACAATTCGTCAAACTTAGGTAGGTACACACTAGATACACTGTTATCTTTGATCCTGCTCATCTTTTGTAAGAATGCAATCTAGAACTCGAAGGGCGACTCCCGATAGAAGTGTCCATTGCACGTCGTACCCATAGACATTCTCTACCCGCCACAGGGCACGCTAAGCCACAATTGAAAGAACATTAAAGTTGATGGCTATAAATCGCTACAATTATTGCTTTACACGATTCCCTGGATACATTTGCATTTCCTGCGACAGTGTGCAATTTGTTTGAATGTTACATGTCACTGATTACCGCAGTTACAATGTTTAGGGTTCCGTCGTTCATACAAGACATTACAATTGAGGATAATTGAGATGAAGAAAGGCCTACGGTGAAAAGGTAATGTTGTTTAGATTTGTAAGGGACCTCTGGAACCACAGACCCGATTTTAAGAAAGTTTCGGGACAGATATAATTTAATGTGTGATGTTTCAATAAGGTAACAACAGCTAGAAATTATGTTTATCCGCGACCCCTCGGTAGGTGCTTTTTATCGAAAAAAAGTAGCCGGTGCCTTACACAACCTAGGGTTTGCGCTATCCTCGTAGCCAATTTTATTCAAATCCATTTTCAGCGGGAATCAACAAACATCCACCCATCTAACCAAACTCTTTTTGGAAAGATTTATCACTAGAACTGAGCAGAACCAATACAACTATCATCTCTCTCTCTCCCGCAATTACAGAGGTGCGGACAGGCCAACGTGTTCTAGGAAGCTGCAGGACGCATTTACTGAGATTCCACGAGGCCATAGATTAATTGTTACCTTCGCGCCAATTAGGGGTAATGTCTGCCTTCCTCCATTCACTGTTTTGCTGCAGCTTTACTGGCATCTTGAGTCGGGTTAGTCTAATTTTAGTTAAGCTCGCTATAGCGCAGAACACGTTCAATGCCCATGGCGGAGGTAGTGTAGTAGGTGAGCCAACCACCTCTATCAGAGGACATTTGTGCTACAGCTACAGCAGAGTAGCGGGAAGGATATCGATTCGATTTTTGCGATCAGGAATTAAAAAAATAAGTAACTTCGTATGACATGAGACAAACACTAGTAAATAAATAAATAATGCTGGACTTTTTCACACAGCATCATCTAGCCCCAAAGTAAGCAAAGCTTGTGATAACACATAAGGGTACTACATGACTGATATACTACTTATATACTTTTTGTTTGTAAATACATATTCTCTAAATTATCTCTGTTTGTAAATACATTTCTTCTATATACAGGGCGTCCCACGGCTATGCCACATGGAGGGAAAGTACCTTAAATATTGTAGATGGAACATTTTACTGAAAGAAGACATTATTTTTATTTAAAAAACAATTTAAACTGCATTCACAGATATTTAAATAATTACATGGTTGAACCAGAAATCGAACCCGTTACATGAGAAAAATAGTCACCTGTAGCTTTATCATACCTATCGAAAGGCTTCATCATAAGGATTATTTTTTGCTAAATAACATAGTGTCACACATAAAAGGAAGGCCATGAATTTTAACATTTGTGTTCAGAAAAATAAATACTTAGCTGACACTGTCGTAAGCACATACGACTGACATTATCATAAGTACGTATTACTAGTAAATGTACCCACTTGAGAAGTATAACCAGTGTGAAAGTGTCCACGAGCTACAAGCAGACTTAGACATGTTATTCGAAATATCCACCACAACAAGATCAAAAAATCGACAGGGAGCGAAATAATCAAAAGAGTTCGACTTTGTATTCAACAGGAAGGGAATCATTTTGAGCATTTGATAAATTGATAAATTTTGTATTAAAAATGTTAAAGTTCATGGCCTTCCTTTTATTTGTGACACTATGTTATTTAGCAAAAAATAATCCTTATGATGAAGCCTTTCGATCGGTATGATAAAGCTACAGAATGACTATTTTTCTCATGTAACGGGTTCGATTTCCGGTTCAACCATGTAATTATTTAAATATCTGTGAATGCAGTTTAAGGTGTTTTTTAAATAAAAATAATGTCTTCTTTCAGTAAAATGTTACATCTACAATATTTAAGGTACTTTCCCTCCATGTGGCATAGCCGTGGGACACCCTGTATATAAAATAAATAAATAAATAATGCTGGACATTTTTCACACAGCATCATCTAGCCCCAAACTAAGCAAAGCTTGTACTATGGGAACCAGATAACTGATAGAATACTTATATACTTTTTGTTTGTAAATACATACATATTATACATAGAAACACCCAGACCCGAGACAAATATTTGTAGATCATACAAATATTGGTCCCTACTAGTGCCGGAGTTTATAGGATTTCTACCTAAAGTCATACGTCATGGCGTCATACCTAAAGTCATACTTTTTGAGTAGTCTACAATTTACCGTTCCCTAAAGAAAAGAAGAGCTTGTACATGCTACTAGCAGCTTAACATAATTTTGTATCCTTTTTGTCGCTTAGTTTCGATCTATCAAGAGCTCGTAAGCAAGCTGCACCATGCATGTTTCTGAGTTTATATGGAATATTTATATACCTACTAATGAATGAAACAGCAAGTTCGGTAATACACATTTATGATTATTAACTTTATATAATATAAGAATAAGATTCATAATCCGTCCTAGGTAGCATAATTAGGTAAGTACTAATATTTACAACGCATTAACCAGGAGATCCTAAAATGACATAGGAAAGCAGAGAAGGCAAATACATATATTCTGCCGATCCTACCTAGAATAAGAACAGGAAGATGATGAAAACTCCTAACCCTGAACAAATAGTTCATTACGTTTTTATACTAAAAAGAAAACCGACTTCAATGTTTGACTCGAAACGCGGTGTGACTCAGGGCGTCAAGCTGTCGATTCGATTTCTATTTGTGACATGGCTAGGAGGGAAGGTGTTTAGAGTTTTACGGGGAAACTATCAATCCCTCAGGAATAAAATTTATATGGGACCATCTTTTCAAACATGAAAAGAATTTTGCAAATCGGTCAACAAATGGCGGAACAATCGCGTAACAAGATAAAAAAAAAAAAACATACAGACGAATTGAGAACCTCTTCCTTTTTTGAAGTCGGTTGAAAATATTCCTTAAAATTACCATTGACCTATTCAAATTCCTCGTCTTCATCTCCTTGGAAGGCTTTGGCGGGAGGTTGTAGCATTTTGGTCCGCGAGGCTAGTCTCATGGTAGCCGATGCTATAGTGTTCTTCGGGCGAGGTTTAGGTGTCATCGGAGGTGCTGATACTGCGCCAGATGTACCTAGACCTGCCTTACCGTCATTACTGACGAGGGGAACCTGGAACAATTAGAAAAGGGCATAAGTAACAAAAAAGACATGACTTTGCAAAATTAATGGCATGAGTACTTTGAGTACCAAAGGAGTGATGAGTAAGGATCAGTGGAAAATGAACTGCACCCACTGATATACTTACGTTTTAAAAGCTAAAAGGAAAACCGACTCCAATGTTAAACTCAGGCCGAAAATAACATGTTTTTTGAGTTTTTCGGGAAGGGAAAAGTATCAATCCCTCAAGAATAAAATTGAAACCACCTCGAGAGTACTTATACATTTTCAAACATAAAGAATTTTGAAAATCAGTCAACCATTGACGAAGATACATACATACAGCCAAAAAACTCGTAGAGACTCCTCGTTTTATTATGTCGGTTAATAAAATGTGTTTTTGACAAAACATTACATTTTGATATTTCCCTTAGGGTTAAAAGCTTCAATGATTACAAGCCAACGATCTCTGTTCGAAGTTATAAGCCCATGTAGGTAATTAGTATGACATTTTGTTTTTAGTACGGTTTAGCATTTCGACATGGACATCAAGCTAGGATTGCGGTAATGTGATTCGTGCCGCCAACTTCACATGCCGCTAATGTTGCCTTACATTGTTGCAAGGGAAGCGGAATCTTTATAAGGGTTTCGTAAACTGAACTGCTTTTTTTATAAAAATTAGAAACACCATATTTTTTGTATCATCATCTAATCCTCTCCGCTAGAGCAGAGCAGAAGCAGAAAGAATATTGAGATGATGTAGACATTTCAACATTCACTCCATATTCATATCCCTGGATAAGATTGAAAGGGACCAAAATAAATAGCGTAGCTAATAGAGGAGGCCTATACCCAACATTGGGAGCACTGAGATGGATGATGATGAAACATATCGTCATATTTTCGTAACGTGATTTTAAATTGAGCAGCCTAAATAACCTTCCTTTAGAATTGAACTACATCAACCAAAGCCAAGGGGAAGTGGGAAAGACATGGATGAGATCAGCACAGGGCAGTGGGCTATTATTTGAGCTGCCAATGATGATGATGAACGAAAGCCAAAAGGGTTCAAACGAAATACTGGTACTATGGTAAAGCTCAGTGCGCACAAACCTTTACCTTACGTGCACATGCACAGTTGCCCTGTTGATTCCCATTCAGTTAATCCGTATAAAATACAATGTAGCTTTAAATGGAGCACGAAAACGGCGTAAGCGCATACTGTTGGCTGTACCGTAAATTTTGGCTCAGAGGTTTTATAGAGATTATTTTACGTTTAGGTACTACTTACTATTTTTATTTTTATAAAATGAGAGTCAGAATCGTCAAATTTTGTCTCTGCCTACCTATAGAGGTACTATAAGAAAGAGAGAAGGTACTATAAGAAAGAGTCGTTTTTTATGTATGTAATTATGTCTTATACGCCCTTTCATATTTATACGCCTTATGTTTAAGTACAAGCTATTCTCATAGAGGAACTCATATATTTTTTTTAATATAACCGTGATTTTATTATAGCTTCTTACAATAAAATATAAGGATAATTTAAAAGAAAGCCGCAGGAGTCAAATTGTTTTTGTTACCCTGGTTCTTTACGGAATTGGTTGCTATGAAACAGGAGTAGAATCACCTAGCGGCTAGGTGATTCCACTATTTCCATTCCTGTACTATAGCCTTTCACTTTATGGCAGGAAAGTCCATTCTCTCTCCAGCCCAGGACCTACTGAATACATTTTTGACTTCATATCGTTTTACATAAAATATTGAGCAGCCACTCGTCTGCCGGAAAGACCACGTGCTGGCTACACACCTGACCGATCCACATTCCCATTTACGTCTAATAATAAGTACAATGTTGCAAAACGACCAGTAGATAACGACTGCTAAGTGCGCGTGGGCTTTTCGTATTGTGGGTTCTGTAACTTGTTCAATAATCAGACTGGTTTGTATGTTTGTTACTTCGTCACGGTGAAACATCTACACAGATTAGTTTACTTGTAATATTATGGGATTGCGTTGTAGTGTGTGTACCCTTGGAAAAAAATTAGATAATATTTGCCGAAAACTAGCAAGTCGTGTGACATCCATCTATAGGGATGATTCTAAAGTGTGAGGTATACCTGTCGAAACTGTTGAAGTTAAAACTTAAAATAAGAAATTGAAATAAAACTGCATAAAACTGTTTGAAGACACCGTGCTCTCAGCTATTCCGAAAATTACTGATTTGAATTTTTCAAGATTTTGTATCTTAAAAATGTAAAATAGACAATAGAACATTTGGAAACATAAATAAACAAAAAGATTTTCTTATTTCCTGATCGAATTATTGACAGACAAAGCCAGGGGCCGTATTCGCGTTCCTTTTTTTAACCGACTTCAAAAAAAGGAGGAGGTTATATGTTCGGCTGTATGTATGTTTTTTTTTTTTTTTTTTATGTATGTTCACCGATATTTCCGTCAGTTGTGGACCGATTTCCAAAATTTTTTTTTTGTTTGAAAGGGTATACTCTTATAGTGGTCCCATATAAATTTTATTCCTGAGGGATTAATAGTTTTCCCGTAAAACTAAAACAATCACTGAACTTTAAGAAAATTGTGGCCCGATTTCCAAAAATTTTTTTTTGTTAGAAAGAGGTATACTCTCAAGGTGGCGCCATATATTTTTTTTTCCTGAGGGATTAATAGTTTTCCCGTAAAACTAAAACAATCACTGAACTTTAAGAAAATTGTAGACCGATTTCCAAAATTTTTTTTGTTAGAAAGTGTAAAGGACACACTCTCAAGGTGGCGCCATATGTTTTTTTTCCTGAGGGATTGACAGTTTTCCCGTAACATTCAAAAAACCTCATTCTCACTACACAACACACCCTGACTCACAATCTGAGTCAAACATTAAATAGTTTGAAAGGGTTTTACACCCGAGGTAGTCCAAAATATTTTCTTTTCCTTATGGATTGATAGTTTTCCCCCTTGCTGAACTCCGGTGTGTCCTTTAGTAGGTCTGCCCATGACTTCTCTTATCCTTTCCTACTTAAGCTACGATAAGCAAAGTCTTAATGTACTCGTAGCTTACTATATTATTTACATATACACTTTTATTTACACAGTACATATTTATTTCCTTACACTAAAAAGTGAAAAATAAAACATTTTAAAAAAAAAAAATTGAACCGACTTCACAGAACACAAACAGAAGAACCACACTAAAAGGGAAAAATAAGAATATAATTTGAAGTCGGTGCCAAGTGAATACGATTAAGTACCTATCAAAAAAAGAAATCGAGCGATAGCGTACCAGGATACAATTTTGCACCCAAGTTCTTTTGAATTTCTTAGATGTAAATGAATAGTTGGCACCGACTTCAAATTATATTCTTATTTTTCCCTTTTAGTGTGGTTCTTCTGTTTGTGTTCTGTGAAGTCGGTTCAATTTTTTTTTTTTAAAATGTTTTATCGTTCGTTCAATTCATCAAACGAACTAAAAAAGAAACGCGAATACGGCCCCAGATTCGTTGTTGGTACACTTGTAACATTGTAGCAAAATATGAAAGCAGACATGACAGTTGGACGCGAGATGTTTCGGTTGATTGTATAAGTAGAACGTACTTTAGTATTTTTAACTTATAAAAGCTTTTACTTGGCTCGCATGTTAAGCCACAGGTTAAGCTTAGAATAACAGGAATAATTATAATGATAGGAAAATTACTCTTCATAACTAAGTCGTTCCATTTACATGGAACACTCCCCGTTACTTCGTCTTCTTCCGAAGTTTGTTGATATCAAACTCTATTTGAAAATACTCTTCCGAATTTTTTTCATATCAGTTCCTGTATTTTAGTTGAAACTAAAACGTGCAGTTGTTGTCAAACACCTATCTTCTCTATGCAGAAGGACAGTACGCTACAGCTTGGTAATATTTCAGAGCGATAGTGGACTTCACAGAGGATCAGTAAGAAGCGCACAATACCTCACGACTTCGCCCGTGTATTCGCCTGATCCAATCACTTTGGGTACACAATAACATTAAGAAATAACTTTCCATTAAACAGGATTCAGAATCGGTTCAGTGGTTTAAGAGACCTTTTAAAACAAAGCAAAATGACCTCTATCATATATTAGTGCTATAAGGAGCCCTAGAAAGCGCATAGCAAAACCAGTAGACCATAACTGACGGGCAAGTACGCATCAATTACATTGAACGACAGACAGACGAGACAATGCGTTATTAGCGATTCATTGTCTAGCCAGCCGGGTGAATATCCTAGACGGGCGGAAGTATAGATATCCTGTGCCATACCCGCGTACATTGTTATAGTGGTACAATAGTTTCTGCGGTGGCTCTTGTGTCACTTCTTTCGTGCTAGTGTTACTGCGGGCAAAAGTACTATATTAACTAACATATACTTATAATTACTATATGTAATATTATAAGTATATGTTATTGCATAAAGTACATTTAGAATCAGCTTAGAAGCGTTTGCCTAGTTTTGCATACTCTTGTTTACAATGACCTTTTTTTGGCGGCATTTATAATGCTTATAAATTGTATAATCTACTTAAAACTGAAAATAACCCTTTTTTCAGACAAGAAAAGTGAATTTTAGTCTTTTAAAAGTTGTATGTATCCTGAAAAAAAAACTGGGGTTTTACTACTACGTATAAAGCCGAGAAACCTTATCAAGATCTATGTGAATCTCTTCTCAAAACGCGTACGGAAATTCAGTTTTCAAAGTCAGCACAATTATATTGCTTTACTCGCTATCGCACAGTGGTATAAGTTCTAGTTGTTTAGACGATTTGGTATCAAATAATACGACTTACTCCATACAGTGGCGGTTTTATGGAGATCAGTGGGCAACGTCTTCTTGGGTCAAAACAACTCCATTTTCGGAACTCTCAATGACACTCGCTATATGGCTAGGTTGGCTAGACTGATTTTGATTACGTGCTAGGGTCAACTACATTATACTTCAACGTTACGGATTGCCTAAACTTCTAATAAAAGGAATAAAATATTCAGACTAAAGCCATCGATTACAAGTTTAAAAGAAAATCAATAAATTAAATACTCTTTGAAACTAGCTAACACTAACATTTTGGAAAATAAAATATATACAAACCCATTTATCAATACTAAAAAAGTCAATGGGGTCGTTGGTAATTTTTATTCCCAACGACCCCATTGGTTTGCGTAGTGGGGTCGCTGGGACGTTTTATTCCCAACGACCACACTGATGGGGAGATTAGTGTGGTGGTTGGGAATACAATATATTTTTTTAAGAACCTAGTTAATGAATGAATTGTTTTTGCGAATCAGGGCATAACAATAACAATTAAAAAGAAGATGAAAATGGCACTCACTAGTTAAATTCATAAGTATCATTAAAAATAATTAGTAACAAATTGCAACATGAAATATAATCTAGTCCAGCCCTGAGGTTGTCTACCAAGAAAGTCGTGGTGCATGGTCGCCTCGCTTCGTTCCTGTCAATTCGTAAAAACAATAAAATATATACACATTAACTTTCGTATTAATCATTAATTCATTAATATTGCCGCGTCACTAGTTCTTTCGAACCTGGGTGGTGACAGGTGAAAGTGATTATTAAAAGATGTCTTGAGGGGTAGGTACACAGGCCGGACCAAACAACATTTTATTGGAGACCATTTTATTATACCTACTTATCTCGACCAAAGTAACCTTGTAAGACTCTACTACTCGACTGAAGTAAAATTCATTCCAAACATTGCAACCAATTCTTGAATCCGCATCTTCACATATAAATATATTTTGGAGATGCATTTAAAAAATCTAAAATGATCCCCAAGCATGAGCTAAACGCTATAATATTCCTAGGTATGATGAGACTTATATTATTTTATACTTACAAGGATACCAGACATCTTGTCGGATTTCAACACTGACCTCCGCGTGGTGACAGTGACGGGCAGTCGTAAACGCATTACAATACAACATTAATTTAGCTAAGTACCCTAAACCGGCGAGCGTGTATGAAGAATGTAATGAGAGTGAATGAAGCAAAAGTTGTATGTCAGGATCGTAGTAAGTGGAGATCCGTCGTCTTTGCCTACCCCTTCGGGAAAGAGGCGTGATTTTATGTATGTATGTATGTAGTACTTATATTAAATTGCATTATGCTTCTGTCGCGATAAATTTTAATAGCCCGTTAATTTAACTTAAAACTACTTATTTTATATTTTATTTAATTAATGAATAAGCGTTAAGTATAAAAGCCGTGTTGGCCGAATAGGGTTGTACCTCGACTTTCAATCCGAAGGTTGTGGGTTCGATTCCCGGCCGTGCATCAATGCAATTTGCGTTTAGTATAATTTATATGCGCTTTATCACGTGCTCTAAACGGTGAAGGAAAACATCGTCAGGAAACCAGTTAGTGTACTTATAGGCGGCGATGGGCATGCAACCTGTCACGTATGGAATACTAACTTCTGCAAGATGCGGGCATGTATCAAATATGTGTTTGGATATGCCTCTAACTACTCCCCTTCGACATACTTATAGTAAAAAAAAAGTAAGTAAGTAAAGTAGAAGTATATAAATAAGTAACATAAAAAGATCTGAGAGAATGTCTACCGCACCTTGGGGATACAGTCGTGAACCTGTTTACGTTAAGTATAAAAAGTGGTAAGTATAATGGTTAATAATTTACTTGCATTGTTGAGTTCTGTCAATTTTGCGGTTTTTAGTGCTTTTCAAAAATATGATTTTGCCTAAACCAAGTCATTTTATAAAGTTGTTCTTCCGTAGAAATTGAGTTGCTATGGTAAGCAATTAAAAATGTATTTCTATATACAGGGTGTAAGAAGACTGCTGCCGAAAACAATAAGTCCATACTAACCTAATAATTTCATTTATAAAAGAAAAAAAAAACAGTTAAAACTCAAAATCCATCAATCTACGTAAAACAACGCGCCCAGTACATACGCAAACAGTAATATTCAAACGCTGTTTTCTCCGGATATAATGATTTTTCGGAAAATCCTTTTGGATTTGGTTGTGTGTTGGGATGCTGTACCTACCCCTTTCGGCTTCGGTAGACGTGTTTTTACACCCTGTATAAGCTAAATTTTACTACTGTGATCGACAAAACGTTCCCTTCGAATAGCACTGAAGCGCTCAGTAGCCATATAATTTTTTGTAGCAAAATATCTTCAAGAGAGCGAAGTCGCAGGGGTCTCTAGTTATAAGTAAAACAAAAACATCAAATAAAATATACGTAAGCTACGCCTTCTCGTCACGATCCAGTCGCAGTAAACGAATGCAGCAAACATAATTCAAAGTAACAAAGAGAGCCATCGAGCTTTTATGACATGCAACCATCAGGATAAGGCGAAATATACATTTAAAGCCCACAAAACTCTTAATATGGGCATTAAAGATAATTTTTGCGAGTGGTAAATGCATGCAGGCAGTGCGCACCGGTTTGTGAGATGCAGTTAAGATAGCCTCAACCGATGCGGTGATGCACTGAAAATGTGGTCTACCTGAGAGGGTCAGTACTATGGACACCAGACCGCGTAAGAAAGTAAGGACTGCGTGAATAGAAGGTTGCGGGTTCGATCCCCGCCGCGGGACGAATGTTTGTATGATCTACAAATATCTGTCTCGGGTCTGGGTGTTTCTATGTATAATATGTATGTATTTACAAACAAAAGTATATTAGTAGTATATCAGTCATCTAGTACCCATACCACAAGCTCTGCTTACTTTGGGGCTAGATGATGCTGTGTGAAAAGTCCAGTTTTTTTTTTTATAGTTATCTCCTCGTACAAGGATGCATTCGGCAAAGTAAGAGACTCAATAAACAATATAAAGCTCCATCAAAGTCAAAGTAAAAAATCATTTTTTTAGTAGGACCGCTGGCGCTGGGATCACGTAAAATTAAATAATAATAGAAACGAGTCGCAGCTCTTACCTACGAATGTCCGTTGATTATAGAAACCGGGGGTAAGTAAACTTTAGCGTCCATAAGGTAAAGTAACAAGGCTGGCCGCCTGTCGCAGTGTGGTTGTGAAATCGGACAAAAGGCAATTGACTTGTAAATGCAGTCTGAAGCACCGAGCGCGTCGGGTCCTACGCTCAGACGTCAGACGGTTTAAACATTAAACTGACACCATTATTTAATGGAGTGCGGATCATGCGCTTGATACTTTTTATCCAGAACCATTTATTTCTGAAACGGGTCGGTGGTTCGATTGGATAATAAATTCATTTGATATCCTACTTATATTATAAGGTCTAGGATTCATTCACGCTTCAACGGCTGGAAGATTTATTATGAAGCATAGTTTTTAACTAGATGCCAAGCAAAGCCGCGGTTGAAAGCTAGTATTTTAATAGTTTAGATAGATAGATAGATAGAAAAAAGATTTATTATAATATTATATATTATTAGTAGATATATTTATAATGAACTTTAGAAATAGGTGTTCAACTAAACTTCAACGTAACTCGGAAAGATATGAGTAGCTCATTATAAAGATATTGTGGCTTGTAAATTAAATATGCTCGTAGTTTTAAGCCAGTCCGAAACAATAATATGGACAAGTCATTACATTCTTTAATGGAGTTACATTTTGTGAATATCAAAATAAGTATTTTTTTCTGAAAAATGAATGCCGCTGTAAGTTTTTTAAGTATTTTAAGTCCCACTCATAATTGTATTCAGTTTTTGAAAGCAGAGAATGACATAAAGGGATTGTAGGGTACCCAGCATATTCTACTAATATTATAAATGCGAAAGTCTGTGTGTGTGTGTGTGTGTGCGAATGTTTGTCCTCGCGTATCTCCGTGACGACTTAACCGATTGTGATAAAATTTGGAATGTAGATAGCTTAATTTCTTGAATAACATATAGGCGTATAACATTTTCGAAAATCATCCCCTAAGGGTGTTAAAGTTTATATAAAAAAAATATTCCTTGCTCCGATCCACTCAAATATAAACCACACAAAATATACTTTAAAGTAAATGATGAAACCCGTACTTTTATTTTTTTCAGTTATTGGGTAGTAAAAGGCAGTTTCAAAGTCGTAAGATTCGAAAGTATGTGTGTGCGAATGTTTGTCCTCGCGTAAGGTAGTTCTATCTCTAAAAATTGTATGCGAAACAATGCGTAGACGAAGTCGCGCCCGGGTCCACTAGTGGGATTATATTTGTAAGCCTGTTTCTTCCTTCAGACTTTCCCACAGCATAAAGCATCTTGATGCATGGCCGCAATGCATAAAGGCATCAGTTAGCCTGAATACTGCCACTCAACAATAATAGTTTATTTGATACACGCCCCAGATACGGATATACGTGCAATTTAAATTAGTCTTTTGAGGAATATCTATGGTATATCTAGTGGCCAACGTGATTTATGTTCTTCTAGATGGCGTTTTCATAGACTAAATAGTTTTTTTATACCTAGTCAGCGTCAGTCAAGCTTTCTTTTCATTATATAATGTTGTGTAGAGATATCGTGGTCTTGGTTGCAGGCTGGTATTCTATA